>CM046857.1:4482958-5165798 GCA_025617745.1 Heliocidaris erythrogramma
TCCAGTGATTGGGGGGGGGGGGGTCGGAGCGAATCGGCCACGCCCCCTTTTGAAACCCAACTGGCATACCTTAAATACACAATAAAAAAAAACTTGCCTCCTTAATTGTGTAATCTTCCGGCTCTGTGCCCCTTCTTTTACAGAATCCTGGATCCGCCCCATACCTTGGATCAGACCAAATATTAAGAGAAATAATACTTTCGTTGTTAATTATGTTTATTCCACGATACTTCGAAACGGGTTACAAAATGACCACATACTCGGACTTACCCTCTAACGTACAAAGACGTCGTCGCCTTCGTGACTACATCGTTATATGATTTAAGAATATCTTATTGATATTCTCGTGTATGCAGAATAATATAATGGGAATTCGCAGAAGGAATATGGCTGTAAAGAATTAACAAGATACTATGACGTGTAAGAAAGGAAGAATAGAGGGAGGGAGAGAGAAGGAGAGAAAGAGAGAGAGAGAGAGAGAGAGAGAGAGAGAGGGGGGGGGGGTGCGGTATATAAAAAATACCAAGAAATTCATAGAGTATAATGGGTTTCGGTTTTCACAAATAAAGCACATTATATATAGCGAGAAATTTACAAAATAGCCACACCACTCACCGAGTGGCGTAAATTTTGGAACTTGAATATACCAGCAAAACGCTACATAAAATATCAGTGTCATACCTTTCCAAGATGAATACATAATTATCGGTGAATATATGACAGGAAAATCAGAAGCTGAAAAAAGTAATAGACTGTTAGATGAAAAGATAAAGAGAGAGAGAGAGAGAGAGAGAGCTGTATTTCACAGCTTACTCGACCAGAGATTCTCTATGATGACCAGTTCCCCTCGGAGAAACTTCGATCGCTGATTATTCCCTTTTCGACATCTCTTTTCCAGGAATTCGATTGCGTATGCAAGCCAGAAGAGCGCAAGGCCGTGCAATTTTATCCTCTCCTTTCCTTACCATAATATAGCTCATCCCGGTTGCCTTAATTTTATACGCATTCTTAACAAGAAATGTTTGTAGAAACCGTTACATAAACACGTGACCGAAATACCTTTTCGGCGACGCCATCTACTCACGCCCGTGTAAATAAAGGCGCCACTATACAGCTGCGCACAACGGTTCTTCGTCGTAGAAGGTATAACTCTACTGGTGGATTGAAATAAGACCTAAAATATCGGCAATGGAAACCAGCTTCGGTAATCTCGTCAGAAGCGGCAAGCCACGTATGAGAAATACGTGGAGAAAGCTTCTCGGCGTCGATTGCTTGATTATTCAGTTCCTTTTGCTTTCAGATTGGGTTACTTCATGCGTGTAGTCATTAAACGGGTCAACGATACTCGCATTGTGACGGATCATGTATCAAATGAAGGCTTCTGGTTGGAAGTGGGTGGGGGGGGGGGGGGGGGGGACACCTGTCAGTGTCAGATTCAGAATGTAAGAAAATGTATTAAGGGACCACGATGGTTTGGGTTGAAGGATATAAACAGCTTTAACGTCACAAGATCTAAGAGTGAAGAAATATTGTTTCAAGAGTTTTTGATGCTGTGTAACGCTTTTAGGTGATTATTTTCTCACTGATATTTAACTCCTCCAAATTTTAAACGAGACTTTCCTTCTGAAATAGACAACTAAGAAAGGGATATTGTGACGGAGAGAGAGAGAGAGAGAGAGAGAGGGGGGGGGGGGTAGTAACTGTGAGAGACAGATAAAGACAGAGATAAGGAAGAGAGGAATACAAGGGCCGAGGAGCGTTTTTGAAAGTGGGCGCTGATTTGATTTCACCCATAAACAAAATTAAATGACAATTTTCAAACCTGTTTTCCAGCGGTTTTATGAAACGTGTCTACTAAAAAAAAAAAAGCTGCAGCGCCCCCTCCCCCGGGTCCGCGGCCCATGGAATAGAGCGGAAAATGGTAAAGGTTGGGGCTAGTAAACATGTTATAAAAAATAGAACTAATCACATCTGAAGGGTTATGATGTAACGCGAAATGGGGTGATACAGCCATGAATAGAAGAATTGTAATTATACTCAGAGGGAGAGAAAGAGAGAGAGAGAGGAGAGGGAGAGAGAGAGAGGAGAGAGGGAGAGAGAGAGAGAGAGTTAGGAAAAGGGGTTAGTGATGGTAAGATATGGCTTTGTGTATATTGATGTATCTTATCAGGTTAAAATATTATGCTCATAATTTCTGCACCGATAAGAGTGCAACTAATGTGATCTACAGTAGATAGGAAAGTATAGAGCATTTGAATGCGATGCAGGTTTTGATTAGAGCAATGGCGTATAGAAGTAGTCAGATAAAAATATATTATGGTGCCTCTTTTCCTTGTTTGGTGTGGGTTGATGAGTATGTAATAACATGTGATTTCACACCGCCTTCGGCAAACTAAAATAAATGCGAAATAGTGTTTATACAGTTTGTAATAAAGTACTATCGTATCATTTTGATTTTCATCACAGTTTAGTATTAACTTAATCATTGTGACTTTGTTTCATGAAGCCCTTCAAGTTACCGTAGATAATTATATTCAATAAATTATTCTGAAAAAGAACAGGGCATTTAAAATGGTTTACAGTTTAAAACACAATATTACATCACAGAAGCGAAGGGAAACCTATACATCGATAATACAAGTTCCCTCTCCAAAATTACCACTTTGAAGTTGAAATTAGATGACAATAGTTTAGCATAATTACGATAGTGGCTTAACTAATACTGTCTTGTCTTATGCGTTTTACACCATTGATTTTCGGCGTAATGGGACAAGAAAGAACCTGAATACTAATTAGGAAGCGATATTATACCGATTGCGACTTAACTCAAAATCCATGGCTGTCTGTTGGCGCCATAATGAGATACTTCAAAAACATTTTGTTTTTCTAGGGTATTAAAATTCTGTAAAGCTTGCAAGCTGTAGAGATGCGGCATAAGGGAGTAGATTTGAAAGAATGGTGTATAGAGGGAGATGGATATGAAGGAAGAGAAGGAAAGAGAGAGAGAGAGAGGGGGGGGGGGGGGACTCGGGAGACAAAAGAGGGAGGGGAGAGATAAAGAGAGATGAAGGAGGGACAGAAAGGAAGAGATTGAGGGAGAAGAAATAACTGTCAATCAAATTTTGTCGTTGGTCTCATCAAATTTCTTTAGGCAACTCATTTCGTTTTTCTCAGAAAGCCGTCCATCTTATATCACCCCGGTGTCTGCAGCTTGCAGGAGGATGACGTCACAGGAAAATGATGAGAAAAGAAAACATTCTCCTGCCAAATAACCGTTGGACAAAAATCGACTCGATCAGACATCGAATGCGCGGCAAACTCTTTTCGCTGCTACGCAGGTGGGTTGGTTGGTATAAAATATTGCCATACTACACTGAAACGCTTGGGGGCAGCGCGTGCAGAAAATGTCCTCTCGTTTGGGATTTCTCGGGGTCCATTTAGGCCTAACATTTGGATGTGAAAACATAAAATATTTTCAGACTTTATCCACATGAAGATGCAATTTGAGAGAGAGAGAAAGAGCAGAGACAAAAAGGAGAAACTATGACAGAGTTTATTTTATTCAACATAGTTTTTGAGTGTCTAATACTTCAGAAAGGGTTCCACTCAGATATGAAAGCCATTTTTTCACATTCGGTTTCCATAATCCAGACATTTTTTAAATGAAAAGTATTTATATAACTTTAAACCTTTTCCCCAATGAGTAGAAATGGTATACTCAGGCTCAAAAGTCACAGACTGGGGATCGGAAAGTATGTGAAAATGCTTTGAGAAATGTGAGCTAAATAGAATAATAATATTTCTTCGAAAGTTCCAGACGCCATACTGCTTTAGTTTTAAGTCTACTGAAGATAGCACTGCTATCATCAGTGCCAGCTTAGGCATGTCGCATTTACCTGCGTCACTGCACATTTTTGCTACACATGTTGAAATCATATGTTATCGTCATCGTTAGCATCGCTGTTGTTGTGAATAATTTGAGCATGTGTGAAAGGCTGTCTTCATGCATAACAGCTTACGGCTGCCTAGCTCGGTGCACCGTCGCATCGCGTGAATCTTTTAGAGCGCTTTTCGTGGAATTCGCTGAAAGCTGTTTTTTATTGATGGGTGCTTGGCGAGGCAGCAACAGCACCTGAAGATAGACAACCAATAGCCATCTCTCTCTCATCTCACTCACTTCATCTCTCTCTCTATCTCTCTCTCTCTCTTCCTCCATCTGCTCTCGTCTAGTCTTGGAGTATTATGTGTCGTTTCGCTAAAGTAATATTGTACACCATCCGACTCTTTCATCTTTTCTTCGGACCTTTTTGGGAGAGAAAAATATCGAAATTTGTTTTTTTACACTCTGCCTCTCCTTCTTCCCTCCTGCCTGAAGATTCTTTTATATAGCTCCCCTCAGACAGTAATCATCAGAGAATAAATCACTTTAATAATATTAGATATCTTACTTTCATCCTCTTCAATATGGCATTAAGTATCTTTTCGCCATTTTCACTCTTTGTTATTCATGACCGTTTCAGTTCAAACCAGTCTTCAGTATACTCCTACCTCCACGTTTCAAGTTTTCATTAATTTCACTTTGCACTTTTGCTTATGCACCCTCGCTTTGAATATTCGTTTAATTCATTTTTCATTAAAACCATGCCTTGTTTCACCTCATTATCTTCTTACTTCCATATAGGCGTAGCCATGAGATGGGGGGTGGGGGTGGGGATGAGGCCCAAGGAGGCAATGGCCCGTCATGTACATCAGCTAAATTTGGAGGTCAACCCCCTCCCCCCCCCCCCTCATCCAACAAGTCTGGCTACGCAAGTACTTACTTCCCTCCCCAACTCCGTCACTCTTTGTCCGTCTCTCTCTCTTTCTCTTTCTCTATCTATTTCTCTCTTTCTCTCTCTGTCCCTCTGTCTCTTCCGCCATCCCTTTGTATTTCATATTCTCTTACCCATCTCCCATTCTCTCTTACTCCCAGACCATATTCTCCCCTGCCTCCCTTTCATGATATCTTTCTCATTTCCCTTTTGTCCTCATTCTTCGTGACTCCTGCTCTTCTTACCTTTCGAGCTTTCTTTATTATTTTCATTGAAGACAGAATATCTCTGTCCACTCTGAAGCCGTCGCTCTCCAAACACAAGATCATTATCTTCTTCTCGGAAAGCACCACAAGATTACAATACTCGCCTTCCTTTTGAACTGTATTACTCTCATTAAGGCCGTGATGTGCGTCATCATACTAGATTACAATCTCAATCGTGATGATAATGATCATTTCTTTTGTAATTTATTCCCTGACAAAATTTCCATACAATGCTGTCATTTCAGGAGTTGCAAACTAGTACTATCTATAAAACCCCTTCCCCCGAAATCTATTCTGTGATCAGGTAAATGTTATTTGCAGTGATAAACAAACTTATATATGAAAACTATATCAAAATCATGTTTTCAGTAAAAATTATATTTTTGATCTGACATTTAGCTCACAAGTCATAAATGAACAAAGAAACTATTTCATTTGAGAAAATCATTACGTCACTACAGTACTTCATAATTATGATATGCATCTACGAGATCTGTGCAATTACGAGATGTTTTTAGAAAGCATGACACAATCATACATGTAACTCGACAAATACTTTGAACAATAATACACTCTCAGAAGAAGAGAACTGCACAATCTTTGAAAAACAATATGCCTGCAGCATTTAATTAAGGAACTTAATTCTATAACGACAAAGCCTGATGATAGTTCTAATAATTCACAGAAAATGTTTCACGTCTTCCTCCTTATTGTGTAGATGTATGATTGAATGATTACTTTTGAGTAGAGTTAATAGGAGGCTAAGAAAATAGAAGAAATGGTGTAACCCGAAAGCCATGATTTTATGAAATGAGAAGAGCAGACAGGTTTGTTAAAATCAATTAAATTCACACAAGAAAAGCAAGAACCAGAATACAAGAACCAAACTGCAAAAACTGCATTATATCTCGTTACACAATGACACACATTGAATAAATATAGTATATAAACTGAATGGTAAATAGCGTAGGATAAGGAGAAAGTATGAAGATAGAGCTACATAAAGATCAGTGAAGTTGATTAACTACATGCCGTCCATCACATGAGAGGTAACGAGAAATAGATGGAATTCCTGGAAAGATATACGAAAGCCACATTAGGATAGCATGATAACGAAGGATGATTATCTAACCAAGATGTAGACGTACTTTGGTTTTCACTAGAAAGATTTTCTATGTGCAAAGCTGCATTCTGTTGTGTAACAGCAACGTGTTAAAGCTTTCTAAATAAAATTATTTTGACATCCACAAGATACCATCATCTTCAACGAAAATCCAGAATCATAATGATGCGTTATCAACGTGATGATGATGATGACGACGGTGATGGTGATGATGTTGATGATGATGATGATGGTGATGTTGATGATGATGATGATGATGAAGATAATCATCATTATCATCGTGATTAACATGACTACCATCAGCCTCAACATTCTCCTCATCATCACCATTATCATCGTGATTAACATGACTACCATCAGCCTCAACATTCTCCTCATCATCACCATTATCATCGTGATTAACATGACTACCATCAGCCTCATCATCACCATTATCACAGTGATTAACATGACTACCATCAGCCTCAACATTCTCCTCATCATCACCATTATCATGGTGATTAACATGACTACCATCAGCCTCATCAATCTCCTCATCATCACCATTATCATGGTGATTAACATGACTACCATCAGCCTCATCATTCTCCTCATCATTATCATGGTGATTAACATGACTACCATCAGCCTCATCATTCTCCTCATCATCGACGCTTGGTCTTTACCCATCGTTTAAAGTGTTTTATTTTTTTTTTCGTTGTGTGATACGATTGAAGTGTTTTCACCGAATATTAGCATTGTTATTTCTGGAATTAATTGTAAATTTACATTTGACTATTCCTGCAGTTAACCATCTGCATCATTTTCACTATCAGTAGCAGCAACTCAACTTCTCCACTGCCACCTTTCCACCATATTTGTCAGAAGGGTGGGAGGGTGGGGGGGGGGGGGGGGATTAGAGGTAAAGTATGCCCCAGAAACTGTTTCCCCGTAGTATGATTTTCAGCATTTTCGCCAGCAGCGCTCGACTCGCTTAGTGGGAAAGGAGAGGGAGGGGGCGGGGGTAAAAAGGAACCATATTTTCCAGACAAGACTTTTAACAAAAAGGTCTTGCTAAATATTATTGCAATTATCGGCCCACCATTAGATAGGCCTGATATTGAATACATGATATCTAATTTGATATCCATTTGATATCACTTCTCAAAATAATGCATAAAAAAATTATCGACTACCACTGCCTTCATCCATGCTCTGATAAATATCCCCATCCCGCCCAACAATATGCAACCACTTTTCTTTTAAGGAGCGATCATGTTCCAGTATACTGCATCGTGTGTGACAGACAACACAATGATGAAATGAATACTCTCATTACTTACTCTCCTATCAGGGGGACTGGTATAAGATAAACCGACCGTGGAATTGGAGGCTTCCTTTCTACTAGAATGTCGAATGATTCTTGTCTTTTGTTTCATTAGGATTGGTTGATTAATGAAATTCATCATTGGTGGCACCAAACATTGTTCGGCTCCACTGCTCTCTCAACCGCACCATGAAAAAAAAAATTTCAGTAAATTAAACGAAGCTATTATAGAGATGATTTTTTTTTTCGTTTGCTTGCTCGCTGTGTAATTATAGCGTTTACTTAAATTTTGTATCGCTTAAGTAAGGTTAATAAGATCGTAAATGGAAATTGTACGCTTGAGCGGCAGATAATATCATAACGATCGAAAATAAGGATCGATAGATAGAAATTTAGATGGAATAATGAATTAGGGGTGGGGTGGGGTGGGGTGGGGTGGGCTTTTAAATAGTGAGCTTGCATATCCAAATATAGGTGTCAACTTAATGATTTGACTCGTCTACCTCATAATATATTTGTTTGTATAATAGGGGTCTAGTGCTCTGACTAAGTATATAATACAAATAATGCAACGGGGCAGTTTTGTCTCTACTTGTGTATAAAGCAAAATAGAAAATGGTAAAAAAACCCTTTAAAATATACACAGGTGTCAAGCTCTTCTCTCAATGAAATTATATGTATAGAAAAAAAATACATTTCAAAATAAGACAATGTTACACAAGGCATTGATTTCATACACTTTCATTTTATTTATCTATTTTAGATAATCTGTAATTACAATTACATAAATGACAATACTGAATATCCACCTTATTACAAGTGAACAATAAAATGTTTAGGAAAATCCTAATTTAGAAACCATTGTAAAACTTTAGAGTTTGTAGCAATATAAATGGACATCTAGGTCAAAAATACTACAACTTCACCAAAAAAAAAAAAATCTTTCCACATATAATCTTTATAGCTATATACACAAATTATAATCTTCAAATCAACAATTGTATAGTATTCATACTTTTTCAATCCCTAACTTTTTAAGTAAGGGCATATCAATAGTTTTTGATGATTGACATTCACTTTTGCCGAACTTTTAAAGATACTATATGACAAATTAACATGAAATGATGTCAAACCAGTCTTGTGTGTTATGGACAGCACAGTAAATAATGTCCATATACAAGTTACATTTAGAGGTAATTGCTTCAACATTTATCAATAGAAATAGGAAAATTAATATTGAATTACACAAATACTATTACTTTACCTGAAACTTTTTTTTCTTCATGATTTAATATTACTTTATTGCATGATTTACCCAGGAAGCAATTTCCAATAGTCAAATAGTACCTTCAAAATTGACACTAAAACTATTCTATAATCAAATTAAGGAACTCATTTCAATTTGAAATTGCAAAATATGTAACAATAATAGGTTCACAGAATTTACTATCTTCATTTCACTATTTACTTTGAACATTATATTTATCTTAAATGACTCATTTAGAACATGAGATTATGCATTATGGTAAAGAATACAACATCTAAATTATATCAAATGGCCCATGGTTTTCAAATTATATGAAAACTAAAGAACAATATCAACTTGGATAAAGCAGCCTAAAGCTAACATTTGGATAGTAATGCTCGCTATTTTGGCATGACAGAATCTGAAAATAAATATAATCCTAAGTGTTGTAATTAATTTCTAATTTAACAGTTTGCCTGTAATTCAAACAACTTTAGAAAAGCGCAAGAGTTCATAAAGTCAGAATACAAGTGAAAAACATTCTTAGTCAAACTTGATAAATTGTGTGTAGCGATCTATGCAGCAAAAATATATCTCTTTCTTTTGACTGCTTCCATATGTACAGGAATATACAAACCAATGAAAGTGCAAGCACAAAATATATCATCGAATAGAAAAATATGCACAGGTATCATCAACGCATCAAAATTAATAAAACATGACTGTCATTTTCCTCTTTCGATTTGGGGCTATTCTCACTTTCTTTTCTGATGTGATCTATCTATAAACTTTACAGAGAACTGATTTGATAATTAGCAGAGCACTATACGTATGGTTCAAAGGGTGTATGCACTGTAAATTGAACATCTCATAATGCAGGCTTTAAGGCATGCTATGGGATGCAGGAGTATACATACTGACAACTTACAGCAATGGGTACACTCCCCTGGGGAATGTGGAAAAGTGCAATAGAAGGAAATTTCAATAATTGTATTCTATGCAAACACACATCAATAATTCAATTCAGAACATCAACCTTTTCCACTATTTCCATGAGCATCATGTATTTATGAAGTGCAAGAAAAACTTATTTTCAACTTTAAATAATACATCAACTCTTATGAAAAACTGAACCCCGCTGGTATGAAATGAATCAAAATTCTCATGAAACTGAATAATTTAGAATATCGTCTGTTTGGAGCCAGAAGGGCGTTAACTCTGTGTTAAAGTATAGGAGTTAATGCCCTTCTGGCTCTAAACAAATGATATAGTGTGCTGATAGCCAGAAAGCATTACCTCTCTCTTAGGTTCTCAGTAAACAATCTGTACTTCATTTCAACTTTGTATATTATACTCTACATGTATAATATGTTTTATGTTGGTCCTTTGAAAGCCAACTTTTCCTGTTAGGGTGTTCCACCCCATGAAAGGAAAATCAAAAAGAATGAATGAATACTTAATTAAAAAATTAAGAAGCATATGTGTACATATTTGTATTATATTTATATTTAACTCATAATGACAAGAATGATCGTTAAGTGTTTGACATTTGCTCAAGGTAATTCCACACCATAAAACAACAGCATCACAGAAAATCAAGGCATATGTGTATCACTTTAGATGTGTATCATAATATGTTGTGATAATATGTCTCCTGGGTTCTTCATTATTTTGTCAAGCGGGCCAGAAATATTCTTGAAATTACGTTGCGGGCCACCGAGTATTACATATACATATAGAGAAGTATTGGGCTTACGTCTCAATTGCCCAAATAAATTGTGTATTACCTTTCTAGCTTTTTGATTCAGCCAGCCAGCGAACGAGCGAAGTTTGCAAGCGAAAAAATTGACACTTTAGAATTGTGAAAATCTAATTTCGTCATCAAAATATGCTAATTTAGATCATCTGAGATATAAAACTTACAAAGAGACCATTTCACTGCCCGGAAATGAGATGGCGGTGCCTGAATGCAGGAAAATTTTGAAATCAAATTTTGAAAAATTTGATACTTTTTTTTTTCATAACAATAGTTTGGATGATATTATGCATCAACAAAGTACTTAAAACAAGATTTTTTTTCTTACTAGATATTTTTGTGGCCCATGGGCCACACTTTAAGAACAAGGGGCCTATCTGAACAATCATATGCCCGTGTTATGTTCCTTAAAAAAGTCTAGAGGTAATGTAACGAAAGGTAAATATATATAAATAGATATTCTAAGTTATCTTGTAACAATTTCTTAGAAATAGAAAGAATAAAAGTGTTTTTTAAAATCTCGTATCTTCAGTCTGCCTTTTTCCAGGGGCTTTATTTAATGCAAGAAATCCAGTATGATCAGACATTTCTTTTTTTTTATTGAAAGGTTTGTCCCTGGCAGTTATTTCACACCCCTAGAACTATCTCCCTAAGTAGGCTGGCAGACATACAGTTTGATAAACATTATTTCTTTACGAGTTGGATGATTCCAAGAAAACTAAATAGAATCTGAGAGATCAAACTCTTCCTACATCCTCCCACTCCTTCTGCATCTCCAAAGAAATCTAGGGACCACACACACTTCCATGCGTCATCATAAGAAGACTCTTCACGATAAAAAAATCAGACAGAACAGAATGACAGATGAGACAAAAATAAAGACAGTTTTTGAGTATCTTGACAGGTTCTGTCTTAAATATCCTGTTCAATTTGAAGATTATGATGTGAATCTGACCAAGAAAAGGGCACATTACTCAGATTGTCTGAATTTCTATGTGGATGGTTACTAAACTATGATCTTTAATGGACAGATGTAAAGAATCAGACTGAACAACTACTAGCCTCTTCATACTCATATCTGGGGCAACTTCAAGGAGGTCAATTCCACGGGGTAACCTCGCTAGTTATAAGGACCGCTATTCATAAGGACCACTTATTCATAAGGACCGTTATTCTTAACGTGTGTTAAATGAATAGCGGTTTTCTATGAATAGTGGTCCTTATGAATAGCTAGCGGACCCCAATTTCACTGATGTCCTGCCTTCAAAAATGTTGTGCTTTATTAAAAACAAGAGGATAGATTCTCCTTTATTATTATAATAATAATAATATAAAGCACTTTACCAGAAACAACTGACCAAAGCACTAATATTATTATTATTACCCTGCTTATTGGATCCAAGTACTGTTCCACACATTACAGTTCACAATCTCCACTCCCTGGGGAGCATTCCAGCTAGTCACCTTTTTAGGGGCATGCACATGCTAATCCAATAACCAAGACCTTCGCATCCTACCGGGTACCTATTTAGCACCTGGGTGGAGAGTGGCAAATGTAGATTAATGTCTTGCCAAAGGACACTAGTGCCGTGCCGGGGTCCGAACCCACGACCTTTGCATCTTCAGTCATGTTCAAACCACTTGACTATGACACTTCTACACTATCAGCCTTAGAAGCAAGTTCATACTGATGTCTTCAGTCAAATGTTGGGAGAATAATGTGACTCAGATCCTGTATTCAAATGCTTCAAAACATAGGGAATACATGGTGCATTCAGCATAAACTCAATGAGTCTGGTGTACGTATTTTTGGCAGGTTTTTTGTAGACCTATGTTTGTCTGATCTGGAGTTGATTGCAGTGGTTTTCAAATTTAAAATAGAGTAAACTGTTGCTTGATACTTGAACAAAGTAAAGAAAAGGATGTGCTGAATTGGTGTGCCAAGTTTTAGAACAATCTGATTATCACTTCACAGAAACTTCTTTTAAGTTCTCATCATCCCTTTGTAGTCTTACACAATACCTTGTATAAAAAAGTATGAATGCTTAAATAGACTCCAGACTTTAAACAAATTTTTCTCTGAAGTAACATTCTTTGGGACTGGGCATTTTTCTCTCTTTTCATTGGGTTAGAAACATCCAATGCTAATGAGTTATATATCATTTTAAAACCAAGAATCTCCCCTTTCAGACTTCATCTAAAAAAAAATCATATCTGGTGACGTGTTGGTGGTTTTGTGGTGCCTGGTCATATATTCACAAATTTAATATATAAACTACATGACACTTGGATCTGAAACTACCTTGGACATGAGCAAAAGACCACATCAAGATTGGTATAACATTCTATTCACACTTCAAACATCGGGTTTATCCAATAACTGATTGAGGGAACGATCATGTTAACGCTGTATTGGGGACTGCTCGAGTACCTGTAAATCCAAGTTCTTTCTGTCTGAAGTTTAATAGTCCATTGACATGAGAGGTGTTAAACCTACTACCATCACACCACAAAAATCAATTCCAAAGGTTAAAAATACCCATCAACCTAAATACAAGGGTTCAAAAATGTAGTTCTACAAACCCTACATAACAATCCTAAATAATTTTTCAAGAGTCAATACTTTTTGAAGAAAAATATTGCAATTTCCAATAGAAATTTCATTACTCCATCAGATTAATGATATCAATGATATAATCTTATCTTAGCCCGTCTTATTATAAACAATGGTTGGAAATGCAATCCTCCAAAACTGCCTCAAATTTGCCACCTGTAAGTTCTCTCGTCTAAGATACATGAAATGAAATACAGCAAAGCTGGTAGAAGTAAGGGCTCAAAGATCTATTTGCCCATTAAAACTACTTCATTAGGCGGATACCATGTAATCAGATACCATGTCAGTGGATTTGATTTAAAAAAGAAAGAACTTAGACGATGGTACGAGCAACATAGAAGGATATAGTTTCACAACATGGGGTATCTTAGAATCTGAGATCATTAAAAAAAAAAAAAGACCACAAGTGGGAGTGCATATAGTCATACTAAGCCACAGCATACACTTCAACCTATCCAAGTACATCAAAGGATACACAATACCTCCACAATGGTCATTTGATTTATTTCAGAGAAACGATCGGAATAGAGGTGTTACCACATGTTTTCCTACTTTAACCCACTCCAACCCTATAGTATTCTGACCAACATTTGACACACAACCAAGAAAATTTCAACCTCTGTGTAATTGTAAAACAAACGTGGACAAAAGTTTGCACAGTATGCTTTACAGAGCGATTCTGAGAAATGTGTTCAACACATAGAATGTACAGTGTCACTACCAAACCTAGTTCTTAGACAACCCCCTTCCACATTGCTATTACTATCTCCACCAGCATCATGGCAACTAGCCTTATGGTAATCCCTTATGACATGGGTATCTTGCACATTTATTACATCCAAAAATTTTAAAATATCAATTGATACGCAGATTGCCCAATGCTTCTTTTCAGTAATAATAATGACGACATAACAAAGTCCCATAACTATTTGCACAGTATTTGGGCCAGAAAATGTTCTTCATATGTCCTGTGTGACATACATGAAATCAGCCTATAGATGGATGTTTCAGTATCTAAGCGTTGTACTCTTATACCCCCTACCCCCCCCCTCCCTCCCCCCCAAAATAGTCCTGTTTAATTCTTGTGAAGGCATCCCTGAATGCATTAGGACAGTGGATGATTGGTTAATGTATGTAAACCAAGAATATGATTTTCCTTTTCTTTTTCTCTCGATGCAGCTTCTTCAATCACAACATTTGAGCAGTAGTTACAGATAATACCAGTACTCTTGAAAATCCGTAAACATGGTAACATGAAAAGACAAGTATAGGCCTATGTAGTCTTTGATGTTTCTAGCATATGTTTACTTGAACTGTAAAGGCCAAGTACCTTGAAATGAGGCCCTGGGTACTGAAGGTCTTCCCATTTTGGCAAAAAGTATGACAAAACAATGACAAGACAATGGGAAGCATTATAACAGGCTTCTGGTTTGACAAAGAATGACTATTCTTAGAAAAGGAACAACAATGGCAACAAATTCTACAATCTGAATAGATGCCAAATAACTTGGCAAATTATTTCAGTGAGAATTCTTTATCAAGCAAGCAATATTCCATCTCCCCCAGAAACACAGAACTCTGAAGACAGAAACTCAGAAAATAGTTTGGGAGCTAATTTTCCACCCCCTTAAAAATGTTATGTCAAATTTCACAGAGGGACTATTAAAATCAATGTAGCTCTACTTTGATGTAAATTTGCACTCCTAAGGTCTGTATTCTCCTACAATTTAAACCCAGCACTGTATTTAGGTTCGGTTGAAATTAGAGTTTAGCCAAGGAATTAGACTGAGGTCTAAGTTTTCTTTTTGTGTAACGTGACTTTCGTCCTCACATCGGGTTCGAATGAGCAAAGGATACGGCAACAGCAGTAACTACTCATTAGTTTCACCCCACATTAACATAAACCATATTATCAATGTTATAACAAAATACCTAATAGAGTAACAGTGTACATCCATTCATCGTTAAATGGAATTAAAATTTGTCACTGTGTGAATGCCCTTGTAAACGTGAGAACCAGCAAAAAGAACATAACCGCATACTTTTCCGCATAATCGAGTTCAATGACAGTGATATACTGCCTGTATCATTGTTATCAAATAATATATGAAGTATCTTTTCTGAAGAAACAGGAAGGTTTCATATCTTTGTTTTGCTTTTCAGGTCATTCACTCAGAGTGGGAGGTACTTGCACAGATGATAAGCTCATGTAACTCAACTATTAAATCGGTTTCATAGATTCTTGTATTTTAAAGATGTTGTTGATCTGCTAATTTTGGATGCATGTGGAGCAGTATATATTCAGGGGCATCCTTAGACAAATCTGAGGGTTTTCTTTCTTTTTTTTTGGGGGGGGGGGGGGGGGTTGTCAGATTTTCATAAACTTTTGAGTTTGCTCACAGGGCTTTGAAATTTTTTGTTGGACTTGAGACGTTGGTGTGTATATCTGGGCTAAGTCATCAACATGCAATCACAAAGCTGCCAATATTACAATTACAAGAATATTTCAGTATTTTAATGGCTGAAAAATCAGTACTTGAGGGAATCACTCTTTCTCAAGCATAAAATAGAATGACACAGTAATTGGATGTCCAAACATTAATATTTAACATGAAACCTTCATTAGTTTTTTAAAATTACAGTATGACTATTGGGAATGTGTACAACTTGGTAGCTCTGTAAAGATGTATATAAATTGAATATCCAAACATGAAAATGTTCAGTCCATTATTTAGTCATGTCTTTCGATGGAGAGTATTTCACAATAACACAAAGGGAATTTCGCCAGCACCTGGTTCCCTTACAGTTATCATGGAACATGCTTTTTTCCGATTAATCACATGATCATTTTGATGCGAACATTTGGCTTCAATGACACTATCGTATATTTCAATCAGAAGATCATGCAGTAGTAAATATTTGAGGGGGAAGGAATTTATGAAGAGGAATTTTGATAAAATTGTAGGGGAAGGGAAACAAAATGTCAAAATATATTCCATAATCAGAAGACAAGAAAGTCAGTATTTGCTCTAGACAAACAAGAGGGCTCTATACATTTGTCTCGATCAGCAACACCGGAGGACTATGGATATTGATACGATCTTGATCTGCTTTTCAAAATAATTAAAATCATTCTGAAAATAGGTTAAATCTAAAGTGTATTATACAGTTAAATATCAAAGGGGCTTAATGGTTTGTCTATTTCTATGAACCATTCACATCACCATCAACCAAAAGGCCCAAATTCACAAAGGAGGTTTGCTTTAAACCATGGTTTAAACCCCCTCCTGGGTTTTTAAGCGTACGTGCGCACGGAATCCGATCCAATCATATATTTTCTTTGAGCGCGCGCATGGGCAATGTGCGCTTAATTATGCCTATTTCAGTACGCTTACGGAAGTTTAAACCTCCTTTGTGAATTCGGGCAAAAGGGTTCTAAAGGTCTATCAATTCCCTTCTGGTTCTCAGCAGATAAGACAACAATGCCTTTATGGTAATCACAACCTGATGATATACATAAACATAGACAAAAGGGGGCTTATATGGCATGTGTTCATATTTGTAAGAGACTCGGACAATAGATGTACATGTATTGTATTTGGCATAATTCATAATCTCTCTCTCTATCTCTCTCTCAAAAGAAAAAAAAACAGAGAAAAAAGAAAAACACATGTTGTCATAAAATTCAATTTCAATGATGGATACACATGTACACTCCATAATAGTATGGGAGAAAAAAAAGACCTTTTTTCAAATATTGGGACTGTGTTCCCGCCCAACAGATTTGTGATGAATGGAATCAATTATAACACCAGGTTACATCCATAGGGCACACCCATAGGGCGGCCACAAATGAAGGCCAGCTGCCCTTGCTTGCCCCCCTGTTGGGAATACAGGAGTACAATTTCTCACCCCTCTTCTTCCTACAGCTCCCAAAACCACTTTGGCCTGAAAATGAACTCTCAATTTCCAGGAAATGTAAATTCAGCTCAATTAGGTGATAATGAACAAAGTTCTTTAATACTTCTTTCTTCACCAACTGAGGCATATTTTACAACCCTTTGATCAAAAATCAATCAACCCTTACCATAATTACAGGGCTTATTATTCCTTCAGCCCTTTTCCTCAAATTGCGTGCAATAATAGCTCAACAATATGCAGGAAAGGGTTCCGAATATTACTTTACTTTCCTTTATAGGGAAGGGGTTATTATCTTTTATCTTCTAAAGCAAAAGAAATTTGAATGAACTTTGTAAGAAAGTAGGCCTGACCTTGGTAAAGAAAGGCGACTACACCTCATACACAATCATATTACTAAGTTGTGCAGCCTAATTGAAACTATAAGTAGTTGAACAAGAACTTCTTTTTTCATGTAAAGCTCCTTCAGTAGTAAAATGATATGAAAGTATATTTCTCATCATCATAAACAAGATGGATTTAATGTCCAGCTTTCAATTAATCCATATCAAAACCAAAAGTTTTTTTCCCACGTCAAACCTCTTCTTTAATGACATGATATGAAAGTATTTTACTTCAGTTTAAATAAGATTGATTACTCAGCAAATATTCATTTTCATTTTCTGTTGATTCTAATATAGATTCTACATGTTAATTCAACTTACGCTTCCTCATAAATCGATCAAACAAAAAGTTGTATGAATCCTACCTTCAAGTAAATGCCTCACTCTTTTGCTTCACAATGTTCATCAAGCGTTTTGTCAGTGAATTTTACTGACAAATTTGCTCTCAGCCAATCAGATGCAAGGATTTTAGTAGCTTATAACAGTTGTCGGTAAAAATCACTGACAAAACACTTGATGAAATGTCCCCCAGATATACTAAACATGGGTCATATTCTGAAAATGTTATTTTTTTATGCGAGAATAAAAACAATGTTAATTGTCATAACAAATCAAAATCAGACACGTCACTGGTTAATGATTGCGCAAAAATGGCTGTGCTCGCGTAAAGTTGACAGAGACATCTGCGCAAGCACCAATGAATAGTGTTTATTGCGTGCAATTTCAGTTTGTTATGACAATTAACAGTTTTCCTTAACATAAAAGTTAACATAGTTTTCAGAATACCATCCCAGGTGGTGCAAAGTGGGTACGCCTTAGACAAGCTATACCCATGTGTTTAGCCTGTATAGATGTGCCTTTGTAGACAGATAAGAGTTTATTTGGAGGATAACTACAACCAATCACTCTTAATTTATCACCTTTTCTAGATGGACTTCAGGGACATATTTTGGCAGAAAATGCCACAAAGATCCCCTTTCCCTCTTTAGGAGGAAAAGAAGGTGCATTTCTGACCCCCTTCCTCCAATACCAATTAACACCCAGCAGGCAAAGGGGTTGATATTCATGTTATCGCCCTCCCCATAGCCTAACATTTCACCCCTGCCTGCACTCCAAGTCTTCTCCAAAATCTCTAAAGTTCAAGTGGTTACCAAACAAGAGAGCCAATCAGAAATTCTCACTTTGTTCCGAACACCCAGGATAAGAATTAACAGTGCATTCTGCCCCCCCCCCCCTTTCCTCGGCCCCTGTGTGAACCCTTCATTTCCAAGAACCTGAATTTGGTCAAACAAAAGCAAATTTGCAAACTATTCCCCTCTTCTTAAGTCCCTTTTGAATGTTTACAAAACCTTCCTTTTGAATTTTTACCACAAAATCACCTACCACTGCTCCATGAATTTAAGCCATTCTTTCCTTTAGGCCATTATGGTTAATTTAAAAAATATACCAAACACACCACTAAAGAGATTAAGGGGTGGGCTCTAAAAACATCCCCTCTTAAAAGGTAATTCATAAGCCACTTAAGCCTTGGATTTGGTTTTGTTTCCTTATGAATGTAAGCAAGCAAAGGAATAGTGGGGTCCTTTACCTTAACCACAAATGAAACTTTGATAAGCTTGATTTTCATGAAAAATCCAAAGATTTCCTGATAATCATTGCACTGACAAACGGCAGAATGACTACCTCCAAATCCAATGATTCATCTCAGTTACATGTAGCTTTGAATTGAACTTGACATTGAAATTGGTTGCTTCTTGACCCCAGGAACTAATAAGTTATGATCAGCTCAAACCAAACAAACAAAGCTATAAACCAAATCAATAGTACTTATGAGGGTAGAGTGTATTTCAGTGGCATACAGATGATTGATGGAAATAATATGGAAATCTCATGAAAACCAACAACGAAGGAATGACATTTGGAAGGACTTCATCAAGCAGTTGTTATACGACTGGTCAAAAAGAGGGAGTTTGAATGTTTAGGCCATATCAAAGGACATCCATGTTCCTTCAAGAGTAGAGTATGCCAGAGGGCAAGGTAGGAAGGGACTAGAACATGAGGAGCCTCTAGAACCAGTTGGAAAGAAAAAAAAAGACCTCCAGTGGTCACTGACTGAAAGAGTGTACAAGGATGGTAGAGAAGGAGGAAGAGTGAAAAACCCCACACATTTCAATAGACCTCCTGAGATAGGTGGGGGGGCATTTCATCAAGTGTCTTGTCGGTGATTTTTACCAACAAAGTTGCTCTCAGCCAATCAGATGCAAGGATTTCAGTAGCTTATAACAGTTACTGCAACTTGTCATTGATGACAAGTTTTATGAAACAGGATCCAGGTATAGCAGTCAAAGAATGACTCCATCACATATAATGTCAAATATTCTGAGCAAACAAGGAACATGAAACTACTGTCAAATATCTCTTTCTCCTCCTTTACCGCTCTTTCTCTCTCCACCAGCCCAGGACACGGGTGGTTAACCCCTTCCTGACCCCCTATTTCTCTGAATATTGCCCCGTTTGACTCCAGCTTGAGAATGGAGGAGCCCCATTTTTGGTTGGCATAGGGATCATGCAGGGGGCACACACTCTCCCAACAATGCTCTTCCCTGGTAATTACCCATACACTCGGTCTCACCATTGTTGAATATGCAGTAAATGGAAAGGGACACATGTATTGTTGTCTCAGAAATGTACTTGTTATCTTCCCACAATTACTGTAAATGTCTTTTCGGAGGGTTGTCTGAACGAGACAAAACCCTTTGTCAGGATATACAGCAAGGGAAGTTTATCTTATGGATTTATGCCAAGTCGTAAAAAGAAGCACATCATCAAGGACAGATGCAAATAGTCATTTCATCATGAAACTACTCATAAAGGCACAAACAATGTCTATTTAATGTTATGATAACCACCAGTAGACTCATATGTATCCAAACTTTTTTTCTAGAGAGGAGTCTTTGGGTGCCACCATGCTTCTGAGATGCTTGCTTTGGAAAACTCTTTGTACATGGACATCAAAAATTCCACAGACGCAATCTTGCACAAGTTATGAAAATAGAGATTGTTTCTATCATATCATGCTTGTTTCTACCCTCTTCTGTTTATAAAGCTTGTACCGGTATGTAGATGAATATTGCAGATTTGTATTCTTGAATAAGTACCTTTAAATAATACACAGAGACATTTTGCAATTACAACAGAAATAATGAGTACACAAAAAAATATCAGTAGTACAAGTGAAAATGAAACGAGAGATACTACACTACATGTATGTCAAATCATCTTAGAGCACTTTGATAGTCAAAGGAGTGCAAAATAGTGTTACTCAATGAAACAATATAATTTTTTTATCAACGTAGTGATTTGCCTTGTAAATCATAACGTCATGGTTTATTTTATGGTAAAAAGATCATACATGTACATATGCAGTCAATAACTCTAGTTTATTCCCAAAAACTTGATCACAAGCATTGGCAGATTGAAATTCTGAATAAAAGTGATCTTCATTGGTACAGCTTATTAAGGAAAAAGAAAGTGTATATTTAGGTTGTAAATATAAAAGTGCAACACATAGACTCTAGAACAAACATTTCATTCTAAAGATCACCATCATAACCCAAATCATCATCTCATGTGTTATTACCCCTTTTGTATCACTTTATAGCTTTACTTCCTATCAAAGAAATATTGAGGTATCATGCACAATTTACAAATCCTAGCCGAGACCCCATATTTGCACAAATTAACTTCAGTCTATGATAGAATAATGGATGGAATGAGTTCATCACATGGTATGTACAGTGCTACTACCATGTTTAGTTCTCTGAGAATCCCCTTCCACATTGCTCCTACTATCTTCACCAGCATCATCCTTGTCGTTATGGCAACTATCAAACATCTCCCTATGATGCTGCTGCATTGTCCTCATCTCCAAACCAGGTTCCTCCTGGCCGGCCTCGTCTTTCCAGGAGCTGCTAAGCTTCCTCAGCTGATCGGAGGCACTCTCCATTGACTTCTCCATGCTGCTTGCGTGGGGTGATGCCGACACTGGATTGACGTCAACCTGTGGTGGTGCTTTGGTGTCGTAGGCAAACGGGATAGAGCTGGCAGAGGAGAATGGCTGGAAGCTTGTCTCTGAATCCGAGCTGGGATTGGTCAAGCTGCGCACTCTCTCTGTCGACGCAGGAGGAAGGATCTTTGGTGACCCACCTGCGACTGCCTGTTTCTCGCCCTGAATGAGGGACACCGCCGGTGCCTTTGATGGTGCAAGTGTGGGTGGAAGTGCTGCTGCTTGTTGATGGCTGGATGGTGTGCTTGATGAACCACTGAACGGGGAGCTAGTGGCACCAAAGGCTGAAGGGGAGAGAGCTTCTTGGCCTTCTTCAACCGGTGATTCTCTATTCTTTACGGGTGTAACTTGGGCATCATGTGACTTTGACAGGATGGATCGTGGGATGCTCCTTTTTTCTAAAAAAGGAAAATACAGAAAAGACCCAAAAAATGAACAAAGGCATAATTTACTAGAACCAAATCACATTTACATGATGGATAGATATTTCAACTTGCCCAAATTTGCTATGGAAAAATTCTATCTATGAAGTGAAGGAAAGAAGAAGAAATTGCATGAAGGAGAGGAAATGAAACAATATTGACTTTGAAGCCCATGTATACGATTACAGTAAAACTCACAAAGGGCAATTTATCAATTTTCTTTTTAAGCAGCTTGCTCAGTTTTTATTCTTCTAAATTCTAAAGAATAGTAAAAAGCAATAAGAGGTGAAACATTTGGATCCTTGGACAAGAAATTCAATTACTGCATGCCCCAGTTTTTTTCATTGTTCTTTTATTACCTGTCACATTTTTTTTTATAATGGATTTAAAATAAACAGCTTTTGAATCCTTTCTTATATCCCAAAGATGAATATGGAACATCATGTCCCCACTTTCCTGGAATCTTGCCATTACTGCACAATCAGGCCTTTGATAACGCGCACAATTAATCCTGTCAATATGACCTTGACAATGACAATGTATCCTCCATGATACTGTTCTATTATATCAAATCTCATTATCAAACATGCTGCTTAGAGCTAATGAGAGCATGCCATGCCGCTGGCTATGCATCAAACAAGTCGAGCAAAACATGTCAAGTAACTGCAACTAATATGTAAAACCAGAAACTTTTGCGACATAAAACTTTGACGGATTGTTAACTCTTTCAGTGCTGATGGCACGTATATGAGACAGATAGACTTGTCATATTCATTCACCAACTGCTCGACCACAGGACTGAAAGGTATATGGTGGTCAATGTATATCAAAATTTTGAGCATAAATCAAGCATTCTAAATATATGATTATAATTATATGCTACCATAGAAAATTTCAGAGGAAATTGCAGACTTTTAAAAGATATTACCTTATTTCAACATTAAACAAATGAGAAACAAAAATATAATGAACCAAAAAGAAACTCAAATGTAATTTTCAATCATTCTTATGCATAAAGTTGGGTAAAGTAATAATGTTTGGGATCATAAGAAATGGTAATAAATTTCCCACAAGTTTTGTACACAACATTTTGTGAAATAATATATGGTTAATGAAGTGCAGACATTTGAAAAGTAGGCATTGATCATATTTTGGTAAAATTTGAAGAGAACTAAACCCCTTGGTAAGAGTTAATGACAGCCATATTTTGGAGCGAGAAAAATCTGCGAATTGCAAATATGTTGTTTAAATTGTGATTTTATTATTTTGCGGCATGAAACCTTTGTGAATCTCGACCAGTCACAAAATTCATGAAAGTTTCATGCACGCAAATATTTCTGGCTTTACATTCACTATTATCTAATCTGAGATATTAGCAGAACTCATGCACAAACCAAAAGAGGTACAAACATAATCATCGTATCATGAAATATTAATCTATTGGAGAATAGCGCTGAAAAAAGACATACTGAAGCTTTTCTGTCTTGCACTCATCAGAGTAAACCGTAAGAATGTTCAGAAAGCAGAAATCTATACATAAATGTATGTGGAGATCATTCTAAATCTATGATGTAACTAGAGTTATTTAAGACATCAATTAACGTGAGAACACTTTTACATGATCATTCAAGAGCTAAAAAATTAAAAGTGGGGTTTACCCATTGTGCACCACTGCATTGTAAAAGTTATTCACAATGTTTGCACAGGGAAATTTCCCTGGTTTGCATATATTTTTCATATGGTTGTTAAAGTCCTTTATACTTATGCTTTGGAAAAACAAAATATTGCTGTACAATGTCGATGAAGTTTCATACTAAACACAAAATGTATTATAAAAGAATTTTCAGGAGTAAAAGTTTTCCCTTTCAGTGGTGTGCCTAAATTGGTCACACTATCTGTTATGGAGACAAACTTCACAAATATTGGTGCATGTCCTGACTTCTAGCTGTTTCAGGAGGTAGTAATATCACACACTATTCCTATCTTAAGCATTAGAAAATCATATTTTTGGACAGGATATACACAGAATGGGTTAGGCCTAATTGTTAACTTTATATTGCCTCTTGCAGTTATCCTATCAAGTGCTATTTTTTTTCTGCAATATGGTACATGTAGTGATATATTTCTCTGAAATCCATATGGCCTATTAAATGCCTTGAAATAATTTAACAAAACTGATGAGCAGTTTATTGCATTTGCTACATGAGCTATGCACTATCAACAATAATTTTTGTAGAAAATCGCTCCGTGAAAGGCTGACGGTATTACAGTATATCCATATGCTTGGGTGTTTGCTATTGGTTTCTTGGAAATACCCAACAAAATTATGCAAAAATAATTTACAATGCATTACACATATGTGCATCATAAATCAAATTTAATACCTCGATCATTATCTGGAAAATATAAAGAAAAAGCAGGGCAGTTTTCCCCTTATTTTGTAATGCATATGCCGAAAATGGCATTGCAGTATACTCTGATGAGTGTCAGATGGAAAGCTTTAGCATGCCTCTCTTCAACACCATTTTCAAATTCTGCAGCATCAAACAATCTTTTCAATATTAGTAATGCTGTGGAATAAAAAGTTGGAAAAGTTTAAAATAAGGAGAAAAGTTTAAAATAAGGAAAAAAAATAAATTTGCTAAAGTTACATCCGCTGAAAATTACAAGAAATGGAACATTTTGGCCAACAAATACATTTCAATGGCTAGCTAGGCATCAATGTAATAACTAAATGAAATTAATTTTCTAGTTGAATATGGAAAGGGAGTTAGAGAATTGATTACAATCTACTCCCACAAATATAGATATCTTAAACAAAACAAGTTGAAACTTCAGATGAGAATATATTTTTATACATTTATTATGTATTCCAACACCTACAGGCAGCCTCCCACAAGCTTTTGCTTTCAGATGTGTGTCCTCCAACTATGATGTACCACATAAATGTATATTTTGTCATATTTTTGATAAAAATGCATGTACATTATTTTGTTCATTTATTACTTTGTACGCTTATATTGGAAAGTTGGAAATAAATGTCATTGCATTGAAATTGAATTGATATATTTTTTATAATCTACATACTTAATAAATATGGTTCTGGTATTTGGAGTATTAATTCACTCTCTTATGGGGTGTTGCAAGAAAGTTGCGATTGATTGCAAGTTGCAACTGATCGGTACTGACCAATCAAAATCATTGTTGCAAGCGCATCTTCTTGAATGGGCAGACCCTGAACCATTCAGAATGGTTGTTCTAATTTACTTTACTATTTGCACCTTTCTTGCAACACCAAATAAGACATGCTTCAGAATGTCTTATTTGACAAGAATGACCCGATCTATGATATACTCTCTGACCGTAACTGTTGCGCTGTTAATTTCCAATATAATTAACTGAATTCCAACTTCAACCTTGGACCAAACCCCAGCCCTAAACTTAAACCCTATCACAATAACTATGTTCATACAGGACTTGTCATTTTGAAACTTTAAGTTAGCGAAACAACAACTGACCAACAGTGACAAGGGTTAACACGGCCCAAAACAATGACGCTCATTGTTTTGAGATTACAAGTGAGCGATCAACGTTTAACATGAACAAAGATGTCATTATTAACTACTTTGGAGGTTGACCCCCCCAACCTATAATACCCTATACCTAACTTATAAACCCTATACCTAACCTATAAAACCCTATACCTAAACTATAAAACCCTATACCCAACCTATAAAACCCTATACCCAACCTATAAAACCCTATACCTAACGTATAAAACCCTATACCCAACCTATAAAACCCTATACCCAACCTATAAAACCCTATACCCAACCTATAAAACCCTATACCTAACCTGTAAAACCCTATACCTAACCTATAAAACCCTATATCTAACCTATAAAACCCTATACCTAACCTATAGAACCTTATACCTAAACTATAAAACCCTATACCTAACGTATAAACCTTATACTTAACCTATGAAATCCTATACCTAACCCGTAAAACCCAATCACAACGCTGATCCTAACCCTATATCTGTGACAAATAACAAGCAGAAGCAAAATAATATTGGATCACTGAATCATCTCCATCTTTGTGCATAAGATAGGACCTGATAAGTTTCATCTTCTCTCCCGAGAAATCTGGACATTATTAGTGAACACATATGTATCTCACAGAACAATCATCTTCTTGCTCATCTTTCATATCTTGATTTATTTTCAGAGGAAATTGTCAGGAAATTGTTTTCTGACTATTACTAGACATGAATCAGTAGACTGTGGCCCTCAATTTAGGATAAATATAGACCAACAGAAGCTGTATTATATTCTACTAGCATGGTCGAATCTGTATGACATTACTAGGGTTCAGTCCTTTACACATAGCCTGAATTGCGGTTTTGGAATGTAGCAGACTGGGGTTGCATCATCACTTTAGACATGTTTCTATAAATTCAGCTCTAGAACATATTTTCACAAACTACCACATTGCAGACATAAATATTCATTACGTGTGAGGCAGAATTGACTAGATTCAAAGGATAATACTTGTAGTGATTAGTAACGGAGATGTTTTGACAAGAATATGTTATTTGGTGGGAGCAAAAAGGGAGTTAACTCGTCTACCGGTACTTTAACATAGAATTAATGTCCTTCTGACTCTTAACTGAAGGCACATCAAAGCTGCTCCAATAGTTATCATTTGATGGCGCTATTCTGAACTCCGGTTTAACATAAACTCCGGTTTAACATAAACTCCAATCTAAGTTAAACCAGAGTCTAATTAAAAGTGACATAAACCGCAAGTCTAGTCTAAAATTCTGAACAAAGTTAAAACCACACTAAACTGGAGTTTAAGTTAAACCGGAGTTCAGAATGTGATTTTCTAAGACTCTGGTTTGAAACGCAGGTTTAGACTCGGTTTAAACCACACTTGGATCACGGTTTAAATTAAACCACAGTTCAGAATACGGGCCTATGTGTATGGGTATTTTGCAGCTATTATTCTTCCACAAACTTTCAAAAGATGGGACTAATGCGGAAATAACTTCCTTTTGTTGAAATATATTTCAGAAAAAGAAACTGTAGTATCTGTAATCTTATAGGTCCATATTCTGAACTCCAGTTAACTTAAACTGCAGTGTAAGTGTCATTTAAATTCAGTGTAAACCTGCCCTTTATTATTAGAAATTCACATTCTGAACTCAACTAAACTCCAGTCTATAGTGTGGTTTATCTTTGTACAGAAATTAGACTGGATTGTGTTTTAAGTCATTATTAATTAAACTCTGGTTTAACTTTGAGAGGAGTTTAAGTTAAACTGGAGTTCAGAATACGGGCCATAGTCTAATGGGCTGGGGGTTGGGTGGGTTGGGGTTATTTTTGTTATTCATAATACCAATTTTTGTGCTATTTGCAGCATTGTGGTCTGGTGGTTTGAACATCAAAGTCATAAAGGTGAGGGTTTTATACCAAATAAAGTATGTGCTTCTATTACTCATGTGGCAAAGCATTCAGCTTGGTTGCATGCTTTGGAAGTGAAAGGCATAAGGAGACATTTCAGATTTTCCAGTGAAGAAGACAATATTTTAGGTGTATTACAGCAGAAATTTATGAAATTCTAATGTGAAACGGTGAAATGGAAACACTTTATTGGAGAGTTCCTTTACAATGTAGCTGCATGTATCTGCCAGTATCTCCACGTATTAGTCCCATCTTCCATCACAAATTTTCAATCAAATTTTGTCTACATATAAAACAGACAGTATCAGAATGCTGACATTCGTCATTTCTCAATTTCATTCAATTTTCTGGGATGGAGGAAGGAATATCCCAGAAAAAGAGATCTGTAAGGGGAAGTTCACTAGACTCTGCATTATCCATAAGCTGAGGCTAGAGGGCATACCACACTGGTGGCACATTAATTCCAAGCACCCAGACAAAGAAGTCATTACAAAAGCTTAAAGGTACACTTACATTTTGGGACAATTAATGACAGAAAAAAATTAATTGATGACCACCATACCAAATACAAAGCGAAGTATTGACCTTTTAATACAATGAGATTTGTAAGTCATTGTAGCATTTGAATGTCATGAAAAATGAATACATAAAACGCATTGTGAAAGCAACAAGAAAAATAGGTCTTCAGTTTTTCTTTCAAAAAACATCACAAAATTTTATTTATTTTTATTGTGAAATGTGACAGTGTACCAGATTTATGTATAATTTTATTCTTAATGCATCTTTAACTTACTTTTATTTCTGGAAATATATCTGGATAAAATCATAAACCGTTTGGAATGTTATCACACAGTTCCATTACAACACACTGTCTACCAAAGTGCTCTTTACAATGTAATACATCCCATTGTACTTTGTTAGACTTACTTCTATTTGAGTTACCTGGGAAGCAAATACAACTAGGGGGAAATAGTTGTTATTACACAGGGACCTACAGCTTTTGTTCTTATTCTAGGAAACAGGAAAAGAGGATGAAGTTTCTTTGCCGAGTGCTGCACTAGCATGCTGACCTGGGCTTGAACCTTCCTCTTAAAAAACCTCTGACGAAACCACCGAGCTCTTTGGCTATTCCTGATATACATGTATGGCCGTTATGACACCTGTGCCCATGTAAATAGCTTGAAAGACCATCAAAATCATCCTTTTGAATATACATGTACATGTATTGTCACTAATCCCAGCTGGGCGAGACACTGTACAAATTAGTAGCCACCTATTGCACATATGGTTTCATCTGGTTTCATCTGGTTTCATTTGGTTGGTCCTGGTTACTCATTCTAGGAAAACAATCTTTCACAATCTGGCTCCAATGTCATTTTTCTCACAAACTGAAAATTTATTCCAAAGAGAGGGATTTCAAAAGAATTTACATGCCTATAAACACCTATCATCATCATTTTACGCAAGGTTCAAGCACTTTTGAGGCTTCTTTTCTTTGCATTAACACTGAATAAAGATGCTAAACAAGCACAGGCTCAGTTCTAAAATCTTGGATCTCTGCATGCATTTCAAATGAAGAGGAATGTATCCATCTCTAGCATACAACGTTAGTTACCAGTTAATCCCAGGGAGGACATTTCAAAGAAAATCTAGATGACACCATTAAAGGAGAAGGTAGAAAAGAGAGCATGAAAAAAAAGTTACTGCAAGAAAGGCAGAGGAGAAAATAAAGATTTAAAGAAAGCAGCACTTTAAAAAGAGTATGGCATTTTCAATGGTATAATCTAGAGTTCTGATAATGACACTGGATTTCAAGGGGAAATAAGGTTTGAGATTTGATCCAGGTATAAACATGAGGTAGATTAGAAAATCAAATTGAACAAAAAAATCCACCTAGAAAGCACCCACATGTTTGCAAAATTGTATAGAAAATGGTTTTACATTTCAGGCACCAAAACATTTTGCTTAAGTTATGGTCACAACCCCCCAAAATTAGCCTGCTCGGCGGCCGGGCAGTGAGTTTTTAGCCAATTTCACCCGGGCACCAAGCGGCGGCCAGCTGTGCACCGCTGGTTTTTAGGGCATCGCTTGGTCGCCGCTGAAGTTTTAGTGCGGAGTTAAAATTCTGCGGCGCCTGCCCACTTTTCACTTGCCGCCCAATATACGCTCGGTGCCCGTGTGATCGCTGCCCGGGCACGGTCCTAATTAAGGGGTCACCGTCAAGCGATTTAGGTAAAAAATCAAAGCCGCTAGATCATAGGCTGCCGAGCGGTTGCTGCCCGGGAATTTATGGGTCATCAGTCGGTCACTGCCTGGAGGCCGCGCGGAGAAGCTCCCCCGATTTCCCCCACTTTTGACCAAAAATCGACGGTCGCCGCCCGGGCACCGTCCTAATCGAGCGGTCGCCTTCGAGCGATTTAGGCCAAAAATCCAAGCTGCTAAACCAAGGCTGCCGAGCGGTAGCCACCCAGGAATTGGTAGGTCATCAGTCGGTCACTGCCAGGACGCGCGCGGAGAAGCTTCCCACATTTCGCTCAGTTCTGACCTAAAATCTGATCGACTTCTCCAGAATCATTGGGCGATTCCTAAATTCCAGCAGCGCCCAGGCAGGATATTGTGAGAAATTTATCTTTTTAGCGTTTTTCGCTACCAGAAATGAAGAAATCTCCATGAAATCAATTTCTCTCCAGATTATCTTGTCAAGTGAGCGCCAGAAGGGTATAAATGAATAGCACCTTAAAGATAAAGTTGAGTTCTGGTCATGCAATTACACTGAGAATGAAACTCTCTCAAAGCAATTAGGAAAGGTTGATCACGCCTTTAAGAATTGGTGTATACTGCAAGGTTTTGGAATCATCAAAATGATAAGAAATTGACCCAATATTGCTGAAAAGCACATGCACTGCACACAGAAATGGGTATATGAGCCAGCACACACTTGTAGCATGAATGTTCAGCCCAATCGTTTCAGCTATTTCTCACCATATTTCAAATATGAGGGCATTTGAAGAGTAATCAATGCATTTTCAGGGGACATTTCTACTATGATGTTCTTCCAAACCGACATATTTTTCACCTTTCACAGAACCTGACCTTCCCTTTTAAGGCTTACATTTCATTAATACCCCTGTGGCTCTGAGAAGATGAATTGTCTTTTTAATCTACTGACACAAAAAAGAGATAAAGGTACAAAATTTCATCAAGTTCTTCATATGCACTCACCTCCTAGATGGCTGTCTGTTTGACCTTTTGACCTAGCACCTTGCTGGGGGTCCTTGGAGCCTTGATGGCCTAGGGATGGGGCCTGCTGGGCTGAGCTGGTGGCAGAGGGACCCCCTCCTGATTTAGCCCTGAGGGAGCAAAGGTAAGAATAGGGAAACAAGGGAGAAAAGTGGTTGATGCATTGTGAAATGCAGGTGAGCAATAATTTCTCAGAAAATACAAGCCTCACAGGTACACCATGGTGTGGGTAAAATGTCACAGGATGTCATGATAGAAGTAAAAACAGGCCTGATCTACTTCTTTTATTTCTGGAAAAGATGAATATCACACAAGTTGACTTCTTGTAATGTAAACTTGCCCCCCTGGGAAAGTATGTGAGTGTGTGTGTGTATGTGTGTGTGGGTGTGTGTATGGGTGCATATGCGGTGCCTGTTTCGTAGTTTTAAGAAGCTATTAAATTTATATTCTGTTGCTCTTACTTTGTTAATTTTTTGAAGAAATAACAATTAAAAAAAAAAAAAAGAATAGCGAAACAAGGAAGAAAAGGATTGATATATTGTGAAATGCAGGTGAGTAATAATTTCTCAGAAAATGCAATCCTCACAGGTAGACCACAGTGTGGGTAAAATGTCACAGGATGTCATCATAGAAGTAAAAACAGGCCTGATCTACTTATTTTATTTCTGGAAAACATGAATATCACACAAGTTGTGTATTTGAAATTTTGAACTCTATTGTATTGAACTGTTTATTGTATCTCCCTACAAAGCCTGGTGTTACAAATCGAAAACAAATTAATGACAATGACATGACTGAATCTCATAAAGTCATATTACAGTAGAAACACGCTATAAAGAGCTCCGATATAACGAGATTCCTGATATGACAAGGTAATTTTGCTGGTCCCAGGTCTGTGTATTCTTTTGTTTTTTTCAGCCTGATATAAAGAGATTCCTGGGGCCTGTAATATACAGAGATACAATCAATTGTAAATCTTCAGTACATGGTTTGCCATAGACTTACAGTTGATATCAATGGTAAGACTGATTGTACCTCTTGATGTTACAGGCCCGTGATATAACAATGTAATTGTCATGGTCCCAAGGTCCTCGCTGTACTGGGTTTCCATTGTATAGGGCAAGTGAATTTGGCAAGATGAAAATTATGCTGTTGCCATAGTGCAGTCTGAATGGACAACACCGACTAGTATTGGGCGTCTCTGGCATAAGCCACATTGTAGCAATGTAGAGCATGAGTAAAAACGTAACGGTACATTCATCCACCATCCCTTAAAGGGATAGTCTACCCTGATTACAAGATGGATTTAAAAAAAACAGTAAAATTAAAGAAACAGATCAGTGAAGGCTTGAGCAAAATCAGATAAAAAATAAGGGAGTTATGAATTTTTGAAGTTGTAATCAATCGGACACAAATTGGCAACTCCATGACGTATCTTACGAGCTCCTTTCCCATTTGCTCAGTACAGAAAATTTCATAAATTTTCATTTTCTTGGTTTTTGGTGAAGGAATAGATTTGTTTCATACAGGTTGAGCAGTGATTATACATGGATCTAAGGTGCATGTACGATTGAATATTTCCTTTAGGGAAAACGGAAATTAATGATTTTTTTGGGTAAAGTGCAAATGGGAGAGCTTCTTTTAAAACCAACTTGAAATCGGGGTGGACTATCCCTTTAATATGAGGAGAGCCAAGGTTGAATACCTTATGCCATTATAAACATATGGTTAAAAAACAGCAAACATTCTATTAAATACCTATTCCTAAACAATGGTCAAACCATGGGTACATTGTACCAGACCTGAATACAATTTGCTTCAGGGTTTATCAGTTCATTGAATATCATCCTATATAAAACATTTAGATTTATCTAAAGTGTTCTTTATTTGCTATGAATTCTAATATCATTTTTGAATGCCCACGTACATGTAAAACATATTATACAGTAATCTTTGCAGCCCCAATACTTTTAACCTACTCAAATGATCTTGATATTAAATATATAGGGTGGTTATAAACCTGAAGTACAAACAAAGTTACAAAAAATTATCAGAAAGATACCTGGAAATCAAACACTAAAAAAATCTTGAAGAAGATATCAAGCAAACATGATGATATATTAAAAATAAAAAATATATTGTTCAGAATAATAATATTCCAAAGTTCAATATTGTTTATAGCAATGCCCCATGGCCCTTTCAAGTGTGTTTAATCGAGTTTTGAAACTGAATTGCAACAGAATTGAGGTTTCTTTCAAAACTAGTTGAACTATCTTGATGAATATAAATAGATACATGTACACTTCAATTGCCTCTAGATCTACACAATTCAAGATAAACCATGAGATTATTGAGATATGTAATCATGTTTTGCACTGCTCAAAAAACTGTCCATGGCGTCACTGGTTTCGCAAACTGACGTATCTCCTGTACTTATGCGTATGTCAATTCACAAAACCAGCGACGGATTATTAATAAACAGATGCGTTACATTTTGCTTTAAAATGCAGGTTATTAGGTGACAGCTTCAAAGCTCTTTTTTTCTTAAATAAATAATTAATACTCTACTCAGCTTATACCATCAAATGCTGGCTGCAAGGAATTTGCACATCTATACATTCCTTTCATTATTGAAATAATAATTTTTTTAACCAAGATATCAGTAAATGATGCTCAACAAAACTCTGAGCATGCACTGATGTCGAAATTCACTCCCCTACTGCACAACATTTTGACAAACCAACTGATGGGAAAGACCACTGATACTAAGAAGCTTTCTACCTTGCTTTACGTCAAGATAAAAATGGAATATAAATAGAATATATCCTGATATTCTTTGAATTAGAGGGAACACTGAGCAGCTGATGAAGTATGGATTAGCAAAGGATTAGAAGAGATTGAATTGATCAAAGCATGGCAGCTATGTGTGGGATCATGACGCTTCCTCACCAAAACTAAAAGGTCACCGCTTTGCTAATTTTGCTTAAAAAGGTCAAATTCTTCCTGCCTAATGCTTCATCTAAACACAGGTAAGCTCAACATGATGATGTCAATGATAATGTAACATCAAACTAATCAAAGATGTAACATAATCCAAGTGCATATTGGCAAAACTGGGTTAACGGTAAGGAATCGTCCCATATCTAAATTGAGCCAAAAAGTATGGTAATATAAGCGATTACTTGTACACATCATAAAATTGGATGCCCCAAATATCACACTTCCCCCTATAAAACCCCACCACAACAACAAAAACAACAAAGCAAACAATTACAAAACAACAACGGCAACACATAGGTGAAAAAAGGAAAGAGAAATCCGAAGTACTTGAGGATAAGAAGTATATTCATTCTTTATGTCAAGAGAACAAGATTTAAAATTAATAAGCGAAGCAGCTTGACTGGGGAGGAATTTTTAATTTGTAAACAAATCTTTCGGCATATTACTCCCAGTGTACAAGATTTAAAATATATTGTTCTTTGTAACCTATACTATTTGGTCTGTGCTGCATCAACAACATTCATTATCCATTGAAAACGATGTAGAGCATATCAATAAACCTACCTCAAAAATAGACCATTCTATGTTTACTTCTAAAGTCTATGCATTCTCTATCAGGCTTTCTGGGAACTACTCTGGGTTGTATTTGCTTGATAAATATACATGAAAAGGCTTATAAATGCAAATGCTTGTGGGTGCTAGCTATTCAAAGTCAAATAGAGGTCTCTAGTATTAGTTCAGCAGCACCAAGCTGATCTCAATACATGAATACATGTAAGTCTCTATTCACACTTTCAATTGAATTATACATGTACAATGTCAATTTTCATTAAATTTTTTTTGTATTGTAAGAACTTTCCGGTCTGAATTTTCCCAATTCAACCTCTTGAATTGAAATGAAAAAGGTCTTTTTTGAAATCTGACTAGCAACCAAAGGTCGAGGTGCACAGGCATGTACAAAGGTTACAAAAAAGATATACATGGACATAAAGAGAAAAACAAATTCATACATAAATATAAGAATTAATATATTGAAATTCCATACAAATACAAACCGAATATTAAACTTAGGGGGAAAAATATTACTCAACTGGTAAGATACGGCATGGTTGCAAATCCAAATTACAAACTTATAGCAAAATAGTATAAAGGGCGACAAATCCCAACCAAGAATACCAATGGTGTATCTTATGGTACATTTCCCTGTTTTTCTACATTCATTTAACATTGCTAGTGCCATAGATAGTCAAGGAAAGTGAAAGAGAGAGAGAAAATGATGAGGACTGATAACATCACAGACAGACAGAGATAGAGAGAGAGAGAGAGAGAGAGAGAAAGACAGAGAAATAGAGATATGGAGAGACAGAGAGAGACATGAGAGAGATAAGTGCATGTAGGGATATAGAGAGAAAGAGAGAAAGAGAGAGAGAGAAGAGAGAAAGAGAAAGAGAGAAAGAGAGAGAGAGAGAGAGAGAGAAAGAGAGAGAGTGAAAGAGAGAGAGTGAAAGAGAGAGAGTGAAAGAGAGAGAGTGAAAGAAAGAAAGAGAGAGAGAGAGAGAGAGGGGGGGGGGGGGAGGGATACAACATATGTACAGAGGGTCAGGGCACCATGAGAGGGGGTGTTACAAAATAATGCCACATTAAAAATTTATGGTTTTTCGGATGACCTTTTTTTTCTGCGTGCTAGAAAAAAAAATGGAATCTGGATCTCTCCTCAATTAAAAAATATCATGACCCATTTTCACCCATCTGTAAATTTGATTATCAGAGGACATTTTTCTTAGTTAAAAAAAAAAGGCTAAGTTGTATGTAAAGAAGGAGTGTCAGACACCCTAAATTCAGATTATCTTGCAAACCCCTGCAGAAAAGAGAGAAAAGAAAGAGAAAATAAACTCGGAAATGCGCACACAAAAGAATAAATCAATCGTGACCTAACTTGTTTCATGAAGTAAATAAAATAAGTCATGTGCAAGTAATGTAGTTTTGTTTGCTTTAGCTGGAAATGTTTGGTTGAAACCACTTCCACACAAAGTGATATTTTTTACCTACGATTCTTTTGTGAATGACAAAGGAAAGACCTGGTGAAGTATACTGAGCTGCTCTGTCTATCAACCATTATATCAAAATCACCAACTCGTACGTTGAAGAAAAAAAACATCAAAAGACAGGCCATTCATCTTTGAAGGTATAATAAACAGTTATAATAGCCAAAAAAAAGGGAACTTGAATGAGATGTATTGAATATAGTCTCATATTGTTCTACTTTTTTAAGTAGAGTCATGAGTGAGATATTTTTGCCCATGATTTCCAAGGAATTTGAATCTACTTGTCTGTAGGGAACACCAGGGGAGCGTTTCATGAAAGGAAGTTGTTGGATATTTTATCCGACAACTGTTATAAGCTACTGAAAGCCTTGCATCTGATTGGCCGAGAGCAAATTTGTCGGATAAAATATCTGACAAGTCCTTTCATGAAACGCCCCCCAGATCTTGACTTCAACGGCCTACACAGAAACCAAATTAATATCAGGGTGGACTTCCCATTTAATAATAGGCCTACAGTTGGCAGATAAATGGTGTTTACATGGCTACAATAAGGATGGATTGATTAGATACTTGTCAATGATATGGTATCTGTACTTTAGACCTTTATGTATATGTGTTATTAACCAGAGAGGAATATTTACTTTAAAGCTTCTAATTTGAAACCTTTTCACTGAATCCCAGGGGTCTGTTTGTCTTCCCCATGATATTTCATCTTAATTTCTAAGGAAGTTAAACAAAAGGGAATTAGTTAAAGTTTGAGGATTATCTTCCTACCTGCTAGAGGTCGGGCCAACAACAGGTAACTAGAACTGATCTGTTTTGGTGATGATGTTTATATCTGCAGTTTGTCTATGCTTTGACAAAATGATCAGAGGACTTGTAACGAGAGGCCATGACATTTTGAAAGCTTTCTTATCATGAGATTGATCAATAAATTGTGAGGAGTGCATGTAATTTAATTTAAAAAAAATCATAAAAACATATAAGCATGACATGTCTTAGTTCAGTGAGCCGCCATATGCTTAGGTGTCAAAGAAACAGGATCAGCGCTTCGGTTTTTACCGGTAGATTAAAAAGAAGGTTGAGTTCTGAGAAGGGAGAAAATTACTTTGTGCATGAGCTTTCTCATTCTACTTATGTCAGTTTGAAAGAACATCACAGTAGAATTGTCCCCTGAAAAGGATTGCTCCTCAAATGCCCTCATACTCAAAATATGACGAGAAATACCAGAAGTATTTGGGCCAAACATTCATGTCACAAGTGCAGTCCCATATATCTATTTCTGTGTTCAGTGCATGCGATTTTTCAGCGAGACTGGGTCAATTTCTTAACCAAAACCTCACAATATACACAAATTATTATGTAGACATGATCAACCTTTCCCAATTGCTTTTAGACATTTTATTTTCAACATTATCTTTTAAGGGTAGGGTTATGTATAGTGTCTGGTTCAGAGTAGACCGAAAAATTTTGTTCGGGATATGCTCCGCGGAGACTACGTCTGGCTTCATGGCTGGAATCCCTCTCCTACATAGGAGAGCCACGAAAGTCAGAAAATGTTATAAAACTCCTCCTAACAGACAAGATTTTTCTGTCTAGTTGAACGTAGAATTTTAGAATTCAGCATGTGTTAGAAACTGAGCACGGAGCAATTTTCTCTAAAGCATTTATCTCATACTATTACAATCCATATCTCACATATCTGATTTCTCAAAAATGCAAGCATTTTAGAAGAAACATTTGTTTCATCCATTGCAGATTTCACTCATTTTTTTTTTCACTCATACTACATACCTAATCAACAATACATGACTACTTTATTCAGCCTGTCAGTAGGCATAACATAAATTATTCATTTGCCATATTAATGCATTGTATAAGCATCCACAATTTCTAAGAAAATCCCCAACCCACTCATTGCATAAAGAAAAGGCTGACAAGGGTTTGTAGCAGTGTTTACATTTGACTAGCACAATTACCAGGGACTGACATTTGCTGGAAAGATTTATAGCAAAGTGCCTTCTTTTCGATTAAAGATAATTACCATTTACTGCTCACAGAATATTAAGGTTGGCAGTAAGGTCAAATCTACAGGCTGTTATGTTATCTCAAAGAGGATATATAGATAAAGAATAATCAAAATCACAATGTTTGGAGCAAACAGATACTTCTTGGAGATTAGTATTTACATAGGGGACTTCCTACAAATTCTCACAACAAGGAACTAAATCCACAATAAAAAAACTCATGAAAACATAATTGAGATTTTAATTGGTAAAACTTGGAATAATAAGTTACTATTTTTACACATTTAGAGATATGTATCACAGAAAAGATTTGATGGTTGTTTTCTCCATTGTTCATGTTTAAAGTCAAACACCTGGTCATGAGACTGTGAAAGAAATTAGAATTGTGAAAGAAACTGTCTCAAAGCAGTTGGGAAAGGTTGATTATATATCACATATAAGAATTGGTGTATGCTGTAAGGTTTTGGAATGACCAAACTGAAATGTGTATATGGGACTACACACAAATATTAGCCCGAAACATTTCAGTTATTTCTAGTCATATTACGAATATGAGGGCATTTGAAGAGCAATCCTCTTCGGGGGATTGTCCTACTATGATGTCCTTCCAAACTGACATAAAAGGAATGAGAAAGCTCACAAATTATTGTTCACCTTTCCCAGAACCCAACCTTCCCTTTAACAAGCAAGACAGACAAGCTTTCCTTTCTAGACTCACAATGGAATAAATATCAAAAGTGTTTAAAATCTAATAAAAAGAGAAGAAGATGGATTTAACATTCAAAATCAGTATCTTAATTCAACATAAGCTAAAATACTCACATCATGGCTTTGCATTATTGCTGTATTATTCTGGTTATATTTCAAAAAAAGGTTTAAGTACTTGCAAAAAATGGACAATTTTTGGTTAAACTTTAAAAGATATCATCATAAAAGGATGTCAATAATCCTGAACTATTGCTGCCAATATATATATCATTAATTATTTCTTTCAAAAGTGAAGAAATATGTAAGTTAAATTGGAAATGTATGATGTTGCAGCCATTAATTATCATGCTAAAAATATTTTAGTGTTCAGAGTAGAATATTGATATTTCTGCTACATAATCACACACACACACACACACACATATACATAAAAGAACAGTTTATCTAACACCTGAAAAAAATAAGTTTGGGATGCAAATGGTTAATTTTTTGGTAAACTTTGCTTCATACATGATAATATTATATAGAAAAAAATATGAAGTGCAAAGGTTTGGCTTCTGGTAGAAAGTTCAGGTTGCAGTTTGGTTGTGAAACTTTACAGTTCAAGCAGAATGTGATCTAGATCACGGTTTACATGAACAAAAAGGATGAAAACAAATCCTATTTTCAGAGCACGCAAATGCGCGATAACCTAATTTGCAGCGTGTTTGATCAAACAAATAAATTCAATATCCCTTGTTATAAAATCTGCCTTTGTACTTCATTATTCCCCGGCGGCATTGATACAGGCCATATTTAGAACACATTTAAATGATTTCCATTTAACAGTAACTGAGAAATTGCAGGCTGGCTATTGACTAGAAAATAGGCATTGATACATTTCAAGGAATTCTAAATCATGCAATCTGTTGTGTACATGGCAAGGATGAGCTTAGTTTGTTACCATTATAATTGTGCATATGAGAAGATTTATTTATCTCTTGTACAGTACCTCACAATCACATTTACATGGAAAGAGATGCAGTTTTCTTATCGTCTATATTAATCAGTTTTCCCTCCTCAAATTGGCAACAATTATTCCTTTTTTCCACTCCTACATAGTTTGAACCAAAAAAAACTTTATACATCAAATGAACTCATGTGGATGAATATTGCAAATTTTAACAGAAAATTGGCCAATTTGTACACTAAAATAGCGATTATATCTTTATACCCCATTGCCAATTTGAGGCTTTTAAGGGAAGGTTGAGTTCTGGGAAAGGTGAAAAATAATTTCTGAGCTTTTTCATTATTTTTATGTCAGCTCCGAAGAACATCACAGTGCAAATGTACCCTGAAAAGCATTGCTCTTCAAATGCCCTCATATTCAAAATATGACGAGTAATAGCTGAAATATTTGAGCCAAACATTCATGCTACAAGTGTGTGCAGTGCATGTGCTTTTCAGTGATATTGGGTCAATTTCTTATCATTTTGATGATTCCAAAACCTCGCAGTATACACTAATTCGTATGTAGACATGATCAACTTTTCCTAATTGCTTTGAGACAGTTTCTTTCACAATGTAATCGCATCACCAGAACTCAACTTCATCTTTAATGATAAGTTACAATTAAATTGCTCTTATTCATGAATGGCTCAAATTTTTGTGTGAATGCTGCTTTTTCTGCTCATGTATTCTGGATCAAAAGATAATGCAAACACGTCATAAAAGAAGACACATACTGCTATGGGTTAATAGAAATGCACTATTTGGGAAATACTGAAAAATTACATTTTTATGCAACACTATTAAAGCTGTAAGGAAAGTCATGTTGAACGGACAAGTATACCTGTGGAATCTGGAAGCAATATATCTTTCCATGTATACCGAGTGATAATATCAATTACATTCTACTCTCAAATGAAAAAAATCACTTTATTAAAATGTTGTTGTATGCAGTGATTTCAACCTTTCCAGTCCAGCTATTGTACACATTCTGTTACAGTTAAACCTGTCTAGAAAAACCTGTCTAGAGGGACCACTCAAACGAGACAAGAAGAGCGGTCTTTATGAGCAGGTGGTTTTCATGTAGAGGTTCCTTTAATACATGTTTCAATGAGAAACACTTTTCAAGGGAAACAAAAAATTATGGTCTTTAAAGACAGGTGGTTTTTCTATACAGGTGTCGCTAAAACAAGTTTGACTGTACTATTTCTAATGACACTGTAGACCAAGAATAAAGTTGGTTTACTCTCATAGGCCTTTTACACTTGATATTTTTTGAACCCTGTACTATTCTTAGCCCCGGAATATCCTTAACCCAGACTTTTTTTTTCATTTGCAGTTTTAGTCTTGTATTATCTCCCTAGCCAGAGCGCTTAGCCTCACCTTTTTACATTTAGCCCCACCTTTGGTGGAGCTAACCTTGCTTTTTTCCAGGGCTAAAATAATCCCTCACTATCGGATAGTCCACTTTGGTAAAATGCATTGTGAACAGAAAGTGGGCTAAGCTTAGTCCCGTACTATCGGTGGGGCTAAATCCTCGTTTAGCCCCACCGATAGTACGGGACTATATAAGCAAAATTTTGCAAGTATAAAAGGCCTACCAAGGTTGATATATTATGCAATTTCCAACCAAGAAACACTTTTTTGATCTAAATGAACAATAAAAAAAATCATATCCTGATTAAAAATGTGTCATAACTTCATAAAGGAATATGTCAAAAACATTAAATCAACTAAATTCATTATCAAGGGAATATTTACATGTACAATGTATGTCAAATTGAGCTTATGAATTGACCTCTACTTGCAAAACAACCCCGTGTCAGATATTTAATGAGGATATTTTTAAAGAAATGATGCGAGTTTTTTTATGGAGTTAAGGAGGCACTTCACCTGGAGCTAACAACAGTTCTTTTTTCTTTGCCCCTAATGATATTATTTTGTACAACTTTCTTTTTTCCCGAATAGACATATAAAGTGGAAAATCATGACATATACATTATTCTGGAATCCGAAGTCTCCTTCAAATCATAACCACAAGTAAGAGGAAATCCTATTTCAGCTATATAGAGGAAAAGATGGGTAAATCATTAGCTTGAAAAGCTTCCCAGCTGGTCTGCTTTTCTTATCATATAAACCATAACAGAATTCATTGTGGTAACTGTTTAAAAGTCTGTTTTCCACAAGTAAATGGGGAAATCCAAAAGTTCTTTGAGGCTTTTTATCCAGCATTGAGGAAATGATTTATCAGTGAAATGATTTTAACAGACATGCTTTGATACACTATGAAAAAAAAATGAATATTTTCTGCTGGAACATGTCTCTGTTTTCTCTTCTTTTCTTTTCTTTTTCCTTTTTTATATTGTGGGGGGGGGGGGGGCTGGGTGGGAGAAAATATGCATAGGTGAAGAAATGTCAACTCTATTGAACTCCTGCTGATATTGTAATGTATTTAACACATCTCTTTTTAAGAATAATATGGAATGTAAACATAACATATCCAGTGAGTGCACAGGAATTCTTGACTTCAAGAAATAAAGATCTGTAAAATTCGATTTGATGTTTCCTTGTGTACTCAAAATGCTGATTGAGAGAAATCACACTTTTCTATAAAGTATAATCATATTGATTTCTAGTGAGGCTGAAAAAATAGAATGGAGAGAGAGAGAGAGAGAGGTAGGATAAGAGAAATGGAGAGAGAGAGAGAGAGTAGATAAAGAGAGAAAAAGGAGAGAGGGGAGAATGTGAGAGGGGGAGGGAGAGAGAGAGAGAGAGAGAGAGAGAGAGAGGGAAAGGAGAGAATGACAATGAGGAAAATCAATTAGAGTGAATGCACAAGAAATATTGAGTCCATTTATGCTCACAATTTTCAGGCTAGAATGAGTGTTTTGAAATGTGTTTAGTTCAAAACAAGGTTGTGTCCTATTAAACTCATTTTCGTATAATCACCAATATAATCGCCAATCTAAAATGGCTATCTAAAACTCACAAAAAGGTGCGCTTTGAATCAGCGTTTCTCCACAAAGATGGTTTCTGGGGAAGTATAAATGCACAATTATTTGTAAACATGTTTATAATGACGTCATATAAATGTGTTTCCGGTTCACGTGAAAATCCACACAAACCTTGTGCACTGCTCGTTTTTTTTTTTTTTCTCAATGCATGCATGCATAAGCAGTTGGCATCGGAGCCTACCTGTTTACTTAATACTTCCTTTATAATGATATTATTGGGTTGAGGTCTATAATTATGAGTGTCAAGGGCTCAAATTATTGTGAAGATGAATTACGAGCCCTTCTCCTTGCATGGGCAAAGCCTGAAATGCAACAAGAGTTGAATGGATTGACAAGAAATAAACTCATATATGACAAGTTGACGGAGCAGCTTGTCATTTTACTGGAAGAATTAAATGGCAATCAGTACATCAGTAACTCACAACTTTCAGCAGAGCCCGAATTCGCCTGGAGAAAATAAGCATAAACAGTACCGTGTGAAACTGCATTTTAGATGAACATTAAAAAATGGTCATTTTGCCTTCGCAGAGTAAGCATAAACACACCCACAAAAGGGCTGTATAAAGCCTCAATGAAGAGTTTCAGTGATCAATAGATAAGCCACAGCTTCAATAGGATTCCAAGAAGAAAGTAATGAAAGATTCCTTCTCATATGGACTGTGAAGAGGCTAGGGATAAAAACGTAGAAAGTAATTTCATACGTATTTGGCCAAATATTTTGCTAAAAGTTTTATTCTGTTCCCATCTCTCTGCCTTCTGGTTGGATTGCACAACAGACAAGACAATGAAGAAAAGTGTCTAGAATCAAGCAAATAAGAAAGGAATTCAAATAATGGTAATAGGTGGGATTCTGGGAGGAGGAAATAATCACCATTCAATGGATCACTTTATCTTTCCATTGCCTGGAAAACTATCACATGTACCTATACAAAAGATGCACTTTGTACAGACATGGTTTCTCAAGTGGAGGAGTATAGGGTAAGGAAGGCAGGAGGAGGGGATCAAGCAATATTTTCCCAGAAGTGGCCTAGTCTGCAAGCACAGACCCTCATTGGACACTTTATCAGAAAATCATCGTGTCTTGAGAGAAGCCTAATTCAGCTACCTTCTGGTCCTGTCAGGAGCAGCTACAGTACATGGCCTACGGTAGTCTTACAGCGCAGACTCTCTTTTACGACTGACCAGGGTTTGTGCCTGCAAACTAGAAGTGGCCTGCCAGAGCATGAGAGAAGAAAAAAAAAGGAAGGACAAAGGGAGTTTACGGGTAGGTCTGGAGGTGGCTACCTCTTAACCACACACCAGACTGTCTAGAATATATGCAAAATTCTGCCAATCAATTGTCCTGGAGACGGCTTCATGATGTAATCATTCATGAGCAGTCACATTTCTGAAAAAACTGTTTTAAATTACTTCTGCACATTTAATTTTTTATGGAGTAACATTCTCTAATACTGTGTTTGAACATGTTAGCAGGTCCATGGTTTGAAGCAGCAATTTAGTTAAACACAAATTGATAAGTTATGAGCTCTCTCATCATGTCTAATAATATCATGATTCTAACAATGAAAGAGTCTTCCAGACTGCAAATCCTTTGTCTCAGAAAATATTTTCCCTGCCATCCACAAGTTGCAAGTTTATTCATATGGTTTCTGATGGGATGGGGTGGGGTTGTAAGTGCAGTTTCAGGGTCATGGAAGAGTCAACCAGTTCTAAGAATCCTGTTAATTGAATTAGCATATGATTATGCAAATCAGTTATACCATACACTTCTCATTAAAAATATCTCCATAGTATAGGGCTGATCAATGATGTTGCACGCTTGAGGAAAGCTTGCCACTTATCATGCAAACAATTAAAGGGAAAAGTCCACTCTGGTAATCAGTTGAATTGAATAAAAGCAGAAAATTGAGAGAAACAGATTAGTGAAACTTTGAGTAAAATCTGATGAAAATAAGAAAGTTATGAGTTTTTAAAGTTGTAATCAATCAAGCACAAATTCGCAACTCCGATGATGTATCTCGCGAGCTCCTCTCCTATTTGCGCAGAACAAAAAATGTCATAAATGTTCATCTTTTTAGTTGTTGATGAAGGAATACATTCCTTTCACATGGTTTTGTGTAAAAACATATTTACAATGATTTTATCGAGGATGCATGTATGATTGAATTTTTTTTAAAGAAAGAAATTGGAAATTGATGACTTTTGGGGTACAGGGCAAATGGGAGTGGACCTCGCAAGATTTGTTACGGAGTTGCCAATTTGTGTTTGACTGATCACAACTTCAAAACTTCATAACTTTCATTTCTTATCATATTTTGCTCAAACCTTTATTGATCTATTTCTATTGAATCAAACGCGGGTTGCACTTCCCCTTTGATAAAAATTTGCTAGTGCCCATATATTCTCTAGTAAAAAAAGGTTGTTCACATATTTATAATTCGTTTTTGAAACATAAGGTAAAGGAATGTAAAAGTCTTACAAAATGGAAACAGGAGTTTGATCTTGACATTATCATATGGAGTTCTTATTATCAAATACCCTATAATTCAACTGTCGATATAAACATGAGGTGGTTTCAGATCACGCTGCTGAATAGAATTCTTTATATGAAAGACACTTTGTTAAGATTTAAGTTAGTAACAGATAACCTATGTACATTTTGTAATAACAATGAAGAAACAATCATGCATATATTTTGTTCATGTATTTATTCAAACAAAATATGGGCAAAATTTGAGCTTTGGCTGTCTCGTAATAATATGCACATTAAGCTTACAAATCAAAATAAATTGTTTGGGTTTCATGGACGTAATAATAGTGCCCTCAACTGTATTATGATTGTAGTAAGAAAAGAAATATTTGTAGCCAAATGCAAAAACTGTTTACCAGTTTTTGAAAACATCATGTCAGCAATAAAATATTACTATGATATGGAAAAATATATATGTAAAACAAATCTGAAAGAAAAGAAATTCATGAAAAAATGGTTACAGTTTACTCAATGTTTCTGATTGTTTGTTGTTTTTTTTTTCTTACAAATTTGTTTGCCAAGTAGATCTTGAAAAGAATTTGCTTTACATGTAATTGATTTTTGTAAATGTATGTTCGTATATTGATGGCCAAGAATATCATTTTGAAATTCTGCATGTATATATACCTATTCTTGTATAATTTTATGTATGATATTTTTTGTAAATAAAGGAACCCTGTGGAAGGGCTAAAAAGAAAAAAAAAAAATAAAAAATATATTCTCTAGTAACACAGGCACATATTGCACAGTATGTCACTCACAGATGAATATATTCAGAACTGTGTATCTGCTGCTTTGACAATGTTGGACAATTTCATGTGGGATTGATCAATCAAAATGTATATATTTTCCATATTTTGTTTTTACCTTATTTCATGATTCACTGGTCCTGATAGAAGTCAGACTATAGTGCATAAACTGATTGCCTTCATTGGAAATATTACTCAATATCTCACGGTACAGAGAGAGGTACAGAGAGAGAGACAAAGGAAAGCAATCATCATACACCATTATATCTGTAACATTAAGGAAGAAAAAATGGCAAGCAGCAAGCATTCCTGCAGATGTGAATATTACACACAGCAGGGATTCCATCCAGAATGACAAAGCAAACAAGCAAACAGACAGACAGACAGACTGACAGACAAGAGAAAGTACAGCCAGGGGCCTCCATGTTTCTCAGAAACGCTTCCCGTAATCACCTTGAGTGTCAGCAAACACACTCTTCATGTAGTTTGGTCATTTTACGAGGTTAGCATCGCTAGGAGTACTTGGCTGGGTGTGCAATTACCGGCACTCCACCGCTCAGCTCACGTACTTCAGGCTTTCTGCCCCATCTTTGGCTGCTCTTTCCAAGAAAATCCACATCAAAATACATAGCCTGGGACTATTCTCAGCAAAGTAGATCAATGCAAGGACAGTCAATGTATTCAGCAGACAACTATATTTATGGTACATGTATTTTGTGCATCTGTTTCTGACATCAGTACCTAAAGGGGGAAACTATGTTATCTATCTATATCTGGAAAGTTGATTTACAGTTATATTCATCTACAAGGCCTTTTTTGAAATAGAAGTTTAATTTTAAAAAGACAAAGAAAACAAACGAAAACACATTGTACATTAATTTATCAATCAAGGGATACAGTTTTTGAATTTCACATATGGATTGGGATTTGCTGATTTTTAAAGTGTACCAATCACTTGAAAAAATAATTTGTGTATAGCTAGAAAGTATAAAATCAACCTCAAAGAACTTAATGTGGCCTTCTATAGGTCAACAGTTAAAGGGGTATAAAGGATAACATGAAGGTGTACGCGTGGAACCAAACTCTGAGTTGGGTTGAGCGTAAGCCCTTGGCAAGGGCGTATGGGTGCGTAGAGTAGTCTACTTGACTCACTTTTACGCTTCTCTCGAGTGTAATTAAAATTGCAGTATCGCTTTATAAAAGCAATATTTGAATCCCACATTTTGAATATACATGTAGCAGAACAATATGAAACCTCTTAAATACAGAGCAAAATATTTTTTGGTGATTGGTACCCTTTAAAGGTACTACTCAAACATTTTATAAAAAATGAAAGTAGTTGGATTTTGCATACGTATATCTTTAAACTGAAAAAGCTTCTTGAAAAATTCAGGCAAAAAATAGGAATTTCTAAAAATGCACTGTAGCTGGATGCGAGAACTGAATTCTTATGCTAGCGCATGACATCGTACAAGGCCATGAATTGTATCGTGGGGATCGAATGGCCCACTTAATGATGCTGTGATTTAACAGAAACATGGTCATTTTTCTGGCAAAAATACAAGACACAAGCTCTATTTGTATAACAAAAAAAATGTAAGTGCAGGGTTCTCCTTCATAGCTTTGTTTTGGCACTAGTATTTCATTTAATTTGAGATGACAATCATTTCCTCCTTTACTTCTTACAACAATACAGAGATTATAGAATGGTTCTCACTAAATCACAACATTTTAACAATTAAAGCATGGCATTTTTCCAGATGACAAGACAAGTGAAGAGGATTATCATGTCTACACTATCAAAACAAGGTCTCATAAAAAAGCCAAACTCCTTTTCTGAATATGAATTCTTCAACAGTTTTTGAATTCCACAGAAGATTTCTGTTTCTGTTGTAATCAAAATTTCCCTCAAAATCCCTCTTTATATATCTTTCAATTCACTTACCAAGAAAATACCCCTTGTAATGTTTCTATATATTTCCTGAGCAATGTACCCATGTTAAACCATTGCATAACAAAGATATGTCAGTAAATTGTTGATATATATCAAGAATTCCTATCAAAATAATTTCAAACCCTCACAGAAAGGTACTAGAATCCAAAAAGAAACTTCTCACTAAGAAGAAATGTAGCTATTATGTGACTTTATACTTTGAAATATGAAGATTTAAAAAAAAAATTTATTAATTTTTTTTTTTTTTTTTTTTGGGGGGGGGGGGTGAATGGGATTTCATGTCACTTAGACAACCAGACATATTCTTAAAATTCAGACCTGTTAAATGCCTCATGTAACAAGGAATAAATTTAGTTGTATACAAAATGTATTACTCTCTATAAAGAAACTCATCAAGAAATTGATTAAAAGATGAAATTCATAATAGGAACAGCCCTACGGCTAACTCTAACCATTAAATCACCTGAGCAAACATGCTTAGGGTCTGCTATCCGACACTATATATCATTTACATGTCACGTATAGTGAATTTGAATTAAACATCATTGATATACATCAATAACATGTGTCAACATTCATTTTTCCTACTTCTACAAGTAATTGATCTAGTTTATCAATTACCAGGGCACTGCCTTATAAAGAGTTCCAAATGATCCAAATCGATCGCAACTTAAAGTCAATTTAATTACACAGTTGCGATTAATTTTAAAGGGATACGCCACCAGGCGGCCGTGGGGAAAGTCAGGATTGCGTAAGCCCCATTCACTCGTACGCAAAGTTTGTGTGTCAGAAGCATCTGTTGGAATAAGTGGGATTACATTTCACCTGCACGAAGCCGACCGAATCTCGCACGAGAGCTCGAGCTCAGGTGGAGCGTGCATGTTGCGCGCCAACCAGTCGGTCCAAAGTTTGCGCCACGCGGGTCAACTGCATGATCAGGTAACGATCACGGTGCCCTCTCGCGGCATAAAGCGTCCACAATCTGCGGTTGAGTATCCCTTTAAGTTGCAACTGATTCGGATCAATCGCAACTCTTTATAAGACAGGGAGCTGATGCACCTTCCTTGGGAATTAGCTCAAGGATCAAAATGGATCGAAAACTAGAGCTACTAAAAATGGGCCAATGGACTGACATAAAATTTGTGCAACTTCAAGTGTGAATGACTCTCCGGGGGTAATGTCCTCACTGCTCATTTCTTAACATTACAAAACATAACAGGGTGGAATGGCAAGACAGATAAAACATAACATGATGGAATGGCATTATAGATAAAATAGAACTCCAGGGATTTTATCTGTAACATAGGATGTACATCATAACATGCTAATCCCCAGGGATGTATAAAAAGAGAATATGTATGGCATGAATTTAAAGGTACTGTCACATAGTTGCAAGATGAAAGGCGCTATGATCATCAAAATTCACTTAGACACCAAAAATATAGAGTATACCCTGGGTGGAATATATAACTTTAAAAAAAAAATGAAACTTTGGAGAGCATCCAAGCAAAATTTTTCTTGCTCAAATGATCATGTTTTGAAAACAGAGTAAAAGGAAGTTGTTGCAGCAATAGCCAAACTGTTATGTACAATATACGCCATACACAAACAAGGTACAATCGACACACGATGCATTTGCTGTGTTCTTAAGCCTACTTAGCTGTCATTTGGATCAATTTAATTCTTTTAGTAAATCAGACAGAATATCAAAATGTCTGATGCATTATCTTTTGAGAAAACATAGAACGATATGAGACCAAACTTAACAATTCGCCAATTCTAATTTCCAATGTCAACTATTGCCAAAACTGAATATGCCTTTAAATCCAGACCTGTCTTCCTTTCCTTGTCACACATTTTAATGACCTCATCTGTTCAGGCCCATGTTATTTTATGGTGTCTCTTTGAAAGCATGCAACTGATAATCTGTTTCAAGACACTGAACCATGGCTTGGTTCACTTTAGCTATGTTCATACGGGACTCGTGGTTTTGAAACTTTAAGTTACAAAAATTTCCTGGTACTACAAAATTTCAATATGGTACGAAAAAGAGACATAACAAAGCTTTTCGACCTGCACTCATCGGGTTATCACGCAGGTATGTAACAAATTACTTGAAATCAACTATATTATACTCGATGAACCCGGACTTCGTAATTTCAGAACAATCGCAAAGCTTGAACCCCTTTTGTGTAGACAAATGGAGTTCGTACCTGCGTGATAACCTGATGAGTGCAGGTCGAAAAGCTTAGTTATCATGTCTCTTTTTTTTCGTGCCATATTGAACTGTAAGTTAGCGAAACTTTACCTTAACGAAACCACGACTCCCTAACCGCAACGAGGGTTCACACGAGCCTGAAACAATGAGCTAGAAGCCGAGCGATCGTTGAGATTAACCCCGGAAGCAGACACTAACGACTGTGTGTACAGTACACATACAGATCTTGTGTTCATAATTCGCATGAAGGGTATGACCCGGAATTTTAACATGAACAGCGAGGTCATCGCTAACTACAAGCTTGTGAAACTTAAAGTTTATTCCGTTCACATGGTTTTGGCCTTAACCACGAGCTTGTTTATGGTTCTAGATCTACAAGTAAACTTAAAGTCTCGAAACTACAAGTGAAACTTAAAGTTTAGCTCCCATCGTGTGAACATAACTATTATGGGCATACTTGGGACAAGCTCCAGGGCCAAAATCGGGGATAGCCCCTGGTATTTCTTGGATAGAACCACAAATATCCTTATAAACAATCTTACGGTCCTTGGTCTAATAAATATCAATTTTGTATACCCCTCTAATACTTTATAGAATTTAAAAAAAAATTAACAGTTGCTATAAAATGCAATTGCACTTTTTATTACAGTTGGCAAAATACATTTCGATCTTTTAAAAATCATTCCAAAATTCGAATACCAAAATGACTCCTGTGGTTTGAGTATTACAAATAATGCTGTATTCCATTGGCTGCTTGCTTAGAACTACTTATGAAAAAATTTCTAATCTATTTTGCCTGTTTGAAAAGAGTGTGACGGGTGTCTGACGGGGAGCATTTTCTTATCACTTCTCCAATTTCTTTTTGTTTCCCCTTAAAACATGGGCATAATGATTGAACTTTTCCAGCTATTCATCATGCACTCACTAACCATATGTAGAAAGGATTGCAAAATCAACTTGAAAATGTATGACTTCTATACTTGACAAGTTCCTCACCCACTGGCACTCTTCCAGGTATATAAAAGGAGGTTATATTCTTGACCTCTCATATTCTCTGTTAGAATAAGTCCTTTCTATACCTGGCTTTTCCAAGAAACGATCATAGGTCAGATGCGTTTCCTTTTATTTCTGTATAGTTTTTCTTTTTGTTGGTTGGGTTCCAAATATGAAAGGATGGCCGATAAAAAAAGAACCTTGCAAGGTAACATATTCTTGATGTGAAATAATGAGAAAGTACAAGAAGAAAGGTCAGGTTTGAGTACCTCATATCAGACAGGAGAAAGCTTGCTTGCATTGCTTCCAGTCCTCAAACCTAAACTTGTTTATCTACAAGAAAATTGTGCTCCTATGCAGTTTAATTAACTGAATGATTTGTGTATATGGGTAATAACCAATTTTTTTGAGAAGTTCTGATGTTTAATTCAATCATAGACAGCAAAAAATAAAAATAATTTTGAATAGAGAGTGATTCAGTTCAAATCCCCAAAAGGGTTCTCAAAGAAAATTAAGAAACACAATCCCCTCCCCTATGAGATGAGGGGAATCTCACTTTTTGTCTACTTAGTCCAAAAGAAGCTCTGAAGAACAAAATATTTTACACTGAACCATTCATATTTCATGTAGGTTTAATTTCATCAAAAACATAAGATTAGGTTTAGTATTAGGTACATTACTGGGTCTAGGACTTAAGTTAGTAAACTGACAATAAGGGGCAATTGCAGCTGGAGTCCAAGTTGTATATTACAAGCTCGCTTCATATTGATAGTGAACTTATAGGGTCAAATCCAAATCACAAAATTCTGATGAATGAATACTGTGTCTTTGCTTTCTTGAAACAAGTTCCAGTGGGAACAGGTCTAATGATACCTATAGAGGAATCACATATAACGTAGGTGTCAAGGGAAACTGTGTAACCCCCCCCCCCCCCAAGACATTAGTATTTTCTGTACTAAAAGAACTTTCTGCAGGTTCAGAAAGATTTTTAGGGGGGCCCTGAGTGGTATGACAGCAAATTACAAGGACCCAGTAAGTCGTTGCTTTAGGCTTTGTACTTCGAAATCATTATAATTAACCTCCTATGTGAAAAAAAGGCATGCACACTAAAGGGAAAATCCTGAACTTGTTGGTTGAGATGGGTGAGGATATTCACTGTGGATCTGTACAAGTACCCCAAATCTAACTGTTACTTTTTTTTTAAATCTAAAGATGTGAATGAACGTGACTTTTGATGGAATGTGTCTATGTTCATGAGATAATCACAGAGTCCATGATCACACGTTCTCCAAAGAGTTCATGGATCGGTCAAGCGATTTTTAGGGCAAAGGTGGCTTCAACAATTTATTTGGGGACAAATTCCAGGAAACCAGACTGGTTCAGGTTTTCTGAATGACTCTCTTGTCTGGTCTTTGCTAAGGTTTATGAGATGAAGCCACTGAGTTGTGATAACTCCTTGATGAAGCTAACACATTGTTGGGATGACCTAAAACATTTTATTGTGTGACCCCAGAGCAAGGGCACAATGTAGGACAGTACATTTTGAGAAAAACATATTCCACAGACATAGACCTAACATACAACGTCTCACCTTCTTTGACTATACACTTGAAACACAATTCGGTCAAAATATCAATGCCCAAATTTTTAAAGGCCAAGTCCACCTCAATATCAAGTTGATTTGAATAAACAGAGTAAAATTAAACAAGCATAACAGTTAAAATTTTAACTGAAATCGGTGTAAAATAAGAAGGTTAGGCATTTTGAAGTTTTGCATTATTTCATGAAAAAGTATGCATAGCATGGGCGGTATGCAAATGAGTGAACGATGATGTCACACACTCACTTTTCCTTATGTATTTTATTATATGAAAAATATTTTAATTTTTATAGATGTGATAATAAAGAATCCCTTCCTTGTATGAAAATAAGTTACAATAATGGTGATTTTACATTTATGGAGTCAAACCATGTTTTACATTATTGAAGCAAAATGAATTATATGATATTTCATATAATAAAATACATAAGGAAAAGTGAGTGCATGACATCATCGGTTCACTCATTTGCATACCGCCCATGTTATGCATATCACTGTTTCATGAAATAATGCAAAATTTCAAAATGCCTTAACTTTCTTTAATATTTTGCATCGATTTCAATAAAATTTTCACTGTTATGCTTGTTTATATTTACTCTATTTATTCCAGTCAACTTGATATTAGGGTGGACTTGGCCTTTAACAGTGAAACAAACAGCCCCTACATACAGCAACTTATTAGCTAAGGCCTGTAGTGAGTACCTATATCTTTTCAACTTTATCACTAGGAATATGACCAAATATACCCAAGAGATGAACTTGTATTTATTGAGAGCTAGAAGAGCATTGATCCAAATAATATATTAATAAAGAGGAACGCCTTACTGGCTCTCACAGACAAACTTAGTCTGTTTGCAATGTTGGTATATACATGTACCTACAATGACTAAAAAGCTTGAGGCTTGGGTTAACCACAATTTGCAGGTAAATCAACTCATCATATAAGTATTCAACAGAACTAATAATATCACTACCATTCAGCTATTAAAGAGTTCACACACAATACATAAATAAAATACAATAATCATGACCTAGGTTAAGGCTGAACTTTTAGAGAAACAAATCAGTGATGCATGTATAACAGAAATATTAATACCCAGAAAATGGAATTCTCTACATTTCTGTAGGCTTATGGGTCCTCTGACAAATTGTACTCTTTTCTGATAGATCAGTCGTACTATTAGGAAAGAATTAAAATAACCACGTCTATTGCAGGCCGCTCTACTTGAGATATTGGTAAACCAGTAGGGTCGTGCCCCTTCCCCATGAGTCATCACATGATATTAATAGCTTCATCTCATCTTAGGCAATACAGACAGGAGTATAACTGATGTTTGTTTCATTTATTATCAAGATGTAGGTGTGTAAAGCTCTCTCATCATTGAAAATAATTTTTTTTAAAAGTCATACCATAGCTTCAAGCCTATCAAAAAAACGGGGGCTAGTCAACCTACACGATCTCTCGCAAAGTGCCCCATTACATTAAACCCTGACATGAAAAGTATGTTGTGGGACAAAACTGCAATTAAAGTTGAGTTGTTAATCCAAACTTTGCAATAGACATCAATCAAAAGCGAAAAAACAAAGTATCCCCAAAGAGCCGAATTGTATTATCTATAGTTCATCACATTTTTCTATACCATGCCACAGTGATCATTCGCAAACACATTAAAAGAGTCATTATGTTTTAATAGTCAAAGGAGTGAAGCAGAGCAAAGGAAAAAATGATTTGGGTAATAAAGCATGAACACATGAATACAGTAGCAGCATCAAGAGACAAGCATTTTCACACGTATCCGCAAAATCATGACAAAGTACTCCCAGTTTTTGGAGTACAAATGTACAAGTACAAGTACAAGTGTGATAACTAAACTGACAGTCAATCACTCATACCCATCCGACCCAAAAGAAAACTGATATTTCCAGGGGTTGAAAGCTACAGTTATCGCTATTATAAGTTATAAGCAATTAGCTTTCACAAACTGGCAATGCCTCAGGCTGAGATAGATTATCCCAAACCTGCAGAAAGTACTCCAAACTGAGAAAATACCTAGTTTGGTTTGGGGATCATGTACGTAAGCCATAGATTTTTACCTCGTATTTTCTGGCTGGGATATTTACCACACAAGCAGAAATTATGAGAACATTTTCCTGAGCTGGATGTTGAAGCGTCTACATATTGGGTTTTCCTTGTCGTTTTACTTTATTGGTTTATTTGTTAAGAAGCAATCGTGCGCAAATCAACGAGGACAAAGCAGACGTACTATTTATTTTCCTAAAGCTCAAATGATCAACATTGATATGCCAGAATGCTTTCATAAGCCTTTATTAGTTCAACTACATGTACATTGCAAGTTAGCTTATGAAGTTTTGATTTTTTTTTTCAAACAAAATAGCACATTTAAACACATTAAAAAAAAACACCATTACACATTATTTTGGTGACTGAGATCATGATAAAGCCTGCCTAACAGAGCAAGAAGGGTTTCTATGTTAAAAAGAAAAGAAGAAGAAGAATTTATGTCCTGGGTCTCACCAGATAACATAGATAGCTGTTCGTTATCAAAAGACAACATACCCTAAAATGTAATAGAAAAAAAAATTGTATAATAAAATAGAAAGAATAAACCTCTTATTCATTGAAAAATATTCAAAATTGAAATAAATCTAGCATAGAAATGACACATGGTGTAGTTGAGTTAGAAAAGTATTTTTCAGATATCTCATTATGATGACATTTATACCTCTTTTGCTACATTTATTTTACGGTCTAAACATCATTATCTTCTTATTTGTATAAAATACAAGTTTTGCTAAATAAATATTGGAATTATGTACTAAAAGTTTAAAATCCAACATCTGTATAACATTCTGGAATGATTTTTATCAAGTTCTTTAAGTAAGATATGAGCCTTTCTTAAGTATCATAAATTGTATTTAATTGTTTAACTGTAGTATGTAACATGTTGTTGTATTTTCAAAAAATATAATATCAGTATTAAAGTAGCATATATGTTTTACTTTTTGATGTACAACGCATAGAGAAGTGAATGCTTATTATGCACAACATAAATATTGTATTTTATTATTATTAGTATTATATACATTTGTCATTTTCTATGTACTATAGAGGCAGAAATTCAAATTAAGTCAATTAAAAAAATCAACTAAATGATGAATTCTGGGTGACAAAATGTGAATACGTCATTCTATGCTGTTTAAAATAAATGATACGGTAAAAGCAGAAATATTTGCGGTATATTAATTTTCGCGGATTCGCGCTATTTTCTGTGGGCGCGAATTCTACAACTCGCAAAAATATTAGCCTGATTTCCTATGCGGGTTGCTTCAGCACATTAATATGTGTGTGTGTCCAATTCATTTTTGAGCGCGTGTGTGTAGTTGCGCATGTGACTGCGCGTGTGTAAATTAATAAATGGAGTGGGTATACATGCGAGCGTGTAATTGCGCAGCGCGAATATGTTTTGGGGTCGCTCAGCGCAAAAATAACAGCGTTTACAGTATATTTTGTGTGTAGTCTACAAACGTGATAATACACACATCAGCTCTCATTGCCAGATGAACATTAGTTACCCAAAACCTACTTCCAGAAAATTACCCCCCCCCCATTGATCTTATCTTCTTTATATACTTCCATTCTGGTAAGTCTTCAGTGATACATTAATAACCACAAACATGTGGTATCAGCTGAACTTCAACTTAAAAACAAGCAATGGTGAATTCAACTGACAATATATGAGCTCTTCCTTTAGGGAATTCCCTTTCTCCCCTCTAAAGAACCATATGGTGACCTTACCTTCCTACCTTACACCCCACGCATGCCACTGTTTCTGTTGCCAAATTTTAAATTTGCTTCTGCCTTGAGGCAAACCCTGATTATTGATGAGCTTATTAGGGATATCTACATATAACATCAAAGGTTTTCTTGCTCTTGAAAATCCTACAATAAAGCTACCGAACTTTATATGTAAAACCTTCTTCTAGTGAGAAGAGAGGCATAAAAATATAATTTGCATATTAAAAAAAAATTCTTTGACTTCCTCCTGGTATATAATACCCCTTTCAAACCAAGCACTTACCCGGGGAAGTTCCCGCGCAAGTTCAGAGTTACGCGGGGATAGGTTTGGTCTGAAAAGGACAAGGGAAAAGTTACCCGCGTAAAGCCGAAGAACTTCCCCGCATAACTTACGCGGGGAAAGAGAGTTTAAGGGGGAAAGAGAGTTTAAGCGGGTAAGTGGTTGGTCTGAAAGGTCGGCGGAGAACTTCCCCGGGTGAAATACGTAAGCAATCAATTATCACTTCCGGCTGGTCACATTATGATCCCATGTCGTCGCATCGATTTTCATTAACCCCGCGCGAAAACACAAAGCTGACCTGGCTTCCGGCCGATTGAACGTGGGATTTGTAACCAATCGCAACTTCCCCGGGGGCGGTGAGGTCGGTCTGAATGGTGCTCCTGTACTTCCCCACATAAAATGCTCATGCTTGTAAAATTTGAAGATTTTCACCGGGGAAGTTAAGCAGGGAAACTGGTTTGAAAGGGGTATAAGAAAAATCAAAGAAAGTCATCGAGTGTGTCAATGCAAAGGATCGAAAGTGAAACCAAATATTTTATTTTCAGGTGAGTAGAAGTTCCTGTCTAAAAAGGAAACTTTGAAAAAGTAGGCCCATCAGGAACAATGGACTGAAATATCTAAAAAAAATTAATTGGAAAATACCGTTGACCATCTGATCCTACTATTTGATCAGAAGCTATATTCATAAAGCAGATTACTAGTATTTATGAGACGGTGGGTGCCAGATCTGGAGTTAGAGGAGGCTAACTCCTATAGCATGCACGTATAAGGTTTGAGTGTGAGAGGTGCATTTCTACCCCTCCTTCTCTCTTTCTCCTCCCATAACCCCCCCCCCCAATTTGGCAAACCAAATTCTCTTCCTTATTAAACTTTATCAACGACAAAGTACTGTACAAGAAACAAATTTATCAAACTCTTTGAACAATCCCCCTCCTACACAACAACAACAAAACTATTTACAAGAGTATCTTTTTGGTGCTACTATGTGTTTTTTGTTTTGTTTTGGGGTGGTGTTTTTGCGCGCAAAATTATGGTCACACTGACGAGTCCGCGCACGTGCGCAAATACGCGCTTTGGAGAAAACAGTTTTACGAACCGTCAAATATTCATTAGATAAAATACATCGAAAAAAGAGACTAAGCGCAATAACAATTACGATGTAGTACTTTTCTCTGACTAAAACAGACAAGCCTTGCATAGGTAAATGATTACAATGAATCTTTCCATGAAAGATTGTGATCTCTCACTGGGGCAGCGTGATCATAGACACAATGTAACCTTTCAAAATTGTGAATCAGCGCTGAGGCTTTGACATTTGGTAGATATTGCCCTCAATTGATCTAAGTTATAACTACAAAGGAAGCATATAAGCTTATCTCACAATAACATCACAATCAATACTCAGGTCAGCGTTTCGTCAAACTATCATAACGACATGTTCGCCGACAGTCCATTGAAACGCGTGTAATTGGGATGTCGGCGAACTTGTACTTATCTTATGACAGTTTGATGAAACAATGCCTAGGGGAGCGTTTCATCAAGCGTTTTGTCAGTGGTTTTTACTGACAAATTTGCTCTCAGCCAATCAGATGCAAGAATTTCAGTAGCTTATAACAGTTGTCGGTAAAAATCACTGACAAAACGCTTGATGAAACACTCCCCAGGTTCATAACATGCCTCTCATAATTTTATGTATGAATTCGTGAAATCTACTCTTTCAATCAAACTATGAATAGCATATCATGGTGTCTGGTGAAACACAAGATGGCAGCATGTCTCTTTACAAAGTATATCAAACTTGTTTATTTCATGCATTTATTTTTACAATGTATATTCTCATGATTTATGTTTGTGTAAAATGCGCTGTAAATGCATTAACAGAAATATACGTAACGAGCAAAAGCTTTACATAATTACTGATTATGTATCAGCCTACAGATGACTCTTTCAGCAAAATTTTCACTATAAATGTCATAATTACTAAATTAAGAAAAGTTAGGCTAAATGCCTTTAATAGTAATACTTCAAACAATATGGGTAACTCATTGTGGATATTTAGAAGAGGATAAAACAGAACAACAACATGAAATCACTCTATGTTTGGATGAATGTCATACTTTATCTATCTGAATTCTCTTTATATGCATGTATGTAAATCAATATCCGTAAGCTTTCTGCATGTTTAGGTAACAATTTTAATCCATCTTTTGAAAATCTGTGTCAATTTTGATTGAAATGGTTTTATTTATTTTCAAACTTCAATCAGCCAAATGGCTGAATTATGTCTGATTTACAATGATAAAAATACGATAACAGATAAAATACAATACACATAGGAAACATGTTAAGAACAAAATTCAAAAGATAATTGACATGCAAATTACAATAAGAAGATCAATACAGGTAAATCTAATATAACAGGAATAGAAAAATACTTCTACAGTTGTCATAGTTACCTGTTATGTTAAGATCATATCACTAGACTACCATACTTTTCATTCCCATTGTATCTTAATAATGATGTAATAGAACCAGAAAGATATGAACCATGAAGCTCAGTGTTTTATCATTCCACAATGATCATACAAAGTCACAAAGACACAAGGGGTTTCATTTCAGAGAATTTAATACATTTTTTAAAGGTCATTACTTTACATGATGTATCATGTCTAAAGAGAGTATTAATGATTAAAAACTTCTGCAAGGACATCCTGATATGAAGAAAAGCTCTTAATACTTTGATTAACAAGGCTATAAGCTTTGCTTTGAGGCAGATCAGTGTTGTTTTTTTTCATTACATATTAACTGACAAAATCTACATGGTAGTGAGGTACAAATACTTTTCCATCCAGACTCAATTTAATTTGATTTCCCTTGAGAAAGAAAAATCATTCAGCTTGAAAGCAATTCTGATTGGATCCATGTGGCAAAAAAGGAATGCCCAGTGTTCATTCATTTCATTATTTCATAGGGTGAATCTGAATTGTATGGTTTCATATTTCCCATGTGTCTCTATTTTGAAGGAATAACAGTACAAAAAACAACATTTAGTGATGAATCATTGCAATCTACTCTTGCAGCCCAGCCCTCCACTTCTATCTTTCATATTTATTATTCAATCATAATCATAATAATTTGCGGTGATGAGCTGGAACAAATCAATTATCAAATACTGAGCAGAATAAAAGAGTGAAATAAAGAGCTGACCCCAAAATCATCAAGCCCCCAAAACAAAAACAAAAACAAAAACAAATTACCCACTCTCAAAAGAAAATGTGTTGAAATAGGTCTGGAATATGCAGACTAAAATCCACTTTTTCACATTTTCCACTTGAGAGAAAGCTGAGCCATGAATTCTTATTCATATTATATTGTTTATTTTGTTTTAATTATGTTTTTGGCAATAATACAAATTACAGTTTGCAACACATAATAGCTGCCAAAAGCTAGAAATGAATACATGTTTGAACTTGTGAACAGAAAGAAGTGATTGATAATGAAGTCATGAAAATCAATCAGAAAGAAAGAAATTGATAAAAAGGAATTAAGTTATTTAACAGTAACTTACTATTGTTTCTTTTTTGTGACAACTAAAAGCAACTCACTAAATCATGCAATGTTTAAAGTACCATGACATGACAGTATGAGAAATATTTCTCAATACTAGACACAAAAACATCACTAAGATTTATATTTATTTCCAAGATCTTATATGGGTCGCTGAAATGAACTCTAGGTGTTCTCCTAAATCAACCATCAAGGGATCAGTCTGAGGGACCTTTTGATCCTTCAAAATTTTTATTATCCCTTCTCTTGTTTCATGAATAAGAAAAAAGATTACTAGATATTGTTTGAACTTCTGATGGTTAGGAATGTATGAAAGAACCTGTTCATATTAGAATAATAATCATATGCATGAGAATTCTGGTTGCATCACTCTCATATTCTTCAAGTTTTGTACATGCAATCCTCACTCCAGACAGGTGAAATACATGCTGAGTCATATTGTGTTATGAATTTGTAGCAGATTCGCTTTATGCAAAACAAGTTATCCAATGAAGTTGTGAACTTCTACTTGTATAATACTTAGAAACGCTCCATATTTCATCTGCAAGCTACTCACCATATGTTTTGTTCATCATCATTCATTAATTTCCATTATTCTAGAACAAAGAATATCATGACACCCGTGCTGACAACAATATTTTGAAAAGTTTCCATATAATATTACCAGATTTCTGCTGTACCATTAACTAATCTGTTACTCTAATTTTACTTTTATTTAAATTAGCTTGATGATCATGATAGAGTGAACTTCTGTTTAACCCGTTGACTACAGAATTAACTCATTCCCATAGACTAAATACAGGAACCTTCTGGTTCCCATGGGCAATGGCTTATTATATTCCTCCTCTATCCCTTTCAAGGACAGGAATTATTTGAGGGCTAAATTGATCACATTTTGTTCTTCAAATTGGCAACAATAATATTTTCAGTTTAGTGCTACATGGTTTCGAATAAGGTGTAATGTCTTTGAAAACAATATACATGGTTAGAAATGTCGAAAAGTTGAAAAAAGTGCCAATTTGCCAAAAAACAATGATTTTGAACTTCTCAATGTGTTGCCAATTTAAGGATTTTAAGGCTTATTTTTGTTTTTAAAATTTCTGGCATCAAATGCGATATGGTCATGCTATAAAAATGGACACAGTGTGTGCAGAAAATTTGTGCTCTTTCAACTCATGCATCTGGTATATTTTTTAGAGCTCTGAATCAAAATTTATTGAGCCAAACCACAAAATGTGGTCAATTGTCTTGACAGGGCTAGCATGGCTGTCTCAGCCTGATCAGTAAGAGTAGGCATTTTGTCCGTCTATGACACTGAATACTTTATGGATTCTAATTTCAGTAGGTGACCATGGCAACCAAATTTTATCAAATTTCAACTCCTTCAGTTATGTCCTTCACAATGAAATAGCTCACTTCAATTAAATACTTAATTATTACAGGCCTTCAAACTTTCAAAATTTGTCAAATGTCCGTCCGTCCGTGACTAACCGATCAGGCTCATCCACTCTCATGTGGTAAGGGATTCAAATAATTCTTTTTAATTAAGTAGAAAATCCATCTTCGACTCCTGTTCACGGTTAAGAAATACATCAAATAACCAATGGATATTATTACAGGTAGGTAACATTAGGAAATACTACATCTGTCAATACTGAATTTGACATGTTTTGATTTTTACAGTTCATACTTTGACCGCAATACCATGGGCTAATATGCTTTACTCAATCACAACTTCAAATCACAATACCAAGTTTATTTGGGGTCTTCTGAAAAAAATTAATTTGTTTTTCTATTCATGACCTACCAGGTGAGGAATATAATTCATATTGAACAATGCAATTTGGTAATTAAAAGCATACTGAGGAACAGTGCATCACTTTCATGTTGGACCTTCTAGCTCTAATCCACATCAGACAAGAATGACTTCAGATGAATAATATGAACACAGTCTGCGACATTGTTATCCTAAAATGGTTGGTTTGTGAAGTAAGAGACAAAAAAAAAAATAATGCTAGGACATGATGGAATTTCCCCATTTCCCATTATATTCAGGTCAATAAATAGTTTCCAGGAATCCGCAGGCCCGCCACAGGCTGAGCAAAGAGAGCTAAAGTTGGCTGCATGGATGTAGTCTCCTAGATTCAGCCATTCATGAGCCCTGATGCATCTCCTTTGCTTTATCTGTTGAGTTTTTACATTGTCTGTTGAGTTTCAACATTGTTTCTGTTTAGTTTTTACACTTTGTTGAGTTTTTACATTGTGTCTGTTGAGTTTTTATACCGTGTCTGTTGCGTTTTTACACCGTGTCTGTTGCGTTTTTACACCGTGTCTGTTGAGTTTTTACATTGTGTCTATTGAGTTTTCAAATTGTGTCTGTTGAGTTTTGTGTTTTTAGTTTTCACACCGTGTCTGTGGAGTTCTTACATTGTGTCTGTTGAGTTTTTACATTGTGTCTGTTGAGTTCTTACACCGTGTCTATGTCTGTAGAGTTTTTACATTGTGTCTGTTTAGTTTTTACATTGTGTCTGTTTACATTGTATCTGTTGAGTTTTCACATTTTGTCTTCTTAGTTTTCACACTGTGTCTGTTGAGATTTTACATTGTGTCTGTTGAGCTTTCACATTTTACATTGTGTGTTCAGTTTTTATATTTTGTTTGTTTAGTGCCAGAAGGTGTTTAACTGACATAGAGCTAATGTCCTTCTGAATCTCAGCAGATGTTATCTCCCACTTCAACTTCTTCTCAACATTTCAAAAAATTATCAGGAAAAAAATTGGTAAATTTACCTATGATATGCTTTGTCTTTTACAACAAGGGGGTGTTTCATAAAGCTGTTCATAAGTTACGCACGACTTTATGCACGACTGGTGATCAGTTCTTGTGCTAAATGATTGAGAATCTGATTAGTATAGCACCCAAGAACATGTTCCAGTCATTCATAAAGTCATTCGTAACTTTACGAACAGATTTATGAAACACCCCCAAGGACTGCTCAAATTTGTTTTAGATTTTCTGTATGTTAAAACTTGTTTTCTTATGTCTGTTGCTAATGTCCCTGTGTGTAGATGCTATACAATTATTTATTGTTGTAATATATTTTTCTCTTTGTTTTATTCATTGTTTTTTTGTTTCACTAAACAAAACAAAAAAACCCCTCCTCAACCCTCATGTATCATGGATTTCAACAAACCGCTCATGTCTTTTTACTTCTAACTTTTGGACATTTCTTGCCTTTCATTTTGACCTAAATCTTTGATGTTTCCATATTTATGCTGTTTACAGAACCATATTGATGTCAAATTTGGCTACAGTTTTTGGACGGGAACAATATAAGTCAGCAAACAGCAAGATTGTAATCAAATCTGCAATTTTAGTTGAATTACAATGGGGAATTCAATATAATATATTTATACACATATATAACTATTATCCTCATGTTTTTCATATGGTTAAAAAAATAACTGTTTTCTATTTTTCAGAAGCTAGTGCAAATCTATGGCAGCGTATAACTACTCACAACAAGTTTTTGTCTACCCCCCCCCCCCCCATGTAGGGAAATTAATGTTTTGCATATGATTCTAAGACGGTGCGTAATGAAATGGAAATGAACTAAGATCAAACCATTAAAGCATAATTTGCTGATATACCTCTTTCAATGATAGATAGCTTGCAATAATAAACATTATAAAGCAAATTTTTATTTTTTTTATAATAATGAAAAAACCTCAAAAAACTAAATGGTTGATTAAGTTGCTAGAAAAAGCACAATGAAGAGCTAAATGCATTGTTTAAGTGTTGAAATTAAAAATTTGCCTCTTGTATTTATTGGTCTTACTAAAACAATATCCATTAAAAAAAGAAGCAAATAATGCTCAAATATCCTAAAAAATTCATTTGGGAGAAGAAATATGAATTTTGTACGTTATTTGATAAAGAGTGGTTCAGAATTACCCTAAGAATAATTCAAACCCCCCCCCCCAACAAACAGTAGTTGGATCTTTTGTCATTGGCCCCTTAAACCCCAATTGGTCCCAATTAGTATAGGTCTACCATTGATAGAGGCACATTTTCATTGCTGTAAACATACAATTTACAAAGCTTTCATCTGGTAGATATTTAATACAGAGAGCTGCATGAGGACAAAGAAAACTGCACCTGCCAAATAATCATGATGGGATATAGCAACATTCATCAACATAATTCTTCACAAAATCAATTATATTTAAATCTTAGGAGGAAATGAGACAGCTCTAGGGCGAATCCCATTGATGAAAGGAAATAATTAAACCATTAAAATGGTTGCTTTAATGAACTAGATTACATTGAAAGGGAGGATGATAGGGTTAAATGATTATATTGAATAAGATTCAGATAAACATCAGTTATAGAAAATGATGCCATACAGGGGCTTCTATACCAACCTTCTTCAATGTTTACAATGGTTTCTATTGGGAACTTACAATCCTGACTGCTCTCGGTATGAATCTCTTTCACAAGTATTTTCAAATCAACACCTAATGGGGTACGATTTGCCTCTTTGTCTGCCGCCAATTGAAACCAGGGGAGGGTTTCATCAAGCGTTAGGTCCGTGATTTTTACTGACAAATTCGCTCTCAGCCAATCAGATGCAAGGAAATCAGTAGCTTATAACAGTTGTCGGTAAAAATCACTGAAAAAAAACGCTTGATGAAATTCTCCCCTGGTTTTCATTGGTGGCAGACAAAGAGAAATGAAAGTATGATGGGTGTGAGACGGAGGTAGCAGGATGGGGGGGGGGGGGGGGGGGGGGGGGGTACCAAGGGAATATTCACACAAGGGCACCAATATCTACCTACAATACCATTGTATATTAACTGTAAATGATTTATAAATGCATTAATAAGAGCATAAAAGATATCACAATAATGATATCCATCATCATAACATTGATATTCATCATCATCACACCCTTCCCATCATTTGTCGCTGGTTTCGCGACCGACGTACGTGCATAGGCTTACGTACAGGAGATACGTCGGTTCGCGAAACCAGCAGTGAATGATTAATTAATAAGCAGTCCTGTTGAATTTCTTCAGATAATTTACAATGAAATTGCAATTTAAGAGAATTTTGGCGGGGCTTGATACAAATGGGTCTGCATGGCACCCAACATCCAACCTGAACCCTCATAATTTCATTGTTAATTGAGCTCATGCATAGAGACCCTCAAAATATAAATCTGGACCCTCTACAAAAGAAGTTAGTGTGAAGCTCTGCATGGTTTTAGATATATCCCTCATTCTACACAAGGTAGATGAAACTGTTCTCAGATACAGCAAAATGCAGAGCAAAAGGTGAAAAAAACTGTCCAAAAAATATGCTTTAAAAAGTTGGAGAGAGAGACAAAACCCAACAAAAAATTGATGGAAAGTACTTCAATATGGTGATTGCTCCAGCACAAAATATTTCTTTAATTATAGAAGAGAAAGGTAGATTTGGAGTTTGTTCAACGTCTGGACCCTTTGTTAATTTTTGATACTTTTCTATGAAACAAGCAAGATTTAGAAATGCTAGATTAAAAGGATGAACATGCAAACATGATATCAGCAGATCTTAATGCAGAATGATGATGATGTAAGCTACTGTATGACATTCACATGCAGGTCAACCCAGTCTGAACCTAAACATCTTGTAGTGTACCAATCACCAAAAACAAAATTGTGTAAAGCTAGAATGTACAAAATTAACCTCTAAACACTTAACCTGGGCTTTTATGGGTTAACACCAAAGGAGTATGAGGAAAATAAAGGATCACATAAAAAAAACCCTTGCGCAGAACCCAATCGCGAGTTGGTTCCACGCTGGCCCATATTCTGTGCGAGCGCATACAGGTGCGTCGCCTGGTCCCTCACAAGTCGCTGTCATGTATATTGAGAGTGCGTTTTAATTTGCAGTATCTCTTTATAGAATCAACAACTGAATCTCATATTTTGAATATATTATAGCCACACTGAACCTCAAACATAAAGAGCTAAATATTTTTTGGTGTTTGTACAATTTAAGATTGAACTATGGTGCCACCTCGAGGGTCAAGAATATGGAATAGTCCTCAATCACAAACAACCACATTTATTCTAAAAGAAAATACCCCATTAGAGATCATCCTGATTCCATCTTTGAGCATTTTCATCAACTTTCAAAAAGTTGAAATAGAATCTTAGCATGCATAAACATAAATTAGAGCACATGCATGCATAATGCATAGTCACTGCATCCATATTTCTTTATGTTTGGATGTATCTTTATCAGTTAAATTTCAGATCTATCAATTATTGGTTGATTTCTTTTCATATTGCTTTCCAAGAAAGCTTCTAGGGAAATAATATGGTTTTATCTTGCTAGTATTTAAAAAAACTTTGAGCACTATTTTTCAGTAGCAGCATTTCTGATGACAGCTCTTGTGTCATGTTTGGGGCTAGATCTATGATTTTCCAACCACTCCATTAGTTGATCTTTATAATATAAAACAAAAACATTTCAAATCTTAGAATCAAGTAAAAGGTTATTGGAATTCCTGTAACCAACTCCCCAAAGTAAAAAATAGAGCAGATAGGGAGAAACCTTACATTTAGGATAGTCTTAGAGAATGACAAAGAAGGGGTACCTGACACAGGAGGTTATTGGAATTCCTGTAACCAACTCCCCAAAGTAAAAAATAGAACAGATAGGGAGAAACCTTACATTTAGGATAGTCTTACAGAATGACAAAGAAGGGGGTACCTGACACAGGAGGTTATTGGAATTCCTGTAACCAACTCCCAAAAGTAGAAAATAGAAAAGATAGGGAGAAACCTTACATTTAGGATAGTCTTAGAGAATGACAAAGAAGGGGTACCTGACACAGGGAGCATGCATCCAAGGTGCTGACTTTCATGATCAATAAATTTGTTTTTCTCATCCTCAAGAAATCAACTGAACAGAGTGTTGAGAATGTATCTGTTCTCCAGGTATGTAAGAGCATGGACCTACTATACGTACTACTTATAGTAGCTCCATTTCTGAAAGCCGGAGACAGCATCCAAGGCGGGGGTACCAACATCGTGATGGAAGAGGGGGCGTTCAACCATGACTTTTCAATATCAAGGATGGGTATGATGAACAGTTGCTGCCAAGCATTGTGCATTATGGGTTAACGAAGGGAGATGAGTTTAATGTGTACGTAGCACATGATCATCTACTTACTTTTTACCAAGCTGTCTATATGTTTCATACACTTGTCCTAAAAAGGTGTGTCTGTGGAATAGAAACAGATGTCAAGCACTCCAAATGAAAAGTTCTTGAAAAACAAGCAACACATTTCAATAAAATAACAATGCAAACATACAAACGCCATAAAAATAAGCACATATGAAAATGATTTCCACCTACATCTTTTCTATAATGCACATGCAATAAAATATTTGTTGTTTTGTTATCATACTGTTTAACACACAAAGACATGAACACAAAAAAGAACAGCGTCAGACTTCAGCTTTTTTATGGTACAAGTGCCCAATCAGCACAATAAAATACAATAATTTGTTGCAGTCTGTATTTCTAGGGAGGAAGAACAGGAATAAGAACAAGGAGAAGAAGGAGAAGGAGAAGAAGGAGAAGAAGAAGAAGGAGAAGAAGAAGAAGAAGAAGGAGAAGAAGAGAGAAGAAGAGAGAAGAAGAGAGAAGAAGAGAGAAGAAGAGAGAAGAAGAGAGAAGAAGAGAGAAGAAGAGAGAAGAAGAGAGAAGAAGAGAGAAGAAGAGAGAAGAAGAAGAAGAAGAAGAAGGCAGAATCATATAACCAACATGTTGACAAAAAGTAAACACGCCATGTCAAATCAATGCATGGGATAAAAACATTTTGACAGGCAGTTTCTCAAATCAGGCATAAAAAGAATTCTTAACAATTTTATTTCCACCAGCCAAAATAAAATCTGTTTTCCCCGAATTCATCAAATCACCAATTCAAGCCCCCGGAAAGTGCATATCAGCAATTGTGGCTATCCTATGCTTTCATTCTCCCAAATCAATTTTGGAAATTACTGCGTAGACGGTTCTGGAAATTGGGTTTGCCTCTCAACCTGGGCAATCAATTGTGCATTCCTGAACCATCAACAATCTATAGAGGGATTGGGAGGCTATGAACTTGAAACATAAATAGAATGCGCCTAGGATTTCCAAGAACTGATGTGAAACTCTGCCTCAATTTATTTATATTTATTTTGAGTCTATATGCTTCAAGGTCACAACATGATTTTAAAAAGTAGCTCTAATTCACAACTGAAGTGGAACAGACATGATGTCATTATTTAATTAAGCAAAATACAATTCCAGGGTCCTTGTCACTTATACAATTTTCATATTGGCAGTTAGGTCAATATGAAAATTTGGGAATTACTGAATACCAGTAGATGGTTTTGGAAATTGATTTTGCCTCTCAACTTCAGCAAATCAATTCAGCACCCCTGAACCATCAACAATTTACATGTATACAGGGATTGGAAGGCTATAAACTTGAAACATTTAATGTGTCTAGGATTTCCGAGAACTGATTTACCATTCTGCCTAAATCTATTTATTTTGGACCTATATTCATTAAGGGCACAATAATTAATGTGATTAAAAACCCATCACTCCTGAAGTGGAATAATAGACATGATGTCATAATCTACACATAAACATAATAGAATTCCAGGGTTCTTGCCACTCATATTTATACAGAAAGTTAGGTCCAGAGCAGGTGCACCAGCAAGTACTTTAGACTCAATGGCCCGTATTCTTAACTCTGGTTTAACTTAAACCATGGTCTAAACGTGTGGTTTAACTATGGGCAGCCAAATGTGACACAAATCTTTAACAGTAGATATTCAATTTATCAGCAGTTTTGGTACTCAATCTTTTAAAAAATGTCTGGGAATGATAAGTACAATAGTTTTCTTGACCATTAAAGCACGAGACCAGAATCCAGTAACCATAAGGAACATACAGTGTGAACAAATTTTTGACATTTTTGGCTACCCATACTTAAACCACAGATTTAAACCATGGTTTAAGTTAAACCGGAGTTCAGAATACGGGCCAATCAATCTGCACTTCAAAATCATGCTTCCTTTCATATTCCAAGAGCACACCATAACCTCTGCAGAGAGCTGGAAGGCAACTGGTTACATGTCGTTTTTTCTGTTCGTAATTCTTAAAGTTTGTTTTTCAAAAGGTTTTTTGTTCGGAAGGTTTGTATTTCTGAAGGTTTGTCATTCCGAAGGTTCATAATTCCGAAAACGAAAAAGTTCACAATTCCGAAAATGATATATAAGACTTTATAATTCCAAAAATGAAATGCGGTTCATTTCTTTGAATAAAATTGATTTCTGGGAACTCATCAAAGCAAATTGCATCCATTTGCAATCTTTTGAAAAATCAACAAACAGAAGAAATTGAAACAAGTACATATAATCCATAAGAACCATATTTGAGAAATTCCCAAGTCTTCATACCATAGTCTTTTATCATCCATAAAACAAAAGATACACATTGCATGAAAATACTGTATATCTAGAAACAAAGAAGAAATAATGATCAAAAAGGTATTTATACATTTTCAAATAATATCATATCTACTGAACTCGTCCTCACGAATCTGAGAGTTTTAAGTGACAAGAAGCTCTGTGGAAGTCTTGAGCAAACCTTAAAATCAGAGACATGCCATAGATATCTCTGATTAAACAAAAGAATACAGACAGTATTGCTTCCAGGAGATTTGCAATAAAGATATAGCAATATCAAGGAAGAAAATTATTTAAAAAAAAAACAAACAGAATAAAAACTATCTGCGGTAGGAATATCGATTTCAATAAAAGCGATTTCTGGGAACTGATCAAAACAAAATTGCATCTATTTGCATTTGTATGAAATGTCAACAAACAGCTGAAATTGAAATAGGTACAATCTATGAGAACCATTTCTCAGAAACTCCCAGGTCTTCATAGCATAATATCTTATCTTCCATGTATGTAAATGATTGAAGGACTGATCCATGAATTATATGGGGCTTTTTTTCTTCACAAAAATGACTTGGAATAATCTGAAGCCCTTAACCATTCCTTGATGAAAGTTTGGCTCAGATCTGACATCATTAAAAATCACCATGTATCTGAGTAAAGTTAATGACAATAAAAAGAAGGATGAGGTGTATATTCTGTGCATGTTTTTTTTTTATTATCTACTTGATATAGAATTGAAATAAAACATAGAACAACAGAATTAGACCCCATTCTCATCACAAGATTGGAAAGAGGATCACGAAATTGAAAAAAAAAAGAAAAGAGGAAAGAGAAAGATGATATGGCTAGGAATTGAAAAGGAGAAAATGTCATAATGACATCTTTGCATCTTTACTGAGTAATGATACAAAACTACTTCTTTTATATGACACAATTTCAATCTAATTTCAGTAATAAGTATCTGCCAAAAATGTTTTATACCAATATCTATAAGAAAATATAGAAATTCAGTATTTTTGACATACATTTTCAATAAACTTCACATTCATGTGACAAACCCAGAGAAAGATATTTAGGACAGTAACAATGAATGTATATATTTAATATGATAAACATAACGTGAAGTATTGAATCACCTTTAACTGGTGACCCTACATGTATCTTGATCTTCTTTCTCTCTCTTTTCCCTCTTGGTATATAATTCATGGAGCTTTTCACTTTATTCTTCTCCATATCATACAATCCTAGCACTTTAGTAAGTTGGCTGCAAGAGCTGAAGTTTGTTAAAATACTTTACAAGATTTTCCCAGAAACCATCTCTCAGGAATAATCTCCCTCCTTCGACTTTCATCACGCTCTCCAAATAAAAGCCCGGCCCTCCATCATTTTGCCCTAAATCAGCTGCGATTTTCTAGATTTGAAGTGCACGGGCCATCCAGCGCGCCTTGGATTTCTGAGAACTAGCCAACGATCAATTCATCTCATCTTTGCTCTCCTCTATCCCTCATGCAAATCTTACAAATCAAAGAGGGAAGATGTCGACAGCGACAATATTGAAATCAATGCTACTCGATGTAAATGGATGATCTTGCTCTAAGCTCTTACAGCGGAAAGCGTATGTATTGAAGCAGATATCTCCGCAAGATTTCCAGGAAATTGTAGCGAGACGCGTCTCTTGATTTGGTAATGGAGGAAGAAGACCCCCTATTTGGAGTAATCTGCCTCAAACTGTGGCAGGATTCTTTGTCATGGGGGCTAAGAGACTGACAGAGGGCTTGAAAGGCTCTTATCTGGGGTTGGGTAAGGGGAGATGCTAGATGATTTTTCTACTGTATCTATGAGAGATTAACATGATACTCACCATGAACATAATCACATATGGATTGCCATGGTGAGCTTCTGAAAATATTCTCAGAAATGATGATATAGTATGCAAAGTTTCTAAGAAAGGACATAAAATCTGTACTGAAAAAACTAAAGAAACGGACAATAATCTAGGGCACGCTCTGAAAAAAATAGTATCAGAAAATTACTTCCTGGAAAATCTTACTTTCTGTAACACAGTCAAAAGGTGTTCCTCCTATGCACGAGTTTGAAAAACTATACTTTCACTTTTCTAAACTTGAAAAGAAAAAGAAAAGGAAAAACTGAAAGTTTGCATGCTTACAAAAAACAAATGTTGTTAAATAGGATTCTATAATTTCTCCCTATATTATTCCTGTTTGATATTTAAAGAGTACATTTATTTCTTTTTGTTTGCAAACTGTAGGAAAAAGTATGGTGACTGATTCATCTAGAGCTACCCTCATCATCTATTGCCATATGTTAATTGCGCTCACTTGATGAAAAAATGTATGTTTTTGTTTAAATTTCTTGAAATGGAAGGAGGAGGAGGAGGTTGGAATCAGAAAGCTAACAAATGAATGCAGTATCAAACTATCCATAGTGAACCTGTGACATAGCGTAAGAGACAGAAATATAACTTACTCCAATCAATGAATTGACACTGTATGAAAAATTCTCTTTTCTAACAGATTCATTAAAATTCAACGGCTACCTTGGGGGAAGTACGAGCAAGCTGCCAGACAAAGTCTTCAGTAAGCCATGTCTAATGGAGCGCATATATACGGCTTCTTGGAAATTCCAGGTAAGCTTGCATTTGTTCACCGAGCCCACCTCTAACCTCTAGTCAAAAGAGCTTTTATTCCGAACCCCCATACGTATGTAGTTATGATCACATAGAAATACAGTACTGAATAGCGTGTGAAACTAACCAATCTTGAATTGTTTGCTTCTCCACGAAAGCGTGATCTGGCTCACGGGTGAATTGACATTCACCCCCATGTATCACATACATTCTACATAAAAGAAGTGTATATGCATGCATGTTTTTTAAATGATCATGTTAAATCTTGAAGTATGGAGATGAAAAGACCCCCAGTAAAAGGAAATGGTCTTCCAAAAGATATGTGCATCACTGAAAGAAAAGAGAGCAAGAAAGAGAGAGAGGGAGGGAGAAAATGGAGAATATACAAAAATACACATTGTGTGTGTGTGTGTGTGTGTGTGAGTGAGAGAGAGGGAGAGAGAGAGGGGGAGAGGGAGAGAGAGAGAGAGAGGAAACAGAGAGATAGAAAGTGAAAGGTTTATCTAGGAATTTTCATTTATTCAATCTGTACTTACATCTTCATTTGCTTTTAATCTGAACAAGTTTCATTTCATAGGTAAACATGCTCAAACAAGAACAGTCTGGTTGACATACGTAAGTAGACAATGATGGAATCTTTGTTTCAGTAAACATGTAATTATATAAATACAATTTGAGAGTGAAATAAAGAGGAAAAAGTGTTATATAAATGTTAATTATTATCATCATTATTATTATTATTTGAACAAAATAGCTTTGCTTTTCGACTGACTCTCACTAGTTTAATCAACGTCTTGAAATATTGTGTATTATATATTCAAGGCTGGGGAACACTGTAAAATAAGGATTGACTGAATATAGATTGCTAGCCTTATGTGCCATATCGAAATAGGTCAAGCATCAAATTCTTGGAAAAGCAAGGAGCTTCATCTCAAGATTGATGGCAGAGTAATCTAGAGAGACACTCTGATAATCAGGGCTTTCCTTGAGAAAGGGATGCCTTAATAGCCTCCAGACATTCTGATTTCATGGCTTCCCCATAGGGTAACATGTCCTCATTTATAATGGAATATATAAGGGGTGGGATACCCTCATCATCTACAAACATGGCATCCATAATGAGAAGGGATGCCCTATAGCATCTAGACAATGATATTATGGCATCTCTTAAGGATGGGACGCCCTAATCATATATCTCTTAAAACTATTATTATGGCATCCATTAGGAGTGGTTTGCCTTCGATTCATAGCATCTAGACACTGATATTATGGCACCCCTTTGGCATGTAATGCTCTAATAGCATCTAGGCAATGATATTATAGCATCCATTGGGGTGGGATGCCCTCATAATCTCTAGACAATGATATTATGTCATCCCTTAGGGGTGGGATGCCCTCAGAGCCTTTAGTCTAGACACTGATATTATGGCATCCCTTGGTGGTGGGATGCCTTCATAGCCTCTACAACTGATATTATGGCATCCCTTAGGGGTGGGATGCCCTCATTGTCTCTGGAAACTGGCATCATGGCATCCCTTAGGGGTCGGATGCCCTCATAGCCTCTAGACAATGATATTATGGCAACCCTTAGGGGCGGGATGCCCTCAGAGCCTCTAGTCTAGACACTGATATTATGGCATCCTTTGGTGGTGGGATGCCTTCATAGCCTCTACAACTGATATCATGGTATCCCTTAGGGGTGGGATCCCCTCATAGCAACTAGGCAATGATATTATGGCATCCATTGGAGCGGGATGCCCTCACAGTCTCTAGAAAATGATAGCAAGGCATCCCATAGGGGTGGGACACCCTCATAGTCTCTAGACACTGATTTCCTGGCATCTCATGGCATCTCATGGCATCACTCAAGGGTGGGATGCCCTAATTGCCTCTAGTCTAGACACTGATAATATGACATCCCTTATGGGTGGGATGGTCTCATAGCATCTAGAACCACATATTATGTCAAAGCTTGGGTTGGGGAGCTCTCGTACATTGTATTTAGCCACTACCGAATGATAATTGCAGGACAGAATACAAAAAACAAATTAAACATATGGAGTTTGGTGATTTATCAAATATGACAGAGTCTGTACTTTGCAGACTAGTGAGATGAGAGTTCTCAGAAACCACCTCACCTGAGTTGAGTAGCAGCTTCAATTTATGGATGGCATATTAGGCCTCCAGAGACAGGCCAGGGAATAGACAGGAAAGTTTGTTGCCCGGAGAGAAAGAGAGAGAGAGAGAGAGAGAGAGAGTGCATACCCCTTTCACATGAGCTTCTTAATTTGCTTCTAGGCTGCATGACAAACATAAAATCTTGATGAGCACAAGGTAGAACATGCCATGATCATGAATCTACTACTATCTGACAAAGAAAGTTGCTTCGTACGAGAATTGTACACAAATTTATGCTTCCCTCCCACACAAGATTTCAAGGTTTATACAATTTAACTGCCCTTTGCTCTTTTTATTCCAGTAAAGCATCGGTCACATATGATGTGAACCTTAAAAAAAAAAAACAAACAGAATAAGTGGGGTGCACTCTACATTTCCGTCTCGTATAACATACCTTTTATGTAAGCATACATGTATGTAGGAACCTTTGTTGCGTTTCCACATAGCTTCATTTTTTTCACCTCACGTTGGCATTCATTTACATGTACAGTATGATCTTTTTATTTTGCTGAAGCATTTTCTCTTTTAGGCGTTTTACCGTGCCATGTCTGGACAAGCCTTTCATGAAAGTAAATCCCTGAATGACAACTGAATGATGACGGGATGGTGGTCGCGTTATCCATCCGTACATTTTCTTTATTTGCATTAAATCCTCAGCGCTGCGATGATCGCCGACACACAGCTGTACAATTTCTAAGTATAAGCCATGAATCATACCTGAAGACAGCTTTCTCAGATCATAGCTCACCAAGTTCACTTTTAAAAAAGGGAATTTCCCTGATTGCTGAACTGTCTCCAAATCAATTCATATATCTTTGATTTCTTGAAATTTATGATGACCAATCCTTTCAGCTGTTATCAACTGCATCAAAATCCTTTTCCTATGTCACAGGCCATGCTTATCGAGGTTCAACAAAGGCAGCCATTTCTATTCCTTGCCAAATCTTAACAAACCAATGTAATCTGCAATGGGCCATACTGTGTCAGATTGTAATCAAAGAGGAATGCATTTTTTGTAAAAATGAATGCAGCTCAAAGTAACAAATGTAAGAAGTGGTAGGATTTGATCAGATTTAGCAATTATTAAAATCCATGCCAATTTAAATCGCTAATTTAAACAGTAATTTTATTTTTTTTCTAATAAGCAATGTAGGATTTGATATGAAAAAAAATGTAAAAGGAAAGCCAGTCTACTTTTTATTCTGTTAAACCAAGCCCACTATACTTTCATTTTACAACGTACCTTCATATTTTGATTTTGATGAATGTTTAAAAAAGAAGGAACTACTATGATGGGGGGGGGGGGGGGGGGGGGTCAGATAAAACATAAATAGACAAACTGGAATTAATATCAAGCCCTATTATCAGATCTATTATCAGTTGTAAGAAGCACCCTCCTTTAATAACTGCTGAGATGGAAACTGCTAGGGAGAGTTTTTTCATCAAAGTTGCATAATGCATGATTGCTGGATTTCCTGGAATCGAGAGTGAGAGCCAATTAATCGAGACGCGGCATTATGAAGTGACAAGTGGATCCTTAAATATCAAAGTTCAATTACGATATATGTATAGATTTTATGTATACCTCTGCCAACCTTGATGAGTAGGTGGTACATGTGAATGTGCATGTAAGTGAAAAAAAGAAATAGAAGGAACAGTGGGGAACAGAGCAGAGAAATGGGCAAGAAAAGAGGCAGAAAGGGGCAGAAAGGGGGCAGAAAGGGAGCAGAAAGGGAGCAGAAAGGGAGCAGAAAGGGAGCAGAAAGGGAGCAGAAAGGGTGCAGAAAGGGAGCAGAAAGGGAGCAGAAAGGGAGCAGAAAGGGAGCAGAAAGGGAGCAGAAAGGGTGCAGAAAGGGTGCAGAAAGGGTGCAGAAAGGGGGCAGAAAGGGAGCAGAAAGGGAGCAGAAAGGGAGCAGAAAGGGGGCAGAAAGGGTGCAGAAAGGGGTAGGAAGGGAGCAGAAAGGGAGCAGAAAGGGAGCAGAAAGGGAGCAGAAAGGGGGCAGAAAGGGTGCAGAAAGGGAGCAGAAAGGGGGCAGAAAGGGAGCAGAAAGGGGTAGGAAGGGAGCAGAAAGGGAGCAGAAAGGGGTAGGAATGGAGCAGAAAGGGAGCAGAAAGGGGTAGGAAGGGAGCAGAAAGGGAGCAGAAAGGGTGCAGAAAGGGGTAGGAAGGGTGCAGAAAGGGAGCAGAAAGGGAGCAGAAAGGGAGCAGAAAGGGGTAGGAAGGGAGCAGAAAGGGAGCAGAAAGGGTGCAGAAAGGGGTAGGAAGGGTGCAGAAAGGGTGCAGAAAGGGAGCAGAAAGGGAGCAGAAAGGGGTAGGAAGGGAGCAGAAAGGGTGCAGAAAGGGGTAGGAATGGAGCAGAAAGGGAGCAGAAAGGGTGCAGAAAGGGTGCAGAAAGGGAGCAGAAAGGGGTAGGAAAGGGGTAGGAAGGGAGCAGAAAGGGGGCAGAAAGGGAGCAGAAAGGGAGCAGAAAGGGGGCAGAAAGGGAGCAGAAAGGGAGCAGAAAGGGAGCAGAAAGGGTGCAGAAAGGGTGCAGAAAGGGGGCAGAAAGGGAGCAGAAAGGGGTAGGAAGGGAGCAGAAAGGGAGCAGAAAGGGGTAGGAATGGAGCAGAAAGGGAGCAGAAAGGGAGCAGAAAGGGGGCAGAAAGGGAGCAGAAAGGGGCAGAAAGGGAGCAGAAAGGGGGCAGAAAGGGAGCAGAAAGGGGTAGGAAAGGGGTAGGAATGGAGCAGAAAGGGAGCAGAAAGGGAGCAGAAAGGGAGCAGAAAGGGGGCAGAAAGGGTGCAGAAAGGGGGCAGAAAGGGAGCAGAAAGGGGTAGGAAGGGAGCAGAAAGGGTGCAGAAAGGGGGCAGAAAGGGAGCAGAAAGGGGTAGGAAGGGAGCAGAAAGGGAGCAGAAAGGGAGCAGAAAGGGAGCAGAAAGGGAGCAGAAAGGGGGCAGAAAGGGTGCAGAAAGGGGTAGGAAGGGAGCAGAAAGGGAGCAGAAAGGGAGCAGAAAGGGAGCAGAAAGGGAGCAGAAAGGGAGCAGAAAGGGTGCAGAAAGGGTGCAGAAAGGGAGCAGAAAGGGGGCAGAAAGGGGTAGGAATGGAGCAGAAAGGGAGCAGAAAGGGAGCAGAAAGGGAGCAGAAAGGGGGCAGAAAGGGGGCAGAAAGGGAGCAGAAAGGGGTAGGAAGGGAGCAGAAAGGGAGCAGAAAGGGGGCAGAAAGGGAGCAGAAAGGGAGCAGAAAGGGAGCAGAAAGGGTGCAGAAAGGGAGCAGAAAGGGAGCAGAAAGGGAGCAGAAAGGGTGCAGAAAGGGGGCAGAAAGGGTGCAGAAAGGGAGCAGAAAGGGAGCAGAAAGGGAGCAGAAAGGGAGCAGAAAGGGGGCAGAAAGGGGGCAGAAAGGGAGCAGAAAGGGAGCAGAAAGGGAGCAGAAAGGGAGCAGAAAGGGTGCAGAAAGGGGGCAGAAAGGGTGCAGAAAGGGGTAGGAAGGGAGCAGAAAGGGAGCAGAAAGGGAGCAGAAAGGGAGCAGAAAGGGAGCAGAAAGGGTGCAGAAAGGGAGCAGAAAGGGAGCAGAAAGGGAGCAGAAAGGGAGCAGAAAGGGAGCAGAAAGGGTGCAGAAAGGGGGCAGAAAGGGTGCAGAAAGGGGTAGGAAGGGAGCAGAAAGGGAGCAGAAAGGGGTAGGAATGGAGCAGAAAGGGAGCAGAAAGGGAGCAGAAAGGGGTAGGAATGGAGCAGAAAGGGAGCAGAAAGGGAGCAGAAAGGGGTAGGAATGGAGCAGAAAGGGAGCAGAAAGGGAGCAGAAAGGGTGCAGAAAGGGAGCAGAAAGGGGTAGGAAGGGAGCAGAAAGGGAGCAGAAAGGGTGCAGAAAGGGGTAGGAAGGGAGCAGAAAGGGAGCAGAAAGGGGTAGGAATGGAGCAGAAAGGGGCAGAAAGGGGGCAGATGCTGATTCACTGGTTTCCAATTTCATACAGACACAAATTTTCTCCCATCAACACAAACACAAATTTCTTTATAAAAAAAGGTTTAGAACGCATGATGCATATTTTGCTGGAAGTAACAGAGATTTGGATGATATCTTATTAAAAATAAAGACATTATCTAGAATCACTTTTAAATTGTGAAATTTTATAATTACATCTTAATAATATTAACTTCCATAAAAGGTTCATTACTTTATTACATCTTTTTTGAATATATAGCTACAGCATACATGTAGATAAGCCTAATGCATTGTACCTGAATCTAGCATGCATTATCACACATTATAAATTATGAATCCTAATCAAATGATTGGCTCAAAGCCTGTCAAGTGTAAAGGGCTATTTTTATTACCATGAAGTTGATTAAGCATTTTTTTTCTATACTAATAAGCTGGCATCAGCTAATAGGGTATATAATGCAAGCGTATGTGAATGAGATTGCTAATTAATATTAAACTGAGCAACATGCAACAAAAGAGGCAACACACCTATGCTGTTGATCATGCCACTCGCAAGCCTGTGATACTTATAATGGGCAAAATATATTGAAACACTCAAACCAGAACAAATAAAGTATAAAATCACTTTTAGATAATATATGTACGATTTAACTGGATCCTTTTTTGGTACATTCTATTAAACAAATAATCCGCAGTTCATAGAAAACCATGGCATTGCAGACATACATGGGTGAGCTATTTTCCTTGGTCATTAGCTGTCCATAAGTACTGCATACTTGCAGTGCGGTTACCTCGCTAGTCATAAGGACCGCTATTCATAAGGACCACTTATTCATAAGGACCGCTATCCATAACATGTGACTAAATGAATAGCAGTCCTTCTAAATAGCGAGCAAACCATAGACAAATTACCTCGCTATTCATAAGGACTTCCATTCTTAAGGACCACTATTCATAACTATTCATAAGGACTGCTATTCATAACAGGTGTAAAATGAATAGCGGTCCTTATGAATAGCGAGTGCACCCACTTGCAGTAACATTGGAGCACTTCCACCATCATACATGCATCCACATAGGAATATTTTGTATGCTTAGCATGTTCATAAATGCACTGTTCTTTATCTGAAATGTAAAGCACCTTTTAAAATAAATAGCCAGAATACCGTATTACACTTTAAAGAAAATGGACAAGAGAAAGTGTGTGGTAAAGATTTGGCCACATGATGGTTTTCTTTCCACAGCGGGCATATGTCAGGAAACCTGTTACAATGTTACAATGCACCAGCGCAGTATAGTATATCCATATAGTGGCTGCGCTATATAAATGGGCATATTATTATTATTATTATTGTATAAGACATCCATGTTACAGCTATCATTATACCTTTCACTTCTGTCTCTACTCAGTACATGTATTTGGCAAGGTCCCTTTCTGCAAAAAGGCAGAAATATAACGGAAAGAGGCAGTATACCTGTTAATTTCTGCTACGTCAGTAGCATATTCATAAAATACCAGTAACATTTGCAGGTTGTTTACAACTGTGTGACCATAATTCACAACTTTACAGGCTGTCGTTAGAGCGGGCAATTGCCCATAAGATACTTGACCAAAGTGTGAAATAAGTGTGCTCACCATCTTTCAAGATAAGTGCCTTGTTAATTGTCAATGGATGTAACTCAAATATTTGTGACCTTTTTGTCTTTCTGTTTGATGGCATTTAAAGCTTCATAAGCCTATCTTTCATCATGTCAACTCAGGCATATTCAGTCTAAAAATAAAAACATATTGAAGTTAAATCTCATCCAGCAAATCATAAATGTTATTAGGCCTTTCATAAATCCTATTTTTGAGAACCCATTTCAATATTTATGATCTCATTATTTCCATGTGGGTTATCTCTCCATTAAACACAAATTTAATATGGATTTATTTTGTGCAAAAGTTATTTGACATTGCCTGATATAATCTACCCTAAACCCATTTTTTCCAGGGATAAAATAATCCTGTACTATCGTGGAGTTAGCCCACTTTGGTAAAATGCAATGTGAACAGAAAGTGGGCTAAGCTTAGTCTCGTACTATCGGTGGGGCTAAATCCTTGTTCAGCTCCACCTATAAGCAAAATTTTGCAAGAGTAAAAAGCATATTAGAGGCATTCGTTGTGGGTAGCTACATTTTGTCATCTCTATAAGGGAAAAAAAAATAAGTTTTTGTCTTGCCACAGCAGATTTTTGAGGCAGTTTCCTATGTCACGTCAAGAATGCTGCATTATTCTAAACAAACACATGTTTACGTTTAAACATACAAAATCAATACACAACTTTATTTTTTGTTTACTACAAAAACATGATGAATTTACTATGTGTAATAAGAGTAAGCATGCAGAGAGATCACTGCTGAATTTGATGTAGAAAGATTTATTTTCTTTCTGTCACTGAGGCTATCATAGATTGGCTATTGTGAAAATGAGATTCCTAGAAGATGATTTTACACGTATTATTGTGGTTATAATTTACCAAAGCTCTTTCTGAGTTTTCAAGAGCTCTTTGGAAGCTTTCTAAATCCCTCTCTCAAATCCCATGTATTTTTTGCGTGACTGCTGATTACAGGTCAGCTGCATAGTGAAAAAAACCCAGGGAAGCACATTCAAAGGCTAGTGTGTTTTTTTTACCGGTAAGTCTTGGAAAAAAATTGTGGAAAACAATTATCCGGGATAGGTATCACTCTCATCTCGACCTCCAAAATCAACCTCTTCCTTCCACTTTGTCTTGATTTCTTTGAAAGTCAAACCTACCAGCAACAGACAAGGGGAATTATGAGAGAGAGAGTATTATGAAGCATAAACCAGACAAGGCAGTTAACCTTCACAAAAAGAAACATGATACATTAAAAGTATCAGAATACTTCACTCACATAATGTGAAGAAATGCATAGCAAGTAAACATGAAGATGCATTATACTTTCACCAGAATAGAAGTATTTAAAACAAGAGAGATAACCAGAGAACCTTTTGCATGCCTAAAAAAACAAACTTATTGGAAACATTATTCCATAGAAGAAAGAACTATTCAAGAATATATCCCATGAGCAAAAAGTCTCAAGACATATAGTCTTCAATATCAATCAAATATACTGTAAAAGTGGAAATTTTTGCTGGATTTATTTTTTCGCGCTCGGCTGAGTAAAGGGAATTTCGCCGACGCGCTAGGCTCATGGGCAAAAGAATACATAAACAAAAATATTTGCATGTTTTTTTTTTTCGCGCACATTTCATGCTGCGCGAAATGAGCAAAAAATTTCCACACCGCGAAATATTCCATGTTTACAGTACTGTAAAATCAGAAGAATTCGCATCACAAAATTTTTTGCAATTTCAAAACGACAGCCGTTTTCACAGCAAAAACTTTCGCTAATTTCGCTAAAATTCAGTGTTGTATCAGTTGTAATTCAATAATTTTGAAGCATGAAACTTTCATGAGGTAAACCACTTGTGAAATTCACACACATTAAAGGTACGTGAGAGCTTCAGTTCTACAGTAATCTGGTTTGAAGTTTCATCCATGAAGCGTATTAATTCTCTTGTTATAAGAAAGGTGTCTTTATTACTTTGATTATTTCAAGCATCTCTAACATTTGCTTTGTAAGGAACGCAGGGCCACATGAGCATGATATCCAGGTGGCACGGATGCTGCATTTCATTTATTTCACTATATTTTTTTGGTGGCCATTGGTAACCGGGCCACTGTTAAAGTCGAGCCCTGGAAACTTTGAATGATTTCCATTTGATTGGCTATTGGTGAACAAATTTATCTATTTCATAAAATGGGTTGTGTAAAAACATGTGTGCAAACTGATATAATCTGTGTTGAAGTTTATCCATGAAGCTTTAGGAATTAATTCCCTTATTCTGAGAAAGGTTTCTTTATTATTTCATATGTTCACATGTGCATTTTGATTGAATCTTGAAATAAATTCTTTTTCATTTCATAAACATTCAGATAAAGTAGATATAAAAGAGGAATTCATTTGATTTCCATACATGTGCAAACCCTTATTACCTTTCAGAACGACCATCTGCATGGACGATTAAACAATGTTCAGAGCATACAACACAGATGAGAGTAAAAGATATTAGAAAAAGGAGTCCACAGTGAAACAAATTCTTTGAAAATCTTTAAAAAAAATAAGCACAAAAAATGCCCGACCTATAAGCGCTCTGCAAGTAGCATAGTTGAATTCTTTTGCATTGGTCAAATCAGTTAACACCACTGTGACGAGCAGCGGACAACTCTCCCATTTGCTCCCATTTGTTCCCATTTGTCAAATTCTTAAAGGGAAATCCAACCTTAATAGCAAGTTGCTTTGAAAGAAAGAGGAAAAATCAGAGAAGCAGATTGATAAAAGTTTGAACGAAATCGGACAAGCAATAAGAAAGTTATTAAGTTTTGAAACTTGTAATCACTACATATATGGGAATTTCAAATTGGCCGAACAGGTAATGTCACTGTGATGTAGCTGTGGACAACTCCCCCATTCGCTCCAACACACAAAATGACTAAAATGTCACTTTTTTCAAAATGTATTACTTATTAGGATCTTTTTCTTTCATGAGGACCTATAACAATATGCTATGTCCAATATATTTTGAGCCCTGCCCTGAGGGTAAAAGGGCCTCGAAGAAAATCGCAAATTAATGATATTTTTGTGTACGACAAACGGGAGAATTTTCCACAAACATGTCACAATCAACTCACCAAATTGCCAATTTGAGATTCGCATAGATGTAGTGATCTCATTTTTCAAACCACCATAACTTTCTTAGTCCTTGTCCGATTTCTTTCAAACTTTCACCATCCTGTTTTTATTTTTCTTCTTTCACACAAATCAACTTATTACCAAGGTTGGATTGCCCTTTTTAACTTGCTAAAGATGTTTGTGGAAGACCTATAAACATTTGGCAAGATATTAATCTACATTTATGCCACTCTCCACCCAGGTGAAGTAAATGGGTATTCAGTAGTAAGAAAAAAATTCTTGAATGCTCATGCACCTTAAGACCTACAAACATTAGGCAAGACATTAATCTACATTTATGCCCCTCTCCACCCAGGTGAAGTAAATGGGTATCCAGTAGGAAGAAATTCCTTGAATACTTGCGCACCTTAAGATCTATAAACAATTAGGCAAGACATTAATCTACATTTATGCCACTCTCCACCCAGGTGAAGTAAATAGGTATCCAGTAGGAAGAAATCCTTTGAATGCTTGTGCATCATGGCAGCCTGGCTAAAGATGGGTTAACATAAGGTAATAATAATGATTGCAAGGCCCTCAGGAAGAACAGTATTACCACTGATGAGGTTACCTGTGCAAACGAGACATATTATTATCACTATTATTATTATTATTATCATTATTTGGCGGCCTTGGAAAAACCTGCGCAATTCAAAACCATAACACTTTTTTAACAGTTTGATACAACCTTGAAATACTATACAGGGCAATATAATATAATCACTCATAAACACCAAGTAATGTGAAACTCTGAATCACTTTTACTGGTACATGGTCCCGTTTTATAAACCACCTTGTCAACAAGAGCAGAATAAATTCAGAGTAATTTGCTTACAGCCAATCAGAGGCAATCAATTATGGTTACTTGTTACTTGTTCTCAGATGAACCGGGCCCAGCACTTTTTAAAAAATAGCATCATCAAGTTTCACACGAGCAAAATAGAGCGAGAAGTGTGACTGACAGAACTGACTCTAGACTATACTGTTCTAAGATAATGGTGCAAATTGGAGCTTATTTAACTCTTAATGAAATATGGCATGACTGCAGGGTTATTCCAGAATACTTACGATAAGATTGCTGGTCCCTTTTAAAGCCATTTTTTAAAGTTTCCCTCGAGGCGCTTTCAAAAGAAGCGGTTTTACTGTAAAAGAGTCTATACAGAGTCATGATAACCATGAATGGGTCAGATAAAATGGTGCACTGGATCCTTAAAGATAAATTTGAGTTCTGGGGAGTGTTTCATCAAGTGTTTTGTCAGTGATTTTTACCGACAACTGTTATAAGCTACTGAAATCCTTGCATCTGATTGGCTGAGAGGAAATTTGTTGGTAAAAATCACTGACAAAACACTCGATGAAATGCTCCCCTGGTCATGCGATTACACTGTGAAAGAAACCGTCTCCAAGTGATTGGGAAAGGTTGATCATGTCTACAGAAGAATTGGTGTATAACTGTTCTGTTTTGGAATCATCAAAATGATGAGAAATTGACCCAATCTCGCTGAAAAGCATTTGCACAGCACACAGTAATGGGTAAATGGGACTGCATGCACGAGTGGCATGAATGTTCGGGCCGAAACCTTTCCTATTTCTTGTCATATTTCAAATATGAGGGCATTTGAAGAGCACTCATGGTATGGGGACAATTCTACTATGATGTTCTTCCACTCTGACATAGAAGGAAAGAGAAAGCTCACAAATTATTTTTCACCTTTCCCAGTCCAACGTTTCATGACAGGACTTGTCAAATATTTTATCCGACAAATTTGCTCCCAGCCAATCAGATGCAAGGATTTTAGTAGCTTATAACAGTTGTCGATAAAATATCCGACAACTTCCTTTCATGAAACGCTCCCCAGAACTCAACCTTCTCATTTAATAGAGCTTTGGCCAGCAGTCTTGAGAATAGGAGGTCCTGAGTTCAAGTTGATACTGTCTCTTTGGAGCCAGAAGGGCATTAACTGTGTGTTAAAGAATATGACTTAACGCCCTTCTGGCTCTCAACAGACGATACACTAATATCAACTGGATGAGCCGTTAATCCTCAATCATTCAGTCCCTAGCGCATGACTTATAGCTATAGGTCCCCTAATTTCTTACATATAAGCCTAAACAAGTAAGCACAATATCTTGCTTTAGGGACGACCTGTATAACAAGACAACCTGTCTATAAAGACCACATTTTTTTGTTTCACCTTGAAACAATGTTTCTCATTGAAAAATAAAGGCCGTCTGTCTATAAAGACCATGTTTGTGTCTCCTCATATGAGCCTGATTGGTTAGTCACGGTCGGGCATTTGACAAAAATTTTGAAAGTTTGAAGGCCTGTAGGAAATAAATATTTAATTGCAGAGAGCTATTTTATGTTTCATTGTGAAGGGCATCACTGAAGAAGTTAAAATTTGATAAAATTTTGTTGCCATGGTCGCCTACTAAAATTATCATCCATAAAATATTCAATGTCATGGACGAACAAAATGCCTACTCTTAACCGATCAGGCTCTCATACAGGATTCGGTGTACTTTCTTTCTTCAGCCCAATGCACACTATACGATCGACTGTGATCGGATTTTTAGAAATAAATTACAATAGCATTAAATATGGGCATTTTAACAAATAAAATGAAAATCAGTATGAATAATAAACATGGGCTTTTGGTGGGCCATCAGCCTTCTACCAGAGAGCCAAATCAGTTTTAAATCAGAGAGAATCATAGGACTACTCTGACGTCACGTCTCGGAACAGATTTGGCCTTTCCTCAGACTAGAAGGCTCAAATTAGGCCGTAATTTTGCTTTAACTATCTATATGAATATTCAGAACCTCAATCAAAAATATTCATACAAGTACCAAATGCTATTACATTTTCTTCCGAATTCGCAGACCGATCATAAAGAGTGCAGTGGGCTTTAGTAGTCAGCTAAAATAAACATCTGTGTTTGTCCTACCTTGCAGTGCTGGGACTACTAGATCCTGCCTTGGAGCTGGACACAGCGATGGCCATGCCTGGATGATGAGAGATGGCAGAGGCGGAACCATAGAGACCGGTATGATGACTGATGGGTATCTCCAAGAGCTCTGCAAGGCATGCCATCTGAGCCTGTCTAGCCTTTTGACGACCTGCCAAGCAATCACAAACAGACAAGAAGGACAAAAGTTATATCAGAAATTTCCATAATTGGGATTCAAATCTATCCTGACAGTGTTCTGTGCCGTTAGCAACAGTCCTGCCAAAAAAATCTGAGTGATGAACAGTGGTTTTGGTCTGAGACTCTCCACAATTTTATTCCTGAAACAGAACAGGCAGGCATGGCACAGTGTCCTTCTTTCAAGGACTTTACAAGGCCACGTTTTGTAGCAAATTTAGTTATGGGGGTACTTACATGTATATGGAGGAGAAAGAGGCAATTGTAAGAAGAGAAAAAGGAAACTTTTAAGAAGTACGGACCAATGGAAGTTTAACATTTTTAGCGGCTTGTCCTACATCCTATTAGGGTCAGAGTTAGTGTAATGATTGGAACAAGATGGTAAAGGATCAATGGATGCTTCTATTTTTTTTAGAGTCCAACTGGTCCTATATGGCATGGATTTTTGTCACATTTGGGATAAAGGTTTATATTTGGATTAGCATTTGGGTCAGGTTTCATTTAGACCGATGGGCGTAGGGTCAGTGGGACAATGAACTAATAAGATGCAGGACAATTGACTGCCTTTTGCCATGCAGAATCCCAATGCAACAGGATTCATTATCTCCACCAAACCATTTAGGCATGGTTTAGGTAACCATTTTCTTCATGCCTGTGGAAGTGAGTGTTACCTTTGGTGAGTCTTTGCTTGGCCGCCATGCATCGGATGTGATCATCAAACTGGAAGCGAGCAGCAAGGAGGGGTACAGGTCTGGCATGAGGGGAGGCCGTAGATCGCTTGTGAACGGTCACATGGAGGGACCTACTGTCATCTTTGTCTCCAGTCACCTCCAGATCCTGTAATGAGAGTAATTGGGGACGTGATAATTATCATCATATTGTAGCCTTTTTAAACAAGGCATTAGCGATAATGTGTCTCGCCCACATGCGATAACTAGAAATATCGTGATCTCTGTTGCCATGCAACAGGACCCCCAAGTGCATAAATCTGCATAAGTTATGCTTGCATATATCTACATTACTGTTTGGAAAGTGACGTTTACAAAGTTATGTCATAAGAGAGTCTTGCGGGTAAACTATAATGTTTGACCTGAAATGACCTTTGACATTACCATGTGACCTCTGATGGCAGCATAACATGCAGGTCCCCCAAGTGCTTCTAAAACCCAAGTTTGGTTGAAAAGTGAGTGATGGTTGCAAAGTTATCTGTCATAAGAGAGTCTTGCAGGTAAACTTTAACGTATGACCTTTGACCTTATCATGTGACCTCCAATGGCACCATAACATGCAGGTCCCCTCAGTGCATCTACAACCCAAGTTTGGTTGAAAAGTGAGTGACGGTTGCAAAGTTATCTGTCATAAGAGAGTCTTGCAGGTAAACTTTAACGTATGACCTCAAATGACCTTTGACCCTATCATGTGACCTCCAACGGCACCATAACATGCAGGTCCCCTTAGTGCATCTACAACCCAAGTTTGGTTGAAAAGTGAGTGACGGTTGCAAAGTTATCTGACATAAGAGAGTCTTGCAGGTAAACTTTAACGTTTGACCTGAAATGACCTTTGACCTTATCATGTGACCTCCAACGGCACCATAACATGCAGGTCCCCTTAGTGCATCTACAACCCAACTTTGGTTGAAAAGTGAGTGACGGTTGCAAAGTTATCTGTCATAACGTTTGTGACGGACGGACAGACGGACGACGGACGGACGACATTTGGATCCCTTACTTAGTCTCGCCTTCACCTCCGGTGGGCGAGACAAAAAACTAATCATAATAAGCTACAACTTAGAAAAGTGTAAGTTATATTTATAAAAAAACCATGAACACACAAAAAGCAACATACATATCGTCTGTTGATAGCCAGAAGGGCGTTAACTCTGTGTTAAAGTATATGAATTAATGCCCTTCTGGCTCCACACAGACAATGTACTGGTGCATCATATACAAGACAAACGTTTAGAAAGATGCAGGCCGATATTATCAAGTATATACATTTCTAAAATGCGAAATTCGAAGTCTGCATAAAAATCTGTGCACGAGCTACATGTAATTATAGAGTAACTAGAAATGTGCATTGCTGGGGCCGCGCAATGCTAAATGTATCCCCCGGCACTGGCAGCGATTTGAAGGAGGGACAAAGACCCTCCCCCATCCCCTCCCTCAAACAAAAGGATGGTGTAGAAATTAGATGTGTAGGTTTCACTAAGACACATCTTCATATAAAATTTGAAAGAAATGTGTTGAGAGATATACCAAGATACATCTCCATACAAAATTTGAAAGAAATCCATCAAGAAATGTGGCCTGCAGAGTGCACTCACGCCATTCCCTGAAGTATGACCTTTGACCCTATAAAAGACGGAACACTGGTGGCAGCATCACCAAAAACTATAGGTTTTTAGATTACACCAAGAAACACCTTCATGCGAAATTTGAACGAAATCCGTCAAGAAATGCAGAAGAGTGCAAGAAATGGAAAAATGACCTTTGACCCTATAAAGGACGGAACAATGAGGGCAGCATCACCAAAAATTAAATATGTGTAGATTATACCAAGATACATCTCCATACAAAATTTGAATGAAATCCGTCAAGAAATGCAGAAGTAAGATTGCACAAAAGGGACAAATGAGCTTTGACCCTATAAAGGACGGAACAATGAGGGCAGCATCACCAACCAGTAAAGATGTGTAGATTATACCAAGATACATCTCAATACAAAATTTGAAAGAAATCCATCAAGAAATGTGGCCTGCAGAGTGAACTCACGCCATCCCTTGAAGTATGACCTTTGACCCTATAAAAGACGGGACACTGGTGGCAGCATCACCAAAAAGTACAGATTTTTAGATTACACCAAGGGACACCTTCATGCAAAATTTGAACGAAATCCGTCAAGAAATGCAGAAGTAAGATTGCACAAAAGGGACAAATGAGCTTTGACCCTATAAAGGACGGAACAATGAGGGCAGCATCACCAACCAGTAAAGATGTGTAGATTATACCAAGATACATCTCAATACAAAATTTGAAAGAAATCCATCAAGAAATGTGGCCTGCAGAGTGAACTCACGCCATCCCTTGAAGTATGACCTTTGACCCTATAAAAGACGGGACACTGGTGGCAGCATCACCAAAAAGTACAGATTTTTAGATTACACCAAGGGACACCTTCATGCAAAATTTGAACGAAATCCATCGAGAAATGCAGAAGTAAGAGTGCAAGAAATGCAAAAATGAGCTTTGACCCTATAAAGGACGGAACAATGAGGGCAGCATCACCAAAAATTAAACATGTGTAGATTATACCAAGATACATCTCCATACAAAATTTGAACAAAATCCGTTGAGAAATGTGGCCTGCAGAGTGCACTCACGCCATGCCCTGAAGTATGACCTTTGACCCTATAAAAGACGGAACACTGGTGGCAGCATCACCAAACACTACAGGTTTTTAAATTACACCAAGAGACACCTTCATGCAAAATTTGAACGAAATCCGTTGAGAAATGTGACCGCCAGAGCGCACACAAGAGTACACACAAGACATCTATCAAAATATGACCTTTGACCCTATAAAAGACGGAACACTGGGGGCAGCATCACCAGAAACTATAGGGTTCCAGATTTTACCAAGAGACACCTCCATACAAAATTTGAACAAAATCCGTTGAGAAATGTGACCGCTAGAGCGCACACAAACTATCCCCAAAAATATGGCCTTTTACCCTATAAAAGACGGAACACTGGGGGCAGCATCACCAGAAACTATAGGGGTCCAGATTTTACCAAGATACACGTCCACAGGAAGTTTGAAAAAAATTCGTCGAGAAATGTGACTGCTAGAGCGCACACAAGAATGTGACGCGGCGGCGGCGGCGGCGAAACGCTGCTGAATCCAAAGTATCCTCCGGCATACTGCCGGGGGATACAATTACAAAATATGAGTACATTCTTCAAAGGATTGAGATTATTAACTGATACTTTATAGAATATCTACAACTCCTTGAACATTGATGGAAATTGGGACAAATAATTATAATGATGTCTTGTTTACCCAGGGTAGCCTCGATTATCAGTATTACATACTGTTCTCCCTGAGGGCCCAGCTATCGTACTATTATTGATGGAATTCTTGGAAAAATTGTACCTTCTAGCAATAGCGCATTAAAAAGAATCGATATCATTCTCAGTTATTCCAATACACATCACTGCACTTGCATATGACAAGAACAATTTCCTTTTGCAAAAAAAAGGGGAAAATGAGCTACCCTTAACAATGGTATTTACTCTCAAAGGTGAAAAGAAATTCTTATTTAAAATGCCCTTGCTAACATGTCCATTATAATTTCATTAATGGGGTACTGGAATTCTTATGTGCTACATCACAAATATCACTGATGGACAGATATCATATTCACTTTCATCTACAGCAGATTCTACATTTCTCATTCCGAATCTCGTAAACAGGCCAGCTTCAAATCCTTTCAATTCATTTCCCCACACCTTTGGATTGGAATGATTTCCCTGCACTTCAAAAAAAATAGCATTCCGCTCAATTTCTTCAAAAAACATCTGAAAACATACCTTAATAATTCTTCCTGATTTTTTTTGTTCATAAACTATAAAGGGACTGCGACTCGAGTCCTTTGGAAGAGGCGCTATATAATTATCCAAAAATTATCATTAGTATTATTATTTAAAACAAGATCACCTGATAATAATAAAATGATTATATTCATCCATATATAAAATACAAATATTCCAAGAAAAAGGTGTAAAATGAGGAAATAGTGAAATATAAATCACACAATCACAACGACTTTTGAGAAATCAACCTTACACAATTTCAATAGCCTTGTCCAACCCCATTTGCAATGTGTGAACGTTACAAAGACGATTTACTTAATCAGAACATCATTTCTATGGGATGTATTCAAATTGCCCATGATTTAATTTCTTGAAAGAATGTGCGATCGTGTGAAATGAAGAAAATACCGATACAATGATTCTCCTTTCACCTTTGTCAATATTTCTAATGCTCATGGTTCAACAACAACAACGAAAAAGACTTTCTTGTGATTTCTAAATGTTCTATCTATTCTGAGAGCATCTGATTACTATTAATACCTAACTTGATTATCTGCATCATATCAAATTGCTTTTCCCAGAAACTGCAAAACAATGCCTCCAAAATATAACATATTGAATCTCTAACTTGGTTTATTCCAAATGTTTGATTTCTAACCTTCTATCACAAAAGGAAGTATGGATTCAATGACCTTGCTTTCACCTTTGTCACTATATTTAACACTTTAAATACATTTGCGAGTTCAATGAGGTTTATCTACTTTGAGAGCATTTTGTTGCTATTAATATCCAAGTTGATCATTTGAGTCAAATCTAATTGATTTCCAAGACGCAGCAAACAATGTGTTGCTGTTGAAATACCTCAAAAACAGAAAATATCTTTAACTTTGTCTATATCCAACTATTCCTAAGCTCCTTCGAAGGTTTGATCATAATTATCATCTATTTTTGGAGGTATAAATGAGGAAACCAGTAAAAATAAAGGAACGTACTGATGCAATGACACTCATTTCACCTCAGTCAATATTTTTAAACACCTAATTTCAATATTTTTTCTTGTGAGTTCAATCAGGTTATATCTATTCTGAGAGCATCTGGTTACTATTAATATCCAACTCAATCATCTCAGTCAAATCTAATTGCTTTTCCAAGAAACCGCAAACAATGCTCCGATATGCCTCAGAAATAGAGCTTTACCACGATCACCAGAACATGCAACAAATGCACCACTTCCTCACTTTCAGAAAGATCTTTTTGGTTTTTATTCCGAAAGAGGAACTCAATGAGTGCGAGGTGGTAGGAACTAAATATACCCTGATAGAAAGGACAGGAAACCATTACTTGAGGTTCAAGCCACAATAAACAATGCCACTTTCTTTGAAACATCATGAAATATAATGAAAACTTCCCTTTTGCTGGTAATGTTAGGAGCTTGACATCCATGGTCAGAAAGTTCATCAAATACAATACATCAAGATTCTGTAATCTTTAAGGTTACATTTTTTTCAGTGTGAGCAGCATTTGAGTGCATCTGTACTCTATATAATTTACAGGTCGATTTGAACGTTTATTTAGAGTGCATTTCATTATTTAGACTTTCAATATCTCTTTACAGAAGTTACATTTGATACTGATGTTGTGAATATAGTATACCAACATTAGCTAATACAAGGAAATACAAATGGTTGCTTGGTCCCCTTTTAAAATATATGAAACAAAATAAAATCAGCGCTTGTGCAATGTTTAATAATAGAAATCTCTCGGAAAACAAATCAATCAAATACTTTAGCTCAGACATTTGGACATCAATAGTTTCGCTGAAATAAGGCACTACGTAGGTAGATGTATCTGGAAATCAATAGATGCACTTCAGTAATATCAGCATATATAGCTGTAGAGCAACATGAAAAGTGCAACAGCTGCATGTAAACCAAATGAAAGCGTTTTCTGGGAAGGGCATACAATAGCCTTCCTAAAGTAGCACAACATCCATCAAATCAAACAACACAAATTGACACTGCACTTTTAGACGAACATAAAAGTAGAAAACTTGAAAGCATGCTCTGCCTGAACCAAAAACAAAAAAAAGAAGAAGAAAAGACCCAACACATTTTCATATGTGATGCATATAAATCTCATATACTAGGAATTTCAAATAATATTCACAAGGACAAGGCGAGGACTGGAATAGCAATATGTGCATCACATGCACACGATAGGGAATGGCCCCATTCATATTTTTTCAACAACAATGATGAAGAAGAAAAAATTGGTTTCTAAAAATCATGATAACTCATATAGAAATCTTACCATTCCAAAATCTCATGATTCTGAAATAACCTTGTGGAACAATGAGCCATCAATTTTTTTAAATTCTTAATTCAGATTAACCAACCCATTATATCATTTTAAAATAAACAAAAACATGTTAAAGTAAATGTTTCAGTCCAGATTTACAAACATTTGGAATAACAAACCTTCAAAATTTTGAGTTTAACTGGCAAATGGGACACGGTAGATCTATTTCTGTCCATTCCCCACTCATGTTATAATAATAACACAAGGATGGATACATGTATAGCAATAAAATAGTCATTTTCAATCAGGGGAGCGTTTCATCAAGCATTTTGTCAGTGATTTTTACCGACAACTGTTATAAGCTACTGAAATCCTACCATTTAATTGGCTGAGAGCAAATTTGTCAGTAAAACGCTTGATGAGCACTACTCTGTTGAGCCAACTTCCCTACCTAATTTCAAGAGGGTGGGGGAAGGGGGTTATGAGATTCTGCCAGACAAGATTCCAAAGGTGTGATGATTGTATTCTGGGGAACATGACTCAAAATCAGACAAACTTCTGCCCTTCTCGTTTTAGCTTCTTCTTCTTTAATCAAAGTCAACAGAAAAAATATACTGACAAAATATAACTGCACTCCAAGTCATAAGGCCAGTGCTTGCTGGACATAACAATTTTTGTACTCTTGCCTAGAATTTGCAACAAAACATTTCTATTAACTTCGAGAGTACCTGTGTAACATCATCGTTTATTCTATAAAAAAATGTTTGTTGTAATTTCAGAGTCACTTTTCCTTTTAGTGAGCAATAAATGCCCATTAAGTTTCTATTTGCAAGTGTCATGAAAAATTTCCCAGTTACATATCGTCTATTGAGTGCCAGAAGGGCGTTAACTCATATACTTTAAGACAGTGTTAATGCCCTTCTGGCTCCAAACAGACGATATAATATGTCCAATATTTCATAACAAACTAAACAAGCTAACAATTTTACATGCCAGCCTCTTAAAAGATTTTTTGTTGATATGGATAGATACAAGGCTAAATGTCACAAGTCCCAATAAAAGAAGCCATTTTCCATTTGGGCACTATCCAGATTTAAGTCAGGTTACTGGAAAATGTCTTGATGAATATAGATTTGGTGAACTGCTTTTTTCTTGTTATCTTAATCATCTGCAACATGTTTAATCTAATAAAATATGTATGAACACCATGTAAGGCATTGAACTCATTGAAGATCATATGTGACCCTCCACCACAAAATGACCCATAAGTTACAATGGGATTTTTAGAGTAAACGGCTAAAATAGAGAGCTTGGGGTCGAAAAGTTGATTTTAGGGTGTTTTTTTTTTTATTTTCTGATTATTGATCTGCCATCTGACCAAATTTGAAGGCCATCTGCAATGTAGAAATGTGTTTTTTCTTCAATATAAAAATTACCATTTGGGAAATTTTAAAATAAAAGCATGTCATCATGCTGGTAAAATGTGCGCATAACTCAGGAGTTATTCACTCTGTTGTTATTATTTATTTGGCCATAAAAATCAGAAATTCATAGCATATACAAAGTCAACATGATAAATACAAAATAGAAATACATGTAATAGAGAAAGAGAAGGAAATGAGCAACAAGGAAAGAAATGGTTCGCTGTTACCCAGAGGCAAACGAACCCTCATAAGTAACCATGTAGAAAGATAGAAAGATATTGCACAATCCCATATACAAATACAAATATTAAACATTAAAAGTACAATGGTTAAAAAACAGCACGGCTAGAACTCACTCCTCCATTAACTGTCATACCCTCTACCTCACAGTAATAAACTAATAATAATTTTACAACTTACGTACATTACTAGTATCAACCATTTACAAATCCTGATTCCCAAGACACAAAATTAATAAAACACAGGATAGAAGTACAAGTATATGTATAATCAGGTGGAAGTTTGTGTTGCTTTCAAAATCTAAAGGAGAGAAGTATATCTCCTATGAAACTAGCACAAATTTGAGCCTAATCTGATAATCCTTTCATAGACAATACTAGGCAGTTTAGATTTAACCTTTTAGGTTAGACCCCGTTTACACAGAGACTGAAGTCGACTTTAGTCGAATTTGAACACGAGTTCATTTGTGTGTAAACAGGGTAGTCGCAATTAGAACTCGAGTTCAAAACTCGAATTCGAATGACGACCCAGAGCAACATTTATCGAATTCAAACTCGACTTTTATCGAATTTAAATTCGCTATTTGCTGTGTGAACGGACACGTAATTGAAAGTCGACTAGCAAATATCCAGCCAGTGACCCCCGTCATACGTCACTTCCGGTATTGCTAAGCAACGCGTCAGTAAATAAGCGTCATCCAACAAGTGAACCACAACGCACGAACGATCCTACAAAACCCGCCGAAGTCACCAGGACAATTCAGACAATATATCCAAATCATTAGAAAAAGCTGGCTATTTGAGCAATTTAGCTACAAGCAAATCTTTAAAATAAAATTTTATCCATTACGGCAGGTTTGTGGGAGCGGGTCGCGTGTTTACGTTTTACAACCAAGCCTAGGCAGATTTCGCATTTTTCATACTAATACGGTTTATTCCGTCAAGACTAATCTGCATGAATATTCATGAAAACGAATTATAGCGATATAATAAAACGAGCAAGGGCATCGAGCAGCTGTTGTGTGTGGCGCAATCGGATAATCCAGTCCTCTCTTGGTGAAAGAACCACGAGTTCGAACCTCGGCAGAGGTTTATATTACGAAATTTTCTTTTGCTTATTAGGGTTAGGGTTAGGGTTTGCTTATTTAAAAATAAGGTGACTGAGTAAGAAAATACAAGTCCGATACCAGAAAATACAAGTCCGATACTTGTAGTCTGTTTCAAAGTCTTCAAAAAGGGGTTCTGCCTAGGCTTGGTTGTAAAAAAGAAAAGCGCGAGCGGGTCACATATCGATTCTGACCCATGTACAAAAGGTAAATGTGTGAAAAACTGACATGGAGGCTTAACAGAGTTGTCAAGTTTATAGGTTTATTCAGGCAAAGACATTGGAAAATTACACTATGAACGAAGCATTGCGTTGCATAGCTCAAACTATTTTAATGTTAAACAATATTTAACCAGTAAATCACTGAAGTATCTTGTAAATTCTACCTTTTGCAGTCTTTCGCCCCCCCCCCCCCAAAAAAAAAGAAGCGGCTGGATTGAAGAAAAAAATCTTCCCGCCATCTTCTTAAACGGTCTGCTCGACGAGCAGATCTGACACGTTGCTGTCGCATATAATTATTGATCAGGATATTCCAATTCCGACGTAAAATCATACGAAACCAGATCAAAATGACTGCGCTTACAATACTCGCTACCGCCATTTTGAACTCACTCGCGGGGTTTTCACAAATTTAACCCGGAAGTTGATAATCACGATATTCCCACCAAGCGAGGGCGTAATCAAGTCGAATTCACTTTCCTTCTGAATTCGAGTTCGTCCAACGCTTGGTGTAAACAGCCCACCGAAAAATAATTTATGCTAATCCAAGGTCGCAATTGAATTCGCTGTCGAATTTGAACTCGAGTTCACTCTGTGTAAACGTGGTCTTAGATAGACAATAGGACACCAATAAGTCACTCCTGAATGGTCACTCCTCTTGACATCCTGTTTTCTCTATTATTCTGGTGATTAGCCTGTCTGACAAGCTCTCATTCTCATTGCAATCCCAAAGGGTTTGCATGGTCTACACAACACAAAAGCTACATATCATTCAAAAGCTTAGAATCCAAGCTTTCAAACTTTGTTAAAAGGTAAGAAAGCAAAATTTCTGACTTATTGGTCATTCTGTGGTGGAGGGTCACATATTATCTTGGTCACAAGCATTTTAAAGACATCAACTAAAGAAAATGTCAATACCTGTTTGTACTACATATACATGACTTATGTTAGAATTATACAAGAATCTAGGATTGCATATCTTACATCCGATGCATAATTAAGCCATTAATTTCAAAGTACCTCATGTTCAGCAAAAATTTTTGAAATGTGCACAAATTTATAGAAACTTCTTTAAACTTGCTACTTTGTGATCCTTTCTTTTCTCTCCTCATAACCTTCTTTTTTACAATCCAAACTCTGGAACAGGCTCCCTCGTCATCTTAAATCATCACCAATAGTTGAACAATTCCAACAGAGTAAGAAAACGTATCTGTTCTGAAACCCCATGCACTCACTGAACTCACACTGTCACTGCCTGGTAACTTGCATACATTTTTAGGTCCACTGCCAAACCCAGGCAAGACATCTCAACTCACTTTGTATCCAGTGGAAAAGATGCTATATAAATTGCTACTATTATCATGATGTACCCATACCCATATATTTCAAGTATTCAATTGTTTTTTTTTTCTCTTTGTTCTTTTATGTTGTAAAGTTGACTTGATTTGTTACTATTTTAAAAATGTGAGTGGACTCCTTTAAAAACCAACTACAGTTAAAAAGGGAAATCCACCCCACATGTGGAAAATAAAGAGCAGAAATCATTCTAAAGAAATATGTTCCATGGTAAAGTATCACTTGCTTCCAATTTCATTTTCAAGCTTCATGTTTATGTTCAATAATCATTTCAACTGTTTGAATATGTACCACTGTTTCACAGAAGTATATAAGATGCAATCTGAGCATGAGCAGATAAAGGTCATCTGTACCAAATTCTAAAACCCACTGACACTAATATTTGATATGTGCTTATGAATGTCATGTAATCATTATTCAATTATGCACTAATGGTGCATTCCATGATATCCCGGTGGAAGTATTCTTTTTAAAGGGGGAAACAAAAGCTATTCATGAGGCACCTCTATCACTCCCAGAGTTATTTTTCTGAAGTGCACATAAAGGGACCCTCCATGTCTAAAATATCTGTGGATATTTGGGGTCATTTGTACCATGCGCTAACCCCAAACTGGCTTATTGTGAAAGAATATGTGAAAGAATATGTGAAAGAAACAATTTTTTCTTATAAAGAGCCCGGGACTTGTCTGTCTTGTTTTCACCACTAGATGGAGCTATTCTAATTCATATGCCTACCTGTACAATATAAAGCTAGACAATATTTATGAAATACATTTCTGGCTCACACTTTAAATGATCAACCTATCAATGAGCCTTGGACAGGCAGAATAAATTATACTTTAAATAAACTGAAAGCCTACAAAGGTTATGGATTTTACTTTATGTACCAAAAAATATGGCTATGGTTGTGAACAGAGAAAATGGTATAAATTCTGGCTTAAAATCAGAAAGATCCATCATTCTTCATAGGTAATGAATTGAATCTTTTTCTTACAAACCTGCGATAAACAAATGCCAGATAGCAGCCTATCTTGACTTTTATTATATCAATTCCTGGAAATCTTTGATATAGCGTGCATGTCGGCATGGATGTTGAATCGTGCGTGCAATTCAAATGTAATGTAATTTCGCATTTGCCTTTATACAGAACAAAGAAATAACCTTTGTATTCTGTGTTCCATATGAGATGTAATTTCATGCTTCAGTCTATCTGATTTCATTTACAAGGTTCATAAATATTACTTTGTGCTGTGTATGATGTGTTTTCCAGAAAACTCTAAGAATTTGAAGGGCGCTTCAGTTAGATGTATGTAGTAAAATTTTTGTTTTTGCTTTTCTTTCTTTTTTGATGGGGCGAGGGGGCGGCCTGCTGCTTTTAAACAATAGGTATAATAAGTAGCATTTGTACACCAGTTTAAAATATAATCTTTCAGTCCGATAGTGACATACAATAATTCATAACAGAATGAAATTTGAAAATTACAATGACTAGTCATCACTAAAAAAATAAATGTCTGCCAAACAATTTTGGTATAAAATGTATAAATTTACAGTTGAGAAATAAGTAAATGTAAGAAAATCAATTGGTTTTAAGCTTGCTGAATATTATAGCATATCACATGTAATTTAACATGACTTATAGAAGAGTACAGACTAGTCATAGAGCTATGTGTAACTAGACTCCTTATCTTCTCACTTCAATATGGTGAACATCCAGAAACTTCAGATATATATATGTATATATATACAAATTATGTATAACAATGCGCATATATATATACTCTAAACTCTCTTCATCTCATTACCTCTCCCTGGACTATTTCTCATTCTCCCCCTTTTTATTCAATATATTACATATTTTTGTTACTGTTTCCTCTTATCTATTCATATTTCCTATTGCACACACACACACACACACACGCACACACACACACACACACACACTCTCTCTCTCTCACTCACGCTTGCTCACCAGCTCACTATCTCTTCATCTGTGATCTCCAAATCTCTACCTCTGCTGAACTCTCCATGTCCCCGTTCTCAATTTCCGGACAAAACAGTGAGTGAATGGAGATGTATCTCGACAGGAACGCTGTCCTGGGTATTTCTGGAAACCTGTTATGATTCAGATTGTATCCCCTTCATGATGGATCATTTCCCCTTCAAGATATCTACCCCTCCCACCCCTCTCTCTCTTCATCTCTTTCTATGTCTATTTGTTTCTCTCTTTATTTTCTATTTCTTTCTTTTCTCTCTCTCCCCCTCTCTCTATCCTTTCTTTTCACTTCTCTCTCCCTCTCTCTTCTTTCTCTTCCCTCACTCTTCCTCTCTCTCTCTCGCATTTCTTTTCTATTTCTCTCTCTTTTCTCTCTATCTCCCTCTATCCTTTCCCATCATTTCTCTCTCCCTCTCTTCTCTCTCTCTTCCTCTCCAACCCCCTCTCTCTTCATCCCTTTCTAGATCTATTTGTCTCTCTTTCTCGTTATTTTCTCTTTCTCTTTTTTTTTTCTCTATCTTTATCCTTTCTTTTTACTTCTCTCTCCCTCCCTCTTTCTCTTCTCTCACTCTTCCTCTCCCACCCCCTCTCTCTCTCTCGCATTTCTTTTTCATTTCTCTCTCCCTCTTTCTCTTCTCTCACTCTTCCTCTCCCACCCTCTCTCTCTCTCTCTCTCTCTCGCAGTTCTTTTCTATATCTATTTCTCTTTTTTTCTCTCTTTCTCTCTCCCTCTATCCTTTCTTTTCATTTCTCTCTCCCTCTCTTTTCTCTCTCACCCTTCCTCTCCTACCCCCTCTCTCTATTCATCTCTTTCAATATCTATGTCTCTCTTTCTCGTTATTTTCTCTTTCTCTTTTCTCTCTCTCCCTCTCTCTATCCTTTCTTTTCACTTCTCTTCCTCTCTCTCTCTTTCTCTCACTCTCTCCCTCCTTTCTTTTACTGTGTAATTCTGGCACGCATCCAGGAGGGGACAAGGGGAAGGGTCCAACAAATATTTTTCAGTAAAATTCTAGATATTTGGGAGTGTGTTCAGTTTCTTCAGCCTTTTAAACACAATCAATCCTGTATTTATCCTGTATTTCATTGACACATAGACCACAATGTAAAGTTTTTCTGGGATTGATTTTATACATGCTCTACAAAAATTAATTTTTTAGGTGATTGGTTCCCTTTAATAACACAAAGATTATTCACAACCCGAAACCTTACAATTTCTTATAGAAACAGATCTTATAGAAACCACAAATGAATAAATATAGACATCATTTTCTTCTTGGAATCAGTACTCTAACCTTGAACACAATAAATCAAAATCGTTATAAAAAGCTCATGGACAGTTTTGGTAGAAAAAAGGAAATTGGAAAGAAACGTGTTCAGTATATCTCATGTTGTTCTCCTTGTATCAAAAGAGGTCTGTACGAGATCATGTGGTATTCCATCCATGATTTCCAGTGAATTTTACAGTAAATATCTGTATGGAACACGAAATCACAGTAACATACTGCCCTACGCTAGGACCTTTCCACCCTGATGGTTCCCAGCGCAACAATCTCAGGGCTTCGCGTGTCACATGCGTGTCACTGTGTGTGTGGAATACACATAATCCTCATAGGTTTTGCATGCGTTATAGTGTATAGTGCATGCTGCCGTTGTTAGGAGTTTCTATCCCTGGCCCAGTATATAAATTAGTTTTTTACCTCTCATTTGTAAAATATTTCACTTTAGGAGGTGAAATCTTCACAGCATCTTAGTACCGCTAGTGTCTTGCTATTTATCAACAAAAATCTGAGAAATCTGACGAAAAGTTTTTGAGGGAGTACTCTTTTCCAGGGCTAAAATAGTCCCGTACTATCGTGGAGTTAGCCCACTTTGGTAAAAAGCAGTGTGAACAGAAAGTAGGCTAAGCTTAGTCGCTTACTATCGGTGGGGCTAAATCCTCGTTAAGCCCCACCGATAGTATGGACTAAGCATAATTCTTTAAATATACCCACTTAAAATCACACACATAGTTGAGGATAGATAGAAAACATAGCTAGAGCATCAGATAACAGGGAGAACAAAAATTGTTATGAGTCAGCCTGAAAATGAGCCCATGAAGGGGCATTTCCCCCATCTTGGGAAAGTATGTCAGAAGGCAAACCCCCTAGACTGAACCCATGACCTGAAGCAACCTTGTCCTTCTTCATCAAGTCCCCACTCGCACAAAAATTACTAATCATTGTGGAGCACAACCCCATTTTTTCATGGATCCAGATGCTTTTAGTGTAGAAAACACTTTGGACAGAGCACTGATTATAAATATAGGCCATGGGAACAGAACTAAATGAACATTGGGCAACCAGGAACTTTTGCGATTTGTAACTGACAGCCATTTTCGTAGAAGGAAACTCTCATGAATTGCAAAAATTCAGTTTTGTTTCAATCACCATTAAGTGCTTTTGCATCGAAAGAAACTCCCAGTGAGAATTTTCCTTTATCAGACTTCTCTCTTCCTGGCAATGAGCATTTCTAGTAGCTATTAAAGATCTCTCTATGGATTTGAGCAAGGATAAAATAATTCCGTCAGAGGTGCACGTAAGGAAGCGCCACACAGTCATGTTTCAGAGAAAATCGACTGACATCAGTAGTTGCTTGGGGAGTATCCCAGAATTTCTACAACTCTCTTTTGAAGCTCACACAACTGGCTACATGGCCTGTTGAGCGCTACAAGGCATTAATTCTATGCTAAATATGAGATAATTTCTTTACACCTCTCAGCAGACAATATCTTAACAAATGAAGATTGTTATAAGATATAATATCTAATATTTTTCTTTTTGGAGAAAAAAGCTTTGTTTTTGACATCTGTCATATGAGTAAAAATCAGAAGCGAGATATGCACTAGCATTTTGTCTACATATTCAGTTGTCATTTTCTGTGCAATAAGGGATCTCTAGTTCATCGTTACATATTCAACGAACAAATGTCTCCCCTAAAAATAACTGTCAGAATAACTTTTTTTTCTCTCGGTATTTTGGGGGATGGTAAGCAGTCAAAGATGCTTATTTTATTATTGTTGTCCTTGGCCTCCTTCTTGTACTTGTATTTGGGTCTTACACTCTCCTACTGCCTCTTATTTCAATTCATTTAAGTTTTCTTTTTTACAATACCAATACTTGTTCACACGTACTTCCATGTGTGTAAGATGTTTGTTTGCACATACTTTCATATGTGTAAACTCATTATAATGCAATACACAATCAAGAAGTTTAGTTGAATATCTTCAATGAGAAGAATCCTCACATGGGTACACACGTGAATGCTGTGCATTATCTTTAATCTTCTCTTTCCCCTGTTGTTGTTCTCAGAGTTATCAGAAGTTAGTCTCAATACATCGGCAGTCATCAGGGAATTCAACTCAAGATCAAGTATAATCAATATAATTTGGCACGCCACAAATCGCAGCACATATAAGAGGTGAATGAAACGTACCTAGATGTTTTTCACGTTTTATTTTAGTATTATCTGAAGCTAGTATTAATTCCAGACAGTCAGCAGGGAATTAAACTGGAGATAAAGTTCTCTGAATATAATTTGGAACGCTACAAATCAGGGCATCTATAAAAGTTGAATGAAACGTACTTAGCTGCTTTTAATGTTTTATTTTTAGGCATGTGATTCTGAGAAAAGCATCCTTGCTTATCAGGGGGCAGGGAGCTGGGGCAGAGAGATGGGAAAGCTGGAAAAAAGTAGTGAGTAATCCAGGAATCAGTCACGCAGTCGTTTAGAGAAGGGAAACGTTTATTTTTAACTTCAAAGAGAAATGAATGGACTTATGAATCAGCTGATGGGAAGGATGGTAGTCTTACTGTCAGGCTTTGAAACACACAGGAGCAGAGAGCATCTCTAGAAAGCTTTTGAAGAGCTCTGCAAACTGAAAAGACTGCACGCACAGAACGATCACAGACATGAAAATTTCTTTTCACTTATGCAATAATTTCAGCTTAAAAATATCATTCTGCAAAGAAATATTGCAAGTTTAAAATACTGAAATTCAGCGCTGACGGAAGATGCTTAACGCAGGCCTTTAATTCAAAATCATTGTTCCTCCTTACAGGTACACTATTTATTCATCGTTAACTATTCAAATGACTCATATAGATCTTGGGGATGATTTTTTGTCTTCTAGTAATGACAGAAGATATCGTTTAAGTTGACTGGTCCCCTTTGAAAAGAAAAAGCTGTACTGTCAAATATGAAAATATTTGAAAGAATTCTGTCAGATCAACTCAAGGGTACTTTCATTCCCCATTGTGCAAACAATGTTTGGGGTACGTTTATATGTCGCTGCAAAGTTTGCACATTTCAATATGTGATGTAATAGGCTATAGTCATTGCCTTAGGTCGACTTCTTGAAATTCTTTGGCCCGAATTCACGAAGGAAGTTTACCTAACCCATGGTTTAAACCGCTATAAGCGTAGTCCTCATGTCCAATAGGAGGTTAGTAACGCACTTAAATACGCTTATATACGCTTATTTAAGCTTATTTTGGTCCACAGCGGAGGTTTAAACCCTGGTTTAGACCATGGTTTAAGATAAACCTCTTCCATGAATTCGGGCCTTTGCGAATGTATACATGATGAAGTGGCTGGTTTATAAGACCATGTGAACCAGGTAGTAGATTAGCATTCATCCTGCTGCCTGTGAAAGGGGGTATCCTAGGGGATCACTAACGGTGTGGATGGATCAGGTTATTGAGAGTTGACGGCTTTCCTGGAAAGCTTACAGAGGAATACATATTCCTGTAAAATGGGTGGTGTCTGCTGGTGACCTTGTGAACTGTCATTCAACCCCATGCCATACATGTTGCAACAACTTCAAGCCACCAGAGTAACACAGGCTAATTATCAAGCTGGGTAATTTCTTTTTCCTCCGGGGCTCTTTTCAACAAAAAAAAAAGATAAAAAGCAGAAAGAGGATATTTGGAGGCTTAAAAGGTTTTTTTAAAATATAATTTTCAGTAATACCTTGCAGGGAACATTGATCAAGACATTCCTCAAAGGCTGTGCATGAACACAGTGAAATACATATTCCTGTTAAATGGGTGTTGTCTGTTCAATGGCATTGTGAACTGTCATTCAACCCTTACTCACAGCAGAATTTCAATAAATACAAGTTTCATAGGCTAATTATCGATCTGGGTGGAGCACATATGACACACAAAAAAATAATTCCTTTTCAAATTTTCAAATACAAAACTTTTCAAAGAATTCTTAAAAAAGCACAAAGGGATATTTAGAAGCTTCACAACGGCTTTTTCATTTTTACTAAAATTACCATACAAGGATAATCTTTGAAGGTATCCCTTGAAGGCTGTACGGGAATACAGAGCAATACATATCCATATTAAATGGGTGCTGTCTCTGCAATAACCTTTTGAACTGTCATTCAACCTTATACTCACAGCAGAACTTCAAGATATCAGAGAATTAATCGGGGTGGAACGGTACTAGCATAGGGCATTATGTTACTGTGATCTAGCGTTCCTTAGAGATATTTACACTAAAATTCACCTCTTTTGATACAAGGAGAACATGAGACTACGATATGAACACGTTTCTTTCCAATTTCCTCTTCGCTACCAAAGCTGTCCATAAGCTTTAATGTTTGTTAATTCCATTTTCAAGTATTCTTGGAAAAAAAGAATTAGAACATTTAAGCAGCCTTCACAAAACACCCTTACTGCTATGCAAATAGTTTCACTATCTCTTTCTGAAAAAAAATATTACCTGTCACGTAAATCTCCTTTTAAAGCTTTCTTGGAAAAGCAGCATTTGAGAATACTTCCTTGCCACTGTATAAATAAGCTCACTATTACTAGTATTACATTTCTTATTCACTGGAGAAAAAAAAAATTTGTTACGCAAACTCCCTTTTCAAACATTCTTGGAAAAGATACATCTTTAATTTCCAAGCAGCAGTCCAGAAATAACCCTTACCGCTTTATAAATAGGTTCCATGTAACAAACATTTCTAACTCCTTGGGAAAAAACAAATTCCTTTTTAAAGCATTCTTGGAAAAGAAGAATTATGCAATTTTTAAATCAGCATTAGAGAAAACACACTTGTTGCTGTATGAGTAGGTTTGTTAACAGCAAAACTCTTTCTCTGAAAGATAAGAATTTGCTGTGCTACTTCTTTTCACACAGCATTCTTGGGAAAATTTCTTACTCTTGAATAAATGGGTTCATTACAAGCCTGTTTTTGATAATTAGATAATAATTATTCTTCCTTTTTAAGTAGGATTTCTTGTGAGCTGTACTAAATTTTGCTAGCACACAGAAATTCTCAACACATGCTTACCTATTTCACTACATCCAAGCATCATTATAATTACATAAATCTTGCGCAATAATAAACAACATGCAACTGTTACACAATTGCAGCTGCCAGGTTTTGATATAACGTTATCTTTCTTTTTTTTGTTTTGATGTCCATTGTCTTACAAATGTCTCAAAGGTGAAAAAATGCACTGTGATTTATACCGTTTGAATGAATTCCATTTTACAATAAAAGAGGTGTCGTATTTGACACTCCCTCTCCTCCTTCCTGTTTTGAAGCCCCTTCCCTTTCCTTTTCTCACTCCTCCCTCCTCCTTCTCTAACCTCCTCCTCCTGTAATGCGTGCATGACAATCTCACTCACCTGCAAAGGGCCAACAAACTTGGCCACGCCCCATCCTAGTTTCTTGCTGTCTGGCTCCACTAGAATCAGCTGATGAATAGCTATCACCAGAAACCGTCTCACTCGCTGGGGGCTGACAGGTCAAAAAAGAAATATCAAATAATCATGAAATGCAGGAAAACTCTAACAAGCTGTTCTTTCAATCCAATCCACATGGTATTTCATATAATGCTTTCTCATTGTAGTTACAAAGCGCTTCACAATATGCTCCCCTTATACTGTTGGATTGGTTTATTTCTCTTGACGATCTTTTTTCAAACATATATAACAAACTGATTACAACATAATAAACAAAATATTATAATCAATACATTACCAAAGTAAAGTGATTACATTGTAGCTTTAACATACACAAATAATAATGGACTGCCTGAAAGAGCGAAGCTTGATACAAAAAAGGAATATTATAAAAAAAAAACCCTTTCTTATATTCAAAGCAACAGGAAACAGAAGGATGGGGGTGAAATAAGATGGATTAAAAATAACTATGATAAATCACTTCAAAATACAGTCATTTCATCTTTAATTCAGTGAAAAGATACAAAGAAGTGAACAGAAATTTAGCTCTATATTGTTCCTAAACAAAATCTCACACATATTTCAATTTTATAATAGCAAGTCTAAACAAAAAACCCTCCCATGAAAATTTTCTTTTTCTTTTTACTTTTTTAACATTCTCAAGTCCAGATGATAACAATTGAATTGTACACAAACCTATCTTTACATCTCACTTCTTTGTTTTGTTACGTATTCTACATTTTACAATTATATAAAGTGATCTGAAATGAAATAGGTTCAAAATAAATTCCCTGAGCGCATGCATGCATGTAACATTATGGCGCAAGTGAAATTCTAAGATCTATAAATTTAAAAGAAGCTTTCTGATTCTTTCATACCGGTACCTTTTATCTTTGGTTATCACAGAACAGGCAATCAGGTCACTGTTATCTGTAAGAAAAAACAAAAACAACATCAACCAAATCAATAATAATAATAATATAAAAGAATTAAAACAATAATTGTACTTTGCAACTACATGTAAGCAGGGAAGTTTACACTTCCCTGATGTAAGCAATGGAACATAATTGATATTCATTGTTTTCTATATATATATATATATGAAAGGAAGTGCTTATGAGAAATGCACAAGGAACACAAGAAAAACAGCCTGTGCAGGGAGGTAATCTTGAATTATATATTCCTTTAATACAAGTTTCGATGATATATAACATGCATTGCAACTATCTATAATTCTGATTCTGTAAATTAAGGAGAAAAGCAGGATAAGATTCTCTTCAGAAGAACCACAAGGATCAGAAAGGAATTCGACGCTACTTTTAACCACATCCTACAAGATTGCTGTTTCGATATATTTGTGGTTTAGTAATAAGGGCTCTTAAGCCTAAAGTCACATCAGATTTCTCTGAAGGACTTTCAATTTCTTTCCCATTGTCTGCAGCCCAACCTTTTGTCTCTCGCTCTTTTTGTTTTCATTTATTTTTAATTTCCATGACCTTTCGTTATACTGCTCTTTCTCTATCCTGCTTATTTTTTCTAACCTTCACTTTCCTCATATATTCCTGGATACTCAATCTCTCTCTCTCTCTTTCTCTCTCCCTTTCTCTCCCTATCTCTCCTAATCTACCAAACTATGCCCAAATTCAAATGATTATATTCAGGCTGATGGATTTGAACTCGACCAATTAATACAAAATGCACATATTATTAAGCAAACTAGTTGCAATACTATGTTAACATCATCAGTAGATTTAGGTGCTTGGCTTTGTATTCAATAGCAGATACTGTAAACGCTGTTATTTTCGCGTGATTAAATTTTCGCGCTGAGCGACCCAAAAACATATTCGCGGGTTCTTGAATTCGCGCTGCACAATTACTCACTCGCACTCTAAAATGAATTGGATGCAAACACATATCAATCAGATGAAGCGCGCAATGCAGCGTCCATTGAAAACAAGCATATAAAGAAATCGTGCTAATATTTTCGCGTGTTCTAGAATTCGCGCCCGCCGAAAATAGCGCGAAATCCGCAAAAATTAATGTACCGCAAATATTTCTGCCTTTACAGTAGCCTTTATAGCCTTGAATAGCATTCAATGAGCTATTGAATAGCATTCAATAGCCTTTAGTAATCTGTCAAAAATGCCTGTCTGGGTTCTAATCAGACCTTCATCGCAGGTGGCGGCACTGTTGCTGATACAACGATGTTGTAGACGAAGGTCTGAAGAAACTTGAAATACTTTTCACTATTACATAACCATTCATAATACCGGAAAACATTCCTTGATTTCTTTAAATATATGTTCCACAACTGTAAGGCTTCAAGCAATTATGAAAAATGACGCGAAAAGTGGGACAATTACAAGCAACATTTAATCCATCCCATAAGGTTTCCATGGAAACTAATCTTTTGTCTTACTTCCCATATCCAAGGCAGCCCTGATAACACACATGGGTATATTCATTGCATCATGCTACAAGTTCAGAACCCTATCTAATATCCTAGATGTCCTTCTGCTTGGGCATGAAATCACAAAGTGTACACCTGCCTGCACACTCCAGGCCGAGACAAATTTCTCAGAAAAGCAGCTACTTAACCCAACATACATGTACATCTGCCATTTATAATAATGTGCTGGTATTATCATAACATAATGCAGCATTGAAAAGGTTAACTGTCTATGGCCAAAACTGGTACAGATTTCCAGGGTTCAGGTACCCTGCAGTTTCTTGCCACTGGTACGTAGCAGAAATATGAATTTTGACTCTTAATAATAATAATAATAATAATACCTGGCATTTATAAAGCGCCTTTCCCAAGTCCTGGCTCAAAGCGCTATAGATATATATTATTACCCCGGTCATTGGATTCTGGCACGCCCGCACACAGTGTATGCACATTCTCCACTCCCTGGGGAGCATTCCAGCCAGTCGCCTGTTAAGCGCACACATGCTAAGCAAAGGACATTACCTTTCGCCATCCTACCGGGTACCCATTTAACACCTGGGTGGAGAGTGGCAAATGTAGATTAACGTCTTGCCAAAGGACGCTAGTGCTGCGGTGGGATTCGAACCCCGGACCTCGTGGTTCACAGTCTGGGGACTTATCCACTGATCCACAACACCTCTTACTAATTGTAGTGTTGTAATGTTGTGTTTTGTAATGTTGTGTTTTGTAATGTTATGTATAGTGTAATTTTGAATAGGAAATGATTGTGAATAAAATAATGAAGATAGGCACATTGCTCAAAATATTTCAGAAGTAATGGTATTCTTTTTAGAAGATTATTTTCTAAAACATTAATTGATTGAACAGACAATCTTCTCATTTTACACACTTAAAACAATTGTTTTACTTGAATCTTTTATGTTTTATCAACAATTTTAGATCCACACACACATTTCTATCACTTTCATTCCCATATGAAAATGGTACACACAAAAAAAAAACAAAAAACAACTGTGGAGACAAATTTGAGTTCTAATGAACCTGCATAGAGTTACTGTGAATTCTTCATGAAACAGTAAATGGAATACAGCAAAATTGAAACAAAATTCATGAAAATTTGCAGATAGTAAATTACATACATGTACTATGAAAACTATCAGAAAATATCTACTCAACCTTCTTCGCTTATTTCTCAACTGTTTTAAATTTTCCATCAATTAAATTCAGCATATACCACGCAATTTTTACCGTTCAGTGTAAATTGCCTTAGATTCGGCAAGAATGTAATGTTTTATCACTACCAAAAGTACACTAGTACTTTTAAAGCTAAATAAACTTTACCCCAAAAAGCTTAAGGAATTGATCCATTGAAATGTGATGGTGTTGTTCCATCAAATAATGCCTGAACTGTGTAGTTACTGATGTTAGGTAGCACAGCCAAACACTGCGGATGTAAAAACGCGGGAAAGACGCATATAGGACAAAATTATTCAAAATCAAAATTTTACCATATAAATGCAGAACCAAATTAGGATGTAGATTTACCTCTTTGAACACTTTTAAGCAAAATAATACAACAACATTTATTCAGATATGTCTGATTCTAATTTTAGAAGCATAGACAAAACTAGCAATTTTCCTCTTTGTGCCTTTCCTGCGTCTTTATGCGCAATTACGTTTCGCCAAGATACCTTATCAAAATCATCATGGGCTTAATAAAGCATAAGTAGAGTTCAGGGGGGTGTTTCACAAAGAGTTAAGTTTGACTTAAAATCGCACTTAAATTCCTAGTTGCGTGCTGTATATTACGCATCACCGCATTGGTCAAATCATGCTCAATATTGGGTAATCTACCAATGAGATTACGCGTTTGATACCGTATGCGCATTGGCACTTAGGCCAAAAAAAAAAATTGTTGTATTGGCGTAACCCGCCCGACCCTAAAAATGTCGCCGACCCTAGGTTTTTTTGTGTTTTTTTTGGCTATCGATATCGCGTATCGTGCTGCCTTTGCGATCGAAAAACCCGAAAGTGTTGCAGACTAGCTGCGTGTATTATGTATTATATTCCACATACTATAAGAATCTTGCTGTTAGATTGGTCAAAAGGTAATCACGTGATAAAACGTAGTTTTCCCCATATCAATCGACAGAGAAGAAAAGTTTGTGACCTCGACGGAATAGTACTTATGTGTTTCGCTGATCTCTTCAGTCCATTACAGAGTCACCATGCGTTATCAATATTTGGGTACGCGCGAAATGAAAGTGCATAACCTCTACGAATAGTCAATTGAAAAGTGCGTGACCTCTACGAATAGTCAAAATGGAAAGTGCGTGACCTTAAGCGCGCATTGCCCAATCGCGTGCTTAAAATGATAAAACAATTGTGCGCACCCAGGTAGGGGTACGGTTTATGGTGGTTAATGGTGGTTTTAACACCTTTTATGAATTTATTCGGACCTAAATCATAAATGTCTTTTTCGAAAAGTAGAGAATAATTGTCTTTCTCGTACCAGTTAAATGTTTCAGATGTGGAATATAAAGCAAATAATCACCTTTTGATTTCAGGCGATGAGACGTACTATCACTTCCTCGGCGATCTGAATGTATACGCTATCTTTCCTCAGCTTCGCTTCGGAAAGATAGCTACATCCAAATCCCCTCGGAAGTGATAGTTTGTCCCATCACCTTCACCAACGGTAATTATTTGCTTACTATACTGTCGTAAAAAAAAAAAAAAATTTTTTTTGGCCTTACGCATGACTTTAAGTCAAACTTAACTCTTTGTGAAACACCCCCTGGTCATGCAATTACATGTACATTGTGGCCCAAAGAAATTGGGAAAGGCTGACCATGTATACATAAGAATTGTTTTGTACTGTGTTATTTTGGAGTTATCAGAATAAGATAGGAAATTGACCCAAACTCATTGAAAAGCAACATGTACTGCACACAGAAATGGGTATATGGGACTACACACACACAAGTGGCATGAATGTTCGGCCCAAACATTTCAGCTTTTTCTAGTCATATTTCGAATATAGGAGCATTTGAAGAGCAATCATTTTCAGAGGAGTTTTCTACTATGATGTTCTTCCAAACTGACATAAAAGGAATGAGAAAAAAGCTCACAAAATATTTTTCACCTTTCCCAGAACTCAAGATTCCCTTTAAGCACTACATATTACTCCAGCTCAGGAATACCTTAACCTGATGGGCCCTGTTTCATAAAACTTGTTATCAGTAACAACTGCCTCATTTCTGCGACTTGTCACTCTCAGCAAATTAGATTCAAGGATTTCAGTAGCTTATAACAAAGAGCCCCAGGGGGCACGACGCTCACCTGAGGTGGATCAATTCACATCTGGTGCATGTTCTCTCTAGCACCACCAGGAGATATGTTAGAAATTGAAACAACTAGGAGGATGTACATGAGATGATGTTAGAATTTAACATAATTCCCCCCCCCCCCCACCACCCCTCCAGTATGTTACCCCCACAGACCCCCTATAGGGCCACTCAGAGAAATTTCATGAACAACATTCATTCTTCATCTACAGAGGTATCTCCATACACAATACCAAGTCTGAGCTATGCCTGGTTCTGGAGAAGATGTTTGAAATTTACATAGCTTTTACAATTGGGAGCCCTCCCGCTGGGCCCCCCTGGGGGCCACATGTACCATTTTAGCAACTTTGGGTCCCCTACCCAGTTTGGTTGAATTCCGATCTTGTGTTTTGGAGAAGAAGATCAGAATGTACATTTTGCCTGGCAGCGTCCCCCTCCAGTATGTTACCCCCACAGGGCCCCTATAGGGCCACTCAGAGAAATTTCATGAACAACATTCATTCTTCATCTATAGAGGTATATCCATACACAATACCAAGTCTGAGCTATGCCTGGTTCTGGAGAAGAAGATGTTTGAAATTTACATAGCTTTTACAATTGGGGGCCTTCCTCCTGGGCCCCCCTGGGGGCCACATGTACCATTTTAGCAACTTTGGGTCCCCTACCCCTAAGGATGATTCCTACCAAGTCTGGTTGAATTCCAATAATGGGTTTTGGAGAAGAATATGAAAATGTAAAAAGTTAACGGACGACGCACGACGTACGACGCACGACGCACGAGGGACAAATTTCCATCGCAATAGCTCACTCAAGCCTTAGGCTCAGGTGAGCTAATTATTGTAACTTGTTATTGATAACAAGTTTTATGAAACAGGGCCCAGATCCGAGTTATTTTAGGGCTTTAGTATTCACTGGGTTAAGATTGATCACCCTGTGAATATTTATACCGTTGACTTCTTTCACAGCAAATCTTTCCCTTGATAGGTTTAAAACCCTGTAAAATTTTTCAGCTTAAATGTTCATCTGCACGATGACTTTCATTCCAAATCAAATATTCAATTCGAAAAATCTGCGTCATGCATTACACATTAATATTATGATGCACTCCAATCAAATCTCTTGAGCTATTCCCCGCTTCCAGAAGCGGAGGTCATTACTGTATTGTCGTATTTTTTATGCCTACAGACATCTTTGTGCCAGACTGTTTTCTTGGAATCATTAGAGGTTATCTAGACCAATATAGCATCAAAACAGAAAGCTTGATTAGAATTTTTCTCTTAAAGATAAAGTGGAGTTCTGGGGAGTGTTTTGTCAGTGATTTTTACCGACAACTGTTATAAGCTACTGAAATCCTTGCATCTGATTGGCTGAGAGCAAATTTGTCAGTACAAATCACTGACAAAACACTTGATGAAACGATCAACTGATCATCCGATGACATTGTGAAAGAAACCGTCTCAAAGCAATTGGGAAAGGTTGATCATGTCTACATTGATGCACATGTGATGCTGTATCATATGGTGTATCATATGAGTGGCATCAAATGAAAGAAGAGGATCCAAGCTTTACAAATATGTGTTATTTATTAATCATAATTGTGATTAAGACATGATTAAACATCAATGAATTTCGGTTTCGTTTTTTTGGGGGGACGCACTGTATAATGTAAAGTTTTGGAATCATCAAAATGATAAGAAATTGACCCAATCTCGCACTGTACACAGAAATGGGTATTCAATTATTTATTATTTATCATTTATTTCTGATATTTAGGCAGGGTGACTCATTATCCCCAATAGTGGTAGTCTTCCCTGAGGCCTGTTAACAATAATAATAAACAATAGTAAAAAAAAAAAATCATGGATATAAACTCATAACAGAAACAAGAAATATAAGAACATGTATACACATACATACAACGTATTTGGTATCCTCGTAATAAATGTTTTTGTTGTTTTTGTTTTGCTTTGTATAATGGCACTGAACACATATGTGGTATAATGGGACTGAACACATATGCATAAATGTTCAGCCCGAACACTGTAGTTATTTCTCATCATAGGCCTATTTCGAATATGAGGGCATTTGAAGAGCAATCCTTTCCAGGGGACATACTATGATCCGGGGGGGGGGGGGGGGGGGGGGGCCACTCATATATATGGGTGTACACATGCGCGTCCAAGAAAACGTGTAAAAAGGGGTCTTTTTTTTCAGGTGGAACGCGTAACGCGCGTTAGGCGTCAAGGGGTCCAAAAACGCTGATTTTCAATAAAAAGGGGTCGTTTTGACTAATCTGGCTGGACGCGTTTAGGGGGTATATTTTTCACTTTGGCACCAATATGTAAATGGGACATTTTCTGATATTTTCAGGGATTTTCACGGGGATTTACAGCCTGATTTCAGTTCAGGGAGTGGCGCGCGGCAGTGCATGCAGATGGATGCAAAAAAGAGAGGAGAATCGGGAGCGGAGAGTTCTACCGACGCAGCCATAGTGCACTGAAATGGTTCCCCCTCTGAAATGTGTTGTTGCTTATAGCGTGCGCTAGCTTCCACTAAGTCAAACCTGTTTAGGGGGGTTGGATGATCAAAAACCGCTCAAAAATCCTTGTTTAGGGGTCTTTTTCATCCAAGTATAAAACCTGTTTAGGGGGTATTTTGAAAACCCATGGACACGCATGTGTATACCCATATATCTGAGTGGCCCCCCCGGGACTATGATGTTGTTCTAAACTGACATTAAAGGGATGAGAAAGCTCACAATTCTTTTTTTCACCTATACAAGAACTCAACCTTCTCTTTAAAGCATATACGCTTTCGATAACAGCTCAACTAAATTGTCATTTGTTACCAACAGGAGAGAATTTGAATGTTTTCTAAATTTCTGCTTTTCACCTTAGAAAATGTTTCAAGAACCTGCGAAGAGGTATAATGCCACTTTCATTAGAAACATCAACAAGCATTGAGATTGCAATGTGATACACATATCAGGGCTCTTTTATTCTACAACATCTGTCTTTCAACAAAATGTAATAGGTAGCTATAAGGAAACATGGAGATTCGGAGAAAAACAACCATATTACAGTAAAGAGAAACATCTTGAATTGTTTTCCGTTGCCAATTCATGGAACGTAATTTTTTTTTTTTTTTGCTGCCAGACAAAAGCTGTAATTGAATATTTGAAACTTAATTACATTCTTTTCTTCCCTTGCATAACAAAGGATTTTGAGCATCAGATATTTGAGTCTATATAGCTTCTGATATATATAAAAGGTGATACTTGATCTGACATATGCTCTAGCACAATTGCTCCAGACTTTAAGAGAGACTTTAAAGATGTTGGTTTATTGAGAGTAGTAACTGGGTTTTATGTTTGGTTTAGGGTTAGGAATTTAGGCCCGAATTCAAGAACGAGGTTTATCTAACTCACGGTTTGAAACTCCATAAGCGTATCTTATGTCGTACCTAACCGCGACAGAAATGTACTGTAAGCGAAAAGACCGGAAGTAGACAACACAACCGAAAGCTGGACCCACAGCTCCCGCAGCGTGCATCAACCAATCAAAAGCAAGCATTTGATAAATATCTGTAGACGCCCTCTAGTGGCTAAATAGTTATATTCATTGTTGATCCCTTGAATAGTCATCAGAGGATGTATTGTACAACCACACAGGCTACATACATACTCTGTCTTTGACTTCTCTAACCCTTTCGAGACAAAGGACCACATTTTGTGGTTATGGTTAATTCCACGGTAACGGAAGGACATTTAGATACAGCTTGTGTGTGATTGTCCTTCCGTTACTGTGGAATTGACCTTTGGCTAAATAACTCCTGATTCAGAGCCCTGAAATATATTCCAGATACATGTACATGAGCAGAAAGAGCAAAATTTTGTGCACACACTGTGTCCATTTTTGTTGCATGATTATATTGCATTTGATGCCAGGAATTTAAAAAGGAGAATTAGCTTCAAAATCTTTAAATTTGCAACACATTGAGAACACATAGAAAATGACCCTATCTCGCTTAAAAGCACACGCACATACTTTACACAGTAATGGGTATTTATTTATTTATTATTTATATATATTTCTGATATTTAGACAGGGTGACTCATTATCACCAATAGTGGTAGTCTTCCATCAGGCCCGGCCTGTTAACAATAATAAGAAGAGAGGATCAAAGGTCATTTTTTCAACTTTTTGTCAAAATTCGCAAGCATGTATTTTGTTTTCAAAGACATTTTTACATTTTATTAGAACCATGTAGCATTAAAAAAAAATATTGTTGCCAATTTGAGGAGCGAAATGTGAGCTTTAGCCCTTGAATAATTCCTGTCTTGAAAGGGCCAATGCATCATATTCTGCTAATCAAGCAATTTGAAGTCCTTTGTATCCCACAGGAAAGAGAATAGGGACAAAAAATATCCCATTCTACAATTCATGTTGGCCTGGTTATTGAGGCTACTTAACCTAGTTTTACATGTACATGTATTTTAAATGGTTATTGAGAATACATAAGTGCATATTACAGGGGCGGATAGATTTCCCAGAAAAGCAAATATCAATGCTCAGGTCCCCTGAAAAAAGGGGACTGAGTCACCATGTAACCTATTAAGCGTACAGGGCTTTATTACTTAACCACTGCTTCTGAAAATGATATGATATTTGTGTGAAAAGTGGAAACTCGTATGATGGATAGACAAATACATGAAAGAATTACAAAGTATTCTCTTTTATTTTTTTCCATGAAAAGGTATTTAAGCAGCTCCTTGCAAATTTTAGCTCTCCATATTTAATCAAAATACGAAAAACAACACAGTTCTGCAGTCTTCAGATATTGATTGCACAATGCTGTTCAGAGAAATTTCTATCAGGAAAGACAGAATCAAGTTCGTGCCAGGGACACCTAAGGATTACAATTTTATAATTCACCTAAAGCTATAAGGGTGTTAATTGGATGGTGAATACCTTTATGGACCCAAACAGATGATATATCAGCATAAATACTCCGTAACCACAATTTTTTTCTTCTGATTTTGCTTGTTTTTGCTTGTTTATGTTTGTTTGTCTGGAAGACTCAATCTATTGCATTAATTCTTTGCAAATAATGGTCTATTGATTTTCATGACCTTTTTGATACCTTTTCTTGGTCTTTACAAGTTTCTTGCTGGTTACTACATTAATCTTTCTGTGGGTTTACTTATATTTTTGCGACTTCTGTGTATTACAATAATCTACAGGTACACAGGGACCAGATATACATGTATAGAGTTTAGACTTTATTAAAGGAGTGTGGTCATCGGCAGGATTCTGAAGCAGTATTTGCAAGGAAGGAAGAAGAGATTATCAACAATATAAAGAATGAAAACAAAGAAATCAAAACTGGTTTTCCCCCGCTTCTCATTAATTTCCTTGAAATCTGTCCTGCAGTGTGTACATGAATAGGACCCTTTGTCAATATACATGAAAAATGTACTACTTTCACTTTTCATTTTGTATGTTGAGAGTCGAAAGGGCATAAAAGAACATGAGTTAACAACCCTCTGGCTCTCAACCACCTGAGAGTTTCTAAAAATACATGGGTAAACTTGGGATATTTCCAATTCTCATAATTTGAATTAATACTCTCCCTGGTCATGAAAGTAATGTCTACTTGAATACTTAGAAAAATGATAGGTCTTGATGATCCTTAACAGTTCTCAAAAGAAACGTGTTAATGTCTATGCCATTACTTTCGGCTTGAAACAATTTTGGTACTTATTTCAGCTAAAGCGCCATTTCAGAGGAAAGTGACTGCTTTTTTCAACAATAAAAATATGGAGTCACAAGTCAATAAATATTTGAAATATAACTTGATTCTAGTGTTAAAACCCTCTATATTTACACTGAAAATGGGCTTTTGAGAGAAAGTTTCTCATACATTGAATAGGATCTTATCCACATACAAACTAATATGTACTACAGCATGTGGTCAATTTAAAAAAAAAGGATTTCATAAAAGTTCACCATTTCTATTTTCACATACCGGTATATAAAATAGCGCACCAAAGGAGGCTATGTCAATGCCATGAGTTATTTAACTTTTGTTATGCAACGTAAACCTTTATATTTTATTTCCTTCTGTGAAAAAAAGGCAAACAAACATAAAGATATCAGTAATACCGATAGGATTTCCCCTTTTTCAATAGATGCAGGTGATAGAAATAATGTGGATTACCCTTCTGAAATGACAATCTCTATCCTAAAACCTCTATTACCAAATACTATAATCTTTAAAAAACCTCTATCACCAAATACTATAATCTTTCACAAACCTGGAAGCACAAAACACTCCCAAATGGCATTCCAGAGAAAATCTTCTAAAAGAACAAAAAAGATCTTAATATCGGATATGAAACAGATGTCTTGGATAATATGTCATAATGTCTGAAAGATAAACATGTTATTGAATATTGTGACATTTTAAAGGGATACTCAACCGCAGATTGTGGACGTTTTTATGCCGCGCGAGGGCACCGTGATCGTTACCTGACCATGCCGTTGCCCTGCGGGGCGCCAACTTCGGACAGACTGGTCGCCTTGCAACATGCACGCTCCGCCTGAGCTCGAGCTCGAGCTCTTGTGCAAGATTCGGTCGGCTTCGTGCAGTCCGAAATGTAATCCCAGCAGTGCGACGGATGCGTTCGACGCACAAACTTTGTGTACGAGTGAATGGGCTTACACAATCCTGAATTTCCCCATGGCCGCCTGGTGGCGTATCCCTTTAAGATACAGAACTTAAGTAACACCCCTGAACATTCCAGAAATCTCCCTCCCATCACTCACTATCTAAAAGTGCCAGGTTATCAGTTAACTTTTTCAGTGCGGATGTATGTGTGTGCATATATGCGGCAGATAGACTTGTCATGTTCACTCACAAATTGCTCGACCACAGGAAAGGTATATGGTGGTCAATGTATATCAAAATTTTGAGCATAAATCAAGCATTCTTAATATATGATTATAATTATATGCTACCACAGAAATTTTCAGAGAAAACTGCAGATTTTTAAAAGATATTACCTTATTTCAACATTAAACAATAGTAAACAAATGAGAAATAAAAAAGGTAATGGACAAATAAGAAACCTGAATATAATTTTCAATAATTCTTATGCATAAAGTTGGGTAAAATAATAATGTTTGGTATCATAAAGAAATAGTAATAAATTTCCTACAAGTTTTTTAAACAATATTTTGTGAAAGGAAAGAATAGATGTTTAATGAAGTGCAGACATTTGAAAAGTAAGCACTGATCACATTTGGGTAAAATTTTGAAGAGAGCTAAACCCCTTAGCACAGAAAGAGTTAAAATAGAAAGATATATGAATTATGCGTCTTGAAACGCCTTCGAGCATTGAGCCTTGGATTACTGGGAATCTGAAATAAGATATGGATTACCCTAAAATGTGTCTTGTTATAAATACACCGAGCCTTGAATTATGGATCATCCTTCAAGGATCATAAGATATCTCAAGGCTAGAATCCTGGGAAACTACCCCTGGAAAGTGGCTTTTATTTGGAGCAATAATGCACAAACCATCAGTCTCCTTATCATCAACAGATGATCGATAATGACAAAATTCCTGGAAAACGAGTCTTGTAAACAACACCTGAGCGGGTGAACCCGATTCTATATAGATAATAACAGCTTGGAGAAGATAAATAGCTCCATGATCATATCATATATTTATGAACATAACAAACTCATGAAATTAATATTAACATCAACATGACTTGGGCAAGGACAAGGACAAGAACATCGGTTCGGTTTATAGTAATCAATAAGTGACAGCAGCGAACCCTTACTTCTTCTATACTCTAAATTGCCTAAATCAATAAGGTCAGCAATTTGTTTTTAAAGGACCGAGGAAAACAAAACAAAGAAAAGTGATGAATTTTCAAAAAAGCTTGAATCCTTGAATTATATCAGGCAAGTTCTCTTTTTGTTAACTTAAAAAAGAAAAAGTGCCTACATTTTTTAATATATTCTTAGCCTTATATTCATGTTTCACAGCAGTCACAATTTTCTTCATGTGCAATTCAAGTAGCATTGTATAACTTATTTTTTTAATGTGACCTGTAACTACTTGAACTCCAACTGACTGATAACAAGGCTTGAAAGGTTTTAGAACAAATTGTACCAGCCTGAAACCAAACTTCAGACAAATAGTTTTTCACAAACACATATTTTCCTTTCATGAGACTTTCTTAGAAGCACTTGGGAGTAAGTACTTGGGATCAAAATATCTTTAATCAGTCAAATATGAGCTTATCATTTCATAAACATCACAGCACATTCAGAATTATTTATGTCATACACTGGAAGCCATATAATAATCAGCATAAATGTTTTGGAAGCAAACATGCTTTTAAAATTATAGATTCAGAAAAGTTCCAGAGGGTAAAATTATTCATTCATCGGCAGATTAATTCATCCTTTGCTTTTTCATTACACACTTTGCTCATGTTCTGGGTGAAACGTCTTGTAGAGGGTCTTAATCTTAATAAAGAAAACAAGAAAATGAACAAAACAAAAGGTTTAAGAAGACACCCCCCTCCAAAAAAAAACAGAAAAAAAAAAACAGAAAAAAAAGAAGAAGAAAAAAAAGAGGTTAAGACGGTTAAATAAATTAACTTTCTAATAATTGGTCAAAAATGGGATAAAGATTTAAAAAAAAAAGGGAAGAAACAACAAAATTCAGAAAAGATTAATTAGAGTACATTTTATCTTATCTGAATAAAAAAATATAATAGTGATATGTAGCACATGCTTTTCTGTACCTATATAAAATTCACATTGTATGTATGCTCAACCTAAAACACATTATACTGCGCAGTACAGACAATAATAATGATAATATGTTTTATAGATCCAGGGTAGCCTCATCAGTATGCGATACCGTTTTCTCTGAGAGCCATGCAATAATAATTATTATGATGCTGATATTGATAGATTTACCGCATACTTCTAAAAGGCTATCCTAATATTTCACAAAGGTTATAGGTGTTTGCCATGAGCAGTTTCTTCTTGATTGCTGATGGCTTGTGAATACCTGAAACTCCACTAAATAAAGAAATAATACTTCAAAGCTAATATTTCAAGCTTTTGCAATTACTTCTATTTCTATCTGTAAACTTGCAAATACATGTATGTCAAAATGTGGAGTTACTAGTTGCTACACTTTTCTTGATAAAGGCCAGACATGTACCACACAGCGAGGTATGAATATGGATGTCAATAATTTCATTTTCTTTGGTTGGAGTGAAAAAAATAGAGTTATTGGACTGATCATGAAGGTAATAGGTAAAATGTTTGTTTGAATTAGTAATGATATCAGCTTTCAGTGCACTGATCATATTTTTTACTAATGTCTGTGATAAATAATTGCGTTTTGATATATTATATAATGACATCACTGATCACTTGCCAATCCTTGAACAACTAAACCACTTGTTTACAATTTAGAGTTACATAATTTTGGCTATTTCTAATACCAGCCTACAGGCATCTCAGTGCTATAAAGCACCAGATCAAATCTACTTCCATAGATTGCCCCATAGATGGAGCTCTTTAGCTACAACAGACAAAGAATTACACTCTGCAATGTCCACAATTATCATAAAAAATTGGTTTAGAAACAAATATCACATTTAAAATTTCTCTCATACCACTCTGATTAATAAAACATTTTTTTAGAGTTCCAGTATAAATGTGGATCCATATATTAGGTTGAAATAAGTATGTGATCACTGAATCTCTAAAGCAATGTGTAAGCATTGATTTAACCAATGAGAACTACTATAGGCCATTACAGCTATATTGTTAATCAGATATATATCTGTCTCCTACAATATGTGATGCAACATATTTTTTTAAAATGCAGAAGCATATAGTGTATACTGAGCCTGTAACAACAACAAATCTCAAAATGTTGAATTACTTTTACATGTACAGTAATTGTGTCAACATAAAAATGGCAAACAGAGTTATTTTTAAGTGTATACCTGGTAGCAAGAATGCCAACCGTATACTGATACAAATTATACAGACGGTGTAAATATATACTTCTACTCCCATAGGAGGGATTTTAGTTTACTTTAAATCTTAATTCATGAGAACATTGACATCCATAGGCTGAATAAGATAAAGTGGACTCATTATACAGAAGTCATGTCATACATTTAGCTAGCCTATTAAAATTAATCACATATTAAAGGACTACACATAATAGATAATCTGTACAACCAGGTTTCTAATGCACCCAAACCTCCACATGATGATTCATTTTTTTTTTTTAACTTGTCAAAGCAATTTTTTTCGTGTACATGTACACATGCAGTTCCGCGAAAAACAAAACCATCTGTTGAAATATATGCAAATGTTTCTCTTGCCAAAGATTAGAAAACCTCTTGCCATCATTCGTCTGTAAAGAGGGAGGAGTAGAAACTAATTGAATCACTGGCAAGGTTACTTTCTAAGAAAAGCTCTTAATCTACGCTTCTCAGAAGCAAAAACATGACAAATTATTGCTAATAAATCATGAAAGAGACTGTTGAGTAGTTTATAAAGATTATCAAAATTATGTGTACGATTTCTTATCTTTTGCCTATTCCAAGTGGCAGTTGGAAAAGATCAAAATTGCAATGTAATTATGTCAAATATTGCTCCAGAAATGTTCTAGAAGTGTGCATATATAGGCATACATGTATTTTTTATAAAATGTAGGCGTATACTTATCAAAATAATTTTTTTCTGACGCATCATAATACTACTTTCTAGTCCCATCTTTTCGCATATGCAAATATAGAAAGATTTTGAAATTCTTGTCACAAGTTTGATAATCTGAAAAACTTCATGCTACATGAAGTCTGAACAAATCTCCAGGTGGCCTTACCTTATGATAGAGTGAAAAATAATTTCAAACTATGATTTTGGTATAACAAAGTTCTTTCATTCACATTTTATCTGCTGAACGCCAGAAGGGCATCATTTCTACGCACAAAGATAGGAGTTAACGCCTTTCTGCATCTAAAGTATACAGATGACATGATCAAATATTCAACACAACTCTCAAGAATTTCTTGTTATAGTATACTGCACAAAGTCGTGACTGCCATTAACAAATGGGTGGATAGGAAAATTTCACTGAACAACCTTAAAGGCCAAGTCCACCCTAACAAAAAGTTGATTTGAATAAATAGAGAAAAATCCAACAAGCATAACACTGAAAATTTCATCAAAATAGGATGTAAAATAAGTTATGGTATTTTAAAGTTTCGCTTAATTTCGCAAAATAGTTATATGCACATCCTGCTCAGTATGCAAATGAGGGAACCAGTGACGTCACCCACTCACTATTTCTTTTGTATTTTATTATGTGAAATATAGAATATTTTAATTTCTGCAGATTTCACAATTAGGAAGCTCTCATTGATTTGTGTATAGGTTGCAACAATGGAAATTACACATGTTCAGCGAGGAATCAAACCTTGTTTCACATTATAACAAGGAAAAATTAAAATATTTCGTATTTCATGTAATGAAATACAAAAGAAATAGTGAGTGGGTGACATCACTGGTTCCCTCATTAGCATACTGACCAGGATGTGCATATAACTGTTTTGCCAAATTAAGCGAAACTTTAAAATACCATAACTTTCTTATTTTACATCCTATTTTGATGAAATTTTCAGTGTTATGCTTGTTGGATTTTTCTCTATTTATTCAAATCAACTTTTTGTTAGGGTGGACTTGGCCTTTAAAGATAAAGTAGAGTTCTGGTCATGCGATTACATTGTGAAAGAAACTGTCTCAAAGCAATTGGGAAAGGTTGATCATGTCTACAGAAGAATTATTTAATACTGTGAGGTTTTGGAATCATCAAAATGATAAGTAATTGACCCAATTTCGCCGAAAAGCACATGTACTTCACACAGAAACCGGTATATGGGACTGCACACACGTGTGGCATGAATGTTTGGCCTGAAAATTTCAGCTATTTTTCGTCATATTTCGATTATGAGGGCACTTGAAGAGCAATCCTTTTCAGGGGACATTTCTTTCATGATAATCTGCCAAACTGACATAAAAAAGAATAAGAAAGCTCACAATTTTTTTCATCTTCTCATCTTCCCTTTAAGGACTCTGTTGCTATGTCTAACCCACATCCTCTTTCTTTCATTCATAACCATGTCATAGATAAACATTATGTACAGTTGGATATGAGATAGACAAGACAAATAAGGTTTCTGAGAACTGCTATTCATCTCTATTAGCAGATGGGAGACACATTAATAATGGTACATTACAGATTTGCTATCTTTGCAATAGAAACAGAACCTGAGAGGGTTGAGAATGGAAGAAAGAAAAAGACGATACTAATCAACCTGATACAAAATGAGAACATGTGGAACAGGAAGAGAAATGTTAACCTAAATCTATATGTACTTCAGCAGTGAAAGAGGCCCTTAGAATACTTGAGATATATTATGGATATTGGTTACATTATTCCAAAGAACTTTCATTATATTAAACAATGTAGTCTTACTGGTCTGATACAGTGATGTTGACATACTAATGCATGTTGTGTCTGTTGCATGATGGTTATGATTACGATTCTAAAACAAGCCTTAAGCAGAAAAGTATGCGATTATTAATGAACACTTACAAGAGAATGCAGCGAGAGAGTGTGTGTGTGAGAGAGAGAGAGAGGTAGAGGGAGGGAGGGGTAGAGAGAGAGAGAGGGGAGGTGGTACAGAAGTTTAGTAAGACAGAGAGACGAGAAAAGGATTGAGAGATATCCATAATATATATTGATCTACATGGTACATTAGCAGGACATGTTTTGTCTATTTCTATGCTCAACTGTCCGCTTAATGTACCAAATGTCCATCTAATGTAGTGGGCGCTATTATGACGGAATAAACCGCATTGTTACGATTCGCCCTTTCGTAGAATATAAGGGTATATATAAATGCATCAGAAAGGGAGATTATAGAGAGAGGGAGAGAGAAATTTAGCAAGACATAGAGACAGAAAGGGATTGAGAGATATATAGAAAGGTATAAGGAAAGGAGATGAGAGAGAAGGAAGAAGACAAAGGGAGAGGAAGGGAGACAGAAAGAGAGAGGGAGACAGAAAGAGAAAGAGAAAGAGAGAGATAGAGTGAGAGAAAGAGTGAGAGAAAGAGAGGGAGAGAGAGAAGAGGGAGAGGAAGAGATAGAGATGGGGAATAGAAGAGTCAGAGAGAGTAAGAAAAAGAGAGTGAGAGAAGAGAGAGAGGAAGAGATAGAGAGATAGAATAGAAGAGTCAGAGAGAGAAAGAGAAAGAGAGTGAGAAAAAGAGAGAAGAGGGAGAGGAAGAGATAGAGAGATGGGGGAATAGAAGATTCAGAGAGAGAGAGAGAGAGAGAGATCAGAGAAAGAAGAGAGTCTTTTCATTTTAAAATGCTTTCAATTTCCTACATGTTGATTGCTCATGCAAAATTAGAAAATTAAAACACCCGGGAGACACCAAGAGCTGGACTGAGTAACCACCAGAAATATGAATGGTTTTATCATTTATCACCTTTCATTAGTGGTGTCAACATACACTGTATGTCATAACAAAGATTAAAAAATGATGCAATTTAATATGAGCACTGTATGGGAATGAGCACTGTAACGTCCAGAATCGCAACTGAATCCAGTGACCAGGGTATTAAAGGCCAAGTCCACCCTAAGAAAAAGTTGATTTGAATAAATGAAGAAAAATCCAACAAACATAACACTGAAAATTTCATCAAAATAGGATGTAAAATAAGAAAGTTATGGCATTTTAAAGTTTCGCTTAATTTCGCAAAACAGTTATATGTACATATTGCTCAGTATGGAAATGAGGGAACCAGTGACGTCACCCACTCACTATTTCTTATGTATTTTATTATGTGAAATATAGAATATTTTAATTTCTGCAGATTTCACAATTAGGAAGCTCTCATTGAATTGTGTATAGGTTGCAACAATGGCAATTACACATGTTCAGCGAGGAATCAAACCTTGTTTCACATTATAACAAGGAAAAATTAAAATATTTCGTATTTCATGTAATAAAATACAAAAGAAATAGTGAGTGGGTGACGTCACTGGTTCCCTCATTTGCATACTGAGCAGGATGTGCATACAACTGTTTTGCGAAATTAAGCGAAACTTTAAAATACCATAACTTTCTTATTTTACATCCTATTTTGATGAAATTTTCAGTGTTATGCTTGTTGGATTTTTCTCTATTTATTCAAATCAGCTTTTTTTTAGGGTGGACTTGGCCTTTAATGCTAAGCGCTTTGGTTGGTTACATTATAACTGGTAAGGTGCTATATAAGACACAGTTATTATTATTATTATTATATGTAGGTAAAAAACAAGTACTCATTAAAACCACAAACCACTCTCAGGTATCACTTCTTTCCCCAAAATGCATGTATGAAAGACATTATTCATAAATATAAGTAGTTCAATCTCATCGACCTGAATTCTTGGTATCCAGTACAGCTCTTGAACAAAAGCCTCAAGTTATAATAACTTTTTATTAAAGCCTAACAAATTAACAACTGCAAAATGTGGTATGGATAACAAAGTTGAATTCAGAACACACTGAAGAGGATCTTCCTGGAAAACTGCATATTCAATATCATTATTACAGGAGAATGAACACTAGAATATAAATGTACTTATGTTCAAAGGTGTAATACATTCTTAATCATTGACCTGTATCACTTTAGAAATAAAATATCAGAAAAGGGTTTAAATCAAGACATTCTAGCACACGGTATCATCTGCTAACACTTTACATGGGGGCTGCCATTTTCTTGATGACATGGAGTTTTTTTTATATTTTTAATCCTCGAGCTAAATTGCTTCTCTTCATTATAAAAAATCCCCATATACGATGGAAAATACATAACATAACATAATTTTGAAATTTATAGATTTCTTTTTAAATTCTCTGGTTTTGCTAACTAGAAATTGTTTTCCTGGGCTTGCCTGGCAGAGCAGAACATAATTTATACAATGCGCATTCTGACTTTTAAAGTCCATTATCTCAAAGCAGGTGAATGCATAGTTTGTTACTATTGACACTCGGGAAAGCTATCTGGCATAAATTTGAATTAATTCGCTCCGTCGTGTACGTCATAGTATCAAGAACATAGATTTATATTTATAAAAATCATAATTTTCAAACAAATATAAAACATTTTTTCGTTTTTAGAATATATGTATATATATCTGTTGAATATTTTAAATCTCAAATGGGATTTTGTATCAGGAAGAAAGACAATTTTGCATTCGGATTAAACATTTTGCACACATCAAGAAAATGGCAGCCCCCGGGTATTGCTAGCAGACGATAAATCTAGCTGAGAAAATCTTGATTTATACCCATCTCGTATATTTTAATGGAAAACTTCGAAGAACAACAAGAAGGAATAGATTACATCTTTGAATATATACACATTTATATGAGGTTAATTCCCCTTTAATGGACTCATAAATGTACATGACAGTTTCAACTTTCATGAAGAACTGAAAAATGAGGATATCAAGTTAACACACCATCCAGGTAAACAAAATCTTTACCAACGATCACTATACATACTAATGGATGGATATTTAATACTCTGCTTTCTATTCCTACACACAAAATAATTAAGGCACACCATGCCCTATCCATCCCCCAAAACACAATTCAAAAAGTGACAAACTTCTCTGAAAACATTTAGGGGCCATTGTATCATTGTTTCATGGAATCCTTTAGGACATTTTAAACCATGGGACTTTTTCCCCACAATACAGAACCTAAGAATGGGGAAAACAGTTCCTTCATCTGATATATATCATGTAGTAATTCATATTATATACCTCATACATAGATTCTTATTCACTGATTGGTCAAAACTATATCACATGACACGGCGCATCTTGATCTATCATTGGGTTTTGGCGTTCTATCACTTGACCTAAGGTCAAATGATAGAACGCCAAAACCCTGTTATAGAACGTGTAACCCCTCTGCGTCTTTTGCACACACGTACATACACAAAATTTGGTTTAGGTTTTAAAGAGCGCTTTCGCAAGTTGCTAGGCTATGACTAGGTTAATCAATATTCGCGCAGCGCGTAAGAATTCATGTATCAATGAAAAGGGTGGGGTATATAAAACAAATATGGACTGCTCTGTAATCGGATGGTTGTGGTGGTATGAACACCACCTTGGGAGTGATAATTTCCACCATCATCCTCATGAGCAGTCAATATTTGTATACTATCAAGGGGGCGTTGCTAGATAAGCAAAATGCAAAATGCAAAAAAAAAAGCAAAGGAAAATAAAAATCTGTTTCTGTGCTGCCCTTCCCCACTTGCTCTCGAGCAATATAAATTATAATACAATTTCAAGGATTTTTAGGTGATCTGTCGTAGTCGACAGATCACCTCTTATATTCGTCAGAATTTTCTTTCTTTATTAGGTGATCTGTCGGTATCGACAGATCACCTCTTAATTTCGTCAGAATTTTCTTTCTTTATTTATTATTTATTTATTTTTATTTTTCTCCCACTTTCTTGTTGCAACGAAATCTCAAAAACTTTCCAGTCACGTTTCATGACATTTCCGTCAGTCATCAGGGCATATCAGGTCAAGCTCCAAAATCTTTTTCAAGGTCATCAGGTCATCATGACGTCATCCAGACGCCATTTTGTAAAATGACATTATCGTTGATATCTTCATTACAAGTCATCCAAAGTCAACCATATTTGGTACACATAAACTTCAGGTCGAGGGTCAACATAAAATGTCATCAAAATCCGCGCGCACATCATGACGCGCACGTACGCGCGCGTCAAAATTTAAAAATGCTCAAAATCACTTTTTAATCAAATTAGAGTATTGTTCAGGACATTTTAAGCATTTTAAAATTTTCCGTCCGTGCGCGTCCGCGCGCGCGTTATGCGCGCGTGCAGCACGTACAGAACGTAAAAACGCCGTTTTTTCGCATGGTTTGTCTTCCAGACATTTTTCTTGATCATTTCCATCAACTTGGAATCAATTTCGATCAATAATAAGGTCGTACGGGCGCGTCAAAATCCAAAATCCGTGCGCGCGTCTATGGCGAAAATAACGTAAAAACGTGCAAAAACATGCCTCTACATAATTAACTGTAGCTCTTTAAATAGTCCTGAAACCCCCAATTTTTTTTCATCTTTGGGTAGGGAATGAATCATAGATATGATTTCATGGGTCATTTGACGCTCAAATATATTACAACGACATCAAAATGGCGTCGGTTCTTAAAATTTCATTTTTTCAAAAATGACATTATAAATTTTAACTTTAAGCAAGACTTTCTCAGTAATTGTTGGTCGATTTTCGCCGGGATTTCGATATGTTGTAGCTGAGACAATTCTCTACAAATATAGTTTCCACGGTTTTTCATTTTGGTGACGTCATCACAGTGAAATTTTCAATTAAAGACGCCATGTCAGAATTTTCCCAATTTGCGTGTTATGTCTATGGAAGATGATTTGTTTTCTAATCATGAATCTACATGACATCGTTCTCTGAGCAGTATCTCAGTTATTCTTGCTCTATTTCCTTCCAGATTTTAATATGTTGTAGCTGAGACTATAAGCTTTTATAAGTGTGGTCTCCAAATTTTGATCAGATGTCCGCATCATGCCCAATTTTTAACTACAAAATGTGATTTGAGAATCCCGTTTTTCGTGTACGTGTTATCTCTATGGGAAATGTTTTGGTCTATTGGTCAAAGCACTTGACTCCCATTCCGGTGACCCAGGTTCGATCCCCGTTGGGTCCATAATTTTTTTATTTTTTTTTTGCTTCTTTTTGCCTTTCATTTTACCATCCTCTTCGACTATTATAACATAAACAATCACAAACCATTAAATAAAATGCCTTATTTTGCATGCTATGTCTATTAGAAATTAGTGTGCAGTAGCTTGTGTACAACCCTATGGAAATTTTGATTCCCTGGCGTGTATTAGAGCTACGGGGTTTATCTCCCAAGTATCCTGCAATATCAAATAGTCCTGTTTGATATCACAATTTCTCAAAATTGGCTTAGTCAATTATCTTAAATTATCATATCATTATAATCATCATAATCACCATTATCATCATCACCATAATCATTTTATAATGACCGTTACACATTTTGCTACATTCCTCTCCTCAAGAAGCATCTTCATTCATGGCATTCTTGACTTCCTATCTTCAGTTTAGCATTTCCCCATTATTATGATCATCCTGATTACAATCATGATCGTACAAATTGAAAGACAGATCACCTAATTCGTCCTCATGACGAATTAAACTCTAGTTTCTTTATTATTATTATTTATTTTTATTTTCTCCCACTTTCTTGTTGCAACGAAATCTCAAAAACTTTTCAGTCAATTTTCATGACATTTCCGTCACTCATCAGGTCATATATGGTCAAGCTCCAAAATCTTTTTCAAGGTCATCAGGTCATCATGACGTCATCCAGGCGCCATTTTGTGAAATCACATTATCGTTCATATCTTCATAACAAGTCATCAAAAATGAACCATATTTGACACACATGAACTTCAGGTCAAGGGTCAACATAAAATGTCATCAAAATCCGCGCACGCATTATGACGCGCACGTACGCGCGCGTCAAAATTTAGAAATGCTCAAAATCACTTTTTATTCAAATTAGAGTACGGATCAGGACATTTTAAGCATTTAAAAATTTTCCGTCCGTGCGCGTCCGTGTGCGCGTTATGCGCGCGCGCAGCGCGTACATAACGTAAAAACGCCGTTTTTTCGCATGGTTTGTCTTCCTGACACTATTCTTGACAATTTCCAACTATTTACAGTCTTTCTCGACCTTCCATAATGCCACACGCGTGCGTGAAACTTTCAAATTCGTGCGCGCGTCAATGGGCATTCTAATGTAAAATGTGGTAAAAACATGCCTATATAGAATCCGCCATAGCTCGTCAGAATGGGAGGAAACCCCCCAATTTCTTTGCATATTCTGAAAGCCTGGGAGTTGTAGATTTGAATTCATGCAGAATTTTTGCCGATCGCATGGTCTGACGTCATCATATTTCCATATGAATTCAAAAAAATGATTTAAAAAAAATGACGTAATCATTTTTGTATTCATTTGATAATATTTCAGTAATAGGTGGTCTATTTTCTTCCAAATTTTGATATGTTATAGCTGAGACAATTCTCTACAAGATTAGTCTCCACGGTTTTTCATTTAGATGACGTCATCACAGTGAAATTTTCAATTAAAAACGACATGTCAGAATTTCCCCTATTTGCGTGTTATGTCTATGGAAGATGATTTTTTTTTGAATCATGAATCTACATGACATCGTTCTCTGAGCAGTATCTCAGTTATTTTTCGTCTATTTCCTTCCAGATTTTAATATGTTGTAGCCTGATAAATACTCTTTCTATGAGGGTTCGGTTTTTTCAATCTGATGTCGGGATCATTGTCAATTTTAAACTACAAAATGTGATTTGAGAATCCCGTTTTTCGTTTACGTGTTATCTCTATGGGAAATATTTTGGTATATTGGTCAAAGCACTTGACTCCCATTCCGGTGACCCAGGTTCGATCCCCGGTGGGTCCATAAATTTTTTTTTTTTTTTTTTTTGCTTGTTTTTGCTTGTTTTTGCTTGTCATTTTACCATCCTCTTCGACTATTATAACATAAACAATCACAAACCATGCAATAAACTGCCTTATTTTCCGTGTTATATCTATTAGAAAGTAGTGTGCAGTAGTTTGTGTACAACCCTATGGAAATTGTGATTCCCTGTCGTGTATTAGAGCTATGGGATTTATCTCCCAGTATCCTGCAATATCAAATAGTCCTATTTGATATCACAATTTCTCAAAATGGGCTTGGTCAATTATATTCAAATTTTTGTCAGTCATCAATCCTAATAAGGTCAAGTTCCCGCATCTTTTTCAAGGTCATCAGATTATTGTGACGTCATCCAGGCGCCATTTTGTAAAAAATCAACTTATGGTCGTATCTTCTTCACGAAATGTAATTTCTCTTTCATATTTGGCATGGCTAAGGTCAATGTCATTTCAGTCATGGTCATCACCATTATCATCATCATCATCACCATCATCATCATCATCATTATAGCATCATCATCATCACCATGATGATGATTATCATCAACATCATTATCATCATCACTGTCATGATATAATGATCATCATCATGATTATCATCAATATCATTATCATTACTGTCATGATGATTATCATCAACATCATTATCATCATCACTGTCATGATATCCACGAATCATCCAAAATTCATGTTCACACACTTTATGCCCCATTGAAACAAAGGGGGCGCTATTTCACTAAAATAGGTAGTAGAGCCTACGAATTGAAAATGCTAGGAAAAGGCTGAAATCATAAAAATCGTGAATAGATTCATTATAATTAATCTCATCGTGATATCAACCTCATCTTTCACATTATCATTTTGTCAGTCGTCTTCGTCAAAAATATCAAGATCAAAAGACAGATCACCTAATTCGTCTTCAGTGACGAATTCAATGTCTAGTTTTATTTTGGTTTTTAAAGATTCTTCTTGAGCTTTATTACATGTTATATAGACAGTATACCTGCCAGTGAATAAGAATAGCTAAGAATGAAGAGCAATTTAAAGGGGTACTCCGGCCTGAAAATAATATTAATTGAATGAATAGAGTAAAATTAAACAAGCAAAACACTGAAAGTTTCATCGAAATCCGATAAAAAATAACGAAGTTATTGAATTTTTAAGTTTTGCATTATTTTGGGAAACAGTTCTATGCATGTCATCATGAATATGTAATGAGTGAGCTGATGATGTCACGTCCCCACTTTCCTTTTTTAACTATATTATATGAAATCATCATTATTTCATTTTTTCATACATGTGTATAAAAAATATCTCCCTTGTAACAAAATAAGTTACAGCAATGATAAACTTACACATTAAATAAGGAGTCAGTCCTTTAATTATAGGCTTGGAGCAGAAAATTGAATAATTGCAATTTCATATGATAAAATACAAAAGAAAAAGTGGGGATATGACATCATCAGCTCACTCACTGCATATTCATGATGACGTGCATATCACTGTTTTACCAAAATAATGCAAAACTTAAAAATTCCATAACTTCATTATTTTTCATCCGATTTCGATGAAATTTTCATTGATTTGTTTGTTTAATTTTACTCCATTTATTCAATTCATATTAATTTCAGGCCGGAGTACTCCTTTAAGCTTTCAAAAACTCATAAATCCTCTAGGAAATATCTGTTGTCTGAAAAAAAAAAGAACAAATAAACTTATGAATGATAAAATCATGTTTACACTGATGCCAAACAAATTAACATTGCATAACAAAAAAAGAAAGATTATTCACCAAATAATTTCCTGATATTCTTAAAATGTGAAACCTCTCTCCCATCTTCATCTGTTCTCTTCTTCTTCCCCCTCTCTCTCTCTCTCCCTCTCTTCTCTCTCTCTCTCTCTCTCTCCCTCTCTCCCTCTCCTTCTCCTTCTCACTCCCCCTCCCACTGTTTCTATCTTCTCTACCCCCTTTTCTCTCTTTACATAATTTTCCTTCATTACTTTATTATAACCAAAAACTATCATCAGAAATTTTCCATTTCAATAATTCAAAGAAAAGGCCAGCATATATTTCCTCTACTTTTTGCCTGAATCATTTCAGTTATTGTTTGTTAATTTGTCCAAACCGCACGCAATTGCTCACTCGTGGTATTTTTAACCGCAAGTTCTGAGAAACCTAAGAATGAGGCCATGTTAATTATCATGCTTTCAAAAGTACTAAATGAAATGTAAGCTGAACAGACCACTGATCGCTCAGGAATCGAGTAATCCAATTCCACCCCTCAAGTTTAATACAAATACTTTTATTTCACAATTCTAAGAAACAAAGAGCCAACTTGAGAATTCACTTTCAAATACGAAAAGGTCGTCTTGATTTATAGCCGAATAACCTTTGCAGAATGATATACACTATGATGGGTATATCACGAAAAAGCATTATACACAGTATCTGTTTTACATTCTGGATGGCTCATATAACTTAGTATTTGACTTCCTCTGTTCCCTGAAAAATGATGGACATTTTTTAAATATTTCTTTGATGTATCTACATAGTGAAAGGTCATAGAACTGATTTTGAACTTTTCAAGTTTCATTTCATAGAAATTCATGATGGAAATTCTTCACGATCTATCTTGTATTCTATAGGGCTGGCTGGTTATCCACTTTGATTTTGCTTGATAAATAATTTGTGTCGAACTTTTCAATATTCATTTAAATGGGAATTGTATGCTACATTAATTCTTCCATTTGAAAACAAATGTGAAATCATGTAGAAAGGAGCCATGCAATTTTTAAGTACAAGGATTTTGTTGAACATTATTGAACATTGACCAATTGCTATAGATAATCTAAAATGAAATCAATCTATCTTTTAAAATGCTTACATATGACTGAATATTTAAGAATCAACAAGTGAGCAAGATATCAGAAATCAGCAAGAAAAAACAACTACAAACAAACAAACGCGGGAGTGGAGAGAGATTTATAGCTATAGAAAAAAATTCACATCAAACTCTTAATATTCTCCACTGTAACATTAGATGGAGCCTGGGGTCAATTTCCTTAAAAAGTGTTTCAATATGACATTTCCAAAGAAGGAAAGCAAATGATTAATAGTTTGATAATTGTTTCTTGATCTAAAGGCTGTGTGGGTGTGCATACTTGTAGTGCTTGATGCTTGACATTTACACAGCAATCTCTTTAGACATCTTTTCTAAGAAATTCCTCTCTGACCCATTAATTATCTCATTCTGTTGTCAAAATATATATGTCAATTGTTTTGTAATTTCCTCACACCATATACATAAATCACAATGGATGCGAGAGTCTTCCAGCTAATTTTGTAAGGCTTCAGAATTCAATATGGGAGGGAGGTTGATGAGAAATTTGAGAAGGAGAGAGGTATCATATGATAAGAGACAGATAAACAGACAGATACAGGAAAAGAGAGAAAGATAGAAAGAGAGAGAGAGAGAGAGGGGGGGGGGGTGGAGGGGTGGAGGGGGAGATGGAATGAAAAAAAAGATAGATAGAGGGGGTGACGGAATGAAAGGAAAGAGAGAGACAGAGAGGAGGAGAGATATTCACAAGTTTTCTCAATTTTCTAGATTTATCATCTTGAGATAATGTATCTGTAAATGTCAGGCTACTAGATTGAAATATAAAGACGTTTCAAGACAAAACTTGACCATTTGATTCACAGTCCAGTGACATACCCATAATGAATAAACAAATAATTAAATCAAACTAATCTTCTACCACATCAAATCAGCTCAGGCATATGTAGATGAACAAAACAATGACATGAAAGCGTAGAGAAAAGGATTGACTTACTGAGGTCTAGTTTGTCTGATGTCTTGACCAAGAGGTCTAGCTTGATCAAGGGTAGCTTGTTCTCCACCAGGTTACGTAGGGTCAACGAGAGGTCACGAAGCAGGAAGAATGCTCGGATTGCCTAAAGCAAGACAATGTGTATCATAATATCCTAAACATCACTGAAACATCAATATTTTGTTCATAAACATATAAATTATATAGACCACATAACTCATAAGTAATGATGTAATATATATAATCATTGATCGTCTGTATCAGAAACATGTAGACACATGTAAATGAGGGTATAAAAATTCATCAATTTTTTTTATTATTATACAGTGTAACAATAATGAGTAATATACAATGAATGGGAAGGAAATTCATGTTATGATGCAAGATAGATGATCATATAAATAGTCATATTATAGGGACTAATCACAATATTTAAAATAATGTATATCATTAGAAGGCATAAGATCATCCCCAAAATATATGAGACTGTTGAACGGTTAAAAAAATTAAACAGCATAAAGGAAAAAAATATTTCATAGCTAGACCAAAAAGGAAGTTAATCATTCTACTCATAAATCATGTTTACCTTTATTTAAAGTTTAAAGTTGGGACTTAAATTTAAGCTGACATTTTGAATAATGAATACCAGCATAAAGCCCCAAACATAAGGAGCAAAATATATTAATGATATGACCCATTTAATGACAATTAAATAAAAGTAGATTTTGAAGCTAATACATGTACAATACCATACAATTTTCTGAGCTAATATTTATGTTGAGGCCTAAGACAGAGAAAATAAAAGGAATAATAGGAAAAATCTCAACAGGGCAATCCCTTGGCAGAGATCGAATAGGATACTTCATAAAATCAAGACATATTTTCATTTGTCTGAAATATTCTGATTGCATCTTTTCATTAGAAAGGAAAAAAGGAAATGAAAGAAAAACATAATAAATTCAATATATAGGAATCCCCAAATTTGTAAAAAATTGAAATTGAAAAGTGTTTACAGAGAAGAATTCTTATGCTCGTATGTAGCGCTTACAGCATTCACAAAATTTATTATAACCAGATCATTTATCTAGGTCAAGACATTACACCTTTTTATAGTGAGCCGTTAACTCTGCAATAATTTTGTTTCTACTTAAAAAAAGGAAGATATACTCTTATGCAGGCAGAGCAGGAAGTGAGGTACTTACTCTTCTTGTCCTTTCTAGCTCTCCAGAGGGCAGTCTTTTGGTGAAGTCTATCCCTGTCAGGGGTGTGCCAGTAGGGGGCAGCAGAATGGATTCATCCATCATCAGGTATTCTACATTCAGTGGACGTTTCTAATGATCAAAGGTCACATGAGATATAGTGCTGACAAGTGCGGAGCTAAAACTTATGCACATCATAACATTATAGGGAATCTTGAATTCTTGTATTGATAAAATAAGCTCTCACAAAATCAAACAAAACTTAGACCAAATGTTACACCAAATAATGATGTCAATGCACCATCATACTTTGATAATCATCATCAAACATGTTTTTGTAGAATGTCCTAAAAGGAATTTAGTTTTACAGTACTATGAAGTACAAGGCAGAATTACATGGTCTTAACTTACCTTCATACTTTGATATTCATCATCAAACATGTCTAAGAAGAGTTCATCTCCCTTCTAGAATGTCCTAAAAGGAATTTATTTTTTCAGGGGAGTGTTTCATCAAGTGTCTTGTCAGTGATTTTTATTGACAAATTTGCCCTCAGATGCCAGGATTCAGTAGCTTATAACTTGTCATTGATGACAAGTTTTATGAAACAGGGCCCAGTAATATGAAGTATAAGGCAGGATTACATGATGTTAACTTACCTTCATACTTTGATATTCATCATCAAACATGTCTAAGAAGAGCTCATCTCCCTTGTAGAATGTCCTAAGGAGAAGAACGCTTTCCTCCTTAGCACCCTGTCATTCAAACACAGATTGAGGAAGTTTGTTTACATCTCTCATCATAACAAACATTTAATACTGCACAAAATTAATATTAATACCAACAAAGAGAATGCATACATCTTAAAATGATTATAGTAAAGAAAAAGGCTAGGAAGTGCTGATAACGTATTGACACATGGAAATCAGGAAATGCAATTCTTGACTAAAATAAGATCAAGCAGGATTTTGATTACACATTTAGCATTGACACAGTATTATGTACATCTCTATAGCATTCTGCATGAAAGACACCCTTTAATTTGGGTCACAAAACATGATTAAACATTTGATGAAAATTTTCATTTTTTCCATGCTTAACCCTACCCTGCTGTGGGCGGCATATCCCGCCCAAATATTAGAGTGTTGATCATTTCATTTAGGCTCAGAATGGCTCAAAAAAAATTTCCGCATACAGAATCCTGTGCCTTCAATATAATGTTTATTCCTATGCAATATACCTTTTCCCAATTAGCTCAGGAAAAAACTAATTGAAAGTTCCTATTTAACTATCGAATGTTCATTTTTGACAATTGTTCAAAAATCTGGTTGGCATGGAAGGGGTTAAACTTAAAGTACAGAATTATATCAACATATCAATATGGAACACTCTTCCTCAAGGGATTAGAAATAGCAATTCTGTTGAAGTGTTCAAAAATAATCTTAAAAAGTATCTGTTTAATTTGGCCTATAATTGATTACCATTACCTTTCATGTCCGTACCTCTCCTATTGCACTTTTGCTTATTTGTGATGTATTTCATCTTTTGCACAAGTTGCGCCTTGATTTGATCATCAAGTGGATTCGGCGCCTTATAAATCTTAGATATTATTATTATTATGAGAAAGTAAGCATGCACACTCAAACCTTTGAGGAGTGATCGGTACAGAAGGGCTCCCTGTCTAAATGTGACCCGTGCCCATTTAATATGATTGAACAAAACATCCTTTGCCATCAATTCCTACTTAATAAATCTCTCACATTGGTGAATTTAAATTCAGAATTTTAAATGTTAACCCAATACTATACCTTATCCCAAGTCCTAAACCTAATCTAAAACTAAAAATCCTGGAGAAAATAGTCAGGTTCACACGAAGGGAGCTAAACTTTAAGTTTCGCTTGTAGTTTCAAAACTTGCAGTTATCTTGTAGTTATCTTGTAGTTTCAGACCGTATGAACGGACTCGTTTCAAAACTAAGTTTACTTGTAGTTCTAGAACTACAGGCGAGGTTCTGGTTAACACTAAAAACCACGAGCGGAGGGTGGTCCTCCGTCGCAGTTTCGGACCGTATGGACAGAATAAACTTTAAGTTTCGCAAGCTCGTAGTTAACAATGACCTCTCTGTTCATGTTAAACTTCCGGGTCATAGCCATCGCGCGAATTATGAACACCATGTGGTCTGTACACACCATCGGTAGTATCTACTTCTGGTGTTAACGATGATCGCACGGCTTGTAGTTTCAGAACAAGAAGCATCGCTGTTTCTGGCCCGTGTGAACCCTTGACGTGGTTAGTGAGTCGTTGTTCAGTTAACTTAAAGTTTCGCTAACTTTCAAAACCACAAGTCCCGTATGAACGTAGCTAATGTTGCCTGAACAAATGTCTGATCACCCTTGATTTAACTGCCCTGAAGAAGAAATAAGGCCAATATAGATTTGTTTCTTTTTGGCTTACTAGTTATATCACTTTATATGAACAAAGAGACTCTTGATCGTGAGAACCATCCTCCACACTACTAACATTTTTGACCACCTGTCTATAATAACCACTGTAATATTCTAGCAGGTTTTGTATACAGGTTAGATTGTAGTATGTTGTACGTACCTCTACACAGGCTAGGTGTCTATCTTCAAGGAAGCACTTTGCTTTGATGTTACTGAAGACGAGTTGCTTGAGTAGGAGGCAAGCCATCTCCAAGGTAACAGGACGGATACAGCTGTTCAGCTGACAGCTTTGATTCATCAACGCGATCAGTCGCTCTACCAGAACCGAGTTATACAACGCCTTATTCTGGAATATATACATTGAAAACTGTAAGTTACACGTAATGACAATCAGTGGCTCTACCAGCACTGAGTTATACGTCTTATTCTGGAATATATAACTTGAAAAATGTAAGTTACACGTAAAGACAATCAGTGGCTCTACCAGCACTGAGTTGTACGCCTTATTCTGGAATATATAACTTGAAAAATGTAAGTTACACGGAAAGACAATCAGTGGCTCTACCAGCTCTGAGTTATACAACAATTTATTCTGGAATGTAGTGAATAAAATGTTCAATGAACTGCAATACAGATTTAAGAAAATTCTATATTAAATAAATAGATATAACAATGCACTTAATTACATAAAATCATAAATTGATCTGCGTTATTACACTTAGCAAGTGATCGAAAATATCGAAAAGACAGTTGATACATTGTGTATTTGACCTATGAATCACTGGGGGGAAAAAAAAGAAGGCCTGGATAAAGTTTTAAAGATAAGAAAGTGTTCCATCAACATCACGGTGTACAAGCTCTTCTTTCAAAAACTACCATGTGGAACTGCAGAGTTGAATGAGGACAATAAAATAGCACTGATTACTGGGGAGCATTTCATCAAGTGTTTTGTCAGTGATTTTTTGCAACAACTGTTATAAGCTACTGAAATCCTTGCATGTGATTGGCTGAGAGCAAATTTGTTGGTAAAAATCACTGACAAAACCCTTGATGAAACGCTCCCCTGATTGTATATCACATTCATTTTGATTAGAAACATCAACTGATATCTATATTACTGGCGATACAAACTGCTAAATCAAAGACCTGTCATAATTTTTTTTTTAAATACATACCTCTACCCTGTTTGTGAGTAAGACACCATCCAAAAGCTTATCCATGATTCCTACAAAAAACACAAGAATGACAGAAAGGGTTTCTGATATGAGAATAACCCAGTTGACTTGTTGATAATATCAATAAACCTAAGGAATATTTCTTTATCCAGCAGTTTATTCAACCATTGCAGATATATATATTTGTATATGAAAATTTATGTTTACAAAAATATTGGTATTGTATTCATTGTATTCATATTGATTAACTGATTAATCTTATTTAGTATACATTAATATATCATGCTCATAGAGATATGATCTTATCATTAACATTACACATATCTTTACACTCAATGTGCCTATTTGCAGACAACTCTTTGGACATAATTTTTTGTAAACATGTTTTGATTACATATTGATATAGAGTTACAAAACTGAAGAGATTTACGTTATAACATTTTCACATTTAGTTATTTGTTTGAACATACATACACACCATGTGTAAAAGGTGAAGAATAGATCGTCTAAGTCCTGATAACCCTTGAAATGATTATTCTGCATGTTACAATTATTAAAAATCATTTAGGGCATATGCAAACCATGGTACAAGGTAGGGGAACGAGATTCATTGTTCAAGGTCTTCACAAAATGGATAATTCTTCTACTCACCCTCATTAGAACCGATGGCATACAGAATGCATAAAGCAAACAACGCTCTATAATCACCATGGTTACAATCCAGAGAGTTTAAGATACATCCAAAGTATGGCCTGAAAGATGAAGAAAATAGAATAGTCAAGAGTGAAAAAGTTAATGGGTGGGACTGGGAAGAGGGATTTGAGGGGGAAAAAATTTGCAATCCTGTACAACATATGGCAAAAAGTATTAATGATAATTACAGTGAAACTCGTCTATAAAGACCACTCAAGGGAGACAAGAAAAGCAGTCTTTATGAGCAGGTGGTCTTTATGTACAGGTTCCTTTAATACACATTTCAATGAGAAACACTTTTCAAGGGAAACAAAACTTGTGGTCTTTATAGATATGTGGTCTTTCTATACAGGTGGTCATGAAAGCAGGTTTGACTGTACATCAAATCTGTATCTTGGTATAATTACAGCTCGAAAATGGTTACTGTAGTTATGTGATAATGGTTAAAGATTACTCTATACGGGTTGAAATATTTTCAGAACTGAAAGAATTGTTGCTGTACTAGTCATACCTGGTTGATAAATTAAGCTCTGCTCTCTGAAGTGTAGCAGCCAGACTCTTCTCCTCATCTGTGCTATTAGATTCTATTAGCGGACTAGTAGCGGACATAGGAGAGGTCAGGATTGCACTACTGGTATTACTAGTTGAATCAGACTCACCTGTAAAAACACGGATATCAGGAAGTCATATGAATTGAAATGATCAAAAATGGTGACAAAATCAAAGGTCAGTGCTGTAGTTTGCAACCCAAAATCCTGATTTGGTCTTTCTTGTAAACTTCTAAAACTCCTTACTGGGTTCTGGACCGATCCGGTAACTTGTTAAGGAACACAGTTCAGTCTATCATCAAAATTTTGCAACCAATAAATGTCTTGTCTTTAGAATTTTCTTTTCTTTAGAGGGCTGTGTAACACACATTACAATACACTCTAGGCAGACATGTACATATTGACCACAAATATATTAAGAAAATACTGAGTGACAAAAGATGACAAGAAGTCGGCTTTTTCACAACTATATATTCTACCAGACCTCTGCTACTGAGTTGATTGTATTTGTGTCTTATGGGGTGTTGCAAGAAAGTTGCGATTGATTGCAAGTTGCAACAACTGATCGGTACTGACCAATCAAAATCATTGTTGCAAGCGCATCTTCTTGAATGGGCAGACCCTGAACCATTCAGAATGGTTGTTCTAATTTGCTTTACAATTTGCAATTGATTGCAACTTTCTTGCAACACCCCATTTGTCTGGTTTGTGTCTGGCTCAGCTGAAAACCTTTAGCTGGTGAGTGTTAGACTGGTTTGGGTTCCGAGCTACGCTTCTATCAAAGGTTTTAGTACACCTGGGGGGCGTTTCATGAAACGACTTGTCAGATAAAATTTGCTCTCAGCCAATCAGATGCAAGGAGATCAGTAGCTTATAACAGTTGTCGGATAAAATATCCAACAACTTCCTTTCATGAAACGGTCCCCTGATGATTGATAACCCGTTGACTACTGAATACTCTTATTCCCATAGGCTCAATACAGGAGCCACTCGGTTCACGTAGAGAAATGGGTTCAGTTTATAGCCTCACTTGGCTTGAATCGAACCAATCATCAAGGAACATGATACCTTCAATGTTACTCATGCTCAATGTTCTATTATACTTGGTAATCCACGGGACACAAAATGACCAGCTACATACCTTGGACTGACCGTTTATATTCTGGCATTATAAAAGTATTCAGTGTTATTGGAGATGTAAAATTCTTCTTTATAACAAGTCTATATTAACAAAACTTTTTAACAGCTTTATGTCACAACTTATGTCTTCTACATTAAAAAATATACAATGAGTCCACTTCAGTTTTCTTCATTCATCTTATCTACACCAAATAGTACAGAACCATTCTTACTTGTTCCACCAGAACTTGAGGTATCTGGTGGAGGTGATGCTCTTCTTCTTCTGTCTGCTTCTGGCATGTCCTCCTCCTCCTCCTCTTCTTCTTCATCATCATCCACCTGGTCCTCTCTCCTTCTCATCCTCCTCCTATCCACTCCTCCTACAGCTCCTCTCATCATCTCTTCATCATCTCCATCCTCATCATCATCCTCCTCAGCAGCTGCCAAGGAAATGGGAGCCTGCATCCCACCTTGGTCTACTTCTGTGCCTTCGTCGTCTATATCCTCAGTGGGTGAGTCCACGTTGCGGTAGTTGGGTCTCCTCCTCCTCTCCTTCATCTCTCTTTTGTTTCTCTCCCTGTTGCTGTCCAGTGAGTGCTCAAGGCTCTCTGATGGCTCCACAAATGCACAGAATGTCTGATAGTGAAAGTGGGAACATCAGTATTAAAAAAAAAAATTTAAGGATACAATCCTAAGTTTTTAAAGAATGATGCTGTGTTCTATCAAATCTATTTTAGGAAGTTATAAAAAGTATCCTAAAGCTTCCTGGCAAGAATACTTCCCAAGTTTTCAGTGGAGAAAATATTTTGTGATTACCTAATAAACTGCATGAAACAATTTCCTTCATCTGAACTAAATAATAAAATGCGCAAAGTACATGTACATGTAGATACGTACATCTATATTCAAGTAAAAAATGAAGCGCAGGTGATTATCAAAGGACATGACTGCACAATTCATGTCCTGTTCATGACCATATGAGACAAACTAGCTTGTTGTGAGATGGTGGACTGACTGCACTTCCGCTTAGATATGAAACTTACCCCTGATATACCACTGGTGTCCGTAGGTTGCTCTGCTATCGTCTTGTAATTACCATTGAAGATGATATTAACCAGCTGACATACTAGCGACTGCTGCTTCATGATGAGAAATACCTACCAAAATTAAACAAAATACAAAATGTAGAAGAAAAATATATTCTTCTTCCTCTTAAACAGAAGTTTAAAGCAGCAAAATAATGAATAATTTATGTGCGCCACAACACTCTTATCCTCTGGCAAGACATTACTCTACATATGCCACCCTCAACCCTGGATTAAATGTCAATGAGTTTTTTCCTTGAGCGAAATGGGTAAAGATATATTGCATAGGAATAAACATTATTGTTCAAGCCAATTTGAGCCTAAACAAAATGTTCAACTCTCAAATTTGGGGTTGGGATTTGCCGCCCACGGCATGGTAAGGGTTAAATGCAAAGTGAATAATAATCTGATTGGATACTAACTACCTAATGAATATGCATCTCTTGAGCTACAAATAAAAATCTGATGTTTCATTTTATGCAAGCCTAATGCTGCTTATATCTGAATTTTTTCACGCCGCTTGAAATATGTCAAACTGTAAAAGATATCATATATCGTCTGTTTGGAGCCAGAAGGGTGTTAACTCTATGGCTCCCAACAGACAATATACCATTAACCCTAATCCCATTGGGTTATTTGGAGGACTTGAGTCCATTGGGGGGGGGGCCTTTTTGGCAATGTCGTGCGTTAGTGCGTTAGTGCAACGAATCTCGGCAACGAATAGACCGATTGACTTGAAAATTGGCACAGACGTAAAACATATCAAGTAGAATAAGATTTTTTAAAAAGTATATGAAATAAACTAAGAACAAAGAAATAATCCAAATTCTAATTCATCATATCAATTATAACAGATCTGGCATTGGATATATGAATTACATAGAAACCTGTACAAAAATTGCTGTTTTTTTTGTGACGGTCAAGCAATTATCGACCTCTAAAATCAGTTCTACATGTCCAACCGGGGTGAATTATATATCAAAATATGTGTGAGACTTGAGAGAAAAAAGTCATGAAGTTTGAACGTGAAATTCCAAACGGTCTAGAAGCACGAGGAAAAAACAGGCATGTGAGCGAGGTAAAAAAAAAAAAGAGGAAAATAAAAATTGCGTGCGAGCGAAGCGACGGGGCAAAGCGACCGAGCAGGGGTGGGGTATAGGGCGGTGGGCACACCCCTCCCACGGTAGGGAGCTCTTGCATTTTAAAATTGCTAATTATGCAATCTGGTCAAGAGTCTAGATGAAATTCAGGCATAGGAATTAGGATAAACTGTTTCTGGGTAGGTGTGTTATGATAGACCACAAATTTCTATAGTAATTGAGACACTAACAAATATGCACCCTAGAACGCAAACATACACAGATATTACTTATTTACATGTGTTATTTACGCTAACAATTCTAGATTACATGTAATTCATTGTTTATTTTGATACTCACAGACTACACACTTTTTCTCTTTCCTAGTCTCTTTAACACCTTCTTCTTGTGGCTCTGTTTCATTTTTTGTGAAGTTAACATCAGTAAAAAAAAGTTACAAACAAGTTCCGAAATGGGGCACAACTGTGTTTGAAAAGCGGAAAAAATATATCCAAACGAAGTCCCACTTGCACTCGAAAACGAAGACACATCCAGCAGCGGATCCATGCAACGCAATACACGCACGAATCCCCACATGCGTAACCAACTCGGCGATCTGCCCGGCCCGGCCCGGCAGCCCGGCCAGAGTTTCCCTGCGCGAAGCGATCACTCGCCCGGTGCAGTCATAGAATGCATGCACGAAGCCACCACCCGCGCGATGCATGCTGGGTGATTTTGATAGTCTCTATTACCAGGCGTTTTATACAAATTGCTCACGTAGCATGATACGAGAATCTATGGTTTTTCATTGCTTCCGAAAGTTACAAAAGCGCGGAAAGAGAGTAAAAACGCGAGAAAATGATTTTCAAAACGCGGAAATTCGCGTAAACGCGGAGATTTCACATGCCTGAAAAAAACTACGGGGGGGGGGGGGGCCTTTTTGGCCCCCCCCCCATGGGATTAGGGTTAATACATGGCTAGGAGTGCAATGGTGCGATCTGGCAACACAAAGGTTTTTATCGTGGTGTACTATACGCACGAGGCGCAAGCCGCATGTGTTGGACACCACGATAAAAACCAGCGTGTTGCCGGATCGCACTAACGCACGAACTCACAACCATGTGTTGATAGTTGTATAAAACGGGTTTGCAATATGATTATGAAGTCTATAAGAATGGTTACGAACCCCATAGAAACGCCAAGAGTCGCACAGTCATGGAGGCTGCCATTTGCTTTCCTGGATGACATCACAGAAGCGCAGCCAACAAAAGTCATGCGCGTTTCAGTGCGCGCATGTAATCCCTGCGCTAAAATGACAATTAAACTACGCGATTTCATTGCGTTTTAAGTTTGCACGCACCAGAGGTATGCGTACGCACAGCTCAGCCGTGCGTTAGTACCATCTTGGCGTGCGATAGTACTATTTTTTTGCACGGTCACGTGGTGTTATTTGACCAATCAGGATGGCTACATTCTTGAACCCGTTTTATAATGCCTGTTAATGGAATGGGAGAAAGGGGAGAAGATGGGGTCTATTCCACTTACCTGAGAGAGTAGAAACAGAGCTACCACGGAGCTAATGGCTGGTGGGCTCTCCTACATAGATAAACAATGAAAAGCATATTTTAAGGCACTCATGTCTTGAGATATATAATGTTTGTACATAATTAGGCCAGTTTGTAATTAGGTCATGTTACAACTGACCCTGAAATGACCCCAATTTGTACGCACACACGCATCTGTTTTGGTGGACGCGCTACTTGTTAAACATCTAAAATCATACTGGTGCGCCCATCGTGGTGCGTACAAAATGACAGCGGATAAAGGTCAATTGTACTCGGTACAGAATCCCCCACATTTCCTCAGAAATTAAGAATTTCTATTAATAATTCATTATAATAATTTATTTATAAGTACATTGTACTTCTACACCTATCAAGGTAAATTGAATTTGTACATATATTTTCATATTTGTAATGCCATTGTCTTTTCTTTCTGTTGGAAATGAAATAAATACGAATTTGAATTTGAATTTTATAAATATTAACTTTCTCTGCACATGCGGAAATTGTAATTACGAAATGGCTTATTATCATGTTGGGTGTGATATCTCACAACACTAAAAAGGTATGCTGTTATATTAGACGAATAATCACGTACAGTTCATATTACAATACATCAATATGTTTTGTTTACACACACGTTCCCAACTGATATCCCCTTGCTAGCTAAATCATAAGCATCTTCTCCAATGAAAGTGCAGACCACTCTGCCTTTCTTAAGACATTCTTTCAAGCTTCACACATTCCTCTATGTGGGACACTTCAGTAATATGTAAACAAGAACTATATAGATGGTTATTAAATATGAAACGGCATCCCTGTCTTATAACTGATGTGAACTGACTTTTTGTTTTGTCTAAGGCTGATGTCACTTGTATCCTATCAGGACTGAATAATAAACATTGCGGAATGAAACAAAACAAAGGTTCTTTAGCCCTTTCAGGACAGGAAATATTCCAGGGCTAAATTGATCACATTTTGTTGTTCAAATTGGCAACAATAATATTTTTCTTTTAATGCTACATGCTTCTAATTAGGTGTAATGTCTGTGAAAACAACATACATGGTTAAGAGTTTTGACAAAAATGTTTTTAAATTGCCAAGTTTTATTAAAAAACAATGCTTTTAAAATTCTCAATGTGTTGCCAATTTAAGGATTTTAAAGCTTATTTCGTTTTTTAAATTCCTGGCATCAAATGCAATATGGTCATGCAACAAAAATGGACATGCGTGTGCAGAAATTTTTGCTCTTTCTTCTCATACATCTGGTATATTTTTTGAGCTCTGAATCAAAAGTTATTGAGCCAAACCACAAAATGTGGTCAATTGTCTCGAAAGGGTTAAAGTGACTTGCTTTTAAGGCTGGATTGCCCTTCTAAGCACCATGACATTGTATTTCTGTCTTATATTCAATAAACATTACAGACTAAGAGATAAGAAAGGTCTGCTTACAGCTTTGCCATGGGTCCTAGTCCTGGTCATGGAGGAGACATAAAGAGGCACAAGAAGTCTCTTGAGAAGATGATCAGTTAGGACATCGTTGAGGCCATCGATACCGATGTTGAGGATGTCGTTGAGATAGTGAAGGTGGTCGAGGTGCTCAGCGACCAGGGTAGACAGACGATTCTTGCTTTGGTGACTGAAAAATATCATGTATGGACGTTTTATTGTACTGGATAAGCTATTTTTACAAAGGTTTTATTTTCGAGTAGGGTAGGGCCCGGGGGGTATGTCTCATTGCCTGTACGGCATCCGCGTCCATGAAAACAAGTAAAAATGTTTCTTCACCACCGAACGGGTAACCCGGGTATCTTGTTTAGGGTATCAAAAAAAGGAAAGAAGAACCAATCCTCCAATAAGGTGTACAATACTATGCCAGATCTATAATATCAATGTGAAGGATCTAAAATTCAGAAATTTTTTGTGGATTTTCCCTGAATAGGGTATCAAAACCCCGTCAAAATCTCTCGACTTAAATCCTCATTTAGGGTGCTTTTCAGAAAGTCATGGACGCAGATACCATACAGGCCTCAATTATTTGTGAATTCAACAACACACACAAAGGTGCTGGCCAGTAATAATTATGATGAAACTAACAACTCACAAAAATATTCATGTCCATTGTCATCTGAGAAAATATCTTTAAGAGAAAATATTGACTGATATAGTAATTGGAGATAAACATTTTTTGCTTCTTTGACAGAAAATATATATCATAGTTCTCTTTAATAAAGAAATAGGATTGAAATGACTTAAAAAATGAGAGATAGAGAAAAATGAGAAAAGCAATTGGAACATCATAAAACTTCAATAAGTTGTAACTACACTGTAGACAAAGTGCATTCATGCTATATATAACTCTTGACATGAGGGGCAATGTGCAATCTTTCTCGTTAGACATCTTGAAAATGACATTCGCAAACAATTCATGTGACACAACAGGAAATTTAGGAAGTGGCTATATATCCTCAAAGTTCTGATAATGGACAAAGTGTCTGGCAAAGTCAACAGGCTAAAATAAGAATAGCATGATTCAATATTTTTCATCTCTAAAAAGTTTATCAGTTACAAAGTTTGTATGATTTCAGGTACTTTATGCCTGAAATCATACTCAACATCGATCATCTAAACATGATTTCTGAAGAAATATAATACCTTGAAACAGTACTCTATGGAAGAATAAATGTGTTATACCTCAACATGATTCCTCAAATAAATATAAAAGAATGTTATGATTATTACACTAAATTGTCAAAGAAATTTACCACTGCCTGCTAAAATGGCCTAATCTGCAGCACCTGTATTGACACACTTGCCACTGCAGTCAGATTTGGTTCTTTATTACTCATAAGTTGGGGCTGACACCAGTAACCAAACATGCATATTAAAAGAATATCTATTTGCACATTCATAACAATAACATTTTCCTAAAACATTGATTCTACTTACTCAATGTCATTTCTGACGCAGCAGTCCAACTCTAGAACATGGTTACCAATGAACCACACCAAGTTAGAGAAGTAAGGGACAGCCGTCTTGTTACGTATATACATCTGCATTGCCTTGTCATTCACTGTTTAAGAAGAAAGATGGAAAGCATTTTGTTTAATATTTGGAGTGATAAATTTGCAATTAGGTATTGGCAAGTGGTAAATGATCTTCAGGGGAGCATTTCATTAAGCGTCTTGTCAGTGATTTTTACCGACAACTGTTATAAGCTACTGAAATCCTTGCATTTGATTGGCCGAGAGCAAATTTGTCAGTAAAAATCACTGAGACACTCTCCTGTACAATAATGAAACAATGAAAATACAATAAGATATTCAGCCATGGACCTACTAATTAACCTAACCCTAACCCTAAGCCGTGACTTACACCCAATCACAACCCCCAACCTAACCTTATATCATTGATGAGATAGAGCTTGAAGTAAATGTCACTGCAGCATACAGAGGTGTCGTAGTTGAGTGGGTCAATCACTTGACTGGGCATCCAAAGGTCATGGGTTCGAACCCCGGCACGGCACTTATGCCCTTGAGCAAGGCATTTTATCTACATAGCTCCTCTCCACCCAGGTGTTAAATGGGTACCCGGTAGGATACAAACTTCATTGTGGTTGGATTAGCATGTGCGCGCTTAGAAACAGGCGACTGGCTGGAATGCTCCCCAGAGGAGTGGAGAATGTGCACTGTGATGTGCAGAATCGCAATTGAATCCAGTGATCGGGGTATTAATGCTGTATAAGCGCTTTGGTCTGTTACATTGTAACTGGCAAGGTGCTATATAAGAAACAGCTATTATTATTATTATTATTATCAAATCACCCATTAGCTCACATGCAAGAGATTCACAGATAAAATATTGATATAAGGGTCACTGACATCAAATCCGATAAGATCCATAATGGACAGACAGATCTCAGGTGATGTCATCAGCTTTCCCATGTTGGTTGGTGAGCAAGCAAAGCATGCAGCAAGTGGAGGTGAATATGAAGCTGTGCTTGCACAACAAAGACCCCTAAGCGTTATTACTTATCTGTGTGTTATAAGATATATAAAGTGTGAACGGCGCTATGCTTGTATATTGTATTCTGCCAGTTGCTAGGTTTTTAATGACTTTTAATGATGCCAATAAAAACTACAGAAAAGCGTGGGTATGAGGAAGAAAGTTAGATTGTACCTTTATATACGTTGAGCGTCAAGGTTCGTACAGCGATCCTAACCATACTCTCAGGATGGTTAAAGAACTTGATGGCTTCGGTATACAGGGCAAAGTCATTGGTATGCTGTGGGAGACATATCAGAGAAGGAAATGTTAGGACACTGACTGAAAATCAACCCCACTTGTATAAAGATATAAAAAGTGATAAATGCACTTACTTACACATACTGTATATATCTCAATATTACAAACTAATGGGGTGTTGCAAGAAAGTTGCAATCAATTGCAAATTCTAAAGCAAATTAGAACAACCATTCTGAATGGTTCAGGTTCTGCCCATTCAAGAAGATGCGCTTGCAACAATGATTTTGATTGGTCAGTACCGATCAGTTGCAACTTGCAATCAATCGCAACTTTCTTGCAACACCCCGTAAGTTTATTCCCTTACAATCATGCTCAAAATACTTGTAACACACCTGTAGTCCTCTCTTCACACTATGGTTGGGTGGTTTAGTTAGTCTAGTCATTTGTTACCACACGGTGGCCTGTATCATCGTAGGTGTTATCTGAGCTAATATCTAGTTCATATTAATGCTGATATAGTAATGATGTGTATAAATAGATCAATATATCAAATAAAATATGATTTAATATCCACAAGTCGCCAATTATACCAAGTAAAACTGACAAGAACACCAGACCTGCAATAGACTGAACAAAAAAAAAGACTTATCCCAAATGGCCAAGATTGTGTTGATGCTGGGATGGTTTGGAGTCGGTATGGCGCCGTGATTGAGCATTAAAAGACTGACCCTAAATGGCTAGTTTAACCGTACACATTGATGGTCAGACTGATCCACAATGACCACAGATGACCAATGGATCATGAACTCACCTCATTGTAAAAGAAATGGATGGTGTGCTTGTTGAGTTTGAAGGACAATGTCTTGAGGAAGGAGATATAGTACGCTAGCACCTAGAAGAAAAGAAAACAATAACGAAATGACGAAAAGTAATGGTATTATCACAGATGAATTTTATTTGGACCCTTTGGCATTAAAAAGTAAATTCTACTTGTGTGTGGGCTTGTATAGCCGTATGTCCGAGGACATTTTCGGACAGAGAACAAAAAAAAAATCATGAAAACAATGGTCCTCGGAAGCCGGACAATAGTCCTCGAACGTCGAACAATGAATTTGTGCTTTATTCCGTCGACTGTCCGAGGACGAGGAACAATAGAGGAACAATACTTGTCCTCGGAAGTAAAGCCATGTAAAGCTGTGTGTGTGTGTGGGTGTGTGTGTGTGTGTGTGTGTGTGTGTGTATTCACAAGGTTTTCAGGTCTTAATCCAAAGAAGCATTTCCCTCAAGCCTGTGCTAGAATGGTCATCGGTATTAAAGAAATGCTTGAATGTTCTCCTTTCAAAATAGAAGAATGTGCTATTATGTACATTGAAACAAGAAATTCTTTGTTTACCTAACTTGGAATTCTTGGTAACATCCAAGTTACATGACTGAATTGCCAATTCGAGTTTTCCCAGATTATCTTGACTTCTAAACATTATTAACATTTGTATTGTTAGCATGATTTTTAAAAACTTGTACTGGTTTATTTTGTTGATTGGTTGGCTTTCTAACAAAACCTTCCACATTCCTGTATAAAGGTATGGTTTCCTCTGTTACAGGTAGAGTGCATCTAGAGATATCATCTACTACATGAGAAAATTGATTATTACAGTGAAACCTGTCTATAAAGACCGCTCAAGGGAGACAAGAAAAACGGTCTTTATGAGCAGGTGGTCTTTATGTACAGGTTCCTTTAATACACTTTTCAATGAGAAACACTGTTCAAGGCAAACAAAAATTGCGGTCTTTATAGACAGGTGATCTTTCTATACAGGTGGTTGCTAAAGCAGGTTTTACTGTATTATCATGACTTACCTCCTCATCTGAGAAGTCAAACTTGTGGACAATGATGGAGTTCACATGGTTGTTAGACAGAAGATAATCTGAGCAAAAAATAAATGAATAAATGAATAAATGAATAAGTTTTCTGCTCAATACAATTTGACAAAATGACCACTTGTACTCACATCACTCCCACATCAGTTACAGGCGAAAAATAAAATGGCTCTCTCTCCCTTTCTCTCTTTGCCTTTCTTTCTCTCTCTCTCTCTCTCTCTCTCTCTCTATCTATCTCTCTCTATCTATCTCTCTCTAACACACTCTTTCTCCATCTTTACCCATCTGTTTCTCTTTTAAATCTCTTTCCTTTCCCCGTCTCTCATTCTTAAATCCTCTTTCTCTTCTCTATTTCAATTATCTTGATCTTTCTTTTCCTCCCTCTCTCTCTCTAACACACTCTTTCTCCATCTTTATACATCTGTTTCTCTCTTTTAAATCTCTTTCCTTTCCCTGTCTCTCATTCTTAAATCCTCTTTCTCTTCTCTATTTCAATTATCTTGAACTTTCTTTTCCTCCCTCTCTCTCTCTCTCTCTATCTATCTCTCTCTAACACACTCTCTTTCTCCATCTTTACCCATCTGTTTCTCTCTTTTAAATCTTTCCTTTCCCCGTCTCTCATTCTTAAATCCTCTCTCTTCTCTATTTCAATTATCTTGATCTTTCTTTTTCCTCTCTCTCTCTCTCTCTCTCTCTCTCTCTCTCTCCTACCTCTGCTCTAATGATCGCATTATGACCTTGTAATCTCTACATAATTTTTCAGTATATCTAAAGATATGTGGGTAATATCAAACTCACATAAGGACGTTTCATTTCGTATATTTTCAAAGAGGATGTTGAGAGTCTGAAGGAGTTGAACACAGATGTAGCTTCCCGTCTTCTGTCGTAAGATCTTTAGAAAGAATAGCAGCATGTTCTTCTCCAAGAAGAAACTGGTGAAATGATACAAAAAATGGACAAAAAAGTTAACATTTCCAACTCAACTGAAAAAACAATTTCAAAACCTTATTACCTAGATAGAAAATGTAATCAAATTGTGTAAGATGTCAATGTAATAATTGTACATTTCAAAAAACTGATATGCTGGTTTATTTTACCTTGTGACTCAGCAATCATTGACAGTGATGATAAAGACGACTGACCTAATTACGCATTGATGATTGTGATTGATGTATCTTAGGTCTTATTTTATTTTGTTAAATAGCTATATGTAAACAACAAACAAGTGTTTAGCACAGGTTATGTGTGTTGCACAGCGCTGTTTTTTCTTCTTTTTCAGTATCTAGCTTAAGCCTGAGTCGAATCGATTGGTTAGCCGGTGTTCGATCGAAGACATCGAATCCCGAATACGTTTTGGCAAATTCGGTGCATCGATTTGTAGTCCGCCAGATTTTTGACTACCGTAGCCACCATGAAAAAATCAAATAAAAAAAGAAACTCCGTAACGTATAGCATATATACTAGCAGAGAACGTGAAGGCGACTTCAAAGTTCAAACTGTTGGCTAACTTTCGCTAATTCGCTCGCGCAGGACTTCGCGCTGTACCTGTGCTTTCTCTATGGAAAAATCGTTTTGTCGTTACGAACTGAAGTTTACGATAATTTTCTTGCACTCTCTCTGCATTGTCAATTTGACAATTGTATAATTGAACATGATAAATACGGGCATGAGTACGAGTGTTCCTACTTAATTCGCAATAACTAATATCACACTCTCATCAAATTGGCAATTACTTCTGAATGATCTCTGAAGCTGAATGAAGTCGAGTCTATATTGAGCGACGAAAAGTTTATTTCGTATTGTTTTTTTTTTTGGCATCGAACAAACGTGTTCCATTCAGCTCTCCAAAGACAAAGTAAGATTATTAATTCTTTGAATTTGAATCATTGTCGGGTGTGTCGACAATGAGCATCGCTTCGTGCGACACTAGTGACATTTTGGCTAGACATACGGACTAGAAACTTAAGATTTTGGCTCGTCCGCTGTGATTTTTACTAGCCATTGGCTAGCGGGCTATCGTTAATTTCGAGCAGCGAGAGCCCATACAACATATGCCCGCTATGCCAGCGGACCGGTCACCGGTGCATGGTGCATGCACTGCGTGCAACTGTGTGCAACTCTGTTTTCACCGCACATCATTTATCGATTAACCGGTATTCGATCGAATCAAAGCCGTCGAATCCCGGTTTATGAAATATTCGATATGACTCAGGCTTAATCTAGCTAGTTATTCTTCTTTTCTTCTTCTCTAGTCAAACTCACTCAAAGACGGAGCTATCATTCTGATCACCCCAGATGAGGATCTCTGACATGGATCTCAATGTCTCCACCAGGAGACTTCTGTTCTGCTCCGTTACCGTGGCATTCCGCATCAACACTCCATGGAGCAACCTGGTAGAAAGAGACAAATGAAACAAATTCATAATAATATTCATCAGATAGGCTTAAATCTTATATTGCTGTATAAAGCTTCTGAATACAGCCTCATAAAGAACATATGCCTATCTTTTTTTATTTACTGATATCCTGAAATAAGTTGTCATTTGTCATACATGTAGTGCTACCAATAGAAACTTTTTACCATTTACAGTGGAACCTCGTTATAACAAGGTAATTATCTTGGTCCCACTCCATTGTATTTCACTGATTTTTAGCCCCGGGGAGCGTTTCATCAAGTGTTTTGTCAGTGATTTTTACCGATAACTGTTATAAGCTACCGAAATCCTTGCATCTGATTGGCTGAGAGCAAATTTGTCAGTAATAATCACTGACAAAACACTTGATGAAACACTCCCCTGATATACTGTAATAAGGTTTCAATGTAACAATTTCCTTGGTCCCAATGTGTTTGTTATAACAAGATTCCACTGACTGCCATGGTTTTACTGAAATCAAAGCGTGTTTCCAATTCCAAGCTACACACAATGAAAGTATCTAACTTTCTTCATGAAATAGGTCTACTAGTAAATTTGAGGATACATGTACATGTACATTGTACATAATTTACATCTGTCACTGATCTTAGTGTAGAGACATGTAGCTTCTTACAAACCACTGATTGCTTCGCCTCTAAACCGCTCTACTAACAATTCATTACAGAACAGTTATTTTTTTCATCCCTCGAAATGGGGCACTAGCTGGCTGACAACACAAATATAGCATTTCTCTAGAGGATGAGCTGTGATGAGATGGAGATGAAACGAGTGTGAAAACAAAAATCTGAGAGAACATTAAATATTAAAGGAAAAGGTCCCAAGAGGGGAAGAGAGAAGGATATAATTAAAAGGAGGAAGAGAGAAGGATATAATTAAAGGGAGGAAGTACATAGTGACAGCTAGGGCTTTCAGCTCAGGGATTTATTATACAAATGTTGACTGCTTTGAGGGGCACGGTGAAAACTATGGCCTGAGGTGAGCTCGCAACTGTGCATTGCGCAGTTGCAAGATCACCGAGGGCCATGGTTTTAACTGTGACGCGAAAAAGAAGCAGTCAACATTTGTTTTATATACCGCATCCTTCGTTAGCTCAGAAATTCATTTCAAAGACAGATGAGAATTATGTTACGGTACCGTAACGTAATTCTCATTGATCGTTCTTTCGAAATTTCGTTTGGTGTACATATGTATGGCGCCAGCGGCGCCGACCGCGCGCCCGTGTATCTAAATTGCCATAGCTAAGCACTGTACGTGCATTGTACTGCATTGTACGCGCAAGCAGAACTATGCCCGGTCAATATTTTTCACGGTACCGCCCGGCAGTCCGTAGTGAATTTTATGAATGTAAATTTGACCAATCAGAGCTCTAGAATCTAGACATGTGGTATATAAAAAAGACTATACATGTACATGTCTAGAGTGAAAATTTTTTTTAAAAATAATTAAACAAATATTTTAACATACTTTGAAATCTCAAACTTCTCATTTCATGCTCCATGTACACTACCATTCCAGCACAGAGGAAAATGACTTTTATAATCATCATCATCATCGTTACCACCGGACATGGTTTTATCACTTCAAGCAGTTCAAAGAGATATGCAGCTACCTCCCGACCCTGCTGTATCTTGATATCAATCTACCCCCTACTCTCATCTATCAACAACTCCGCACAGAAAGAGAGAGAGAGAAAAAACACAAATACAAATCATAATGGATTTTTAAATGACTACAAAAACACTCTCACTAGTTCTCAATCTCAATATTCTCATTATAATCATCATCAACACCAAATGAGTTTTAATCACTTCAAGCTGATCAAAGACATGTACGCGTGGTTTAATATCACATTTCACAACTAAATCATTCCAGTAAAGAAGGAAAAGACACCAAAAGAAAGATCACAATGGATAATAAATGGCTAATAAAAAGAAAATGCTCTATTCAGTTTCTTACATATTTTACACTCTCAACACTCTTATAATCATGACCATCGCAAGTACCAAATGAGATCTCATCACTCAAAGCAGATCAAAGATGTACGCAGCGTACGTACTCTCTCCTAACTTGGCTACACCACCACATTACATCTCCTTTCAATCTCTTCATCATCCTCATCTACTCCCGGAGGGTAGGTGGCAGGAAATCCTGAAGATGCATCCATTATGAGCCAGGCAAATTGCATTGTGATGCAGAGGGCACCAAGTAAAATCAATGTCTCGCCTCCAACCAAACATGGCAGGGTTTTAAAAGCATGCTTTCACATGGAGCTCCCTAATATATCACACTGCATAGGCTGAAGATTATATCCCCATCAAGACAGCTTTCAATATGAACACAGATGCAAGATATCTGCTTTTGCAAGGATAACATTATAAGACTCCTGAAATTGCACGGGTTCAATTAAAAATTAATTGCAATGCCACTTGCAGTAATACAGTTAAACCTGCTTTAGCGACCACCTGTATAGAAGGACCACCTGTATAGAAGGACCACCTGTCTGTAAAGCCCACAATGTTTGTTTCCCTTGAAAAATGTTTCTCATTGAAACATGTATGAAAGGAACTTGTCCATTAAGACCACCTGCTCATAAACACCACTTTTCTTGTCTTCCTTGAGTGGTCTTTAAAGACAGGTTTCACTGTATACATGGACTTTACGAGATTACATCTTTCACACTAAAGGTCAACACTCCAAGTCGGACTTTGCAATATAATACACGTCTCTAAAAATCTAATCAGATGGCTTTCTGGGTTATACATGTACCAGTAAATGTAGGGTATTACAGTCAAACCTGCTTTAGCGACCACCTGTATAGAAAGACCACCTGCTCATAAAGACTGCTTTTCTTGTCTCCCTTGAGTGGTCTATATAGACAGGTTTCACTGTACAATCATGCCCTATGTACACTCAATACAGAGCCTGAGTGAGCATCCACTGCAAATCAAAATCACACACGTTTTTTTGTTTTTAATTGACTCTCAAGATAAATGGGTATCCAAAATATTTCCCAGATACCAGATCCCAGTTTACCACAGTACAGGACTATTGATGGAATATCATATGAGGCTTTGTCTACTTTGGATCTCAGAGCTCTAGATTGGGAATTCCACAAACAAATTACTAAAATTTATCTTGTGGTTTTCAGTGTTTCTGTTAGTGGAGCCCAATTTTATGTCCATGTACACTTCAGACCAAATACGGAATTTCAACAAAAATTTAACATAATTTGTGTACTTTTTTGTAATCTATGTTGCAAATTTGAAATTTTTGTAATGCTCAATTAACAACTCAAGATCTAATCCTTTATTAAAAATCAGTCTTGATCCGTGCATTCAGTGCAAAAACCTTGATCATGTGATATTTCAATTCATGGTCATGTGACAAACTGCTTTATTATGAATTTTTAAATCAAGCATGGCAAGATATTTTGTTGTACTCTCTCAAGTTGAGGTGGGGCTTGCAAAATGGTCTGTTTTTAAATCCAGCGATCTTCGACGTCACATAGTAGGGCTCATTAAACACTCGCTGATCTGAAAACAAAATGAAGATTCTCGTCTCATCATATAAGCATCTGGTGTAAATTGTTTTACACAGGATTGAAAATGACTCACGATTATGTGTGCCAGGATGGGAAACAATATAAATGTACACGGAACAAATGTCTAACCTGAATCAAAACACTTGATTACTTGGGTTCATAATTTAAAAATCAAACCTAAGTCCCAAATACTCGATCGTGATTGGTTGAAAACTATTAAAGTTGCGTTCAATTTTCTGAGTTGTGTTTTAATAATCGCAACTCTTTATGCAAAAGGGCTATGGAGTATTTTACTTCCCCTAAACATGAAGCTTACTCTACATTGACTAACATTAACCCGATGTTTTTTGTTAATTTACTAAAATCACTTCATCATAACTCATTGCTTGCCTGATAGTGGAACTGAACACATATACTGTTAAATCATTTGTATGTATTACTGTACGTCACATATGTCAACTAAAGCAGTCAATTGCATGTTCTCAAAGTCATCCATTGAAGGAATGGAAATAAATATGGGTCATTCCATGTAGTTGGGACAAAAATTAAGACAATGTCCATGTAATGCTGGTATGAGATCTTCTATTTCATTTTTATGCAATGAATATTCTGCCCAGCCAGAATCATTCCTGTTTCAGTTGGTACTCTTTCGGAGCTTTGGATAAAATGTACTTCTTTGTATTACTACCGTTATATGGACATCACATTTATATAACATTACATGTATACAATTTTGGTCTGCCATATTGATTCACCATGAAGCTAGAGTACTTCTCAACATAAGTGGCTATGCTTTTAACACTGAATTTACTTCTAGCAAACATTGTTATATAGTTGATAGGAGACATAGTTTCTGGTACATGTATGTCACAAAAATTTCCCCAACCCTGTGGAATGACTCATAAATAAGAACAAGGAAATAAAGAGAACACAGTAATGGTATGATGACAAAAATCCTGCATGGGCACTGGTATAGGCTACGTCTGAGAGAGGAGAGACTTGAAGACTTGAGGCTACATCCGATCTCTCCTGTATTAGATTACCTACCCAGTCCAAGGCAACAAAGTGCCTGGAAGAAATCAATGTTTGCACACTGTTCAACCTTCTAGATTTAACACTTTCGCCATGCTGAGGGTAGTGGAATCCTACCAGCATGTCTTATGTGGGATTGCCCCTGAACTGTGCATGAGTGTAATTATCATATTTTTGCCACTATTCCTTCACAACTGCATATAAAACTTTTCACTTTCATTCATTCTGAAAATGTGAACTCATAATAATACGCAACAAAATACTGCATTCATGAGCTGTTATTTTTGTGGAGGTTTATTTTTGCAACTTTTGCGAATATCTCACTGATCACGAATTTAACGACGAACAGAAATATTGCCACCGTTGCATTCAAGACTGTAAAAATATCCATAGTGGACATCGAGCTTGAGGGGTGCGCATGCGTACCTCCACTTTTCTAAATCAATATATGATGTATCAGCACTGTGTATGTATCCATATGTGAAGCACATCAGTTCAGTCAGGCAGTGCAGCTAATGCATGATACGTCTTTGAAGTTCTTTCAATTACTTTTGGGGCCATTCTCAAAAAAAGTGTGCAAAATTGTGATTTACATGTCGCCAGCATGTTCATACAGTTTAAATCGCTATTTTGTCCCTTGGAAATCAACTTCTTGGTTTAATTCATCCTAGAGGCTTGACCTCTAAAATATATACAGTATCAATAGAGCTATCAGGACACCCAGGATAATATTAAAAATACCAGCAGAAGTTTGATGTTATCTTCAAAATCCCATGTCGCCAGGAAAGGAAGTGCTCATATAAGTTAATAACGAGTTCTTACTCATTAACATATCATTCAAAATAAAGTCTTTTGTCCTTCCATTGACCCTTAAGTGCCTGAATGACAAATAATATTACATAACAATACGAGGTTTTGAAATTTTTCTTGGGGCTCATTTAGACCATGTTGCCAAATGTTACCCGATTTTCTGACTCTTCAGAGAAGGTCAAAGTATATAATGCCGCATAGCAGTGTAATTGAACGAGTTTAATAAACAAAGTCAACCTCAAGCATAAATGGCACCATGATATATTCATCTAATCTCTTGTTACAAAAATATATACAGATCCAACCACTTCAAAAACTACTGTTACGACGAGCTAATATCTGATATGTTACTTCAAGTTTGTTTCATCAAGAAAGTATGCTGTAAATGAACATAAGGCTCAGGTACTTTTGAAAAATTACACTAATCTTTACTCACACCCTGGAATAAGAAAATTATTTTTCTGAAAATAGTGTGAGAAAAGAAACGGCACATCAGATACGTTACAATCAAATACGTTACTGATTAAATGTATCAGGCAGCATGATCGACGCAAGGCGAATTGGCGAACATGTTTTACCTTTCGGACCTCTTGCTCTACTTTAGTAAGCATGGCGGTTTAATTTCTGTCGATCTGTGTGCTCTTATTGCCAAATATAGATACGGTAATGTATCTGATCAGATCAGATTAGTAATGTATCTGACAAAATATTTTTTTTCTCATGTTATAGTCCATATCTACAAAATATTTATGTCTATATATTATATAATTATTAATAATGTAAATTTTTAAACTATTCTGCTGACACATTACCTATTCTCTCTTGATTAGGGTTGGCAATTTTTTTAATTTAAATCATATTTTTTAAAATTTAAATTGGATTTTTAATTTTTTTTTAATTTTTAACAAATTTCATCAGAACTTATATTCAATTAGAAAGAAATCTTAGCGTAATAATAGCATCAATGTTAATCTTATCATAAATTTGACCCCTAGCATTGTTCTTAACAGTTTACTTTGTAATTTAGCCCAGTTAAAAAAATATTACATTGTAACCAATAACACTTTTTGAAAAAATTTCCTCCAGAGGCACCAAAGGTGTATACATATTTCAAATAAGAAATTGCTTATACGGTAGACAATGTTTATTTCATCATTATTTCCTCATACATATTAGTTATCAAGGTTGATTAAAAATAGTGCTTAAGAAAATGAAATCTGTGTTTTACAATTGAATCACATGATTTTAATGTAATCAACTTTTTAAAAATTCTCTCAAAAAGAAGCAAAAATAGTCTTCCTATTTCAAATTCAAAGTTGCCTTTGTGCCTCCACTCTAAAGGAGCGGGGGACATTTTTGGGCTGTGCATTCAGAGTTCCATCCTTGAGTGCATCTATCTGTCTGTCTGTCTGTCTGTCTGTTTGTTATATTCTTATTATCACATTAACTTCAGGACCACTTGATTGGATATTAATTAAACTTGGGTCAAGTAGGTACTCTTAGGCAGCAATGATCTGAATAGACTTCAGAGTTGTCAGGTAGGCATATGTACTGTGATGCAAGGATAAAACGGTTAGATTTCAGAATCAAAGTTTTGAAGAGTTTCAGAGTTCCTTGCAAAAATGTTTATTAGTATTGTTACAAATTTCAACTGAGCAATTTAACTGCATCACAGCCAATATTTATGCCTCCCCACTCCCATAACATTTTAAGTTCTTTGTAATAGTCTAAAACCTTGCATCTAAATTTGAATGTCTCTTGTGTGATCAGCAATAACGACAATGCAGGAACAAGGTAAAATCAGACATGTACAAGTCCCTTACAATGTCACTTTTGAACTTCAAAGTCTAAGTTTCATTAAAAACCAATCAACAGCTCTGAAGTTCTAGCAGTAATAAGAAATAACATATGGACATATATACAAACGCACAGTATGCATGCAAGTATACGCTTGGACACCCAAAAACATGAAAACATGAAAACAAAGATGCCAATGGATTATAACAGTGCCCCTCCCCCACATCCAGCATACTTGAACAAATTTTAGTAATACTACATGTATCAACCCTGTTACCCAACCATAAATATGATTTATTTTCTTACATCTATTTGACATAATATGGAAACATTTTCTCATAGTACTACACAGTCTGTGAAAGAGATTTAAATCAGTGATTTTTTAAAAACAATCCAGGTGATTTAAATCGCAATTTAAATCATGATATAAATCAAAGCGATTTAAATCCGCCAACCCTGCTCTCAATCCTTTCATTTTTCCTCAATTCTTTTCTGATCAGGGTGGTAACGTATCTGATGAGATAATTATGTATTACTCATTTGTCCTTTATAATTTTCTTGAGACATTATCTACATGTATAACAGAAACAACGAGGAAATGGAATTTATGCGTATTACTTTCATAAAAATCTTCTTCAACTTCATTTTTACCATCTTCCGTAACTGCAAATTTCAGAACTATATCAGAATAAACATTGTAGTTTTATGTTTTACTGTTATTATTCATATTTTACATATATCTCAATGTTATAGAGTATCTAATCACTTATCTGTGTAAAGATCGTTCTTCATGGATAGAAGTATGTTGATTTTACGATTATAGTCATATTTTGATGTTCCACAAGTTAGAATGCATTTATTGGTTCTTGGTCTGTTGCTGCATACAGTATGCCATACACCGTTCTTCTTTGCATCCAGAATTTATTTCATCTGGCAGAGATGTTACGTGCCATTTGTTTTTTATCACAAGAGTAATACTTGTTCATAACGTTTCATACATAATCAATGAGATTACTGATAAAATTAAACTACAAATACAAACTCAATTCTCCCTATCGCATATAGCTCTCCGAATCTGAACGCATGCGGCGCACTATTTATTCGGGCCCAGATTCTTGGAACAGCTACTTCCGGTAAAATTTGTGCATGTAATAGAAGCGTACATCGTTCTACGGTAAACTTCGTGAGTCGCTTGTGTCATAATCTTTCATTTAATTTTGCGAATAAAAACATCATTTTATATATATTTTTTTCATATCAGCACTTTATTTACATGGGTTTCTTTTGCGAAGCGGCCCAATGTTGGGCTGCTGACGCAAAACGGAGAAATTACGGTAAATATCCATGGATGAGGAACGTGAAGCGTGAAGCGTGAAGCGGAAGTAAGCGTGCCAAAGCCAAAGTGCGTGATATCGGTATCGCAAGGTGATATCGCTTGATATCGGCTATATGCGATATGGAGAATTTAGGGTTACATATTTCAAGCCGAAATATATATGATTTTTTCTTTGTATTTAACCTCCACGATCATTTTTATTGCAGAAAAGGTTGACTCAAAAATGTTTCCATGATGTTTATACATGTTCAAGCTTTAGTTTTGCACAAATGTTGATATTTTAAAGCAAGAAATTAAAGGGGTACTCCGGCCTGAAATTAATATGGATTGAATAAATAGAGTAAAATTAAACAAACAAATCACTGAAAATTTCATCGAAATCGGATGAAAAATAATGAAGTTATGGAATTTTAAGTTTTGCATTATTTTGGTAAAACAGTTATGTTGCACATCATCATGAATATGCAGTGAGTGAGCTGATGATGTCATATCCCCACTTTTTCTTTTGTATTTTATTATATGAAATTGCAATTATTCAAATTTTCTGCTCCAAGCATATAACTAAAAGGACTGACTCCTTATTTAATGTGTAAGTTCATCATTGCTGTTACTTATTTTGTAACAAGGGAGATATTTTTTATAGACATGTATGAAAAAATGAAATAATGAAGATTTCATATAATATAGTTAAAAAAGGAAAGTGGGGACGTGACATCATCAGCTCACTCATTACATATTCATGATGACATGCATAGAACTGTTTCCCCAAATAATGCAAAACTTACAAATTCATACACTTCGTTATTTTTTATCGCATTTCGATGAAATTTTCAGTGTTTTGCTTGTTTAATTTTACTCTTTTCATTCGATTAATGATATTTCAGGCCGGAGTACTCCTTTAAGCAGACTATCAGAGGTTTTCTAAGATGTGGCTTCAAATTGTTCAAAAGGGTTACTGAGCTTGGAAATATTTCTTGAAAAAATGATGGTAGCCAAAAATCACCCATTGACTGCTTTGTATTCTTAAGGGATTCAAGTTTCTGAATTTCATAAGAATTTGATGTTGAAATTTTGTCATTTGTACAACTCTAATTGCAACTTTTTTGGAGAATGGCCCTTTGTTCTCCCATTCTTCTTTCATTTCTTCCCTAATTAGGTATTCTAATACTTACATGTACATGTGCATCTTTCATTTCTTCCCTAGTTAGGTATTCTAATACATGTTCATCTTTCATTCCTTCAGTCCCATCTCATCTGCAATTTTGGTATACATGTAATTTCTGTTTTCTTTTTGGATATTGTCACATTTTGTGGAGGTGGTTACTATTTATCATAGAGGACAGGTGTACATGTATGTCAACAACAATATATTTCATAAGCAAGTTTCTGCAATGACCTGACCCACTTTCCTTCCCACCCATGTATGTCCATCACTATGACAACTGCTACTAAGAGGCAAAGTATAGTCTACTCATGAAGACTTCTTTTGATAAATATTCATTCCCATTGCATGAAACATTCACAAATTTCGCTAGTGATCCTGATTCATAAAAATACATACTGAAAAATAACTGAATCACAACTGATGCAACTAAATTTTCGCAATTTGTGAACGTGCCTTGCTAAAGAAAAATGGCTGCCATTTACATTTTCACAATAGTTTGATGTTAAATATGTTGAAAGTGTGTCTAGTTTGAAGGTATTTCAACATCAGTTTGAGGTGGATTGACATCACTTAGAAATCAATTAATGTTCCCTGTCTATGCTATTTCTGACTTTATGAGGAGAAATCTAGCAACAGCCTTGCATGGAAAATGAATCTGGATTTAATAGACCAGTTTTATAATCAGCCCTGTGAGTTGGGTTTCAAAAGAAGGAGCCTAATAAAAGCTGAAACTAGTTTACCTGATCTATTCATTTATCTTCCGCTTCATATCTGATGTAATGCAGATTGAACAGCCACCCACACATGGCGGCGGGGTCCACAGTTCGCTCGTATACGAATGCAATGAACTTCACTTCGCGCGCGAAGGCAAAACACATACAGTACATGTACGGTACGTTGTTTTCCATTGGTCGCAAGAGAGCTATACACTCCGCTCGCAGCCGTTTCCAGCTATTTAAAACCATTGAAATAATGGTTGCCGATAAAATAGCGGGAATAGCGTACGGGGGAAAAACGCAAACAAAGCGGATTTCCGCTAAAAAATGGAGATCTCACAGGCCTGCATATTGCAGTCAAATTTATACACGTTTGCCTCTAGAAAAACAAAGATTCATATATATGTATATGTATTGGAATAGCCAGAATGCTTGCATACATTTAATAGTCATTGCTAGGTTGAACAAACATTATGGCTTGTCTGACCTAACAACATGTAATGTATTAAAGCAATTTGCCTTCTGACTATGGAAATGCAATCTTTGAAACGGGTGAATGTAATATTAATTTGTCACAAGGCACCTTACAAAGATGTAATAATAATAGCTGTTTCTTTTATAGTGCCTTACCAGTTACAATGTAACCGACCAAAGTGCTTACAGCATTATTACCCCGGTCACTGTATTCAGTTGCGATTCTGCACATTACAGTGCACATTCTCCACTTCTCTGGTGAGCATTCCCACGTAATGTACACGCATTATCTTTGAATACATTACAAAAACAACCTATTCATAAAGACTAAAACACCCTACAAATACATGTAAATTGTCATTAATTGAAAGACAATAAGAATGAATTCTAAATCAAGGAATTGTTCACAATTTCAATAACTTTCCTGTATACACTATGTAGTTCTAGCTAAAAATTTAATAAATGTGTACATTTAGATAGGCTTACATCTAGATACAGTCTAATTTTGAAGACTATGAATATTATGGGGCGGAGACAGGTTAGCCCTCCTGGGAGAAAATATCCAGCAAGAAAGATAGGGAGAGAAACAGACAAGAGCAGAGATGAAGAGAGAGAGAGAAAGAGAATGAACAAATCCCCAACCCTATCAAATATACCCAATATCATGGAAAGGTCTAGAGACCTTACAATAAAACTTGAATATAAATTGTGCATTAACATTCAAACAGCAGAGGCCATGTGTAACAATAGGTTTTCACCTACACTGTGACATCCTGTGATCTGAGATTTTCAAGAAGTTTGGAAAAAGTATTCTTTTCTTGTCTTCACAGGGAGATAGTGTTTACCAAACTTTTCTTCGACTTTCAGCACCAGCTGCATAAACGGAAATGCCTTAACTTTATTATCATACATGTGGAATTTATTATCAAGAAAAAGGTAAGTTTTTATATCTTTTTTTGTACAGAAATGAGGATAATAAAACTTAATTTAGTTTTTCTATTAAAAGGTGTCAATGTATAAGTTGGAGAGAGTGATTTCATGTGATCATCTGAAATGAAAACGAATTGTATGGCACTCGTGAAAAATCAGTTTTGAAAGGCCATTTACATACATGTGTAGTTCTAAAGCAACAAGTGCCTTTGCTGGTTTTTCAATGATACTGAAATGACCCTGTTTCATAACACTCTAGAAAGGGCATCATTAGCAAATTTCACGGTTATACAATGACTTTGCACTTTTGGTGCCATATCTAATATCACTGCACTTCAAGTGTTTATTTCATGTCTAATTTTTTTCTTTTCTTCTTTTCTTTTTTAGAAAATGAAGCACTTGAAAGTCATTAATGATGTAATTATGTACCACTAACATGGCACTATTGGTGGCACTATTGATGACACAGTACAATCTTTGATTAGATGAGATGGGGAAAAATAATTGCGTCCCACAAGAGAGAGAGGAATATTGCCATTCAAGAAAATCGGAATCAATTAACACTTTCTTCTAGTATGTCTGTAGATATATTAGCAGGCTATGACTTTGGACTAAATGAAAATAATACAAGTTCTCAAATCAACTCACATCTTATTATCACATGGGCCAAATCAATATACAGTCAACCTCGCCTACGTCGATCATGACGGGACTGGGTTAAATTTTTTGACTTGTGCGGAAGTCGAAGAAAATCCTACTAACGCGTATACATTGTATACATAACACAGGGACGCCGCAGTGCAGTGCGGACTGGCCGATTGGGAGTTCTCATCACATAATGTACCATGATTTATACTGTGCCGACATCGAGAAAATAAGAACATACATGTACTGTACCTTTCATGTACCCAGTATATTACTTCACACTCCTGTTACAAGTTGGACAATAAAGAATAAAACCAGACACATCCATTTATATGCACATGGCTGTGAAGGCAATAAAACTGCATGCAGTGCATGTAGGTACGTGTCCGTCCAGCCGGCCAGTCGTGCCAACATGATTCAACACATGACATTTTGTTCTTCACATGAGAGCGCGAGAATGCACAGGAGAGGACGCGAGGATCACGCCAGCAAGTCGGGGAATTTTTGTAACAAAATCGGCATGTGGCAGTTTCGACAATGACTGATTTCACATCGCCGTCTAGTTCGACTTGCGCTGTGTAAATTTAATGCTTTTTCATGGTATTGTTCTGAGATTTGATCGATTTAGGGGAGTATTCGACCTACAAAAATCGACTTGTACAAAGGATTAACACCCGTAAGTCTATGAGGATAAATTGAGACTTTTTATTTTCATCGACTTGAGCGACTATTCGACACATGAGACGTCGACTTAAAGCGAGGTTGACTTTACACTGTATTTCAATATTGTGTGGCAAGTTTTGGCAACTACAGATACATTTCAAGTATATGTACAGGAATGCTGAATCTAAAGAATTATTGTCTTTCCACATGGGAAATCGTAATATACATGTAAACTTAGATCTGTTTATGTCTATTTAATAACAAATTTTGAGAAAATATGCTTACAAATAAAAGAATCCCTTAGTATATTGTTTGCTATTGCACTACTCATTTTATGCCATAAATGTATATTAAACTTAATATTTAATAAGGTGTTTCCATTTCTCACTTACGGTACTTTAAAAAAGTATGGTCACAGTCATAAGTATTGTGAATTTTTTGTTTGATTCATTTATTTGACCCAGATAATAGCATCAATTTTGAGATAATTACCAACCAAATTTTAATTGGATAGATCAGGGATAATAAATTTTAAAAATCATGATTACTAAGCATGATTCTTGGAAAAGCAGGAATGAAAAAGAAAAGATTCAACCCCTTAAATATGGGTATCATAAAAAGAGAAAATTAAGGAAATACATTTGTTACAACTTTGGCTTTTGCAATGCTGTGTAAAAAATCATTTCCATCGCCAGGGTCTGAAAAATGTATCTCTCCTAGAATCAACTTCTAAATTCTATATTTTGTTTTCATAAATAAATTATATCTTTTCCAGATGTCTGGTTTAGCTCAACAATTCCTGTACATCTTTGGGAGACTGCAGGCCAGCCCTGAAAGCAACAATGACGAATCAGACGAATCAGAGATTGATATCAGTACTCTGGAGATCATTGAGGAAGCATGTGAGGTAATGACTGAGGTAATGTGCATTTCAGGATTCCATGCAAGAAAACAGGAGTGCTGTACCTCTTTTACTAAACTGCGGTAATGGCAGGCTATAGAAAATGTCAGTATATATATTTTTAATTTATAACTTCATACGGTTTATTAAAAAATACAACCTTTTCATATTAAAAGTAACAAACATTTCAAACCTTGTTGAGGAAAATTTGGGATTGATAAAGTTCTTGACAGCAAATTTACCTAAGACTTATTAATTCAAGTTATCAAACAAAATCAATGACCATTTACTTTGTTTTCAGTCTTTTGTGGACTGGCATTTAGGGGAAAAATGCTATGATCATTAAGACATGTGTACTAAATCTAAGTACATGTATGTGAAAAATTACAACTGATATTTAAAGGAAACCTCACCCCAAGAAATAAATGTAGTTTTTCTGAGAGATTTATTGTATTATACATTTATGAGAGAGGTATAAATTGAGATATTCTTTAAAAATCTTAACGGAATGTAAAGTTTCTCAGCACGACAGGGGCATCGCCATATTCTTTATAACTGATGTACATTTACATTTACACTAAAGTGAAGTCATTTAGCATGTTAACTTATTCAAATTTATGGATGCTTCCATGCGTCTGTGGCGCTGAAGTATTTCCTTCACCTTCTATTTTCTTGCGTAATATAATTGTCAGAACGCAAATGGCATGAATAAGTTGTGGCTCTTGCGGGATGAAAGTTTCGCATTTATATTTTCTTTGTCAACTGCATTATTTCATTGTTTTAAATACACGAGTTACATTTTCCTCTCTTCATGTATTTTCCACATACATGTAATAATTGAAAATATTATTTTTACATTCTCAGCTTTGAATTTCCCCGAATTGAAAGGTACCTATTTTGTTAAGTACTGAATTAAAATGTCTCTCTGACTAGAGCTTGGCCCATGATTCATGCACAACTTTGCCTAGTAGAAGTACATCAAGAAAATGGAGCATCCATGTTATGCTAACAAATCTATCTTGCATCATACCAAGAATATTTTCATTTACATACATATACCATACATATTTCTTGTACATTATTGTACGGAATAACAGGCAGGAACTAAATTTATCATTCTGCATAACTGCATTTATTTCTCGGGGTAAGGTTTGTTATCAATAACAACTGCCACATTTCTATGACAAATTCGTTCTCAGCCAATCAGATACAAGGATTTCAGTAGCTTATAACAGTTATTGTAACTTGCTATTGATAACAAGTTTTATGAAAAGGGGCCCAGTTTATTCAACTATGTGGGTTGCGAGCTACATGTACATCCCTACAGCAATTCTTTAAAGCTTTCAAACATTTTAAAACTTGTCAACTTCACACGAAGAAGGAAAAAAAATGCAGAAAAATGAGAGATCCTAATATATCTAAATCTGCCAATCAAATATGGTTTTGAAAAACTGATGGTATTTAAACAAACAAATTCAAGAGCTCTTTTAGGGGTACCGCATGAAGGTATGACATCATCAAAACACATCTTTCTTGAGGGGGGCATTTATACACTAAAATTTGATATTTGTTGGAACATGTTTTATCAAAACTTTTTTTTAATAACACAATTGGATGTAGATCTACATGTCTGAAATAAATGGAAATTCTGTGACAAACAAAATAATAATATTAGTAAATACCTATTATAGATCTACATAAAAATACTCAAATCATATGCAACCATCAAAATAATGACGGGCTTCACAAAAGCGTTTCAAACTCAAAGTAATACAGGCCTAAGTGAATCACAAATTTACAAAATTTGGCCAAAGTCATTATTATGCCCAGCCGCCATTAAATCCGCCTGAACAAGTGAATAATTACTCCAGTTTCTTGGTTTGCATTGTTGAAATTCAGTTATTTATTACGGAATAAATGCTATCGTTATCGATTCATATCAGCAAGAAAGAGCAGGATTCGAACCCGGGACCTTAAACGCGAGTGCAGTGTAGAAAGAGGATACTCTGACAGTCTGACCAGACGCCTTTAACACTAGACCACGAGCAATTGACAGCGAACCTGATCTTGCTGCACTATGTACCTCCGCTCCTTACAAATCGTATCTATACCTCCGTTCTGCTGGGTTTTTTTATATCCCAGGTAGGATTCTTGCCAATTTGAGGATTACTGGGCATATTAGCTATAATAGCCCAAAATTTTACTCTACATTAAGTTGAATCAATTCTGAAATACAAACTTCACATCATTACACTCATGAACCGCTGAATCCTAAAACTCTTTTTTCCAATTCTGGAACCTCAAGAATATTTTGTATGACATCATTTCCCTACGCTCCAGTTATTTCGCGCTCGGCATTCAATGGTTTGACATAGCCGGAAGATTCATGATTGCTATAATGATTGCTATAATGATTGCTATAAAAAGTATAAAAATAAAATCTATGGAGTCAAAACGGGTCATACTACAGTACTGGGCTATCATTATGATCATACTCGCTGATAGACCAAAAGCTTCAGTCTCTCTGTATCGTCGGTTGTTCCGCTGAGACTCCGTCTGGCTCCACTAGACCTTCGTACATAGAGACTGAATGCTCACATATCGCGTAGTGTGTGGACGGTCATGTCCGGAACCGGAAGCGGTTCTCGGGAAAGATCGCCATTTTATTATTTGTCCGTGTGTCTGTGTGTGTAGCATTGCATTCAGTGGCGTACCCATTAACAGCGCAGTGCAGTATAGTACCTGTAGCGTGTGAACCACCAAGACCCGAGATGCCTAACAATGACACCCAAAGAAAGACACCATGCTTTTCGATTACTGTTCACCATAGAAGCAAGGTTCGATATCATTGGGCTTATATCACAGATTAACAAATACTAAGGCATCTCCGGGCTAGACTTTCACCTTGACTGACAAAATGAGGCAACACCCAAACTCAGCTGCCCTCTCGCGACCAAACATGGATTTACTACTCGGTCCGAGTGCAAACCAACATTCTATACACAACATACCGGCCCCCTTAAATGAGAATAATCAATGAACATTTAACATAATTCCTCCCTCCTCTCTTTCTCCCAATTTAAACTACGCTGCATGACAATAATTATTATGCTGCACGATTATTATGCTGCCCACAATTGAAATTCACCTCCTAAATTTATCAACTTATGTCCACATCAACTTTATATAATCTTCCTAGAGTAAGAAACTGTTCTGGAAATGTCAAATTCACCATGACAACCATATACATTTCGGGCAAAATTTGCTGTAATGCTGTAATCGACATCAGTAATATCACTATGAAAACCAAATATGACAGCCATATCCGAAATCCAACATTCCTAACTATTGTATCTTCACCACTAGCTTCAGTGTTATCTAAACAGTCATAATATTAATTTTCAGAAACCAGTATCGTTTTGTGACACTTTAAATATTATTAACATCAATCACCTGATAACAACTTCAGAGTTCTCAATATTCCTCGCCTGAAATCAGATTCATTGTGGCAAACATTTGACCTAAAAGAAATTACACAATTTCTTCACTATTTCTTATACCAAGAATACACACAAAATATTAAATCCACCTTGAAATTCGTCTTACTGACTAGAAAAATGGGAACTCTGTGACATTATCAAGTGATTTCTGTTAAACATACAATAAAGTAAACTCATTCCCATTTAAGACCTTCTAAGAGCTGAGCTCCGGGCAATTCTTTCTCCTTTCAATAAAATGCGTCTTTCCTCAATTTGCAACTTCTGTCATTAATGAAATGAAATTTCTGTTTACTTGAAATCATTGTTCAGGCATATTTCTCATTAATTCTATATCGTGCATAACTTAATCAGTGCACCTTTCTGCACACACTTGACATCAGTTATATTTACATTTAAATTTACATTTAATCCCTTGCCAGGTATCCTAGACTATTTTCAAATCAGTCCATAATGATATACCCTTTAGAGAAACCTCTGCTCTGGAGCATAATTTTGTTTGAAAATACCTTCACATACGCAACATAATTATCCTAATACTTATAAATTAATTTTGCCTCAAGCAACACATCAAATGTAAGTTGAATTCTATTACAGTCGAGCAACGACCTCGTTATAATGGGTCTTGACTGTAAATCAACTTTAACCTTTCATTTGTTTTTGGTTTGTATTTTCTATATACCTGTGAGACATTTGTCTGATGACTGCAAATTTCCACAAACTGTACATACTTAACACTTAAATACATTCGCATATGAACTCCTTTGCGATGTCAGGTTCCTATGTTTTTTCCTTGCAAAGTTAATATCGCGATAAAGTGACAAATCTATGAATTTCTCGCTGAAAAAGAAGACTTGAAATGCTTATTTCGCGATACCCAAATTGTTGCCTTGAGTTTACGTGCTCATATTTAGATGATTTCAGTGAAATCAACTAAATTCCTTTAGCGTTGAGATGTCTCGATCAATATCATTTGATTCACAAACTGTAAATAAGCACATATCCATATCACTTGATCCATGAATTCCACATGAGAAATTTAAAGGTCTCCTTCTAATATTAGGCACAATTTCGAAATGGGTCGAACGATGATGCTACTCTTCGTCTTGATCTCTGCGCTCCGGGTGAAACCTTTCTTATCTGGGAAAATCTGAAGAACTCTTCCCAGCAGCCACGAATTTCGCGGAGTGTTCCCATCAGCAACCAAGATCAGGTCGCCAATCTGAAGGCCACGGTAGGTCGTGACCCACTTCTTCCTCTCCTGTAACTGTGGTAAGTACTCCTTTGACCAGCGCCTCCAGAACACGTCCGCAAGATATTGGACTTGGCGCCATCTCCTCTTCGAGTAGACATCTGAGCTATTTGACACTGTTGGCGGCAGCTGTGGGTTTCTGTTCAGTAGAAGTAAGTGATTGGGGGTTAAGGCCTCAAGGTCATTGATATCATCGGATACTCTGGTTAGAGGCCTATTGTTGACAATGGTCTCAATCTCGCAGAACAGTGTTGATAGGCTTTCGTCTGAGAGCACCTGTTGCTTAGCGATGGCCAGTATGAGCTTCCTCACTGTCCTAATTTGTCTCTCCCACACTCCTCCAAAGTGGGACGCTGTGGGTGGGTTGAATGTCCATTCTATGTTCCTTTGGAGCAATTCTGCATTGATTCGAGCTTTATTCCACCCATATATTTCTCGTTTCAGTTCTCTTTCCGCTCCCACAAGATTAGTACCATTATCTGAAAGGATCTCCTTGACATTACCCCTACGAGCGATGAATCGACGAAGGGCGTTGATACACGAGTCCGTATCCAAGGAATGTGCGACTTCCAAATGAATGGCACGTGTGGCAAGACATGTAAATATAACACCATATCTCTTCTCCATGCTGCGTCCCCTTTTTACCAAAAAGGGACCAAAGTAGTCGATGCCAATCTTGGTAAATGGAGGTTCATCAGGTAACAACCTATTCTCAGGTAAGTCAGCCATTTTTTGCCTCATCATTTTACCTCTCTGTTTCCTACACTCGACACATCTGCCAATCATGCTCCTGATAGCCGTCCCTGCACCAAGCATCCAGTATTTTTCACGGAGCACAGAAAGGACGTGGTTCCTTCCACTATGACCGGCCCTTTGATGAACTTCTCTCAGGATTAGTTCGGACACGTGGCTCCCCTTAGGCAAGATGACAGGGTGTTTAGACTCTAACGGCAGAGCTGATCTCTCAAGTCGTCCACCAACTCTCACCAGACCCTCATCGATCTTAGGGTCTAACCTGTACAACTGACTTGATCTTGACACCTTTCCAGGCGAATTGGTTAGCAATTCCATTTCCTTTTGGAAGAAGCATTCTTGCACCCAGTGCAAAATTCCTTTCTCTGCATTCTGCATATTGTTGAAGCTGATCTGCTTTAAGTCCTTCAGTTGTTGCTCCGTATGGACCTTTCCTTTGAGTTTCAACCACTGCTTGAACTTCAGGATCCAGCAGACAGCCCTTCTCAGCTTGTACCATGAAGAATATCTGTTGATAAGCTTCTCCAAGGGCCTTTCATCAGACTGAGTGCTGAATGTCATTGAATTTTCTTTCGGTTGTTTGATCTCTAGTTCCTCTTGACGTGTCCCCAGGAGATCAATAGGAGTGGTAGGCCACTGTTGAACATCACACCAAAGAAAGGCAGGACCGTTCAACCACCTGTCATTCAGTTTGTCTGGAGTTAGTCCCCGGGAGACATCATCGGCTGGGTTTCTCAATGAGTTAACATATCTCCACTGTCTTGGGTCAGAAGCATCTCGTATGGTAGAGACTCTGTTCGCCACAAATGTGCGCAAACGCTTGTCGTCACTACTGATGTAATGAAGGACTATTGTACTGTCCGTCCAAAAGACTGACTCATCCAAGTGATAATCCAGTTCCCTTCTGATCTTCTTGTCCATTGATACGGCAAGTGTTGCTGCCATGAGTTCTAGGCGAGGTGTAGTCATCTTTTTCAAGGGTGCTAGTCTGGATTTAGCCAGAACTATGTTGCAATGAACCTGGCCTTCTCCACTCGTCATGCGCAGATAAGACACAACGCCATAGGCTGACTCTGACGCATCGCAGAAATGATGGATTTGGTACTTGTTCACTTCATTGAAGGGCTTGAAACACCTGCTCACTCTGAAGTTGCTCATTAAGGGCAGATATTCCTTCCACTTCAGCCATTTTAGTCGGTGCTCATCTGGGATCGGGTCATCAAATCCAATCTTAAGAGCAGTGAGCTCCTGGAGGATCTTCTTGGCAACCAGCACAAATGGACTGGCATACCCGTAAGGATCGTAGATAGATGCCACCTCGCTTAGAATGCCCCTCCTGGTTATTGGTTTGTCTTTGGATGTGAACTTATAAGTAAGACAATCAAGCTCCACATCCCACGTGACTCCGAGAGCTCTTTCGACAGGGAGTGCATCATGATTCAAATCGAGTCCAACAACATTCGTTGCTCGGTCTTCCTCAGGCACTGACTCAATCACAGCTGGGCTACTGCTTACCCACTTGGTAATCTTAAATCCTCCTTTGTCAAGCATGGTACTTAGTTCATCCACAAGCTGTATTGCATCATTTTCAGTTTTACATGAAACGAGGCAGTCATCCACGTAAAAATTGCGGTTAACAGCTTCCACTGCTTGTGATGAAAATTCATCCCTCTGCTCTTCAGCTGTGTGTTTGAGGGCAAAACTGCAAGCACTCGGGCACCATGTTCCCCCAAACAAGTGTACAGTCATCCTGTAAGCCTTTGGCTGTCGGGTAAGGTCTCCTTCTGGCCACCACAAGAAGCGGAGGAAGTCTCTCTGCTCACTCGGCACTCTAACTTGATGAAACATTGTCTTGATGTCTCCCATAATGGCAACAGACTCTTGACGGAATCTAAGTAAGACACCAAGAAGATTGTTTGTCAAATCCGGACCTTGCGCTACCACATCATTCAATGAAGTTCCATTGTATTTAGATGCGCAATCAAAGACGATTCGTGTCTTGTCAGGCTTGTTGGGATTGAAGACAGGGTGATGTGGTAAGTACCATACACCTTCACGTTTCTCAGCATCATCCTCATGAACCTCTTCGGCATATCCTTCTTGCAGCAAAGAAATCATCCCTTCACTGTACTTAGCATGTAGAGAAGCATCCTTTTCTAGCCTTCGTCTCAAGGATACCAGCCTGTTACTTGCAACCTGGATATTATTTGGCAGATCTTCGGGTTTCTTCCGAAACGGAATAGGAAGCTGGTAGTGATCTCCATCTCTGCAGACTCCTTCCTGCCAAGTCTTTAAGGCCATCCGGTCATTGACAGACATCCCTCTTTCATCATCTCGAAGGTAATCTGTTCCCTCTAGCTTCCAGAATTTATGGACCTGCTCTTCCAGGAGCATATTACTGTCATCAGAGATGAAGCTGCAACTCGACGACGTTTGGTATTTCTGGAAACCGTTTGCAATTGGTCCATTGATTGTCCAGCCAAGTAGCGTTCTCACAGCATAAGGTTCCCCAGGAGCACCTGCCTTGATTTCCAGTGGAACAAGGGCTTCCGGCACGTCTTGCCCTATCAGCATGGTCACTCTTTTCGTCATTGTGTAAGGAATTTCAATGCCAGTAAAATGTTTATATTTGGAAAGGTCTTCTTCCCTGGCCATGCTTCCAATGCTGATATTGAGACTTGGGCGGGTTAGAAACTCTGCCTCTACCTCCTTAGATTGTAAAGCTCCTTTAACCACCAGCTTCACCCTTACGCACTCAATGATGGTATTGTGGCTCTCCAAGGTTGCCACCTTTAAGATCTTCTTCTTTCCCTTTATCTTGAATACATTTGCTAATTCCTGGAGGCAAAAAGAGTTGGTGGAACCAGGATCCAGCAGGGCGTAGGTCTCTATGCTCAGTTCTCCTCCTGGAAGTCTAACAGTGACTGGAATAATCGGTAGAGCCACTCTGCTACCACCAAGACTTCCGGCCCCCTTGGGTCCACAGCTAGCAAACGATGCGACTTCACTTTCCGTTTGGGTGGTCGAGTCATGCAAATTTCTTGAAGACCTTGTGACCCTTCCGACATGGAGAAACTTTGTGTGCTTTTGTCGGCATCCTTCAACCGTACATGTTCTATTCATGTTACACTTCGCTGATACATGGCCTGGTCGCAGACAGTTGAAGCACAGCCTGGATTTGAATGCAAAGTCACGGCGTTCATCGGGACTCATTTTGATGAAGCCTTGACAGGCAAAGAGAGTATGGTCACCCTCACACATGATGCAGCCTCCTGTCGGTGTGTTCACTGAGGCGGCAAATACTCTTCCTGTTGCTTTACCTGCAGACTTAGTGCTACCAGTTCTTAGAAGATCTCCAAACACTGGGTCATTCAGCTCATCAGCAGCATTATTGATGAACTCAACAACATCCTGCATGCATGTTGATCTGCCGCTATCCCTGATGGCCTTCACGTGTCTCAGCCAACGACTTCTAAGGTGGAATGGCAAACGTTCAATGATCTTCACGAGTTCACTCCTGCTGCTCATCTCATGGATCATTCCAATGGCCATCAGAGTTTCAGCGCAAGTCTTTAACTGGTCAGAAAAATCCCTGAGATGCTTTGGGGTGTTTTGGATGCCTGGTCCTTCTGTGACCTTCTTCACCCAAGCATCGGCGATCTTAAACTTGCTTCCAAAGCGATCTGCCAGCAGGGATCTCGCGTGGTGGTAGCCATCATCTGGGTTCAGCATCAGGCAGCACCGAATAATATCTTTGGGCCTATCAGTGCACAGGTTATACAGCTTCAGTAACTTGGTGTTGTTGTCAAGAGATGATTCCCCTATCACACTATCAAAGGATCTAATGAATTCGAAGAAATTCAAGGGGTTTCCATCGAACTTCATGATCTCAACATTTGAAATGTTAATTGTTTCCAAAAGCTGCTTGAAAGGTTGATGTGTTATGTCCTGTGGTCCTTGATCAGTACTCTTTGTGTCTCTCTGGCTAAAAGTAGACTCTTTAGCTAAAGGCAGAAATTCTGGCTGAATAGTGAGCTTTCTGGCTGGAGGCAGACTCTCTGGATGAATGGTGGACTGACCACCTCCATGTCCACCTTCTTCTGAGTTGGTTGTCTGGTAGGCCTTGTGTCCGGAAGAATGAGCACCAGTACTCTTCGTTAAAGATGGACACTTAATGGCAGATCGATTTTCCTCATACACAGATTCTTCTGCCTCTGCAACCCTTAGCTTGGTTCTCAACTGCAGCTCTTCTCTCCTTTGTTTCATTTGCATTTTTAATTTTAGCTCTTCCATTTCTAACCTTTGCTCTTCCATTTCTAGGTCTTGTTGTTCTTTCAGTGCCATCAACTCCGCTGCTAATCCTGCGGCCTTTGCCTTCGCCCGCAGTCTCCAGCTTGCTGAAGTGGTGCTAACATCACTTCCTTGTTGACTTGCTGAATCTCCTGGCTTTATATCATCATCATCCACAGGGTTGTCATTTTCCTTATTATTGTCAATTACTATTACACTCATGGTGGAGGAGATGTCAATCAGTAAAGCTGATATCGAACTGTATGTAGCGTGTGAACCACCAAGACCCGAGATGCCTAACAATGACACCCAAAGAAAGACACCATGCTTTTCGATTACTGTTCACCATAGAAGCAAGGTTCGATATCATTGGGCTTATATCACAGATTAACAAATACTAAGGCATCTCCGGGCTAGACTTTCACCTTGACTGACAAAATGAGGCAACCCCAAACTCAGCTGCCCTCTCGCGACCAAACATGGATTTACTACTCGGTCCGAGTGCAAACCAACATTCTATACACAACAGTCCCGTAACGTATAACTGGAACGTACGTAGCGAACATGGTAGCGAACTCGTAGAGTCGTAGCCTGCTGCTCGGTAAGTCCAAATTCTATTTCTAATTATTACCTTATAGGGGTGGGAGTTTCGGGTATTTTTTCAATTCGGGAACCCGACGATTTTTCGGGCGGGTTCCCGGTTACCCGAAAATCATATAACACAAATTACAAGCTTATATTTACCCTTAAGAAGCTATTAACACTGGGAAAAACTCGAAAGCGCATCGCTGCAGTGGGGCGCTACATGGATATTTACATGTAGATATTGAATGGCTGGTTGACGTTATCTACCGCCTTGTCATGTTACATACATGAGTAATCATTAAATACTTATTTTCGGGAAACGGGCATGTAATATTTTGACCCGGGACCCGATGCTCTCGGGCGGGACCCGGGTACCCGGTTTTTAGTCCCAGCACTATTACCTTATCTACTTTATTTTTTAAACTTTTAATTATATCATATGTAAGCTAAATATGGTCTAGACCTTTTGGCTATTATAGCTAATATGCCCAGTAATCCTCAAATTGGCAAGAATCCTACCTAGGATATAAAAAAAACCCCCAGCAGAACAGAAGTATAGATAAGATCTGTATGGAGCGGAGGTATATAGTCGGTGCAGCAAGAACAGATTCGCTGTCAATTGCTCGTGGTCTAGTGGTAAAGGCATCTGGTCAGACTGTCAGAGTATTCTCTTTCTACACTGCACTTGCGTATTTAGGTCCCGGGTTCGAATCCCGCTCTTTCTTGCTGATAATTTTTTCAGTTATGAATTGATAACGATAGCGTTTATTCCGTTATAAATAACTGAATTTCAACAATGAAAACCAAGAAATTTGACTAATTATTCACTTGTTCAGGCGGATTTAATGGCCGCTGGGCATAATAACCACTTTGGCCGACCTTTTTAAGTTCAGTAAATACATCTACTATCTGCTAGATCTTTTTCTAAAATAGTGAAAAACTAATTCCCACCTAAGCTTAGGTTGGCTGTTCGGACACCTTGTTGGTGATATACGGGTGTACCCACACCACGAATAGTGGTCATATTGACCACTACGAATACAATATACAAAAATAGTTGGTATTTTCTGTCGCGTGTAGTAAAGGTATGGGGAGAGAAATAAGATAAATATTTTAAATACTTGCTTTCAAATTCAGCCCTTAAAAACCTCACTCCTACCTCAAATGGCCGTTAGAAAGAACTTTTGATATTTTCAGCAAAATCCAAAGTCAAAATCTTGTCCAAAACCGGAGAAATCCCCGCCGATTTGTTTCGCGATCGCGTGTTGTTTACATACTGCCGATGTCTTAGACTAAAATCGGCCAATAAAATTTTTGTCCACGAAACACTCGGGATCGCAAGCGCACATCGATCTTTACGATCGCGCACACATAAAATCGGGACTTTTCCGTGTACGCCATATAGGGACCGAATTTTTAAGGACAAAACTCTTTTGGGGAGATGTCAGCGCCCGCGGCGACAAGGAAATGTACACAATGACTCCGATAGCTCGTTTCGCGAGAATCGACAGTAAATTACGGATTTCATTTTTGGAAATATATTTTCCAACATCGGTGAGTTGAATTTATTGTATTTCTTGAATATTTTGGGGTCGGTTTTTGAAAATTAAATGCCGATTTTGAGTGAATGTTGGTGTCTTTTGTGCAGTGGTGTTTTAAAAAGTTGAGGTGTATGACTGCCTACATTATACACACGAAGTATAGGAATGTAGCTATGAGTGGGTGTTCCGTCTCTAACAGTTATGGGGAAGGTTGAGAAATGTCAGAAATATTATTATTAAAGATTTCCCCATAACAGACGGTTATTTCTGTCTAACTCGCTGACAGTCATGACAGTGACTGACAGCCTCATCTTAATCTCCTCTAAATTCCAACTTAATGATGATGATGTATTACCCTGGCTCAGTGAGAATTAGATATATACATAATTCACTATACAAATGGCCAACTTCCATTCACCATTTCTCTTTCTCGAACCGGCGTATATATACGGTACCACGTTGACATTGAATTTGAACGTCATTCATTTTCAACAACATGAAGGTCATCACTCAGTCACCATCAGGCATCACCCGACACAGTCTCAGCCAAACACTGAGAGTGAGATTCATATTCAGTCAGACTTACCGCAAATTTTCCAAGGAATGGACACTTTTCGGTTTGACAGGGCCAAACCATCCTTTTGACTTTGAGAGCATTGTATAATAACCCAAATGGAGCCGTTAGTAGTGTGTTATTATTTGTAAAAACACTCTTGACTTGTCTCGAGTTGGGTTTGATTTCGCCGGATCTATTCAGCTGTGATCTTCTACTCCGTAGTAATTAGCCATACGGTACAACAGGTTTAGCCTAATTGTAAACGTTGAGAATAATTTGATATACTACTACTACTACTACTACTACTACTAAAATAATAATAATAATAATAATAATAATAATAATAATAATAATAATAATAATAATAATAATAATAATAGTAATAATAATAGTAATAATAATATTAATAATAATAATAATAATAATAATAATAATAATAATAATAATAATAATAATAATAATAATATTAATAATAATAATAATAATAATAATAATAATAATAATAATAGTAATAATAATATTAATAATAATAATAATAATATTAATAATAATAATAATAATACTAATATAATATTAATAATAATAATAATAATAATAATAATAATAATAATAATAATAATAATAATAATAATAATAATGATGATGATGATGATAATGATGATAATGATGATGCTGATGATGCATGGTAATAATTCATTAAAAAATTAGCAACAAAAACGACGATAATAATTCATGGTCGGCAGAAAGAAATTGGGTCCCTTCCCTGATCAAGTAGAGACCGAACGGGATCTTAAAGGATACATCCCCACCCCTATGAGGAAAAATGCATTTTGCAGTTTGGAACTTTGCTTCCCTTGTTCCCCCGCGGGATCGCCACCCCTGCTCAGTTGATGGAGCTACTCTAAAGTTATGGATCCCACATTGCAGCTCTTAACCCTCTCGTTACCACAAGACTAAAATACTCTTCACTTTGTACATAGTGTTGTTGACTTTGGTCCTGACAGGGTTGAGTGTTCTCCTCAACCTTTTCCCCCTGCACCTGCAGAGAATCTAAAGAAGGATCCTGCAGTCTTCCCGTCACTTGATGTCTTCAATAGGGCATTGAGGGAAGCCCTCATCTAGCATGCAGTCATGTCAACAAACTTTTTAGGAGCACTTCACATGTATATTACTGCACGGCAGCCTGTTTACATGTAAATATAATTTGCACCTGAAGTCTGTTTGTGCCATGACGACTGCATGCATGCCACTCTGCAGTGTGTTGATCTTCTGATATGAAGGATGCACTTTTTACAGAAGAAGAAGAAGGTAGATAGGATTAGGCAGCAAAGTCAGTTCAGTTCAATAAAAAAAAATCTTTATTATACCTCTCATTTAGTATTATACTTAACCATTAATATCATAACCCCTCCCCCTCTCTCTCTCTCCAGTGGCGGCACCAAGTGGGGCATGAAGCTTTGGCCCCCCCCCCCCCAGTTGCCCCCCCCCCCCAATAATTTTCGGAGTGAACAAAAATAAAAGGGTGGAACAAATTTTTGTCCGCCCTTGCCCCCCCCCCAACATTTTCTTTTGCCCCCCCATTTGCCCCCCCCCCCCCCACTTTAAAAATCCTGGTGCCGCCACTGTCTCTCTCTCTCTCTCTTATTTTCGAATCAAATTTGAGAGAGAAAATGCTTTTGCTTTTATTCAATTTTCACAAAAAGAGGATAATATTAGAAAATAAAATGATAAACGAAACTCTGAATAAAAAGAGGAAGAGAGATGGGAGATGGTTGAATTTGAACTTGATCTTGAACTTTATTATCCCATAAACTAAAAAATAGCGAGTAAGTATAAGCCAACACATGCACCTGAGTGACCTGACACCTGATTAGATTTACTGCTATCTGTTTCATTTTCAATTTCATTCTATCCCTATAACTTTGGCAGGGGAAGCGGAACGTCTTCTAACGTGGGTGGGGGCAATAGCAAAAGGGCACTTTTTTGAAAAAATGGGCACCTACAAAGAGTGATCAACTAAAGCAAAAAAAAAAAAAAAATGAGATAATTTGAGATATTGGAACTACCCTGATTATTACAATGTCTTTCATCATGTTCGAATGTTTTTATATATATATCCTTACGACGGTGGTTCCGGATACTGTTTCCGCTTCATAATCATAATTAGCAGTGATGTATTAATGGTCTGATGATGATTCATATACGAGCGAACACAAAATTTAAGATATATTTTCTAATGTGCTGAAGGCCTCAGGTTGTCCTTTATTTACAGCGATATAATGACAACCACAAATTCATCTTAGGACCTTGATCATGCAATTTGTACGTTAAATCTGTCCATTTGTGTGGTTGCATTGTAACCGATCAAAATCTATCCGAGAAAATAACCAAACTTGAATGGGTTTCAAGCATGCACCATAAGATATAAAACGTTGAAGGCCTTTGCATTATATGCAGGGGCTGCGGGGCGTTTTTGAAAGTGTGGGGGAGGGCTGATTTAATGTCACTTGAATTATGATAATTTCGCACCTTTTTAGGGATTTTATGAAACGTCTGTACTCAAAACGTGTGTGTGTGGGTGTGTGTGTGTATGTGTGTGTGTGGGAGGGGGCTGCAGCCCTCAGTCCCCCAGTTCCGCAGCACATGATATGAACATGACGGACAAAGAGAGTGGACAAATAAACAACTCCTTCATTCTACCCTGTTACAAAATATTCCAATTTTATGCATACTTTTAAAACAAAGGTTGTTCTTGACAACCTGAAAGCTTGTCAGAGGCTTGTCAGGCAAAGCAACAAGTAATGTATGCAAACTGGATTCCAAGTATTGTAGTTCATTCATTAATAACAGGTTAATGGAATTCCCATACTAGGTCCCCAGGAAAGAAACATCCATTAATTTGAATAACTTAGTAAACAGGTCTATCGCTCTGATAGACAAAAGAACATCCCTATACTGCTATAAGTAAGCATGGTAAGTATAACAGGTCAATATGCATGGAACACCTGTTCTACATATTTTTTCTTTTTTTTTACAGAATAGCAGTGAATGGATGTTCTTTTGACTATACCAGAACCATTGTGACGGGTAGAATGAGGGGTTAAAAAACAAAATGTCAACATATACTTGATGTGGTACCTTTTGTAGGCCACAATGGGAAATATAGGTTCAAAAAAGGGTATTTTTGGAAGAGGAAAGGGCACTTAAGAGATATAAAAGGGACACCTCTCAGATTTGAAAAGGGGCACTAAGTTAAAAAGCTTGGGCACTTATATTATCAAAGAAGAAATGAGAGGGGGATTTTTCGGAAATAAAAAGGGCACTCTTTTTGTACATGTCCCCCTGTGGCCCCCGGAAGCGCCGCCTCTGAACTTTATATAATTCGTTGACTCACATGCACAATGAGACGGACTCCAAAGTCTGAAACCAAGCCTTATTTACATACCAATGGAAATATGATACGAGAATATATTAGGACCTACAACACGATGCATATCTCATGTCTGTTCAACTTCCCAGAAAAACAGTTTATAGGCCAGGTGCGTCGACCCGTCTTCAGAATGAATGAATTTATTACCATTTCTGGAACAATATATGAAACATATTTACAAGGTATTTACAAATGTGAATGGTAATGAGACCCACGAAATAGCTGAAATGGCTAATGAATATGTGTTTCCATCAGGGGCGGATCCAGGATTTAGTATGGGGGGGGGGGGGGCACAAAATGCAGGTTTGTCAACTTTTGGAAAAGGGAGACCCATATTTTGGGGGGTCCCGCCAGCTCTCCAAAACTCGCTCAGTGGAGGGTGGGGGGGAGGTAGCCGACAATTTTTTTTCTCGCCAGACCTCCAAAATTCGCTCAGTGGGGGGGGGGGGGGGGGGGTTATGGGGTCCAGTTTCCCCTCCACATAATTCTTTGATAAGCAAAAAAAAAAGTTTTTTATTCTAAAAGGGAGGGGGCACACAAATGCAGGTTTGTCAACTTTTGGAAAATGGAGACCCATATTTTTTGGGTCCCGCCAGACCTCCAAAATTCGCTCAGTGGGGGGAGGGGGGTTATGGGGTCCAGTTTCCCTCCATTAAAAAATGTTTTTCAATCTAAAGGGCGGGGGGCACAATAGCAAAAAGGACGCATCCTTTATGGTCAAAATGCATACTTTTCTTCCAAAGGGGGTGGGGGGACGGGCCGGATGTGCCCCCCCCCCCCCCCGATCCGCCACTGGGTTCCATGACAAATTATGTAAAAGTATAAGTAAAGACTGCTTAAGTAAGTATGTATTTATTAAAAATACAAATGCAACGTGCTCTAACAAATAAGTTCTTACAATAATCAGTAAAAAAAAATACTGGCAAGAAGAGCATGTAATTATGTATATACACACACGGAATCAATCAATAAAAGCAAAAACAAAAATTTGTTCATTGAGTATAAACAAAATAACTGTATCTATAAAACTACAAGATAGGATTAGGGGGAAGGCACATACATCTGCGCAGTTATTTTTGAAATTATCCAGGGGATATTCCCCCCCCCCCCCCAAACGCCTCGGTCTACTACTAGTATACTAACAAGCGACATGATGCCACTGTGTATGATTCTATTGTGCAATAAATAATTGTAGTACGTGTCATTCGATAAGCCTAGTCATGATTACGTTTCTGTTCTACTGTATGGCTCAAGGACGGTAATAAATACAGCTCGCACGCCCACAGTAGCGCTACATGCAAAGCTACCGCTGATGATGCACACCTTAATGTACCGGGCTTCCATCGGGGCGCGGGCGGCGAGCTTGAGACTAATACCTATACCGGCTCTAGCTCGCGAACGTGGGACTGAGCTGCTGAGTTGCAAAGCTGGGACAGCGTCGAAGTTCCTATTTGAACGCAAGATTCATTCTTTATTGAGAATTGTCGACGACTCAATGGCGTTTGATTCTACTAAGAAGTATAGTATGGGCATTAAAGTAAGTAAGACGGTCATTACAAATTCTTTGATAGCTATCACAGTCCAAATCATGAAAGAGCTCTCTTTCCTTGACCTAGCCTTCACCGAAATTTTCTGTCTCCAGTACGTTAGCCTCTTATCCGGGTAGGGTCGGCTACTACTTGGAGACAGAAGCCGTCATATCACTTTGCTGTGCAAAATTTGTCTATGCCTTTTATATGGCGTTGTGCCTGCTGGAACAGTAGGAAAAAATCATTTTTCCTCTGTATTTTTTTTTAAATAATCATAAGGCCTAGGCTCTAATTCATATACTTAATCTGTTCAACATACCAATTTGACCAAATGATCCATTTAATGCTCCTTTTTCATGTAATTCAGGGTCCAAGGTCTTCTCCGTTCGAAAATCCTGCAGCCGTATTCAAACCGTTACCCGAGCTTCTAGTCTCGTACAAGGCAAAATGATTATGAAGGAAAAAATACGATAAATTCATTACGAACTCGTGCACATTGATTTCAAAACGGTTATTTCTTTAACACTAAACAAACATATTTAATGTTAAAGAAATAACCGTTTTGAAATCAATGTGCACGAGTTCGTAATGAATTTATCGTATTTTTTCCTTCATAATCATTTTGCCTTGTACGAGACTAGAACGGCACAACGCCATAGACAAATTTTGCACAGCAAAGTGATATGACAGCTTCTGTCTCCAAGTAGTAGCCGACCCTACCCAAATAAGAGGCTAACGTACTGGAGACAGAAAATTTCGGTCTATCCTTGACCTTGCCTTCCCCGAAGTTCCAGCATGTCACGCCAGGCAGGTCCAGGGCATCAGCCGCGCCGACGCGACCTGCGCCTGATTTAGGTCCGGCTCCATATTTCACTTCAGCTTGGAATCTTGTCATGCTTGTTACTTAGTCAATGAAATGCCGTTTCAGATTCTGGAGATAACCGGATAACCACACTTCTTATTCTTCCACTCTATTGCCAATTTTTGTGATGACTGATGTATGTTGGAGAGTCCTCTGCCCTGGACATATTGCTGGACCCTGGTACTTTAGTGTTACTTAGTCTTACTCTTCATGCTCTAGTCTTACTTAGTCTCTAGTCATCCAGGATAGCGATCTAACTTCTAAAAAGATATGACAAAATGTGGCTGACCTTGGCTAAGACAGCTTTATGAAACAGTTAGCAGACATATTGAGCGACAGTGTCGAGATGTCGCTGATCCTCTGGTTATGACGGTTTGATGAAATGACTCCCAGTGGTGTAATCTATGCCAGTATCTGAAAGACCGTCAAAGTCAATAGCAAAGTTCATTTTCAGCCCGTCCTATAACTGATTCAGTAATTGCACACATTTTCATTGCCTTATCAGAATTTCACAATGTTAATATTCAGAAAGTGTTTTCAGAGATCTACATGTAGATGTACATGGACATGTGAAATGGTCTAAAAAGGGTACCCTAAGAATAAGTTGTCAATTTCTCTTCTCCAAATTTGTATGAATATAAGATCTGTTCTAAACTTTATTAGACTTTGGCTAGGGGTCAAAAATCTATATAATATTGTAGCAATATTGCTGCTAATACTGATTGTGTGAAATAAATTAAAAGCCATCATGCAGTAATGAATAAGCGATTTCATAATTGGCCCATGAGCAACTTTTCGCAAATGACCTTTCCCTTTTTTCATTAGAATAGGCATCTTTTCAAAGAGAGATAATACGTAAGCTTGTCCGACATAGCAACCTACAGAATTCAAACTGTATGAAAGAAAGACATCGTAGACCAGGTGACTAGAATGTAGCAAGTCAATGAACACGTGGGAAAGCGCATTGTTTGCAAGTTGGCTATCATTTGGCAGACTGTCAAATACCAACCATCAATGAACATTTCGTTGCTTTTCAGTGGATTTAATGAAAAGTATAATTAAATGAATATATGAATAATCATTAGACATTACATCACAGTCGATGCTTATCTCAGTGAATTTTAAACGAACATGCCAGTTTATGTCAAATGACCTTTATCTGCTCATGCGCAAATCCTAATTACGAACTCGCTTATTGCATAGAGTGTAGAATTGAAATAGCATGCTTTTTCCCATTCATCAAACCTAAAATAATCATTGCTTGTCTTTGTCTTGGTTTTTATACAGATTCAAAGCTTCAACCAATCTGCATGAAAGTTGTTGCATCTGCATGATCTGTTTCATCCACCTACCCCCTTCCCCAAACCCCCTTCCCCAAACCCCCTTCCCCAAACCCCCTTCCCCAAAGAGTAATCATTAAAAAAATTGTTAGCTTGCATCATAATTTCAAAAGCGGTCACTATAAAACCTAGAAAGAACACAACACAGCTTGCTTTAGTTTCATTCAACTCATTCCTGATGAGATAGTAAGCTATCCTTTGTTGTTAAAGGCTCTGTTTCCATCAGTGCAAGCCCATCTTCATCTCTTATTCATTACACGGCTTCCAGTGCTGAGAAACGTCGCTTAACATCATCATGTGTTCTCCAGCGGTAAAGAAACAAAAGATGGTTAGTATGACGATATGGATTGATTGATTGATGGATTGATTGATTGATTGAGTGAGTGGGTGAGTGATTGAGAGAATGATTGATCAAATAGGCCATTCTTTGAAAAGTGAAACAAATGGTCACACACGTGATCATCTAATTTTGCCTCATTGCCGGAAAATCAGATTACACGTTATTTATTCTTTTATATCATCAGTTTCTACATGAAAAAGATTTCCCTTTCGTTGACAAGAAAAAAATCATTTCCAAATTACCGGTATAATGCTTTTACAGAGTCATTTGAAAATGCCCTTTTTTTTAGTGGTCGCACACATGTGACCAACCCAATTTTCACTTCTAAAAAAAAAGAATGTTCATTTATTTATGGAAAATTGCATTCAAATTGTTCAGAGCAATCCCATCATACATCGATGAAAAGTGCAAACTTGCACTCCAAGAATGGCCTAAATAATGGATTGATGAATGAATGAAAATAGTTATTGATGGAGTGATAGATTGATTCATGAATTGAGTGAGTGAGTGAGTGATCTAATGAATTTGATTATTTGCTTAATTGATTAATTATGTGATCATTTGATTGATCAGTTGAATGTCTAAGAGATCAGTTCACTGATTAAATTAATTTATTGCATGATTATTTGTAGTTAACTTGCTTTTTACCCCAATCCTCATTCCTCACAATATTTGTTTCCATTGATTGTTATAGCAGCACTGAACATTCTGAAGTTATTATTCATGACCCAGAAAAACTCATGAAATTGATTCTATTTAAAAACCTCAAGTTGAGGTACATGTAAATGAGAAATCAAATTTGCCTTTAGCATTGTAAAGGGAATATGGGACTGTATGGACCTAAGTACTATTATGACAGCTAATAGGGTATGTACATGTATACAAGGACCTTTTTTTTACATCTGTAGATCTTCAACAACAAGTGCATGTGTAACAAGCCTAGACAGTCACATAAAAGTGCAGGCCTACATTTACTCTAAAACCAGAAATTTTTGCGTGCATGAAGCTTGCACTATTTTCGCGAATGGTCGAGATTCATGTTTCATGCTGCGAAATAATAAAATCACAATTGAAACAACATAAAAATTACTGCAATTTGCAAAAGTTTCTTACTGTGAAATGGGCTGTCATGAACAATTCACGAAATTTTTATGTCGCAATAGTTTCTGGTTTTTCAGCACGTACAGTATGTACCTTGATTGTGCATTGACCCTTTAATCCTTGCATGGCTTTTGAAGTAAGCTGTATTTGCTGATCCTAAGTTCAGCTTTCATGTTACCATTTCTAATTTTTTAAAGGTTGCATTTGACTGCTATGTGTTGTGGAGCAAAAATATTGCTATTATATGCAGAATAATGTAAAAACAGAAACATTCGCATCATAAAACTTCCCTGAATTGTTAATGAGATCCAATTTTGCAGCAAGAAACTTATGAGGCGCCGTTTGTAAATTTATTATTTAGCTCAATTATTTACATATAATTCATTATTTAGCTCTTTTCTATAAAGGATACAATTATTTATAAATAATGAATTTTGCAATTTCCATTATTTATAAATAATGGTTTCACAATATTCATTATATATAAATAATGATAGTTTACATTTTCATTATATATATAATAAATTTGTGAATTCATTATTTATATGTAATGAAAATGTAAACTATCATTATTTATATATAATGCATATCGTGAAACCATTATTTATAAATAATGAAAATTGCAAATTCATTATTTATATATGATGAATTTGTAAAATCATTATTTATAAATTATGGTTTCACAGTATTCATTATATATAAATAATTGATATTGCAGTTTCCATTATTTATAAACAATGGTTTCACAATACTCATTATATATAAATAATGAAAATTTACAATCTCCAAAGATGATTTCACAAATCCATTTTATATACGATTTCCATTATTTACCTAAATGTTCATCATTATTTTCATCATCGAAAGACAAATGAAACTATAAAGATATGCATCACCTTTCCATAAGTGTTAGCGTATGAGTCTATTATATATTAAATAATGGAACGTGCGTCTTGGTTTATTTATAAATAAATTCCCTTATATGCTAATAGGGGGCCTTAGGCCCTGCCCATACATGAACTTCCATAATCAAATTGTGATTAAAATGACACATGATCACTCATGCATAAACTTTTGAATTTATAAGCCATGTCATTCACTGCACAAACCCATATCCACCATGATTTATCATGAACTCATCAGACAATCAGTAATTTTTAAGCCGGGTATCTTTTCACTTCACCCAAAGTGGATGGCCAATAACCTAATGTTCATGTCCTTTACAAAAGTGGGCAGTGCTCACTCAAGCATAAAACATTTTCAGACTTTTAGGTATCATATGATAGAAGAGACTTTCAGCTATCCATATAAAAATTTTCCCCAAATTCGATAATTTTTTTAATTTGGGGGCCATTTTAAAAGTATCATTTTTTGGGGGGGGGGACACTCGGTAGAGTGAGATGCTTTACACACATTTGCTATTTTCCAGCTATTTTACAATCATTTTTTTTTCTTTGATAACATTAAATCCAAAAGTCTCACTATTTTTGAAATCAAATTAATTTTATACATTGCTGATATACATGGAGGTACCTGTCATGGAGATCAGTTAGAAATAAATGTGGACAGATAACTCGTTTTCGAATACTCCTTCTGCCCTTGGGCATAGACATGCATGCATAATTATCTAAATAAAAGTCGGGTATGATCTATTTATCATCTCCTTCTGCCCCCTGCCCCCCTACTATAAATAGCTCTTTGATAATCATATATATATAACCAAGGAAGTTTGAACTGCTACATTCCCAATAGTCCCATAGATTGTCACTAACAAGGAGACTTACAACATCAAGCTTGTTTTTATTTGTCTTTAGGGTAGCCTAACCTCCTGAGAGTTACTCTCAGTGTACCACAAGAATAAGGGGAAAATATTGTAAGGTCAGTTAAGGTCAAGTGTGGCATGTCTGTGCCAATTAATAAATCATATTTCATCTTGGGTGTTTCTGGTCTAGGAGGGATACAACCTAAAAATATACAAATTTTTATGTGAGATATGGGGATTTGGGAGATATCAAAAGGAGATATTGTAATAGAGTGGTTTAGACATTTGACTGGGTAAAAATTTTAACTCTGAAAAATTCCTCTGTGCAATGTACTGTGCTGGAGTTCCATGACTGATAACAATTCACAATTGGCAGGACTCACATGATCTTCATTTGAGAATAGCAGGGCTAGCTGCTAACTCTCACGCATTGAGCATGAGACTCACGCAATTTACCCAATTCTGACTGTCTCACTCTGATAAACGAATTCTCACGCTGAACCCCAAAAATAGAAAGTAACAAACAAACAAAAAATTCTCCAAAAATCTGATATTCCATATTCAATTCAATTTTGTACATTAATGCTGTAAAATTTTCAAAGCTCCCTTCCGTGGAAGGGGGGACACCCCCTTCCACACCTTTCCCCCTCGGTCGCTTCGCTCCCTTGCAATGTCTCCCCTAAACTCTCACTCAAGGTTGGTAGCCCTGGAATAGTAACTTGACGCAGCTGCTTAAATTGTGCTATTTTATTTTCAGGCTGCTACAAGTACAAATCTATTAGCCATTTTTTCCCTGGCTACTGAAATATGTTGATAGGCAATAAAATTAAACGTGTTCCCATGGCTAAGCAAGGCAGTGCAATGAACTCCATATTTTGTATCTGCTATGAAGCAAAATCATTATGCAATTGGATACTGTCCAAGTCAGTTTTGTACGTAATGAAAAGAAAAAGAAATTTCAGAACTGCTTATAAGATGTATGAATAAAACAGGTTTGCAGTGTCATAAGCCATAAAATACAGAATCTCTCAAAAGTTTCGAAACAAGAGAAGTAGGCCTATAGGTTATGGAGGTTATTATACATGTCTTCTACAGTACAGTGTGGGTCAATAAAAAGCAAACCCATATTCAAGCCCCAATACCGGTGTATTTATTAACTCTTTCACTGCTGATGGCACGTATATGTGACAGATAGACTTGTCATTTTCATTCACCAATTGCTCGACCACAGGAAAGGTGTATGATGGTCAACGTATATATCAAAATTTTGAGCATACATGTAAATCAAGCATTCTAAATATATCATTATAATTATATATGCTACCATAGAAATTTTCAAAGAAAATTGCACGTTTTTAAAAATATATTATCTCCCATCAAGCTTCTTTGTTTACTAAGATATTATCTTATTTCACCATTGAACAATAGTAAACAAATGAGAAACCCCCAAAATAATGGACAAAAAAGAAACTCAAATGTAATTTTCATTAATTCTTATGCATAAAGTTGGGTGTAAAGTAATGTTTGGTATCATAAGAAATTGTAATACATTTCCTACAAGTTTTGTACACAATATTTTGTGAAATGATAGATGGTTAATGAAGTGCAGACATTAGAAATGTAAGCATTGATCACATTTTGGTAAAATTTGAAGAGAGCTAAACCCCTTGGCACAATGAGAGTTAAAAAGCAATTGAAATTGCTGAAATGTATTTTAATGGTATGATAGTTGATAATGTCCTCTTTGATTTGATAGGTGGCTCACCAAAACATGATCATGAATGTAATGGCCATTTCTAAAAAGGATGTCATAGTTGCCTTTGCCCAAGTTTGGGTTAAGTTGGTGTTCCTGCGTTACTTACATTATATGTGAGTGCATTCAACTAGAATAGAGACCATTCAACCAAGGAGTTATCACAGAATTGTGATAATTCCTGGATTCAACCAACCTCGGGTTTGACCATACATGGCATTCAAAACTTGGGCATATGTAAAGTTTACATGAATCAGGAAAAATGTTACTGTACAGCTTTCCATCATCGGATTTTATTGATCAAGGTGTCCAATCCAAGGAAACGTGACAGGCTACAATGTGAGTATCTCTGATTAAAGGCAGATTCACACCGAACATGACAAACGACAAATGACACAACAACATGACATGGACATCCAACCCACGACCAGTCAGACGAAGGCCACAAGTAATGTTGCAACTTAGACTGCTGAGTGAATGAAGAATGGTGGCTTATAAACATAAAAACTTAATTTTGCCCGAGGCTAAATATGAGTAGATCCCTCTAGATCTAACTTAGATCTATGTAGATCTACCTTGAATATAGATGTCCAGATCTATCTAACAACACATAATCTAAAGTCAAAACTCCAGCCCAGCCCCAGGCCCAACCCAGGACCAGTCAGTTTATGCACGCTTGGGCTAAAACCACTTGGTCTAATTTCCAGATGGGCTACCTTCTTTCGGGCTACACCCTTTTGGTCCACTCTTCATTTGGTCTAATTTGCACTTGGTCTAATAACCAGAAGGTCTAATAACCACTTGGGCTAATTATCACTTGGTCTAACATTCATTTGGTCCATTTTTCCATTTAGTCTAATTGTCAGTTGGTCTAAATGCCAATTTGTCTAAACATCACTTTGTCTAATTATCACTAAGGCTAATTGCCTGTTGGGCTATTCCCTTTTCGTCTACGCACCTACCAACAACACTATGCGTCATTTTTGGCCATCCCAAGCCCTGTAAGAAAAAGAATATTTTGAGCTAAATGTATAAGTCAGTTACCAAGGTTTGAAAAAGTTTTGACAGCTATTAAAATATATTATGATATGGAAAAGTATTATATCAAAGATAAATCTTAAAGCATTTCTTCAAATGTTTCTGAGAGTCTATATGTTCTCTTTGCCTGTTTTGTACGTAATATATTATTGCACACAACGTATATTTTGTCAAACTATCCAATACACCGCTGTGCGGCTGCATATTTTGTTATATAATGGTATACGCTTATACGCTGATAAATCATGGAAAAAATATATATTTAAGATCTTTTGTAAAAATTGTCATGTTGATGATGAATAAAGGAACCTTTTGGAAGGGTAAAAAAATAAATAAATTAAAAAAATATTGCTGCTCGGTCGCTTGGCTTCCTTGCATAACATAATTTGACTCGGGGAGGGGGGCGAAATTCACTGTTTGCCCAGGGCGTCATAATACCTAGATACGCCACTGCCTTAAAAGGAGAAAAAGAAGGCAGTGAACAAGTATAAAAAGTGGCATTTCTGTGGGTAGCAGGAGACTTGTGGGGTGCTTGGAAAGGTGTGGATGGGGGGGGGGGGGGGGGGGGGGGGGGGGGCCCCCCCTGCCAACGATCGAGTTCATTTACGTTTTAGATGAACAAATAATAATAATAATGATAATAATCATAATAATAATTGCATACTCTTCTTTCTTTCTTTCTTCTTCTCCTTTTTCGTTTTTCTTCCCCCTCTCTCGCTCTCTCTCTCTCTATATATCTCTCTCTTTGGGCACTTGAAAAATCATAGGGGGCAATGAAATAGGAAATATTTTAATTTTTCCTTGTTATAATGTGAAACAAGGTTTGATTCCTCGCTGAACATGTGTAATTGCCATTGTTGCAACCTATACACAATTCAATGAGAGCTTCCTAATTGTGAAATCTGCAGAAAATAAAATATTCTATATTTCACATAATAAAATACAAAAGAAATAGTGAGTGGGTGACGTCACTGGTTCCCTCATTTGCATACTGAGCAGGATGTGCATATAACTGTTTTGCGAAATTAAGCGAAACTTTAAAATACCATAACTTTCTTATTTTACATCCTATTTTGACGAAATTTTCAGTGTTATGCTTGTTGGATTTTTCTCTATTTATTCAAATCAACTTTTTGTTAGGGTGGACTTGGCATTTAAGTCATGAAAGCAAAAGGAGAATGTTTTAATTAGGCCTACTAACAAATAATACTAAATAATTGATTTTCATAAATTAAATAATCAATATATAAAATGTAGGGATATTGATTGATCTTGATATAAGCAGCAACAAGGTGAATAACTCTTTTAATGCACATTTACGTAGATGACTTCTTTGAAGTTTCATTTTTTTAAAGTTCTCAACTTGCTATTAAATGGCCAGAACAATAAATAGTAATTAGACCAAATGGTCATTAGACTATATGAAAATTAGACCAAATGATAAGTAGCCTAACTGGTTATTAGACTAATTGGACATTAGACCAAATGGTCATTAGACCATATGACAGTTGGACTAAATGATAAATAGCCCAACTGGTTATTAGACTAAATGGAATTGGACCAAATGATAGGTAGACCATATGGTATTAGCCAAAGTAGGTGTAGCCCAAATGGATATTAGACCATGTGGCTTGTAGACAAAATGACTGTTAGACTATTTGGAAATAGACGAAGTGAAAATTAGCCCAAATGGGTTTTAGACTATTTGGGGTTAGCCAAACTGGGTATTAGACGAATTGGTTATTAGGCCAAATGGAAATTAGACGAAATGATAAGTAGACAAACTGGTTGTAGACAAAATGAAGTCAGACCACGTGGAGTTCGACGAACTGATAATTAGACCAAGTGGTGGTAGACCAAGCGACGGTGTACCGACCAGTCCAGGTCCAGGAGTCCAGTAACAGTGGATCTGTATCTGTGTGCAGTTTTATCTTGTAGCATGTCGTGGTGTTGTGTTTTGTCATTCGCTGTTTTCAGTGTGTATCCGCCTTAAACCAATATGTAATAATTACAACGATATTCAGGTTTGAATCTGGGTTTCATTTTTATTGACTCACACTGTATACATACTACATGTAGTACTAAGTTTGTTATGTGTTCATATTGCAGATCTTGTCTTGCTTGTTTCATGGAGGGCAGTGAACATTATTTTGACAAATAAGGTCATGACATTAGCCTCTTATCTGTCAGTATAATCACAGTTGGACTCCGGAAATTTGAACAAATTACCTTCTGTTTTTGACTTGTTTTGTACTCCTGAGGCCTTGGCTGCATATTTGACCTGATTTTTTCATCAGTTTTTAGATTTGAAAAGCTACTTGTAGAAGCATTTAAAGGGTTATTGGACAAGTTCAGTGGATATTTTAAGTGATATGATTAAACAGGGACATAATGTACCCATGAATGTATGAGGTCAGTGTGAGCTCATCAACTGCAATATATACATGTACTGTACATGTTGAGGAATCCACATTATACCGTGTCTTAAAATTCAGTCACTTCTTGATCTAGTTCAAGTATACTTTTAATGGTAGGACTTTTCTTGTTCTCCCATTTCATCCTGCTTGTTACTACTGTAACACCAAAAATGTTTGTGTGCATGAAACTTTCGTGAATTTCACGAGTGGTCGAGATTCGCGAAGTTTCAAGCCGCGAAATAATCAAATCGTAATTGAAACCATTGGCGGATCCAGGGGGGCACTTCCGGCCCGTGCCCCCCCCTTTTTGGAAGAAAAGTATGCATTTTGACCATCGACGATACACTATTTTCTTGATTGTGCCCCCCCTTTTAGAATGAAGACCCTTTTTTTTTTTTTTTTTTTTTTTTTGTTGCTTGTCAGGGAATTATGGAGGGGAACTGGACACCCATACCCCCCCCCCCCCCCCACTGAGCGAATTTTGAAGGTCTGGCGAAAAAAAAAAAATTGTCCCCCCCCCCCCCCCCCCCTCACTGAGCGACTTTTCGAGAAGCTGGCGAGACCTAAAAATGCGGGTCTACCTTTTCGAAAAGTTGACAAACCTTCATTTCTTATACTCAATCCTGGATCTGCCCCTGATTGAAACAACAAGATTATAGTAATTCGCAAAGGTTTCTTGCTGCAAAATTAGCTGGCATTAACAATTCGTGAAAGTTTTATGTTGCGAGAGTTTCTGGTTTTACAGTTTCATAGAGTCAAAAGAATGGAAATATAATGCAGAACACAAGTTGCCTTCAACCTACACTGTACTAGGCTTATTCCCCCACCCCTTACTTTCTTTTCCTTTTTAGATGTACAATATATTACAGAGTACAGACTTCTACATGTTGTAAATGGATTGTACCAAACCCTGCAATACAAGTACAGAAATTTTGTGTGGGTCAGCTGCACAATCTACTAGTATATAGCAACTTCTGTATACAGTGTGTCATGTGGTCTGTGACTCTGGAACTTATACTTGTTATAGGTCAGCCCTGATAAGCTGAAGGGTCACAAAATAGCCATGTCACCACATGTTCATTTTGGTCAGCGCTGTCAAGGTGATACAAGTCAAAGTGATATGAGAAAGTTTTTTTCATAATGTAATTGCATGACCAGGTGTGGTATTCTGAGATTTATTTTATCTTGATTTTAGTGAAATAATTTTAATTGTCATAACAAAATGTACGCTGGCGCATCATTGGTTAATGACTGCGCAAAAGTGGCTGTGTACGCAGAATTCATCTGCGCAAACACCAATGAAATGTTGCAGTTTAAAAGTTATGACAATCTTTTCACTAAAATCAAGATAAAATAAATCTCAGAATACCACCCCAGAACTCTACGTTATCTTTAATGACATTTCATTGATCATTCTAACAGGATCAGGGGTATGTGGTGGATTTCCGTAGCGACACCATCACAAAGCCTACTGATGCCATGCGAAAAGCCATGTGTGAGGCAGTGGTTGGTGATGATGTGTTCGGAGAGGACCCAACAGTTAATGGCAAGTGCACTGTATTCATTTTGAGGCGGGGGGGGGGGGGGGGGGGGGGGGGGGGTGGTATGGTATGTATGCGGGGGAGTGAATAAAGAAAATCATACCCGAAATGGGATGTGTTTTATGATATGAGAGTATTGGAAACAGGAACAATCTTTATTTACATATGTCTAAGTAGGATTTGAAATTGCATCGGGTACACATCATGGAGCCCCCCCCCCCCCCTCACTAGTTTATGGGAGCCATCATGTTGAGACATTTATGGGAAACATTAATGACACATTTCTCTTTCTATACAGTTACACTGTTTGTCTGGGTGATAAACGTCAACCATACTATCACTATTAAATATTTACAAAACGGAGACATGTCACAGCCCATGGATCTGCAACCTACATCTAGTTTTGAATGTAATTCATAATGGTATGTTAGACTAATTCTGGAGTCAGTTCCATAGATAAATTATCTTTTGACTTAAATACAAAAAAAAATTATGCTAATCTTGACAAATCCTGTTTGTACTTTGTAGCTGCCTTGAGCATTCCCTGGGATGGATATGTGTACAATATACACAGTCGATACATCCATATTACTGACTGTTTGGATGAAAGGCCTTTCTCATATGGCTGAGAAACCTGAGTAAAGATAAGCTTAGGATTCTGCAATTGTAATAAGACACCTGGGGAGCGTTTCATCAAGTGTTTTGTCAGTGATTTTTACTGACAAAATACTTGATGAAACCCTCCCCAGGAAGCCGAGGGTCTTCCACTCTATGTACATGTTCACCTAGCACAAGGGAGTCACCCAATTGCAAAAAAAACAACAAAAAAAACAAACAATATAAATGTAGCTATTATTTCATTTCATTTATTCATTTATTCCATTCAAATATAAAAATACAATTAAAAATAGAGTAAATATATTATAAATAGAATGCGGAGACAGCAAGAAAGAACCAAATGTCTTATAAGAGCTGCCACCAAATAAAATACGCATTAACATTATTAAATAACATGGAAGAACAAAACAAAATTTGTATAATAGAACAGAGGCATAACAAACTTAATTTACCAGACAGGCCCTACACAAACAATTACCGTGCCTGATATATGAAAGCAACGCAATTAATGCTCATATCTCTGAAGTAAAAACAACTTATATCTCTTTTGTCAACAAATTTTTAGGCATTTTACTCCCAGTGTTAAAGATCGTATGTTCGATCTGTAATGAAAAACACAAGTCAGAAAAAATTGGAACCACTGGGAGTAAAATGCCTAAAAATTTGTTTACAAATTAAAATTCCTCCCATCAAGCTTCTTCATTTACTAACTTATATCTCCTTTTAACAACATTCAATGCAATGTGCTTACTAATAGCTTAATATTCAAAGGTGAATCATTCCACATTTTAGGGCCTTTATAAAATATTGAATTAATAGTAACATTTGATTTGACCAGAGATATATAATAGTCATTATACGGATTGTGTGTATTATACGAGTGAGTTTCACACTTTAATTTAAAACATTTTGAAAGACTATGTGAAATATGATTATTAAAACATAAATACATAAATATGGCAATATTTATACTATACAAATCAAAGACATTCAATAATTTCAATTGATAAAAAATCGGAGCAGCATGGGCAAGAAAATTAACATGAATTATAATTCTAACAGCCTTTTTCTGTAAACGAAAAAATCTTTGCATAGAATAATTAACAGTGTTAGACCATGAAGTATTACAATAATGCAAATGGGGTGAAATAATAGCGTGGTGGTGGTGGTGGTTATTTAACGAGGATATATTAGGATTAGGCAGTCCAAATGTTTCTGATAATGGATATTTATCTACTACATCGAATATTGATTGTATGTAGTACATGTACATGTATACAGTAGTTGTTACAGTAGTTTCTACATGCTTCCTAATTTGCATATTGTAACAAATTTCTTACAATAAAGGAAATAATTCATCACTCAAAACCTGTAACTTTGGAACTACGTATATTGAATATATATTCCTTCGCTCTTTGCATGTAAACAACATTAAAGCTGTTACATATCTCTTGAAATGTATTCGTCACTGATCAACTTTCACACTGCTACATTTTTTTTTTTTTTAAAGAACTTCAGCAAAAGGTTGCCAAGTTGATGAAAAAGGATGCTGCCCTCTTCGTACCGACAGGGACAATGTCCAACTTGATTGCAGGTAAAGTTGCTGCTGTTTTCATATCCAATATCATTTTCTCATAACTATGCTGCTGTATTTGTAAAATAGTATCGTTTAAAGGAGAATCTAAGAAAATAAAATGAAAACAAAAATTGTTAAGGAAATATGTTAATTATTAAAGAAAAAAAAAAGGATTTGAAATAGTTCTTTAAAATTACGACATATAATCAGAAAGTAATTAATAAGCCAAGGTCAAATTTAAATTTTTTTCCAAAAGGCAATTCGAACTATGATGTCATGTAGCAGTATTCTCCCTATGCTTTGTAGATGTCTTAATTTACATTTTTATTTCAACAGTGTTATACCACATATCTCTATATTGTAGGTGATATTTCTTCCGTCTATAGAAGAAATTGGTCCTTTATGGTGAAAGATTGAGAAAGTAGAGTTTCATGGTGAAATGTAATGAAATATTTATCAAGTGATCCCTGAATTGTTGTAAATGATGTTGTTTTATTTGTGTATTCTGCTAGTGATGGGGCATTGTAATGGCCGAGGTGAGGAGATACTGTTAGGGGATCAGTGTCACATCTTTACTTGGGAACAAGGAGGTATGGCACAGGTAAAGCTTTACTCAACACTTTTTCTGTCAAATCTATCAGATTATCAGATTATACTTCTGTATGAGACCAAGATTTCTTTTGATTTTGTGGGATCATTCCATACATGCAGATTGCATCAAGGATTTAACCCATCGTTCTATTCTGTTTCACCGATTGCAACCAAACTTGCCATGAACCTTTGATAGGTAACAGGGCTAGAGTTCCATATGTACCCCCACTAAAATTGAGAAAAAAATATGGGTATGACTTAGAATGGTATACTTAATAATAATATAGTATATAAAACATGGAAAAAGGTTAGGGTTAGGCTTATAGATCAATTTTAGCGGGGGGTACATGGGGAACTCTTTCCGGAAACAGCATTTCTACTCTGCCAGTAAGCAAGACTGGACACTAACGGACACCTAGGAGACATGTCCCCACAAATTTTAATTCTGGATCCACATAACTAAAATGTTTTACCAGGGGGCTCATACAAACGCCTAAGAATTTCAATCTCGTCCCCCCTAGAAGAAAAGATGGTTCATACAGATTGGTGCACCCAGAGCTGTTGGTCCCTCGTATAAACGGCTGCCACAAAATCAAACAAATTTGATAGGAAGCGTTAGCTGGGCTTGCTAACTTTGTACTTGGTTTTAATTTGATTTGTTTCAGTTTGCTGGTGTATGCCCACACGTGGTCAAAACCTTACCAGATGGAACTCTGGACTTGGATGACCTAGAGTCCAAGATACGACCCAGCGATGTTCACCTGGCTACCACCAGGCTCATCTGCATTGAAAACACCCATAATGGTACAGGAGGTAGAGTGCTCCCTCTGGAGTTCTTACAGAAGGTTAGTGGAATGCAGTATGTTCCAGCTGATAGTAATAGTGATAGCCAAAATGAGGAGAAATTTACTCAATCCTGCTGAGAGTCACATGCCCTGCACACAGAAATGTGTAGATGGGACTACTTACACATGTTCGGCCCGAACATTTCAGCTGTTTCTCGTCCTATTTCAAATATGAGGGCATTTGAAGAGCAATCCTTTTTAGGGGACATTTCTACTATGATTTTTATGCCTCCGCCCACCGATGGTGGGTGCCGGAGGCATTATGTTTTTGTCCGTCCGTGCGTCCGTCCGTCCGTCCGTCCCACTTCTCGTTACCGCGATATCTGAAGAATCATTTGAGGTAGGAACCTCAAACTTGGTACTAGTATGTATCCCCATACGAAGATGAACTGATTAGATTTTGGGGTAAGTAGGTCAAAGGTCAGAGGTCACAGAGGTCAATTTACATGAAATTATATGAAATTACTGGTTTTTAGCACCGTTACCTTGATATCTCAAGAACTGTTTGAGGTAAGAACTTCAAACTTGGTACTAGTATGTATCCCCATACAAAGATGAACTGATTAGATTTTGGGGTAAGGAGGTCAAAGGTCAGAGGTCACAGAGGTCAATTTACATGAAATTACATGAAATTACTGGTTTTTAGCCTCGTTACTGCGATATCTCAAGAACTGTTTGAGGTAAGAACTGCAAACTTGGTACTAGTATGTATCCCCATACGAAGATGAACTGATTAGATTTTGGGATAAGGAGGTCACAGAGGTCAATTTACATGAAATTACATGAAATTCTTGGTTTTTAGCACCGTTACCGCGATTTGTGAAGAACTGTTTGAGGTAAGAACTTCAAACTTGGTACCAGTATGTATCCCCATAGAAAGAGGAACTGATTAGATTTTGGGGTCGGTAGGTCAAAGTTCAGAGGTCACAGAGGTCAATTTCGCAATAACCATTTGATGAATGCGCATCAACTATATTATACTTGTAGGTGATCAGGAATTATCTGAATACAAGCGGAGGCATATTGAAGACGCAGTCGTATATGTTGCTTGTTTTCTTCTAAACTTACATAAAAGAATGAGAAAGCTCACAGGTTATTTTTTACTGTTCCCAGAACTCAACCTTCCCTTTAATGTGAAGATGATGAAAAAAATGTCTATGATGTTGTAGCATTTGTGATGTTTATGATAATAATAGTGTTTTATTCCTTACTTTAAACAAAATTTCTTTTAAGCTGAGAGCCATTGCAGACAAGCACAACCTCAAGATTCACTTAGATGGTGCTAGGCTGCTTAACGCAGCGGTTGCCATGGATGTCACTCCTGATGTGATCACTCAGTACGTCGATTCCATCAGCGTCTGTTTCTCAAAGGTAATCATGTTAACCCTCTCCTTGCCGGTGATCAGTTGCGTAGCTACAGGATTCCCAGGGATGGGGGGAGGGGGTAGTTTCCCCTACCATATCAAGTTTTAAAAAAAAAATTAAAGAATAAAGGAAATGTGAGACAAACCCCGTGTTGATTGGCCCCTCAATGTCTGGACCGAAGGTATTTGACTGCTTGTCATGGCAAATTAAATTTTTGAATAATATACTCAGAGCTCCACTCTAATGTTTTTCACAAGGGGTTCAGGGTTAAAAAAAACTTTAATCTTTGTGTTCTTGGCCCCCTTTTTGAAATATCAAAATTTGGTTGACCCAGGCCGGTTAAGAGTTGATGGCAAAGCTTTAGAAACAAATGAAACCAAGCTAGTTCTTTGCCAAGTGAAATAGTTTTTGCTAACATTCAATTCAAGGAGTGTTTCCCATCTCTTTTCCTAGGGATTGGGGTGCCCAGTTGGATCAGCTCTCGTAGGACCAAATGACTTCATTGCAAGGTGAGTATAGGGTGCTTCACCATGGGGTATAGGGTTATATTCAATAGTTTGTGTAATATGAAATGCAATGAGATATATATGAGTTAGTCTTGCTGTCAGCTCTCTAGTCTCAATAAATGGATCAGGGTTTGAATCTGAGTCATATTTGCATCAGGGCCTCGTTTCATGAAACTTGTTATCAATGAAAAGTTACAGTAATTGTTATAAGCTACTGAAATCCTTGAATCTGATTGGCTGAGAGCAAATTTGTCTTAGAAATGGGACAGTTGATATTGATAACAAGTTTTATGGAACAGGGCCCTGAACTTATGTAACATTTTATCTAAAGGCTTTAAATTTTGTTTTCCAGCCCGTTGGTGCGTTATCAGCATTTGTGCTTTCCAATTCATGTAATTTTGAGCAAGATTTCCTGATTTTGTTTGAAATTTGTTGTTCAAATCAGCCTCTAACAAAGGATACGTTTATATTCCATGATTGGCTGTTGAGAACAAGTTGTATAAGGATTTACTGCATGAGATAATGATCTGCAAGCATGCAGGGAGACCTGCTGTGATATAATAATAATAATAATTGTTTTATATAGCGCAAATTGCTACAGCCTCTAAGCGCTTTAGAGAGAAAAATTAATCTGAAAGGAAAACCTTAAAGAATGATATTAAGTAATGATTAAATCCAACGTCAGCAGAGGAAGAAGTTAAAAGCTATTTAGAATAAGACTTGAAAAGATGGGTCTTCAACATTGTTTTAAAATTATTTACAGAACTAGCATTTCGAATATCAAAGGGAAGATTATTCCAAAGAAAAGTAGCAGCATAACTGAAAGAACGTTGACCATATTGTTCGTAAAAAGTAGTTTTAGGATGAGATAAGAGAGATTGAGAAGCAGAACATAAAGTCCGGATAGGAGTGTATCGAGGGACAAGTTCTGAAAGATATGAAGGGGCAAATCCATGATAAGTCTTAAATGTAAGCAGAAGAATTTTGTAGGTGATGCAAGAAGAGATAGGAAGCCAGTGGAGTTCTCGAAGAATAGGGCCGATATTAAGGAAGTAACCCACTTACATGTAGTTCTAAGCCCAGGATAACTCTGGTTGGAGAGTAGTGTGGATGATTTGTGTGATGCAAAAAATATCCAATGGGTTGAGATATACAAATAACAATGTCTGTAACAAACATCTTTTTTATTTCACTAGAGCTGGCATAAAGAAAGCCTTAGCAAGAGACATCTGACAATGTCTGTAACAGCTAAGAGCATATATGCTTGTTTTGTCAGAGCTTTTAGGCATAAGAAAGCCTTAGCAAAAGACATCTGACAATGTCTGTCACAGCTAAGAGCATATATGCTTGTTTTGTCAGAGCTTTTAGGCATAGGAAAGTCTTAGGGGGAGGCATTTACAATGTTTCATCTATATTTTGGTTTTCCCAGAGCTCTAAGGCACCGGAAAGCCCTTGGAGGAGGTATGCGACAGTGTGGTGTGTTAGCAGCAGCAGCTCTGGTAGGGCTAGATCAGGGTTACGCACGACTCCATGTGGACCATGAAAATGCTCAGAAATTTGCAAAAGGTAAAGTGTACAGTGATCTACACTAAAAGCCAGTTTGTAGTTACAGTGTGCAGTCCTACACATGGGCAGATCAAATTCATTCATACTTAATTTGTGAATTTACATCCACTGAGACAAAAAGTGGGGGTGTGTGTGTGTGTGTGTGCATGAAAACTATTTGGGCCATTCCATGATATTAAAGTACTGTTACATTTTTAAGGGAAAGTTTGCATTTAGGGCCTCATAAAAAGAAAACTTGTAATTAAACCAAGGGTAATTCTTTAAAGGAGAATTAACCTCAAACAATAAAGATGATAGTGTTCAAAGGTGTTATTTATTCCTACTTGTTAGACTATATGGCTTCGCGTCAAAATATACAAGATCGATACGAATCAAGATTTTCTGAGCAAAATTTATCATCTGCTAGCAATATGTATCGTCTGCTAGCAATACATGGGGGCTGCCATTTTTTTTATGTGTACAAGAAGTTTTTCTTAATCCAAATGCCCAATTGCCTTTTTCAAAATTAAAAACCCATTTGAGATTTAAAATATAGAATAGATATGTCAATTTATTTTTAAACTGAAGATTTCCTTATATATTTCTGTTGAAAATCGATATTCGCTTAATATAAATCTATTTTCTAGATACTGTGACGCAATGGACGGAGCAAATTAATTCAAATTTTATGGATGCTTCTTCCCTGAGCATCTATAGCGGCAAACTATGCATTCACCTGCTTTCGGATAATGGGACTTGAAAAGTCAGAATGCATGCTGCATATATTATGCTCTGCTCTGTTTGGCAAACCCAAGAAAATAGATTTTTGTTAAGCAAAACCAGACAATTTAAAAGTATCATTATAAAGATTTAATTTTTATAAATCATGTAAACACCCACTTTATATTTTTCGTCACATATGGGATTTTAGGTAATGAAGAAAATCAATTTAGGTCTTGGATTCAAAATATCTTCCTGACCGGAACATTTCTCAATGGTTCATGTACAAATCCAAATCAGCAAGAAAATGGCAGCCCCCATGCAAATGAGTAGTAGACGATACCGGTGTTGGAATATCTTTATTATACCCTTTTCTGATATCTTATTGGAAAATGATTTTGGCCAATAAGTAGGAATATACTACACCTTTCAATATAAGTAAATTTGTACTCAGGGGTTAATTCTCCTTTAACTTGCTTGAAAATAGAATAAGTTGGGTTTTGCTTGGAGCTACACCGGTGGCAGAAATTTTGGTTAGTAACTTTTTTTTAAAAAAGGACATGAGAAATTAGGGGTCATCTTTGGTCGGACATTACAAGCCTATTGAGCAAAGTTAGATGAAATGGTATTTCTTTAGTTTCTTTGCAGGTTTAATCTCTGTTTCTGTATGAAAAATTTGATAATTTTGTTTTTAAGTTACATTAAAAAAAAAATATGGTTAGTAACATTACAGTTAATAATGTTACACCTTGGAAACATCATGAAATAAGGGGGTTTAAACACCTCTTTATACTGATATTTTCTGTTCTTTAAACATCTCAAAATATATTTAATAATTCAATTCATTAATTTAATGCATTTCCATCAAACATACAATTTGAAAGAATGCTAAAACCAAGATTTCATAAAATAATCTGTTGTGTTGTCCCACTTATGTCGATGCTTGTATAGTTTCAGATTCCGCATGAAGGAGGCAGGCAAGATCAAATTAGTGGTAGAAAATGATTCCCCACTTCAGTCTAGACCTATAATCTGAATTTCAACCATATTGGGCATAGAACATGGAAGAAATGCTGATTTTGTTTGTCATGTCTCTCTAATCATGGAACTGCCCATATAATGGTTCGTCCGTTGTGCAACCCGCTTTACTCTCGCCCTCTATCTCTTTCTCTCCATTTTCTCCATTTTTCCCACTCTCTCTGTTTACCATGATCCCATATGTACCTCACATTCTCTTTCCGTATTAACCCTTTCAGGACAGGAATTATTGAAGGGCTAAATTGATCACATTTCGTTCTTCAAATTGGCTACACTATGACTAATATTTTTCTTGTCGTGCTGCATGGTTCTAATAAGGTGTAGTGTCTTTGAAACAATATACAGGGCTACAAATTTTGTCGTCAAGTTGAAAAAATTGTCCATTGTGATAAAAAACAATGATTTTTAACCCTCAATGTGTTGCCAATTTAAGAATTTTAAAGCTTATTCTCGTGTTTAAAATTCAAATGCAATATTGCAACAAAAATGGACATGGTATATGCAGAAATTTTGCTTTTTCCACTCATGTATCTGGTATATGTTTTAGAGCTCTGAATCAAAAGTTATTGAGCCAAACCACAAAATGTGGTCAAAAAGGGTTAACCTTTCCCTCCCAGCCCCCCCCCCTTCTCTATTCCTTTCTTTCCTTATTCTAAATTCTACACATTGCCATTGACGTCATATTGGTTACCGCTGTTTATATCCTGGTATATTGTGGTACAATAGCTTATTCAGTGTTGTGTTACACTTCAACAAGTGCAAGCAAAATGAGAGTCCACTGTGTCTTTGCGTATTAAAGGGAAGGTTGAGTTCTGGGAAAGGTGAAAATTAATTTTTGAGCTTTCTCATTCCTTTTATGCCAGTTTGGAAGAATATCATAGTAGAAATGTTCCCTGAAAAGGATTTTTCCTCAAATGCCCGCATATGTGAAATATGACTAGAAATGGCTGAAATGTTCGGGCCGAAAATTCATCCACATTGTATGTGCAGTCCCATATACCCATTTCTGTGTGCAGTGCATGTGCTTTTTCAGCGATAATGGGTCAGTTTCTTATCATTTTGACGATTCCTGAACCTCGCAGTATACACCAATTCTTATGTCAACATGATCAACCTTTCCCAATTGCTTTGAGACTGTTTCTTTTAAAATTTAATCGCATGACCTAAACTCCACTCTATCTTTCACATGACTTCATGATTGACTCCTTTTCATCTGTGTTTATATCAGGTATGAAAGAGATGGGTAACCCAGTCTTCACAGCCAAACCAGAGAACACAGAGACAAACATGGTTCATGTCTTAGTACGAGATGATATTCCAGCCATGCAAGCAGCTCAGCTTCTTGGCAACATATCCGATGATGAGATTAGCACCCTGGGACAAAGCATTCAGGTATGAGAGCCGACTGAAAATGGATTTTTGAGAAATTACCATGGATTATTCATGGCCTCAAATTTAGCTAACATTTGGTATTTTTATAGATAAGAGGTATATGCAAGTGGTACAATATCATTTTCACATAGAGGACATTGAGATTAGCAATCTACCACGGAACATGCAGGTATGATCTAAGAAACTGGACACAAGACTAGATCTTTGTGTCTCGATCTCAGACCAGAGTCCTAATGTTATATGAATGTAAGCAAAGGGGGTGTATGAGCCTTTTTTTTTCGTCCAAAGCTAGGGGGAGGGGGCCCAGTCTCCATGGGCTCTTTCAGCCTACGCTTGATCTGGGGGGTGTTTCATAAAGCTCTTCGTAAATTTACACATGACTTTATGAATGACTTGAATTTGAAGTGCCAGATAGGATGCCCCAAGTTTTTCCTAATGTTTTAACAACATGTGACTGTTTTTCCTCAATTAATTTATGGGAAAAAATATACTTTGCATTTAAAATGTTTGTTATAATAAGAATGTTAATCTACATCTACACAGTTCGACTTTAGTTGATGCAGTTAAAAATGATTGGGCATCCCATTTGGCTTGTCATATTTAAGACGTTCGTAAAGTCATGCGTAACTTTACAAACTTTATGAAACCCTCCCCCTGGTCTTGTTCTCCATTTCTATTCCTCTTTATATATTCATCTCTGTTCCTAATTTCTCTCCTTTCCCTTTGTCAGAGCCCAAATCAGTAATTATCTGCGCAATAAGCAGGACATCATACTTTGTCTTTAATTTATTATCATGATGTAAAGGATATACATATCTACCCCTAAACGGACAGTCTTTCATGATTTTTGTTCTTAGGTGAAACTGTTTCCTGAGACTTCCCATTCAATGCGAGCCGTCATGAACCATCACATCACAGAGAAAGATGTGGAGATGGCTCTCAAGAAATTCAAGTTTATTGGAGAAAAACTGCACAAGAATGGCATTGGTAAATAAAAGGTGGTAGGACATTTTTTTAAACAGATGCATAAAATCTATTTTTCTAAATAGATAGTAGCATTGCTCTGTGATGTGAAATAGCGCAGATGATTTCGTTTAGTACACAATGTATTGAGTATAAAATGACATTCTGATCTTAATTGAAATAGGTCTTAAATGTAGTAAATCTTCTATATCGTTAGTGGGATGATAAAACCTTGTAGCTCAAAAATATTTCAGGGGAGCATTTCATCAAGCGTTTTGTCAGTGATTTTCACCGACAACTGTTATAAGCTACTGAAATCCTTGCATCTGATTGGCTGAGAGTAAATTTGTCAGTAAAAATCACTGAAAAGATGCTTGATGAAACATCCCCCAGGAAAGCAATTTATAACCTAATAGGAGCAAAGACAGCCTTCCTTATATAGGTCGCCTGTGGCATTATTTTTGCAGATGTGCTTTACATAGGTTCACATCATCAGTTGGTACTTAGCTACAAAATTACAACATAAATTCATCAGAAATTGTGTTACAAGGTTTTATCACCCCATTGACAAATGAAATTAGATTTTTTTTTTTTGTTGGTATAAATCATTACAAGGAAAACTGCGTGTTGGGTTTGGCTGTATATCTTTGCACCACCCTGCCACCACCAATGCAAAAAAAAAAAAAAAAAAAGGAGGAAATCAAATAATGTAATCAAGCGTATTGCATTCTTTGAAACTGGTAAAATATGAAGAAAGTTGAGATTGAGAGTAAGGGGTTAAAAAAATGCATTTCTGTTTATTGTCTTTTGAAATAGTACATGCACAACTGTAAAAGCACAAACTTTTGTTATGTGAAGCCATTGTGTTTTGATAACGACGGCCACTTGTGGCAAGAAACTTTCATGTACAGTATTCCGAATTTCAAGCTTTTGTGATTCATATTCATTAAAGAATTATATGCGAGTGTTGTCGATCATTATCTTCCGTAGAACAATTCTGCAGCATGAATATTCAGCACATCTGGGGCCTCTCATATGTATGACGAAGTTGTGACAAAGTTGTGATGAAATGCATCTCCAGAAATCATATGCAACTTGCTTTCAACCAGTCAAATTTGCAAATTTAGAACTGATTAAGATTATTTTTTGGAATTGCTTTTAATTTTTATACAAGAGGTCCCTTGTCTGCTGGACAAATCTGGTTTTATTGTAATTAAAAGTATCCTTTAGACAGTATCTTTGTACTGTCAAACAACCATGTTTTTATTGTGTATTATATTCTTATCATTTAACCCTGTGATACATTGAAGGGAAAGAAAGAAGGAAGTACTACATGACCTATGACCCCATAGTGTACACAAGGTGTGTAGACGTGAAGGTATATGATATAGGTGATAACATGGGGATGGATTATTCTTGCCCAGAAAATAAAACCAACAGTATTGAAGTGATTCATAATTTCTACATGGGGGTGTTATCAAATTATTTGATTTAAGGTACAGGGTACAATTGAGAGCTCCCCCTTGAAGGAAGAGTATTTGATAACTAAATTAACTGCAGACTATGACTAAATCACAGTGAAACACTTTCAAATGACTAAGTAAATTGATTTTTTTTTAAATGAATATTTCAGGAAAGGAATAATATTAAATAATGAAATATGATTTGCTAGAATTCTTTAGTTTCAAGACTGATAAAATTGTACCAGATATTTTTGCTCATTTTACACTAAATTGTATTTTTGCCAGTGAAATCTTGAACCTGATGTGCCGTAATTTTTATTTCATTTAATTTTTTTGTTTACTCTATTAGTCGCTGTCCATTTTACCTCTGCCTTTGATTTTCAATGATATTGTTATTAAAATAGAATTTAAAATTCTCTAAGTTGGTATAGTTTCAAATTTTAAATGGATAAATGTTACGTGTATCTTTAAGGAGTAAAGAAATTTTGAGTGAAAAGGACCAGTACATTGCATGTGGGAATATAATTGTACTATCCATGTGTGTAATTATAAGCATTGGGATATATTTGAGCTTGTACTTAAAATTTGAAGTACAATCAATACAACCAATACTTCACAATTATTTTGAATGCATATTATTAATACTTTCCAATATTTTGGAATGTGTAATGCATCTATAATAAATACTCCTCAAACAGATGATACTTGATCTTTGATACTGTTGATCTAAGGGTGTGAAAAAATAATGAAAATGTCTTTATGTAGTAAGGCATTTGGTGTCAATTGGTTAATTTTAAAGTTTTTAAGAATAACCTGTACATCCCTGGAAGATGGGATACATGTATAAGAAAAATGATCACAAACGTTATTGATGTCGTACTAGACAATTACTCTAAATGTCTAATATTTCGCGGTGTGGAAATTTTTGTGCATTTCGCGCGGCATGAAACTAGCGCGAAAATAAAAACGCGAATATTTTTGTTTATGTATTCTTTGGCCCATGAGCCTAGCAATTCGGCAAAATTAAAAACGTGAAATTCACTTTACTCGGCAGAGTGCAAAAAATTAATCGTGTGAAAATTTCCACTTTTACAGTAGATATTTTGTAAGATACTTGTGGCAGTGTCACAGGTAATTATTGTTGACAAAGTTATTAAATTTGTGATTTGTTTTGTGTGTGTGCATGAGGTTTGTCTTTTATGGTAGTTTGATGGATTTTGACGAAGTAATACTTTAAGCGCTTTGGTTGGTTACAATGAAAATAGAAAAGCACTTTATAAGAAACAGTCATTTTAAACAGTCCTGGAAATTTTTGATGGGTATATATATATATATACACATGATTTGACAAACCAGCTAAACTACATAGGAAACCCACAAGGACATTGGGACCATGAAAATTACATGTGTATCTTGTTATATCAGGAATTTCCTTATACGGCAAAACATTACTAACAGCCAATTTTGCTGCAAGAAACATTTGCGAATTGCAATAATTTTATGTTGTTGCAATTGTGATTTGATTATTTTGCAGGTTTTGCTTTTACAGTAATCAGGGGGAAAAAACCCCAAAGAACAAAGACCTCGGACCACCAAAATTACCTTGTTATAACAAGTTACCACTGTACTCTGTACATGTCTACGAGGTCCTTAGGACCATGAAAATTACTGTGTTATTTTAGGAATCTTATATCAGGGTAAAAAGACAAAAGAACATCAAGACTTGGGACCAGTAAAATAACCTTGTTATATCGGGAATCTCATTATATTGGAGCTCTTTATAACGAGTTACCACTGTACTACTAGATTTATATCTTGTACTGTACACAGTAAACTACAAAAAAGACCAACTTGTGTAACTTCTTGAAAATTCATCATAAAAGTTCAAGGATTAAATTTCTTTTCATGTCTAAAAAATAATGAAATGGTATTTATTTACCCCTTTCCATTTGTACCAAAGTGATTGAGATGACAAAGACACAAAAATAAATGTTACTTCTTTTTAAATACAACACCAAGTTCTGAACACATGAAAATTAAGAATCATTTGTCAGATTTCTCAGAAAAAAGTAACGAGATTTTATTGTCTCTACAATCAAGTAAAAAACCAGTAAAAATATGTACATGTATAAACAATTTGAAGTATTTTCTAGAACATCCCCTTCCAAGTGTATGACCCACCTGCAGTATAAAATACATGTAGGGAACATCATATATATTACAAATGATGATGAAATGTATTTTGAAGCATTTGGGAAGCGGAAGAAAAAATATCGGCAAATTCATGCATCTTCACTAAAAATATTAATTACATACGCTGTTGCATGAAGCCCACTATGTACGGCCAGAATTCACAAAGGTGGTTTAGATTTAGACCACAGTTTATGCAGATGTCATGGTATACGTGTGCTTGATTTAGCGCATACACTTAGAAAGATCCAATAATGAACGCACGTGAATTTAGTGCCCTTTGCCAAAAACGTGCGTTCATTATTGGACCGTTCTAAGTGTATGCGCTAAATCAAGCGTACGTATACCATGAAATCTACATAAACCGTGGTCTAAATCTAAACCACCTTTGTGAATTCGGGCCAATGGTTATACGTGTACTGAGTAAATGAAATAATTTAAACAAATTCATAATCATCATTTACATTCACATGTAGTAATGATGCATTTAGTGCATACATGTACATGTACTACATTAAAACGTACAACAAGCATGTGCATTTTTAAAGAGAAAGGATGTCATTGTAATACAAGAGCAAAATAATGGAAGATATTTATTGGCAGGTGTTCCATTATGTACAGATTTTGATAATTACTGTTCAGGGGAAGTCTTTAAAATATGGTATTTAGAGATGGGAAGTCTTTGCGCGATGGGTGGATTACTAGAGCAGGTTTGACTATGATCAGATTTCAATAATATACAAAACGGAATATTTTGCTAACTGTACAATCTACTTCTACACTATATACTGCATACATATTTACAAGACAAATATTATAACAAATAGTGAAAGCCAGCGTCCTCTAAATCCACATCTGCAAAAGTTATCGACTACAACAGATATCAATGTTGAAAGGTTGGTAATGGACTGTAATTAGCTGTCATTCAATCATAGCCTAGGTATTTGGAATGTCCAGATGTTGAAACACAATATTGACAATGGCAGATACATGTATCACTATTGGAGGAAGACAATATACGATGGCCATATCATCATGGGCTACGCCATTGTTCAAATTATTTGAAAACAAAAAATTCATATACACATGTAGTTGATATGGGCTATAGCTGAGAACTAATATCAAAGGAAAGCAATGGATGGTGTATAGCCATAGTTTCTGTCACATAAAAACAATTATTTCTTTGGAATGCGTAACATTAGACTTTTAAACAAAGCATGATTGTCAAGCACTGAAGGCATAAACCACATTCATTAAAAAAAAAAAAAGGAAACTCTCAACAAACTCAAAGAGAGTAAAATGTACTAGTAACCAACTGCTTTTCAGATTAAAAATAGAATTAGTTAAAAGAAATGCAATAATGGAATCTACTGTACATAAGGGAACCCTTGTTTTTCCAAAGTTTTGTTCTCTTCGGAAACAACTTCTTTCACAGAAAATAATTTTCTTTTGACATATCTTTAAAAATAATTATAAAACATGAGAAAGGCACAATTGGAATGATTAGCTTGTATCAAAACATTTCTACATATAAAAAGAATTTTAATACAAGATGCTACCTATCCTCTCATTTACTGGCTGTACCAATAATTCCATGTACATGTAGTTCTACTTGCCGTAATAAATATGAAAACTACAAAATAAAATGTACAGCAAGTAGTCCTCAGCTTACTGACTAGGAAAGCAAGAGCCTTATCATTTTGAGCCGAGAAGCATATGGTTAGAACAATTCTACCTTCTAGTATGTCAACTACTCATGCATACACCATTCAGGCAAGTGGACTATTCCTGAAACGCTTGCTTGCCCCTACCATGAACCTACGATGTAACCAATGCCAATAACTATAAGCAGCATCTCGTTATATACCAGGAGTGTATTTCTGGCACAGGAAGAATGCATAACTGCTAATATTCACACAATGCCTATAACTATAAGCAGCATCTCGTTATATACCAGGAGTGTATTTCTGGCACAGGAAGAATGCATAACTGCTATATTCACACAATGCCTATAACTATAAGCAGCATCTCGTTATATACCAGGAGTGTATTTCTGGCACAGGAAGAATGCATAACTGCTAATATTCACATAATGAGGTAGAACTATCAGTATCAGATACTCTTTGTAAATCTTTTGGTGAGAAAAGTGCAATATATATTGTGTGATTTGTGTCCATTTCAATAAAATGATGTAGAAATAAAAATCAGTGAGATATGAATTATATAGTTATCATGGTGAATACATGTACTTATAGAAAATTGTACAAATCATTGAAAATCAATCGAAATGAAATTTATCATTCTTCATACAGGAGTCACACACTGATTTCTTATTCCTGTGACTTTTTCTTGAATTTTGAGGGCTGGTATACAACTGAATGCATATCTGCAGCATAATCTAACAAATTCAAAATGAGGAATGATTGTTAACGTTGGAACGATTGGTCGCAATGTGTGCAAGTTGGTTTCAAATTATCACATGTGTGTTTTATGTCAGTCTTCATGTTTGTAATACTGTACACACAGTTTATTTAGCACCATACATACATACATACACAGTCAGCTAATTGATATCAACTGCATTACAAATGAGTTATTTTTTGCATTTGTTTTTAAGAAACTACTGAGGTATTATTCTAAGGCACAAAGGAAAAAAGAAGAGACATATGGAACACTTTACCTAAAATATGATTGAAATTACTTGTTTTTGAAAAAACTTCTTACAATGAAGCTACCATTGATAGATACTTTTTAAGGTACCATTTCAGGCACATTGGAAAAAGGAAGAGATATTTGGAACACCAAATCTTGTGAAGGTGTCCATGACTGGTTCTTTGCTAACGTTTTCACTCCTAATTTAGTTGATTAATGCTTTTTAAGCAAACTAGTAATTGCATTACATTTTAATAAAATCATGAACAGTATTACTTTTTAAAGTTATTTTCTGCCTGAGCGATGGTAAAACATAAAAAAAGACACTACACTACAATTTAAAATCCACAATGCATAAGGATAATTACAATTCAAAAAATTAATTACCAGTTTAAAAATTCACCGAAGTCAAGGCGACATGCTTGACTCGCCGTCACTGCTTGGTGATTGGAATAGTCGTCTTCCTTGTTTGTTAGCTTTATGCGTTGTATCTAATGTGAATGGGGTTTGCATGCTGTTGTCGTTAATCTTGCTAGGACTGAGCAGGTAACAGTCACGACAGACAGCCATGTACTTGTCGGCGCCCCCTATAACTTCCACCTGTTAAAAACACAATTCAAGTGAAAGACCAAAGATCAATTAGTTTGCAGGCAAAAGCAGTCTTATGCACCACTGTGCATCATAACAAGGGGTTCATTTATTATACAATATATATACATATACTTTATGGAATTGAAGTTTGGGGAAGTAGCTACAAAAGCCACCTGAATTGTATATTTTTGGCACAGAAAATGGCAATGAGAGCTATTACATTTTCCCCACTTAGAACAAGTTCTAGGCCATTATTCACCAGCCTGGGAATATTAGATGTTTTTGATCTGCATAAACTTGCAGTATCAACATTTGTGTATGATCTACACAGGGGACATTTACCACATTCTTTAACACAATATTATGAGAAGATGAGTCATACTTATAGAACTAGAGGCAAAGAACATTCCATGCTTAGACTTCCGAAATGTATAACGACACATGGTACATTTTCTATTTCTTTTGTTGGAACAAAGTTCTGGAATAGTTTGCCCCAAACTATTCGAGAGGAAACAACAAGGCTTTCATTTCGTAAAGATCTAAGAAAACACTTGTTAAATGAAGTTTAGTGATGAAGAATAATTATGTGTAGTATAATCTACTTTTGAAGGATAGTTATTTTAGACTTTGCAGTGAGCATTTGAAATGTAAGTAAAATTAGAGGGCCATTCTCGACTAGCACTTGTGCTAACTTTTGGTTCTCCCTTTAACAACAAAAAAAAAACACTGTCATAGCATTGTTACGTATATGTATTCATGTAACATTATTACTCTTTATACTGTCATTTATGTGATGTGTTGTTGTTAATAAACTCAAACAAACAATAAACATATACCATACATATACCTCAACAAGCGTACTATGCTATTTATAGGCTAGCTCTCATTCAGCAAATTTATTTAAAAATCCACCTTAATGTCATTAAGTGATAGGAGTCTTGTTATTTTTTCAATAATTACATCAGTTTCGTCCAATAATATCAACAGCTTCAATACATAAAGTTCAAGAACTTGAGTTACAATCAAACTGAATAAGAATATGGAACAAAGATGAGGATAATATAACATCATAAGTGGTACCGGTTACAAAGAACACATGAAGACCAATAAACTACCACCAGTCTATTGAATTTAAACTTTAAAAGCAAAGTATTCTATAAATAGGTGGCTGACTGGCTGGCTGTCAAGCTATACTAAAAAAATTACATTATGTCATTACTGGACAAGCATGCATACAGGTGTTTCAACTATTACATAAAGATCTTAAAACTGAGTCATGCAAACAATCACTGATAATCAATCCATTGCATTTTCATGCTGTGATGGAAAGGAAAGAGAAAAGAAAGATATTAAGTAAGAGAGAGAGACACACACACATACAGACAAAGCAAAAAGAGAAAGATAAATAGATAAAGAATAGAATGCTGGTATTTACTATTGCATTAAATTTCAATTTTTTAAATAAAGCCAACTGATGAATCCGAGAACGCAGTGGTAGAGGAAAATTATTGTCAATCATGGGAAAATAAAATATGTCTAAATGGCAATTATGGCATATTTCAATATAACGTGTTATTGTGGAACTTGTAAGCTGAACTAATAATCACAGAAGAGCTGTATTAGGTGAGCTGATGACTTACAGCTGTTTCACATCCTATCCGGCGGGTATAGGAGGCTTCGTTGTAGCAGTGCATACAGACAGCGTTGAGTTTGATGACACTCTCAGCAATTGGTACAAGGTTCAAGATATCACCAAAACCCTATTCAGACAGAAGAGAAACATACAAAGTAGGAAGAAACAATGACTTTACAAAGGGATCATCAAGAAAATAATCTAAGAAAAAAAAATCTTTTATCAGGAGCAAATCATAAAGTGCATCCAGCACATATTAGAAAACTGGAATAGCTATAAAACGAAAAAGAGGCCATTGTAATATTTCAAAAGCCAAAGGTACCAAAATGGGTGATCCTTGCAGTCACATTTTACATAATTTAAATATTCAATACAATAAGATATCGAAGGCCTAGAGTGGGTATGGATTTTTGAAAGTCTTTACAATTGTATGTAAAAAAAGCAATACTAGCTAAACAATACTAAAAGAGAGAGGTTGTTGCTGCTGCATATTTCTAAATGTAATATTTGTAAGAATAAGGGGTCATTCTTAATTTTAGAGTAACTTATCCTCAGACCTGTGAAAAGAGAAAGAGAAAAGACATAACCCCACTCCTGACTTGACAGCCTTGTTCATTTCATCCAACAAGTAAGAGTGGTACCCCCCCCCCCCCCCCCCACCAATGGTTTAACCCATGCTAAGCCTCTGTATCTACCAACCTTTCTTTGGTATGTTCCGTCTAATGCAGCTACAATGATGACTTTTCCTAAATTTGCCATTTCTTCACAGAACTTCACACAATCTGGAAACTGAAAAAGAAAAGTTTTACAGATTTAATCACAGGTTCAAAGATAATGAAATGTTAACATTTCACAAGAAAAAGGAAAGTACTAGTATTAAAATAGAAGAGGAAAATATATTAAAGCAGAACCCACACACTGGCAGTGTAAAACTTATCACCTCTTTTGGATTATTTTCTCTCAGAAAAGGTGATGTTTTTCAAACAGAAGTGAGAAGTTCTCCAGTCTTTTCTGCAGAAAATCGTTTACACATGGTTCACAATGAAATAAAAAATATGGCTTTGCAGAATCCCAAGGCAGTAATTCAAGAGGCCCAAAGCAATTTTGCAGGTTTCTGCAGTTCGAATTGTCACATTCATTGATTCTCACTGAGTGAAATACGGCCTGATGTCTATCAGACAGGTGATTTGGGAGGATCAAAATAATTTTAGACGTTGAAAGTATGCATCATTTGTTACCCTTGTCCATTCACACATGCTTCTTTCTTTTTTCCCTTTTTTTTTTTGGGGGGGGGGGGGGGTTCTGAGATCCCCACGCTTTGTATTAGCGCCAAGGGAGTTATACACTGGTGAGAATGCCAAGTTCAGCATATGTTCATTATTTTTCTCTATATGGAGCTCGGAGCTCATTTACAGATTTCCAGGGCTAAACTGACCTCCACTTCTTTCACAGCTTATCAGTGAACTGTAGACTAAAAAAAAATTACTTTCACAAACAGCAAGATGAGACTAAGCTCTGTTATTCTTGCTGTGGGAACAAGAAGAATAATTTAGAGTTTACTTACAAATTGTCCTTCATCGATGCCTATGACTTCATACTCCTCAGCAAGCTCTGCTACTGAAGAAAGATTACTAGCAGAAGTAGCTTTACACACTTGTCTGTGAACGAGATACAAGGAGAGCATGTAGAGTGTGGTGAAAATTTAAAGGCACTAGTCAACTTTCAAAAATAGTTGATAAAAAATGAACAGTTCCAGAAGGTGAAGGAAGCAAGATTATATGGGTTGTGACAGTGGTATGGGATTTCTTCAAAATTATTCCTCCTATGAATTGTGATTTTTATGATATTTAGGGGTATTTGAACCACAGTACAAATACAATTTTCACTATTCTTCCACATTTTCCTTTAACCTTTAACGATAACATCCTCTGGAGACACGTGATCCTAGAGGATAATGAAAAGGACGTTCTGTTAAGTCAGTATCTTTTGATTATCTCTCTGAACATCAGGGCCCTGTTTCATAAAACAAGTTGCAATAACTGTTATAAGCTACTGAAATCCTTGCATCTGATTGGCTGAGAGCAAATTTGTCTGTAAAAATCACAGACAAGACACTTGATGAAACGCCCCCTAGTTGAGCATTTCTGTGCTGTTCTCAGATTATTTCGAACACTGACCTGTCATGGGTTGCTATGCCATCCTTGTCGTATCTCGTATCTTTGTCGTATTTGATGAGCAGGCACTCATGATTTGCAATCTGATAGCGCTTTATCCTCCTGATTAGTTCCGTCCTGAAAAGTGGAAAAAGAGCACAAACAGTTTCTACATATGTTCAAAGATAATCTATAGTTATGGCTAAGAAAAGGATATTGGAATGAAAACTCAAAAGATACAGATGCCACATATTCTGATGTTATATCCTTTGGTGCAGATTAATTTTAGTGTAAATATCCGAATGAAAGGATCCCCAAAGCAAGGTAATGGTCATCTCTGAGCCGAAGCGCAGCACACTGAAACAGAGGTTTATACAAAGTCACACATCATGGGAATTTACATCCTTGGCCAGAAATATGTGTCTTTTCTCATGAATATACCACTAGTTCAAAGAAAGAAGCTTCAAAGAAGCACAGAATTGTTTGAATATTGTTATTTATCAACTACAATCAAAGTTCTTAGGGTAAGTTTTTTAGGGGCTTTACAAAAACTTAAAAGAAATCTAGTTTTGGTTTTACATTGGCTTTACATTCTAAAACAAAATATATTTTTAGAATCAACAACTGTAGATCTCTATAGATTGAATAATAATTGAATAAAATAACATTAATAAGATATAAATAAATGCAAAATTTTCTTTAATCAGACCCCTATGCTATAGAAAACTGAAAACACACATTGTTAGCAGCTACAACAAATATTCTATGGTATGAAAGAGTGCTTTTAAAATTTACAAATACTTACGTTTTGCCAGAGAACATCGGTCCAAAGATTACCTGTTAAGAAAAATCAGAAAAAAAATTAATTCTACAGCTGACCTTAAATTGGATGGACCTAATCTGATCTTTCAGTTAATCTAGCGTCAAATTAGACCACTCTTTACTCTTATTATAGATTCTACAGTTGAAAGATGTTGATCTAGAAACACTCACACATATGCGAGGTTATCACAGATAACCTCGCTCTCCACACCTTCATACCACAGAGAATTGCCTCCCATAGTTTTCAAGAATTACTGTAATTATCCAGCATTGTCCAGCAGGCACTTTGATTTTATGATTTACCTAGGGATACCTAGGGAAGATACTGAACGCAGGCACTACGCCTCTATATTCAGTTCCAAGTTCTTTTTCCTCTTCAAGATGGCTGGATCATTTCCTGGTGCAGGCGATTCGTAATCGTACTTAATGGGCTCATTTTTCCAGCACCTATCCAAAGCTACTTCAAAACTGTGCACACTTGGGGCAGTAATGGTGTCGTTGGAAAGATTATTCCATGGTTTACGTATTCGTACATAGAAAGAATTTTTGTATCTCTGAGTTTTGGTCCTAGGAATAAACAATTTTCTACTATGTCCTCTTGTCTGATCTCTGGATTGTAATTCAAGATTTGGGGTTACATCAGAATCGTATTTATTAAAAATCTTGTATGTTTCAATCATATCGCCTCGAGCCCTCCTGTAAGCTAAGGTAGGGATATTCAACTTCCTCAATCTTTGTGCATAAGGCAGCCCCTTTAACTCTGGGACTAATCTAGTTGCTCTTCTTTGGACATTTTCCAAAGCATGTATATGTTTCTTAAGGTGGGGGCTCCACACAGCATGAGCGTACTCTATTTGGGGACGAACAAGCGATTTGTACAAGAGTGAAAAATTATCCTTATCTAAATAAACAAAGGTTCGTCTGATTAAATTCATTAGTCTGTTTGCCTTATTGATCTTTGTATGTAAATGTTCTTCAAAGTTTAGCTTATCATCAATCACCACTCCCAAATCTCTCTCAGATGACACTTGCTTGAGGGCACTTTGCGAATTATCACTGGTCATATTATACACATATGGACTTGCCAGGGCAGACTTGACGATTATTTTGATGAAAAAAAAAATAGAATTTCTGAGCCGAGCCGATCTTCCCCCGTACTGCAGCATCGATTTAAATGACACGATTGCACGGTGCGTAGTGTATACCGTCGATTCAAATGATGCGATCGAATCATTTGAAGCAACAGTACAGTACAGGGAAAGATCGGCTCGGCGAGGAAATTCCATCTTTTTGATCGAAATAATCGTGAAATCAAAGTACCTGCTGGATAGTTACATTACTGATTAGGCCTACAGTAATTCTCTTGAAATGTATGTACAAATTTTCATTTTACCTGCCAAAATTAAGTGATGCGACCGACTAAACTAAGTAATGGGCGAATTGTACCTGGAGCTTAAACGCTTTGTAAAGTAAGCATGGTTAAAGTACAAATTTTCATCTTACGACTTACCTGTTGAAATTAAGCGATGTGACTGACCAAACTAATCGGTGTGGAAGGCTTTGGTTATTTGTGAATTGTATCTGGTCACTATCTGGTCCTGGACTCTGAAGTTCCCTGACCCTGGGCCTGGAGTTAGTTAGTTAATCTTATTCTTATTCTTACAGTGTAAAAAGTGTAAGATCTTATTAGGCCTAGGCCTAATTATAAATTATTGACTATCAAGTATCATATTGTCTTCACAAGTGTGTGAATGAGGCCCGGGGGGGGGGGGGGGTGACAATTTAGGGCCTTAAAATTACATGCAACTTTAGTTAGGGCCTTTAGGCTTTTCTACCATACACACTGACATGACTGACAAACTGACAAAGCAAGCTTGCTTGCTTTCGCGCCCGACCTGTGGCGCATTCAGGAAGGTCGAGTCGAGGCTCGTCCCGCTCCCAAACCGACCCGGCATGCCCGGCTAATTTTTAGTTTTACTGACTGGATCCAGACTGGATTTACCAGAAGGCAGAAACTCACCTGAATCTGTCCTTTATTTCTATGCCCGGGCCTCACTCCATCCACGGCATCTATACACGACATCATGATGAAAACGTTATGGTTTTCTGTATTTACAGATGGAAAAGAAGACTGGCAATCAGCAATCCTATTCGAGTTCAATCATGAATCAAAAAAATCGACGCTCTCAAATTTGGCGCGCGTTCGTACATAGTCTTTACTCAAGCGTAGTTTATTAGATTTTATGGGGTCCAGTTTTCCTCCATAATTAGTACAAAGAGTATCAGCTCTTAAAAGGGGGGCACAATGTATAATTTTCTTTCTAAAGGGGGGGGGGGGAGGGGGCACTGGCCAGGATTGCCCCCCCCCATAAATCCGCCACTGCCCAATAACCTTTTTTTTTTTGGGGGGGGGGGGTCAAAAGTCCCCCCCCCTGCACGCCCTCCCCTTGGCTACGCTAGTGCTCTGCAAAAAAGAGAAGACAATGGTTATCAGATTTTGGATGCAAATGCAGGGGCAGATCCAGGGGGAGGGCCGAATCGGCCGCAGCCTCCCCCCCCCCCCCCTTTGAAACCCAACTGGCATACCTTTAGTACAAATCAAATCAAAACAAATCAAAGAAATTTATTGAATTAAAATCCGCACTTTGGTATTATCATCAATAATACAAAAAAATAAATAAAATGCCTCCTTAATTGTGTACTTTTTCGGCTCCGGCTCCCTCTTTTACAAAATCCTGGATCCGCTCCTGCTTAGTTTGGGCCGGGAGTTTGGGCCCTTTGGGATAAAAAAATTGGGAACAACTATAGAATACCCCACCACAAAAGTTGACCACATGTCCATTAGTTGACCAACGCTTCTCCAATGGAGCACACATGTAGGGGGAGGCACAAGAACACGATTTTATGTTTATGTGTATTCAAGGTATGCTACCGGATTTGCCCCATCCCCATATCCACCACTGCTTGTATGGTTAGTTTTCTACAAACTCAAATTAATATTTGGCCAAAAGTATACCACTATTGAAGAGAAAATTATACTTTTTCAGACTTAATCAAAGCCTGTGATAGATTGATAACCGTTCTTTTGAATAGAGTATCGTGTAAAGTCGTAACTATATACAAGGAATGTAGACTGTGCACCATTCTCTTACTCATGAATATTAATAAGTAAACAATACCTTGACAACAACTGACATTACACTTTAATAATAATACAGTGCAATCAACATGGCCGATGAAGAGGTATGATTTACTTAATTTTTTACACTTATTTGATAGAATTTCTTGTAAATATGGGTGCTTAAACCATCAATGCGTAGTTTTTCGCAATGTGATATTGTCTCACACAATTGTGTTTCTTGTTTTTACTGAGTTAAGAGAAGAGAGCGGTGTCACATTTTTTTCACAGTCCGGTGTGTACAAATTCGCGTATTTTATTTTGAGCGTGAAAGTGACACTGACAGCTCGTGTGTTGCTTGGTGATCTGGTGGCTCGTAGTGCAAAAAGTTGAATTGATTTACAATCTCACTCATCATGACCAAATTTTATGATAATGCTACACTTCTCCACATTTCTAAACATTATGTACAGAAGAAACTGCTTGGCATTGATTGAATTTGAAGGAACGATACAACTAACTAAGCCTTGAGTTGAAGGAACGATACAACTATTCTATATTAAACTAAAGTCTAGACAACAGTACTATTAAAAAACTACTAAAAATTTGTAAACTAGTAAAATAGCAGTAAAATAGTAAAAAGTACACTAAAAAAGTAACACTAACAAGTAACAAGTAACAGTAACAGTGTTTGTATTCGAGGCCATAATTTAGTGGCCTTGGCCTCGGCCTCGGACCGAGTCACGTGTACAAAAGGTACACTGTATCCACTCATAGGTACATTCCTATACTTCGTGCGTATAATGTAGGCAGTCATACACTTCATCTTTTAAAACACCACTGCACAAAAGTCACCAATATTCACTCAAAATCGGCATTTAATTTTCAAAAACCGACCCCAAAATATCCAAGAAATACAATAAATTCAACTCACCAATGTTGGAAAAGATATTTACAAAAATGAAATCCGCAATTTACTGTTGATTCTCGCGAAACGAGCTATCGGAGTCATTGTGTACATTTCCTGGTCGCCGCGGGCGCTGACATCTCCCCAAAAGAGTTTTGTCCTCAAAAATTCGGTCCCTATGGCGTACACGGAAAAGTTCCGATTTTCTGTGTGCGCGATCGTAAAGATCGATGTGCCCTTGCGATCCCGAGTTTCTTCGTGGACAAAAATTATATTGGCCGATTTTAGTCTAAGACATCGGCAGTTTGTAAACAACACGCGATCGCGAAACAAATCGGCGGGGATTTCTCCGGTTTTGGACAAGATTTTGACTTTGGATTTTGCTGTAAATATCAAAAGTTCTTCCTAACGGCCATTTGAGGTAGGAGTGAGATTTTTAAGGGCTGAATTTGAAAGCAAGTATTTAAAATATTTATCTTATTTTCCCCCCATACCTTTAGTACATGCGACAGAAAATACCAACTATTTTACAGAAATGTACCCGGGAGTGACTGTAACATTTTTCAGCGGCCTCGTGACTTGGAAGTGCCGGCCTCGAATATGCTAATTAGGCCTAGGCCTAATCAAACACAAATTGGCAGCTCCGTGACATATCATGCATATCTTATTAATTGCGAGGTCCTCTCTCATTTGCCCTGTATGGCTGGAGTGCAAACGTGTGACAACGTGATTCTGTCAAAATAAGAAATGCAACAAACATGATAAATTCTGCATCCTTATTGTGGGAATAGATATCCATGCAAAAACGAGTCAAAATATTGACAAATGATCTTATTTTAGCGATTATATTTATTTTAAAAGGTGTCTTTCTCGAACTGCATAAAATGGATGAGTGCGCAGACATGGGGTACTGTTGTTTGCAGTGTCAACATGACACATCTGTCTTTTCTTCTGAAAATGGAGTTGTTTCTTTACGAATTTTAAGAAGATTTTTTTCCAGACTTTGTAGAATATCAAGAATGATATGAGATTAAGCAATAGAGGAATAGACAGAAAATTCTTGTCCAATTTTCTAGTCAAATCTTAGGTGCACAGACTTGGGGCTCCCTTCATACCCCCAAAATTATAAATTTCCGCTTTTTCTAAAGAAAATATTTAATATCCTACATGCAAACTAGATATTATCAATGCATATATGATATGTTTTTACACAAAACCTGTATGAAACAAATGTATTCCTTCAGCAACAGCTAAGAAAATGGGAGAGGGGCTTGCAAAGTTTGTTTGTTATTTGTATTTTCCCTTCCTTCGATGTGCGTAGATCGGCGGCGAGCCGCAAAGTGGTCAGGTTGGTAGACGAGTTACGGGGTTCTTTCCAGTCGTTGCTGTCGTAGGAGATGTGTCACCAAGTTGCCAAATTGTATTTGATTGATTAAAACTTCAAATGTTAATATCGGATTTTGCTCAAACTTTCACTGATTTATTTCTCTCGTTTTTCTGCCTTTATTCTCATCAACTAAAAACCAGGGTGGACTTCCCCTGTGATCCACCCACACACCCCACCCTCATTAAGTGTCCACGCCCACACTTGCATGTTACGTCTATTGAGGTAGAATCAATGAAGTCACCAAAGGCATGGCACGTAATAAACCACTACTGTGTGGAGTGAGTGAGGGGGACATATTTCATGATAACGCCGCCTTAACTTCAGCTCGAGGCCATTGCCGTTGTCTGCACAGAAGATATTTTGTCAAGTAAAGCTAGACTACAGTAACGTGACTGTGATTAGGAAGTCCATCCTGTATAATTAAGTTGTTTTCAAATTTAATAAAAGTTTTTAAAAAAAGAAGAAGAAGAAAAACAAAATAATAAAAATGATACAAAAAATAAAAGAAACAGATTGGAATGTTTGAGGAAAATCTGATAAAGAAGAAGGAAGATAAGAATATTTAAAGTTATAAATGATAAACTGCTAATTGGCAATTCTGTGATGTACCATTTGTGGACATCTATCTACCATTTGCTCTGACCTCTGACTGGAAAGAGTAAGATTAAGAAAATCATGAATTTCCATTTTCTTCAGAGAAAATGTCTAATTGGCGTCTAGATATATACATGTATGATGAAGGTTGTGTGTCTGGACACTTATCAAACATTAAGCTGTACTTGCCATTCACCCTAACATCAGAGTGAATAGGAACAGTCACAATAGTTGTGTTTTTTCCGTCAATGGAAATGGATATTTCATGGGTTATGCCAAACCATTGCCGCTGGCGATGTGATGAAGGTGTTGCAAGGCAGAATATGTCAGATTTGTTCCTATTCACCCAGTTTTATGGTACCTATTTTTATTGGGTCAGGGTTGATCTTTTTGTCAAGAAAATAGATACATGTACTTTAGGATGTTTTATTTCTTACATTTTTATTATCTTTACACTGTTTGAGAAATATATATTCTTTTCAAATTTCAAAATTGTCAAGATTCATGTAATAGTTTCACAGTTCTACTCTTATGTAACTCTCTTCAGGATTTGAATATTATACAATAGGTCTAGAGATGAGCAAGTAGCCTTAATCGACTTGTTTCATTTTAGTACAAAATATTGTTTTATAATGTTATTTCATTTTGCTTCAAAGTTACAGAATTTGATTGGTGGAAGTGGTTTGTAAAGTTGGGTATGAACTATGAAGCAAAAAGGGGCACTTGTTTCCATATTTGCTAATGTTTGAAAAAAATAATCAAATTTAACTGACTATATTTTATATGTTTTTAACTAATTAGACACCAGCACAAGATCCTGCCCAGGAATCTACAGAAGCTCCAGCTGAGGCTGATAAAGCAGCAGAAGGGACTGGAGAGGAGGCTAGTGCTCCTGCAACAGAAGCAGCTGAAAATCAGGGTAGATAATGTTTATTAACTTCTGTTTTATAAACACTCTGCTATCTATTATATTAAACTGTTGTTTTTTTTCTTCATCTTTTTCATTTCTTCATCCTTTTCTTTTTCTTTTTTTCTTCCTGCTTGTAGAAATTTGTCTTTCCCTTCTTCTGTTGTTTCTCTCTTTCTCTATTTCTCATCTCTTTTCTCTTCTCTCTCCCTCCCTCCCTCTCTCTCTCTCCCTCTCTCTCTCTCTCTCCCTCCCTCCCTCCCTCTCTCTCTCTCTCTCTCTCTCTCTCTCTCTGTCTCTTTTTATATCTCCATATTTTCTTTTTCATATAATATTCTGCATGTCTATCTTCATATGAAGTTGAAGTTATTGTCCAAATTCCAAAACATGCTCAAAATAACATAATAACCATACAGAAATACAAACAGATAATATGACATTGGACAAAAGGTATCAGAAAATAGCAAAATACACCATGTAATAAATTTATATTCTGTGTGTGATATATTTCTACAAAGAAAATGAACATAAACGAAAGCTATATGTTATCCCATGTTTCTTCATAGATGCAGCTCCACTGGCAGAAGGAGAGGCCTCCCCAGCAGCTGATCAAGAGCCTACAGGCACACCTGTTGCAGGAGAGGAACAATCTGAACAACCTACAGCAGATGGCTCTCCAGGGGCTACAGATGGGGATGCTCCACTGGCTGAAGGGGGTGAAGCAGCACCAGCAGAATCAGAGGGACAGGAAGGAGGAGAAGCAGCTTCACCTGCTGCTGATGGAGAAAAAGGTGGAGCAGATGGAGAAGTTAAGGAAGGAGAGGAAGGCAAGGAGGGAGAAGAGCAGAAACCTGCTGAAGGTAAGGCATTTATTTATAGCATCTTGATTCTTGTCCTAGAAACATTTGTTTGACCATGTACCCATTTTAATGATTGCTGTTTTCTCTGTACATACTGTAAGTTGTAGTTCATACTTTGTTATCAACAAATAAAGGCATGCATTCTCATATTTCACATGAAATTCCAAAAGATTCATTCAAATTTGTCTTTCTGCTTTAGATATATCCAAGGTCTCACATAAGACTTGAGAATAGGTTGAATCAGGGGTAGAATTAGCCTCTTGTCGAGGCCCTGGCGCTGTTGAAATCCTTGGCGATATGGAGGCAAAGACCGAGGCGCTTGCGCCGAGGGCCTCTTGACACCCGATCTGAATTTCTTTTGTATTTCATTGTTTTGACGAATATTCCGACCAAATTTTGGTCGGTGAAAATCATCCAATAAGCACGAGCTACCATGACGTAATGTTAAATATTCATGACTCGACTGCACGCTATTTCTTACATATTAATTAATCGCAGCCCAAAATGGCGTTCAACGTTTCTTCCACGACGAGTGATGACGATATTTGTAAGAGCTTAGAATATGCCGCTAGAATGTTGAAGATTGACAGATTCAAGTTGATGCAATCAAATCTGCACTTAAAGGACAAGATGTTTTTGTGAATCTGCCTACTGGCTATGGAAAAAGTGTTATTTTTCACGCGCTACCGCTCTGTGCTGATTACCTCCGTGGGCCAGGGATGGAGAGTGAGACTGCTGCTTCGCGAGGGCCAGGCGGATCCCCGGGGCCTTGCCGGGCAGTGAAGTTGCTGGTAACTCCTTGGTTACATCAGAATTGATGGAGATGCATCTATTGTTGAACGGTGACTTTTATTGCCCATTCTTCATTATTTGTAAATATATGATGATCTCTTGAGAAATATGTACATTTGTCTTATTTCAAATTACCATGGTTTGTAAGCTAGAGATCGAATTCTTCATAATGTGCTTGTCTGTGAATGTATTTTGAGCAAGAGATTTACGTAATCCCCCCCCAAGAAATAATAGACTAGTCCAGAACTGAAGTAAGAAATCCTTGAGATTTCATTGGCCAATTTGCTGGGCGATCGCCGCGGTTATCTAACTATTCACGTTTTCATGCATAATTCAGTGGGAAATCGTGCCTCATGAATATATAATTCAGGTCGGGTGTCAAGAGGCCCTCGGCGCAAGCGCCTCGGTTTTTGCCTCCATAAATTTTGCCTCCATATATATCGCCAAGAATTTCAACAGCGCCAGGGCCTCGACAAGAGGCTAGGGTAGAATTAGACTGATGGTGATGATTGTGACTTTTCTTTGCATGGATTCCTATATGATTTCAACACAAAATCCTTGTTATTGTAGGTCTTCTGTTATTAAACTGACAGTGAAATGTACAGCCCTGGAAAAAATTATTAGACCAAGCTTCTGTAATAAGGGTACCATAATATGTATACAAAATTATAAAAATGATTTGTCATTGTATTTCATTGAATGAATACCAAATTCCAGCAATTATGCCAAGTGCTTTTATGTAATTTTATTTCCTTCTTACCACAAAAATAACACTAGGCCAAAAAAAAAAAATTGTTGTATTGCCGTAACCCGCCCGACCCTAAAAATGTCGCCGACCCTAGGGTTTTTTGTTTTTTTTTGACTATCGATATCGCGTATCGTGCTGCCTTTGCGATCGCGATCGCGATCGAAAACCCGGAAGTGCTGCGGACAGAACTAGCTGCGTGTATTATGTATTATACTGTCGTAAAAAAAAAAAAAAAAAAAAAAAAAATCCCCACCGACCGACCCTATTTTTCAGAGACCCGTTACGCCAATACAACAATTTTTTTTTTTTGGCCCTATCAGTAACCATGCTTGGTCTAATATTTTTTTCCAGGGGCGGTATTCTGAAAACGGTGTTATCTTTTGTGTTAAGGAAAACTGTGTTAATTGTCACAACAAATTGAAATTGCGCGCAATAAACACTAATCATTGGTGCTTGCACAGATGTCTCTGATAATTTTACGCGGGCACAGCCATCTTTGCGCAATCATTAACCAATGACTTGTCCTGATTTTGATTTGTTATGACAATTAACATCGTTTTACTAACACAAAAGATAACACAGTTTTCAGAATACCGCCCCAGGGCTGTATTTAGGACAGATGCTTCAATAATGCTGTTTTTTCAGTGATTTGACAATTAGTAACAGATCAAATTTCCTTGAAGATATTGAAAAAATTTTCATACCCACACACTTCTGCTATTTCCTTAACCTCAAAGATGATATGCATTGTACCAGAATTGAAATTCTTCTAAACAAGATTTATTTCTTTGTCTTTTTCAGGTGAAACTGTAGAGGGAGCAGAAGAGGGTGAAAGCGGGGAAGGCAAGCCTGAGGGAGAAGAAGGGGCAGCAGAGGAGGGGGAAAAGGAGAAAAAAGAGGAGGGGGATGGGGAAGCTTCTCCTGCTGGAGATGGTGAAGGTGATGGAGCTGAGAAACCCGAGGGAGTAGAAGGTGAAGTAGGAGAAGGAGAAGATGGGGAAGGGCAGGAAACTAAGAGTCCGATACCACAGAGTGACACTTTTCAGGAAGGGGATAGACCAGAAACGCCCACTGTTCAGGTCATGGAGCCCCTATCCAGGGAGGGGACACCCCCTCCTGAACCAGCTCAGATTGAACCTGGAACACCAGAGAGAGAAAGTAAGATGTTTATTAAATTGTGTTTTGTTTTTCTCATCATTCAAACACTTGACCTTCTCTCTGCTTTTTTAATGCTAGGAATGTTGTGTTGAAATTCACTTAAAACGCATCTTCTTTAAAAGTGAAACTTATTTATTCAGATTAAACTTGTTGACTTTAATTTCCGACTAGCGTAAACATAGATTAATGTCTAATGTGCTATTTAGAAATATATTTTAATGGAAGTGATATTCGGTATACAAATTGTCCCATAAATTTTGATCCAGGGCTACCTGTTTCTTTTCCTCCATTTATCTTGTCAGGGCCGTGTAGCATAAAGCTTTAGATTGATCATACTATTGATTTTTATGATCAATCCCAATGACTACAATGTACAATTCATCGTAAAAATCAATCTTAAGGTCAATTTCAAGCTTTATGTTACAGGGCTCTGGGTTGTATTTGTTTTTTCCTTTACTTTTTCACTTTTGCTTTTCTCCTGAACCAGCTCAGATTGAACCTGGAACACCAGAGAGAGAAAGTAAGATGTTTATTAAATTGTGTTTTGTTTTTCTCATCATTCATACATTTCTCATCATTCGTACATTGTCCATGCACGGTTATGTTACAGTATCTCCACTCCCTGAGGAAGAAGCTTTACTTGAAGAAGAGGAAGAGGATCTAATATCGAGAGAAGAACTTATAGAAATGTATCAGGTAGGAATATATTTGAGAAGTCTTTTTAAAATATTCACCTTGTTTAGCAAATCAGCAACACTTAGCCTTTTGATATATGAGGTTGTTGTAGTTTTTTTTCTTATGGTCTAAATAAATCAGCTTTCCCTCCTCAAATTGGCAACAATTATTCTTATTTTCCACTCTTTTATGGTTGGAAAAAAAAGTGTGTTTATCAAATAAATCATTATGAATCAAAATATCGATATTTAACAGAAAAATTTGAAATTTGTACATGAAAATAGTGATTATATATTTTACACCGAGGTGTCAGCTTAGAGACCTTACCACATTCTTTTTTACACAATTATATATTTTGCCAAGTTGTATATCTCGTAATTCCTATTGATATTGACCCGTATTCTGAACTCCGGTTTAACTAAAACTCCAGTCTAAGTTAAACCAGAGTCTAACTAAACCCGACTTAGACTGCATGTCGGGTTTAACTCCATTTCTGTTTCTGAAAGTCCAGTTTAGTTAAACTAGAGTCTAAGTCCAGTCTAAGTTAAACTGTGGTTTAGTTGCCATAGAGATGTAGTCTGCTGCTACTGCACATGCCCAGTAGAGCTGAATTTATCTTCAAGAAGGCTGAAATTTGCTTATTCCTTTCATTTTTAGGATGTTTAATCAAGAAATGTCGTGAAATACTCTATACACAAATTAAAGGCATACCATTTGGCACTTCATTTGTCATGATTAGCCTACTGGAGTTTTCTGGATCATAATGAACGACTATTTAAGGTTAGGTTGGTCGGTTTATCCTACGTTATTGCATGTATTACTATATGGATACCTAGTCCTAGGGAAGATACCGAACGCAGGCACTACGCCTCTGTATTCAGCTCCTTCTTCCATTTCAAAATGGCTGGATCACTAGCGTAGGCTGGGGGGGGGGGGGGGAGCCGGCAAGAAATCCCCCCCCCTTTTTTTGCTTGACGGATAATTATAGAGGAAAACATCTGATAACCCCTGCCCCCACTGAACAACTTTTTGAGGGCTGGCAAAAAAAAAATCATGGTAGACTCTAGATCTAAAACTAAAGTTAGATCTACATGTATCCAACAATTAGGCCTGCAATGTCCATCATGTGGGAGCAGAGCGGATCAAGGATTTTGTATTTTGAAAAGGGGCTCAAGCAATTGACACACAACAAAAACAAAAAAAAAAGCTTCAGATTTGGGGGTTGATTTCAGGGAAATAAAAAAGTTTGATGACTTAGAGTTACGTCTGACAATTAAAGCAAAGCAAAAATGAAAAATAAAAAAATGGGGGGGGGGGGGGTGTCCGGACCTCGTGAACCCCCACCTGCCACTGATTGGTGAGGCAAACGCAACACCGTCACTTTGTAAATTTGACTAGGTCTAGATTCAGAGCAAAAGGAAAGGACCCAGGCTATACTCCTATAGGCTAGACCTCTTTATAATTTATAATTATAGCCTGAGAGATTAGATATCTATTTTGTTATGAGGCACAGGGGCCATTTTGAAAACAAAAACAAAACAAACAAAAAATAAGATATACCGTATCTAGATCTAGAGGTAATTAATTAAAAAACAGTTAGAGCTAGACCTATACCCTATACAGTAGGCCTACTTTTAGACCGAAAAACAAACTTGTTCGTTTCATTTCATTGAAAAGTCAATACGGTTGTACACTTTACCGGGTACCATATGAAGGGCACATTTTCGGAGATAATACATGTAGTACGCAATTTGAATGCATGTAATCAAGAGTTAGGCCTAGCTAGATCTACTTCAGACATCTATAGATCTAGGCCTATGTCATAGATGTAAAATAAAAAAGGGCACTGTGACTGTGTTACTTTAGAACCTGACGTTAGTTGCTACTAGCTGCTGCATGGCCTACAAAAATAATCTGGTGACAATGTATTGCCAAGTTCCTGGACTAACTTTATTATTAATGTTTCTCCTTTTTCCAAGACAGCATCTCGACTCTAAATAGATATTCCAACGTCAGACATACTTTATAAATGGCTTTAAACAGTAACATATTAAAACATTAAAACGATAACAAATTAAAATGATAACGAAGCTTTTCGATCTGCAACTCATCAGGTTATCACGCAGATATGAACAAATAACAAGAAAATCAACTAGTTATACTGAAAGCTAAACTTTATAGTGAAAGTTGTAAAGACTAAACTACGTTTGTTACTAGTCTAAGACTAAGTCTACTTTACTAAAATAAACTACTAGGCCTACGCCTATATAGATTCTAAAAGTTATACCCTATTTTAGTACGATCGAAGGTTGAAGTAAGATATTGGCTAGCCTATACGTTAGAGGTCGAGCAGAGTTGAGTTTTAACGTTACCGGTTAAATCTGAGTGAGTCAGCTGTCAAATTTTGAAATTGCAGGCGGAATTGCAATAATCTCTGGAGCTGTTTTTCTAGTTTCGTTGATTTTTTTTTCTGTAGCTGTAACTTCGGAACCCAACTTCCCAACAACAGTCAGCTCCGACCTGCCTAGCCTGGCTCAGCTAGCTAGCTCAGCACTGCGTGGGATGAGATAAAAGGGTATCGGTCGCGTCGGCTGGGCCGGCCGGCCCGGCTCGGGTTAGGGTGTAATTAAAGAGCTATGCCTGCTCGCGCGCGAGCGCGGAAGATTGTTGCAAAGTCAGTTCTGCGATAATGACAGTGCTTGTCATGAATACTGCCGGTAAACGTTAAATCTAACTACGATTCTAGATCCAGCTAAAAAGAAAAAGAAAAAGAAGATTTTCCTCTTTACGAAGGTAAATTTACCTTTCTCTAAGCTGGTGCCAGCAGACTTTAAAACCTTTCGTAATACCACTCTCCCGCCTCAGTTGCAAACATTATCCTGCGGTGGCCATGCATGAAGAAAAGTTAAACCGGACTTAAACTACCCCTAGCTGCAGTCTAACTTTCGGTACAAAGTTAAACCACGCTTAGACCGGAGTTTAAGTTAAACCGGAGTTCAGAATGTGATTTTCTTAAACTCCGGTCTAAAGGGCAGATTTAAACCACACTTAGACTCGAGTTTAAGCTAAACCGGAGTTCAGAATACGGGCCATTGACATTTGTTCTCTACAGGCAATGGTGGCAGAGCGGGAGCAACTGAATCAACAAAATGTCCAACTCCAACACAAGCTTGCAGAATACTTCCGCAAGAAGAAGACTGATGACCAGAAACAGGAGATGGACAAAAATGTCACTGACCAGGAACAGAGATACCTCAAATATATGTGTAAGTCTTGAAGAGAGAGAGAGAGAGATAGAGAGAACCATAAAGAGAGAAAGAAAGTGATGTGTAAAAAACAAAACAAAAGGAAATATGATTTGTGCACTTCAATACAGAGTTATTGAACAATTAGAAATTAAGACAGATTGTCAAAGAAAGCAACAAGGAGTGAGGACAAGCAGGAGATTGACAGGTAAACACAGATAGAAAAAAGTGTAGAATAATGGCATGGAAAGAGAGAGAAAGAGAGAGACAGTGGTAGGCAGACATGCAGCTCCCTAGAAAGACAGAGACAGAAATATAGGTAGAGTTAGAGATGTGAAGGTGGACGACACAGCAACAGCAGAAATTGAATTAGGGAATGCCATGAGACAGAGAGAGAGAGAGAGAGAGAGAGAGTTAGACAGAGAGAGAGAGTTAGACAGATAAACTGACTGACACACTGATGGAGATGGTGAGAGACCGATATTGATAAAGAAATATTTACTTGTAAGCGTTACTACTTTTCAGCCAAAATGTTTGCCTTGTCCATGAAGCTGAAACTACAAGTATTTATCAGTAGCATTACTATCAACACTTTGTGTCTGTTTCATCTGCAGCCAACCTGGATGAACTAAGGAAGCAGGAAGAAGAAGAGAGAGAACTCTCCTTCCTGAATCTAGAGGAGCTCAAAGATCGCAAGCAGGAGAAGCAGGACTATGTTGAGAATGAGAACCAGCAGTTCCTAGAACTCAAGAGACAAGTGGCCCTGACAGCCATTAGTAGCAGGACAGGAAAGCCCATTGCACCAAGGGTAAGTGATGTATTACTTTTATTGCCATTCATTATGATGTGAATTACAGTTCTCTAGAAGTTTTAGATCTTGGAATTTCTTCTCCAACAGTATTTTCATGGCTCTACACTAACTTGTCTTTTTCAAGAGCATTAATTGGAGGGATGTTTTTCAGGTCTGTGTATAGTTTACATATATATAAAGTTAGGAGGTCTTTAGTGAAGTTTTAGGGTTCTGTGTATGCTGGACCTCGAGGCCTTGTTTTTGTTGATCCCTGCATATTTCATGTCACTCCTGACCCCTTGAAAACAACAATGACTTGATCTACGTAAAATTATTTTTGTGTTGATTTTGATTGTTGTAAGATAGCAGTGTACTTCATCAATGAGTTGAATAAACAAATAAAAATGAAAATCTACATGTTGATATGTGCGGTTTGTGCCTGTGCCATGGAACAGTGCAGGAGATTAATATGAGTCGTCCATTCAACCTGCTATCCTCTTTATTGACATATTTCACACGTCTAATTTCCAAACCGATCATTAGAACGTAGATGTTGAACAAAGTCATCTGACATTGCATTTACACAAGTACAGTTTTCTGTATAAGTCGAATCTGTTGGGACCACAGAAAGTAGTTTGAATTATGCAAAATTCTTCTTAGGAAAAATAACCCATATTTTGCATAGTTTGGTCAAAAAATTGATTTGACTTATGTGATGCAAGGTTAATTGTATGTGACATAAGATGACTTTGAGAGTAGACACACTGATGTAATTGATAGAAATATGTCTTTTTTTTCTGTAATTGTGATTGCTAGGAGGCTGAGGTGTACATCATTAATGAGCTGAAGAAAGAGGAGGAGGTGAAACAAGTGAGACTTGAGAACATCAAACTCAAGAACCGTCTCAAGAAGAGAGAACAACAGCTGAAAGCGAAGGAGGAGCTTGCTGAGGGTCTCCATCTTATTGACTTTGAACAGCTTAAGATTGAGAACCAGACATACAATGAGAAGATTGAAGAGAGGAATGAGGTAAGAAAGAAGAGAAGAGGGACAGGTTTTATACAATTATTAGGATTTCAAATTAGCAACACTAATTCCAAATAGTACAATTGATATACACAATTATGTGATATTGATCATTAGGTTGGTGATTTCAGTTGTGATATTTTGCTATTGATTATAATTTTATGATGTTACTACAAACTGCTTGCATAGTATAGACTTTGATTTTGATTAAAATGATGATGACCTTCAAGATGCCATTGACTTTTAATAGCTGTGATATCACTAGGGGATTATGATGAATTTGAATTTATTCTAAATGTTTTGGAGATAAAACAATTTATTATGAGTATAATTTTCCATGGTTACATATAATTAGTTCAAGAGTGGAATGTATGAAATTTGAACAATTATCTCCTATGAGTGGTGCTTTTATTCTCATCCAAGAAAATTCATTTAAAGATGATCTTTTCAGTTCATCAGTACATTCCATCTGTTGATTTATGAAATAAAAGATGTGCTACTCAACCCTAATAGGCCCGGGGGGGGGGGGGGGGGGGGGGGGGGCGGATTCTGCCCCCCCTCGACGTTTCGCGTAATATGTTCGCATCGCGAAAAGCAGTCACCACGCCGCTTCACTACTTTTTTCTTTCAAGTCTTGCGCAACTTTTGAGACCAAATTTGTGATGTCCGCGCGTGCGGTTCCGGAGTTACGCAACATTTCGTAAGTGCATGTCAGACCCAAAATTGCTAAAAAACGTGATTTCGTGTACAAATCCAATGCAAATTGTGTTTCCAGCTAAAATTCATAAATGTTTCATTATTTTTACTTTTACTGTTTAAAAACAATTAATTTTATGTTGTTTATGATTAAAATAGTGTCGCCGACGAATTCCATCGAAAAAACAATAAAAAACAAAAAGTTGAAAAACAAAGAAATACATAAGAAATTAAAAAAACAATAAAATACATAAGAAAAAAAGGATTTTACCGAATGTTTTTTTTGGTTTATTTGATCAGAATCTGACAAAGAGTCTCTATACAAAAAATTAGCAGTTTTGGGGCTTTATTTAATTAATTAGAGCAAACCATTAATTTTATGCATAAATTAGCATAATTAATTAGTTGTGACATTTTTCGGAGAAATTGACTATACAGTTTGTAGATTACGTGGTCGGCGACGTGTGTGCCGGTTTTCTTTGCGAATGCGCGGTGGACGGCCGAGATGTGAGATGGGTCTAAATAACCCGGCTCTATTAGGGTTAAAGGAGAATTAACCCTAGAATATTAATGTAATTATGTTCAAAAGTGTAATATATTCTTAACCATTGGCCTGTATCACTTTAGAAATGAAATATCAGAAAAGGGTTTAAATCAAGACATTCTCGCACACGGTATCATCTGCTAACACTTTACATGGGGGATGCCATTTTCTTGATGATATGGAGTTGTACATGAACCATTGGAAACCGTTCCAGTCAGGAAGATATTTTTAATCCTAGAGCTAAATTGCTTCTCTTCATTACAAAAAATCCCCATATATGATGGAAAATACATAACAGGTGTATACATATATTCTAAAATTTTGAAATTCATAGATTTCTTTTTAAATTCTCTGGTTTGCTAAATAAAAATCGATTTCTTGGGCTTGCCTGGCAAAGCAGAACATAATTTATACAACGCGCATTCTGACTATTGAAGTCCATTATCTCAAAGCAGGTGAATGCATAGTTTGTCACTATTGACGCTCGGGAAAGTTATCGTCCATAAATTTGAATTAATTTGCTCCGTCGCGTACGTCATTGTATCAAGAAATTAGATTTCTATTTAGTAAAATACTAGGTTTCAAAGAAATATAAAACCCATTTTCGTTTTTAGAATATATGCATATATCTGTTAAATATTTTAAATCTCAAATGGGATTTTGTATCAGGAAGAAAGACAATTTTGCATTCGGATTAAAAGCATCTTTATGTACACATCAAGAAAATGGCAGCCCCCAGGTATCGTTAGCAGACGATAAATTTTGCTGAGAAAATCTTGATTTATACCCATCTCGTATATTTTAATGCAAAACTACGTAGGACAACAAGAAGGAATAGATTACATCTTTGAATACAAGCACATTTATATCTTAAGGTTAATCCCCTTTAACAATTACTCTCGCCACTAATTTCCTAATCACATTCGCAACCCTCCCTCTCTCTTTCTTGTTTTACCCATTGAATAGGAGTTACTTAAATTGAGAAAGAAGATCACGAGCACAGTTCAAGTCCTGACCCATGTCAAAGAGAAGCTTCAGTTTGTACAGGCTGAGAACCATGTACAGAAGGGCAAGCTCAGAGAAGTTGAAGAACTAGTGGCACAGGTAAGTACAATAGGACCGTCTTCATTAGACAAAGTTTTCAAAATTCTGATCCGCAGAAATTAGCCAGATCATAACTAGCTCATGCTAATTCGCAGTGAAGAAGCAAATAGTGGGCTATTTCACCTGTGATATTCATTGTAATCTATTTAATATATTTCAGATTCATTGCATCTGCAATAACTCTATTGAATTCCACAGAACCAATCAAAACACAATTATGGCATTATATTTGACAAAAGATCTCAAAAATATCATAGTTATTAATATATAATACCTTAATTTGCTATTAGAGGGGGTCGGATTAAATCTTAAATCTCAATTCTTTTTTTCAGAAACGTGATGTCTTATCCCGAACCAAGAAGGCGCGCGACAGCCTAAGAATCGACAACCAGCGATTACGGCAGAAAAGTGGCCTCTTGGGCAAGAAATCTCTCCTCCAGGACTTTGAGGAGAGGAAGGACGAAGGGGACGAGTTACGTGCAAGGATGGAATACTTAAAGCGGCATCATGCGGAACTCACGCTGAATCTAGCAGGGGTCAAGAAAAAGATTGATGCTGTCAAAGCTGGGAGATCATGAAACAATCTTCCTAAGACATTTCAGGATTGAAGGAACGTTTACTGGAAGCTGAAAATCCGTCCAAATCAAATCTGCTTTCTCCATGTTGTTACACAACACAAGTGGATACAAGACACTGTCCTGAAAAGATTTCTTTTGGGATGCTAAATGAACTCTGACTAGGAACTGCAAAATTGTCCAAAATTTTAATTCTTCATACATTCCAAACATCACTACAGGATGGCACAAAGACTTTTGTGGATAGTTTAAAGTACCTGACTGGAAGCTGTGATACCATTCATTCATTCTCAATATATATTTAGCTGACATAATGGAGAGACACAGCATACCGTTAATAATAGCAATTCTGGATTATAAAATGAATATCTTTGAGGAAGTCTAACAGACCAAAGAAAGCATTTACTTTCCATACAGTTAAATGATGTACATGTATTGATTGTATGGTCTTTATGAAACTGAAGTGTATTTATGGCTATAACGTCTGTTGTAGCCATAAATTTGAAGGGAACACATACAGGATTCTGAATTTAATTGTACATGTACTTGGAAAGTTTAACACTGCTGATGCTGTCATATTTCGCTATTAAAGAGGATTTCATAGTGAAATTTGTGAACTTCAGCAACATTTCCAAATTAATTCCATGTACAGTGGAAACTCAGTTTAACGAGTCCCACTTCTTTGTATTCTGTGTTTTAGCCCTGATATAACAAGGTAATGTCCGTGGTCCCAAGGACCCAAATTCACTAAGGAGGTTTAAACCATGGGTAATGCTTAAACCTCTGTAAGCGTACTAAAATAAGCGTAAATAAGCACACGTTGCCCATGCGCGTGTTCAAAGAAAATATATGATTGGATCGGATTCCGTGCGCACGTACGCTTAAAAAACCTAGGAGGGGGTTTTAAACCATGGTTTAAACCAAACCTCCTTTGTGAATTTGGGCCAAGGAGTTTGTTATAATGAGGTTCCAATCTATCTACATGTAAATCACATTAAAAAATATATTTCACATTCAGGATAAAGTCATAAATATATAAAATACAGTTTACTTTGCTTAAGTTGAATCTGTTGGGACTGCAAAAAATAGACATGCAAACTTGGACTCAGTAAATGTAAATAACATGTGTTTGCAAAGTTTGGTCAAAAAATTGATTTGACTTCGGGAAAGTTTGGCTTATGCTACTTCCAGTTATGCAGAGTTAACTGTAGTAATATGATTCACACATCAAGGGTAAGAAAACAAACGGCATTGCTCTGGGTTAAATTGAGTATATACAAGAATTGATTTATTTACATTTGATACAGAGATACGTACAAAAACTAAAGGAGAAACAAAATCAGAGTTTCCAAGGAAAACGAGCTTTACAAATGTAGTCCTTATACAATCTGACATTACACATTAATCGTCAGAGATAGGACACCCCCTCCCCCCAACCCCTAAAATCAATAAAAATCAATAAATAATACCTGTATATAAATGCATATATGTTTGGCCAGTGATATTACTCCTTCTAATGCAATTGTACATAGAATTATAATTGGCTATTTTTTAACCAGAACCCCACGACTCCCAAGATAAGAACCACTGTCCTAAATCTACTCTTAATGTAAAATAGTATCTGTCAAAGAATGAATTTGTACAAAATATGCCTATAGATATCTATTAAATATGTTTGTATACTCTACAATAAAGTGGGAAACACAGAAGAGTCTGATGAGCAGTTTTGTACATTTTTCTATGAGTCAAATTTGAATAATGTATCAGTTAAACATGGAAAACAAACTAACATAACAAAAAAATATTTCATATGCTATTCATGAATATAAGCTTAATTTAGTTGTGATTTTTATTACTAACATCTTAGAGACACGATCTTTGAAGGGAAGGTAATTTCATACAAAGTAAATTGTGTGGTTGTGTATTGAGAGAGATAAACGGAGAGAGTAACAGTGAGCCATTAGGACATAGTGAGAAACACTAGATTCTACACACACTCTAAAAATAGAGTAAATTGTATTGGTCACACAATTTCTGCTGGAAACCAGAATTAGCAGCACTATAAATTTCTTCAGTAATATATATGAATATATATTTTCGTGCCATATTAATATATATGAGCAAGAAGATTTTTGAATTCATCTGTTTAAACACATTGAAATAGGTCTTTGTCAAGGTGATATATAAGGTGCACATGCACCATTACAGTAGTTATTTCAAATATGGTCTTGCCATGGTTCCATGACAATTGCTCCGGTCTTACTTTGCCATGTTAACCCTAAACCTAACCCTAACCCTTCACATTGTTCTTAACAAAAAATCAAATCATGACCTTGACCTTAACCTTTGGAGATATGAACGGAGGAGCAAATGTCACGTCGCCCTTGCCATAGCCTAAAAATCCCAATAGGGCTCAATGGCTCATAATCATCTGTCTAAGTTCACAAATTGATTTTTCCTGTTGACACCAGAAATGACTCGTGAGCCTTTCACTTATTAAGACTACATGTATAATGTCCGATGACTATTCTACATGGTAGGGTTGGCACTTTTCCCATTTTTTTTCAACTCAAATTAATATTAATAACAAAAAAAAAATAATTCTGATTTACGATTGGACACACTACTCAAATCCCATGACAATTCTAGTGCATTCACTTTGGAATTGGATTTTGGTATCAAGGGAATGTTCATTAAGCCAAAAGTTCCATCTGTTTGCGGACTTCTTCGGCCTGTTGCTTGAATTCTTTGATCTTAGTCTCAGCTATACGTTTCTGTGATGAAAGAAAATGGAGAAAAAAGTATTAATCTGGTTTGGAGAAGGCTTTCCTTAAATCATCTGAAAATGTCTATTACATGTACTTACTATAACTTAGCACATCTCATATAGAAAGGAGCATTAATGCTGCAATTAAAAGAAAAATGATAAAAAAGAACGGCCTAAAGCTGTTCAGAATTGTTTATATATAAATTCTGCAGCATAGGATTGTTTTGACAAGCAAAATATACATAAGATCACCACAATAACTTGCTGAAAGTCAGTTACATGGAACAATAAGAATATAAACATTAATATAAAGATGCATTCTTACGGTATTCCCATCGACCTGGTTCCATTATTGTTTTCTGCTCATTACTCAACTATTATCTAATTTATGTAAATTATCTATTTTCTATCAAAAGATTCATTTCGCAGATGATAAACAATCATTTGTACATGTAGTTTTAGTGTGCACAATATCATTCTTTGAAAAAGTAATAAAAAAATGATTTTCTACATTACCAGAAGTAAGGGACTTGGTCAATTTCCATCCAAATAGAAGTGAATGATAGGATACTAACCATTCTTGCTTGTTGGCGCTCTGCTATGCTCTTGATGAAATCTGCTACTGTGTGTTCTTCTTCTGGTTTCCAGTGCTTTAAAAAAGGGCACTTAGGTGCATGTTTCCGGTGCTCGCTCCTTTATTATCAAAAGAGATAAACAGAAAAAGAGCTGAATGTTTTATCAGATTAAAAACAAATCTACAAATTGTCTAGATTGTAGGTTCAATAAAATTGAGGTATGCAACTATTGTAATTAATTCGATAATCTTAAACCTTAAATTTTGATGAAACATTGAAAATTAAAGGATTTCTGAAATTGTAGATGGCATTGTAAGTATCAACTCAGTTATGTTGGGAGGGGAGATTCAATGGTCATACTGATTACCTGTTCCCCCTATACTCCCAGGCAGAGGTTATAAATAATATTGGTAAGAAGTAATAGTGGTGAATAAGCTAAATATCTTACATAGGATCATCATCTGGTTCCCAACCATCCAGCTCCTTGAGACACATGAAACATCTGACAGCATCTGGTTCTTGCTCACTTGGGATATGATAGAATCCAGCTTCAGCAAGCTGTGAGGGATAAATATAAAACACAGTCAGGGAAAAAAGCAAATGAATCTAGCAAATGAAATAATTAGGCAAGATGAAATCAGTTAACTCCGTTGGCCTGAATGGAAGCAGAAAACCAGAGAAACAAATGCATGTGTGATATAAATTAGACAATGAATTTAAACTTAAAGGACACTCAGTTTTTGACAGTTTAGATTGCTTACAATTTACAGACTCCATTGGCAATTTGGACATACACATGTAGAAACTAGGATACCTTTCTCAAGTTTTATGGTTGATGGACATACTAGTTCTGATCATCTGATGTACATGTACATGTGAGATAGGAAACATGTTTTACATCACAACAGGTTCAGTAATCTTAAGTTCTCAGCTTTCACAGGTTCTTTCAATCTAAAGTGTACATCTGTAAAACTCTGCAGTTGGACAACTCGAAGTCGGACTCCTCGAAGTCGGACTCAGGGGAAAATTGCATCAGTCTAGCCCTTGAATAATTTGTTGTGCTTCTATATATTTGGGGAATCTATTCTCTCAGAGAATTGAGACCTCTGCCTTGATATCACAGTATTCCCAATTCTAAATCGTCTAAGGATCTATTTGTTCACTATCCCTCCTACTGAGAAAGTGTTTTGATGATGTAAATGTTATACATTTTTCCCTGCTTTCTCAAGGCATTCTCTTGTCCTGACTTCCCCCTCTCTCTCTCTCTCTTTTGGCTCTTTCCAGCTCTTTCTTCTCTCTATTAAACTTTCTTTTAGTAGGGCATAGGGGTCTATAACTGGTTAATAATAATAGGCATGATTACATTGTTATAATGTATGCTATAGTTTTGGTGGTCTACTGATCTTTGTTTTGATGGTAATAAAAATAGTGGGCCTAGCCCTAGCTCACTCACACTTATATGCGAGGTTATTGGAGATAACCTCACACTCTGTACCTTATTGTGAGGAATTGCCTTTCATACATGTAGCAAATGTGTGATCTCTAGCACATATGTGTGCTGGAAAGGAGCAAGATCGCCGGCAAAAAACAGCCTGAAATTTCTATTGAAGAATCTGGCATGAAATCAGATATTCTATCATCCTAAAATGTAGAAGGAAGTATTTTCTCAAAATTTTGCTGATTATATTAGTGTTTTTACCTCTTCAACTTAGAGGTCGTGACCGCCGTCAAAACTGACACAGCCCCACAGTGATGGTTCCGTGAGTGGGCCTAGCTAGGCTTTTGTCAAAACGACATGGCCAACTTTTCTCATCGTTCATAAATGCTCATATTTCATATGACTCAAAACTAAAAGTCAAGACAAAAGTTATGACTCATGTCAATGACAATGTCAATCACGTCATCACTCATGACAATGTGATAATTCAATGGGATCCGTGCTAACTCGGCACTAGTCCAGGGCAAACTCGGCACTCATCCAGGGCAAACTCGGCCTTGCCGGGAAATCGCAGCTGAGTGAGCCCAGAGAGTCGAGACTTGAGTTGATTGCAAACACTTGTATTGAATTTTGCATTAATCATGTTAATTACACATTTTAAAACACTTAAAATTAAAAATTATGTGATGGTGATGTAAATGTGTGAAAGAATGATTAGGCCAAGTAAAAAAATATACCGTATGCATGTTTAGTGTCCTGCCTTTTGGGAAAAAAGGAAGGAGGCCTTTTTTTTTTTTTTTTTTTTTTTTCAAAATGGCTGACCGACCCATTTAACAACCAGCCGCGCTATTTTTCCAAAATGGCCGTCATTTTTTGACACTTTTTGGGGGTTTTACAAAAAAAAAAAAAAAAAAAAAAAAAACAGGCAGCCTCCAAAAAGGAAGCGGGCGGGGACGCTAAACATGTATATTTTTTTACTTGGCCTTAGCAAAGAAGCAATTTTGAAAATTTCAAGGACACGAAGAAGTAAAATTATAGTTACAAAACATGAAATTCAAGCCAAGGCTAAAACAGGTAAAAACAGTACGGTGCGTAGCGTGGACTTCAACTCTTGTCTGACAAGTGACATGTCTGACTTGAAACATAGTCATGATAGTCACAGCTTAGTACCGAGTTCGCCCTAAATAAAGTTAATGCCGAGTTAGCCCGACCCCATTCAAACAATGTATGTAGACTCAGGCTCAGCCTCGGACAGTCTGACAGTCAGACTCACAGTCAGAGTCAGAGGCTCACATGCTCAGGCTCAGCCAGCTTAATCAGTGAGTTAATCATGTTACTGGGTGCCGAAAATGGAGATTCCTTCCAAACTTTGAGCAAGAACAAAAAAACATGAATTATCAATATCATTATCAATTGAATAACAGTTAGTTAGGGCCTAGGCTAATTCAATTGATAATGATAGGCCTAACGTCCATGCGCATTGAGTCGCCACCCAACGGCCTTAAACTTCCTATACTGCTAAATTAAACTTTATTCTTGCCAAAATCTTGATTTAATATGAAAACATCAATGTATCCCCTAAAATATCTCAAAAGCATGATTCATGAAAATGCTCCATTTTAAAGAGAATGACGTCACTATATACGTACTTCCGGGAAGGCGACACAATAGGTGGCTGCTGTTGAGTCGCGCCCATCGATCTCTACCTGTAGTTACAAATCCAATACTGCGCGCATGCGCACACCACACAGGCACGTCATACATACACACAACACGTGTGCCAGATCTACGCAGACTCGCCACCTTCTTGTAGAGGGTTCTACGTTAAAGCGCCACCCCCTTCTATTTTTTTAGATCACACCACCCCCTCTTTTAAAATGGTACCAGCTTGATCAGTATATTTTAATCTTCATCTCGATAGCAAATTTTGTCAACTTCCGTCATCATACTGGGCTACAACTATTGTTGAGTAGGGAAGTCTAGTCTTTGTCGCCCGAGCTCCATCCACCGGCTATTGCAGGAGTGTGTGTGCTAGTTAAACTTTGATCGCGCCCACTCCCGGGTACATTTCTGTAAAATAGTTGGTATTTTCTGTCGCATGTACTAAAGGTATGGGGGGGAAATAAGATAAATATTTTAAATACTTGCTTTCAAATTCAGCCCTTAAAAATCTCACTCCTACCTCAAATGGCCGTTAGGAAGAACTTTTGATATTTACAGCAAAATCCAAAGTCAAAATCTTGTCCAAAACCGGAGAAATCCCCGCCGATTTGTTTCGCGATCGCGTGTTGTTTACAAACTGCCGATGTCTTAGACTAAAATCGGCCAATATAATTTTTGTCCACGAAGAAACTCGGGATCGCAAGGGCACATCGATCTTTACGATCGCGCACACAGAAAATCGGAACTTTTCCGTGTACGCCATAGGGACCGAATTTTTGAGGACAAAACTCTTTTGGGGAGATGTCAGCGCCCGCGGCGACCAGGAAATGTACACAATGACTCCGATAGCTCGTTTCGCGAGAATCAACAGTAAATTGCGGATTTCATTTTTGTAAATATCTTTTCCAACATTGGTGAGTTGAATTTATTGTATTTCTTGGATATTTTGGGGTCGGTTTTTGAAAATTAAATGCCGATTTTGAGTGAATATTGGTGACTTTTGTGCAGTGGTGTTTTAAAAAGATGAGGTGTATGACTGCCTACATTATACACACGAAGTATAGGAATGTAGCTATGAGTGATCGCGCCCAACTCTTATTCATGCGCCGGATCTTACAAGAGACTTCCAACGGCAGAAGAATATATTTTGACCTATTCAATGTAGCCACAACAAAGTCTGAAGCGATGCAGATAATTTTTAGAGGACGAGTTCGGACAGTAAGTGACAGGTGAGTGGCGAGTTAACAACGGTGGCGAGTCAATGCGTACGGACGTTAGGCCTAATTCATTGATTGATATTGATAATTCATGTTTTTTTGTTCTTGCTCAAGGTTTGGAAGGAATCTCTATTTTCGGCACCCAGTTTAAGTTTTTTAGGATTAGGGTTAGGGTTAGGTTTTAGGCAAATTAGGGTTAGGGTAAAATCTTTCAATTTCAAGTCAAATCTTAGGTGCGCAGGACTGCCAGCTGCCGAGCCGAGGAGACGACTTGTCTACGCCGAAGCTGCGGCAGAGCCGGCCATGCTAGGCACGCTGCCGCCGGTCAGCGTCGGTCATTGTTGTTAATGAATAATGTTATTCACCTTTTGTGGAACGCAGGAACAATCTTCTTGGAATGGCCAATCCTTGAAAGAATCTAACCGATTCGCCTCAAAGTGCATCGCAAACTCTTCCATTTCGGCTTCAATACCAATGTTTCCCTCCTTTTCTGCTCCCATTTTGATGAATATTCAAATAATCTGACCAAACTTTAGAGCAAATTTTGAAGAAACCGCTGCAAGTTGGACACAGGCTCGTTCAACACACCATAATTTTAATATGAAAATTAGAAAATATGATATCTTTCAAATAAATGTTACATTAAACGAATGAATAAAAAAATTTAATTCTTTTTGCAAGAAGAAAAAAAAATGAAATTAGGATTGAATACATGAGACATGAATAGGCCTAGATATACATGTGTATTTTGAAATTGTATCCTTTTGCAGTTGTATGCGTATCGAACGTTGAGGGCCCACTTTAAAAAAAAATCTCAAACCAATGTCAACTCTATCGCTAAGAGTGGTTGATCTAGGGGAGCGTTTCATCAAGCGTTTTTGTCAGTGATTTTAACCGACAACTGTTATAAGCTACTGAAATCCTTGCATCTGATTGGCTGAGAGCAAATTTGTCGGTAAAATTCACTGACAAGACACTTGATGAAACGCCCCCTGATATGAATTAATTAATTTGACGTTTCGTTCCGCCTTATTTAGATTTATAGAATCTTCAAAAAATGGAATGAAGGAAGGAAGGAAGAAAGGAAAAATAGAAAGAAAGAAAGAAAGAAAGAAAGAAAGAGTAATTAAAGAAAGAAAGAACTTGGAAAATATTTTTTGTCGGCCGGGATGGGGAGATCTGCCAGTGGTGGGTCTGGTGTGTCGATTGTTTAGATTCTGGATCTGGTCTATCCCGTCCACTCAGAAAATGTCCTTGTATTTTCAAGAGAGAGAGAAAATAAAAACCACTGGTCAGATGGTATTATAAAAGACATGGAGAGAGGGGAAAGGGGAAGAGCACTCGGAGACAAGAGAAGAGAGAGAGAGAGAGAGAGAGAGAGAGAGAGAGAGAAGGGGGGGGGGGGTTATAAATATCTCTGATCTTATGTTATGAAATTCCATGTACTGAATAATTGACACGATTCCGTCGTTTAATTTATCACTGATGCATGAATATAAATTCTTGCATATTCTTGCATACATATTCGTTCTTAAAACTTGAAGGGGATCGACATGTGAAATATTCCGGAATTCTCTGATATCATAGTTGCATTTTTAAATTTATAGGCATGTAAGTTCAGTTTATTTTTGACATCAACTGAAGACCAAAATCGTTTGGTATTATTGTCCCCTCTGACTGTCGTCATAATGTGTCGCCATCAATGGCTAGTGAGTCCGTGTCATTGATCATCACTTTCTGATTCTGATGAATGGATTTAGTAACTAATCGACAGTGACTATCGGCCCCGCGGCCTGCAATAATTCCTAATTATGATTTTAACAATATGGTTCTCACGAGCCGGAATATTATGCTATTACAAGAATAACAGTATAATCTCAGACGATAATTCTTTAGAAAAATGAGGCATAACTGGCCTACTTGGACATTAGTAGTATATTTCATAAATCAATGTGTCACTGTATAGTGGGCTAAACCGAGCTTGTAATTACTAGTTTAAATCATTACAACGGACACCAAAGTGCAAACATGCACCCGGAGGATCCGACGAGGATGTGAAAACGGTCTTACACTCAGTGTCCTTTATAAGACCAACCGTCCTTTGCTACTCGTCATTTCAATCTATATACCTGGTTATCATATCATAATGTTAGGACTTCCGTTGCTAACCGTATTTCTGTTTCTCTTTGGGGTAGGCTCAGCCTTTCAGCATGGAGACGGTAAGAAATAAGTGCAAATATTTCTTCCCTTTATATCTTGTCATTGTCTGTGTGGGTGTGTGTGCATGTGTAAGTGAACTTGGGGGGGGGGGGGGGGGGTTAGGGGTTTGGACGCAGGGAGGTCAGTACAATGTATATGATATATATTGTTTCCCTTGTTAACGGGGGGGGGGGGGGGCTATTTTATGAAAAGATTTCATTCACTGCTCTTTTTCTTTTTACAGTTTTGAATTTCAGTTATTCATTTATAGAAGATTTAACATGATAATGTGCTCTATTTGTTATACACTTTCATTGAAATGTTGATTTATGATTCATGTATCATTATTGAGTGAAGTTAAACGATCATTGAAAAAAAATCAATATCAAAGTGAATAAAATGTATATGTTACCATGAGGCCAATATAACTTAATATATTTAATGCAGAATTTAGACAGATTATCTTATCTTCATTTGATATTTGGGATCTCTTGAAAGCTCTTAAGAATTAAGAGCCGTATAGCTAAAATGCTTTAGTTTAGATAAATATTCTTTCATTTGCATCACCCATGTTGCAGCCTACTTGGTATCAGAGAATGGTATTAGAGGAGCGCCATCTGTTGATCAAGCTCTTCAAGGTATGAAATTTATTTAGTATCTGCATGAATTAGCCATGAATCAGTCAAAATTAGATCGATCCAGGTTTATATTAAACCAAAACATCATCCTCTGAAACCATGCCTTGTCAAAAAGTGTCAAAAAGTGCCATTTTCGGGATTCTTCATTTAGAGTCTGCGATTTCTATTCAACGCAATTGTAAACAAGTAATAAGCCTGCTTTCAAAATCGTACAAAGAAACAATACCACAGGCCTAGTGAAATTGTCAAGTATAGATTAACCATGCAGAAAGAGAACTCCAGAACATATGTGCATGCAAGATTAAACGATATACTTGTAAAAATCCTTTTATTTTTCTATTGGTTTGTAAATGGATTCACAACTATTATTACACATATAGGTTACTTTTCCGATAGAATAAAACCTTGTATTTTTCCGTTCTGTGAGATTTCTGTTGTTCAGTTTGATTACATACAATACAGTTAGCATATTAACTGCCTTGCGTGTATTACGTTACTCTTGTCAATGTTGTAAAAGGGTGGAATATTGTCACGATATTCAACGCTTGCGCTGATATACCATTGCAATTTTTGTCCGACGCATGCGCAGAAGCACGTTCGGTGGAGTCTTGCTTTCATCAATCGCTCGCACAAAAAGATTGCGACGAAGCGCTAAATGCCATAGGTTTACACGTAAATTTCAGTGTTGTCCGCGTAGTTCTTATACCTTTAGTTTTAGTGTATGGCAGCGCAGCGCAGCCTCGATATTGCAAGCGGTAAATTCGAAACATTTGTAAACAAACATGGACGTTGGAATTTGCTGTTTTGGATCATTATATTGAAGGATCATTTTTACTCTGTATATTGGATGTTGGTGAGTACGTTTTTTATTGTTCCAACTGGCCTGCTTTGCTGTGCTAGTTAGAGGTAGCACATATTTTCCATAGACATGCACGGTCTGAGCTCTATCTGTATCCTGACTTGAGCTGTTGGGTACCATCTTCTCCAGGCCATGGCATTGTAAAGTTGTATGTTTCCTCGAATTTGTATGTATACCAATAATAATAATATTAGATTTCTTTCGTGGTATATCGGATATATAGCATTCATCTAGCATAAATATTGCACTCATCTTCGATTCGTGCAATATTCATGCTAGCTGAATGCAATATATCTGATATACCACTCAAGTGCATCCAATATTATATAATTATTATTATCATCATTATTATTATTGTTATTATACCCCCGCCAAACGAAGTTTGAAGGGGGTATACTGGAATCAGTCGATGGTTGGGCGGTCGGGCGGGCGGTCGGTCGGTCCGTTGCAAATCTTGCGGATCGAACTACTTCCTCAGTTTTTGACCGAAAGTCATGAAATTTGGTACACACATTGGTCTTGGTGGGAAGATGTGCAAGACATATTTTTCGGATGAGTCGGAATCTGCGTTGCCATGGTAACGGCATATTTATGGCAGAAAATCAAGGAAAACAGCTTGCGGATCGAACTACTTCCTCAGTTTTTGACCGAAAGTCATGAAATTTGGTACACACATTGGTCTTGGTGGGAAGATGTGCAAGACATATTTTTCGGATGAGTCGGAATCTGCGTTGCCATGGTAATGGCATATTTATGGCAGAAAATCAAGGAAAACAGCTTGCGGATCGAACTACTTCCTCAGTTTTTGACCGAAAGTCATGAAATTTGGTACACACATTGGTCTTGATGGGAAGATGTGCAAGACATATTTTTCGGATGAGTCGGAATATGCGTTGCCATGGTAACGGCATATTTATGGCAGAAAATCAAGGAAACACATTGCGGATCGAACTACTTCCTCAGTTTTTGACCGAAAGTCATGAAATTTGGTACACACATTGGTCTTGGTGGGAAGATGTGCAAGACATATTTTTCGGATGAGTCGGAATCTGCGTTGCCATGGTAACGGCATATTTATGGCAGAAAATCAAGGAAACGCCTTGCGGATCGAACTACTTCCTCAGTTTTTGACCGAAAGTCATGAAATTTGGTACACACATTGGTCTTACTGGGAAGATGTGTACAACATATTTTTTTGATGTGTCGGAAGCTGCGTTGCCATGGAAACGGCATATCTATGGCAGTAAATCAGGGAAAAATCTTGCGGATCGAACTACTTCCTCAGTTTTCGACCAAAAGTCGAGAAAGGCTGTTGTCACGGGGCGGGGGTATTAATCATCATCTTCAGTGATATTTCTAGTTCTACATAGGTTACAGCCGACTGGCAGAGTAAAACATATTTTGAAGCGGTCATTAGTCAGAATCAAATCATGTAATTGTTTCATTTGAATTAAAACTATTTTTACAGCACTGCACTCGATGCCGCTACTTTCAGGTATAAAATCAACGTATAAATTGCCATCCTGTTTTAAATTTTTGACAGCTTTATTTTCGTTTATGAAAATAGATTCGAAGCGAATCTCTGCTTGATCAATTAAACCTAGCTTCATTATTAAATAAAGATATTTATCTTCGTAAACAGTGAATGAAGATCGCCTGTTTGATACATCAGCACTGATAAAAGAGGCATCAACATCAGGTAAAAATATACACGTTTTTTAGTGAAATATTAGAATTTTGATACACTGTCATAATTTCATAAAATTAGTGGTTCGTGGGATTATTAACAGTGGATTTTTCGTCACAGGGCGCAAGTCAGGAAAATATGTTTTAAAAAATCCAAACCACATAAAATGGGGCACAGATTTTTAAGTGCTCTTGTACTCAACATTTTTCTGAATAGAAAACCCCGATCTTTTTTAGATGCATTTTGGAGTCATTTAGGATTTTCTGAAAAAAGGAGGGGGAAAAGTGAGAGGGAAGAGGAAAGAGAAAAGGAAATTAGAGAAAGGAGCAAGGAGAAGAAAAAAAAAGGGAAAGGAAAATAAAACAAAAACAGGAAGAAAAGGAAAAGGGAAGGAAAGAAAAAGAAGGAAAATTGGCCAATTTCTTTTGCTCGTTCGCTTCGTTCTCAAGCAAAAACACTGGAAAGTTGATATTCAATTCTCTTTTCAACTTAGGAATAATGAACACGGCAAAAAATCGGTAGATTTAAAAAATGACTGAATAACATTACGGCTGTATCATAAGGAAAGACTGTCATGATAAGCAACGCTTGGAGGCGTAACATTCTTTCAAAAATGAAAAAGATATTTTAAGTAGACGCATGGAGAGGAAAAAGGTCTTATTTTTTTTCTATCTTAAATCCTCAGAAGTATCAATAAAAGAAGATCGCCTGTTGGGTCCATCGGGGCCAGAGAAGGACGATGATGCATTTAGGAAATGTAAGAGAAAATATGATATTGTGTTTATTAATATAGATTTATAAGATGCGTTTCACTATATCGTTATAGGGTAGTCAGCCTTTTCATGTTGAGAGGGAGGGGGGGGGGGGGGGGGGGGTAAAGAGCAGGCCAACATAGCGACTGTGCCAACTTATCGAAAAGGTACACTTACATTTTTAAAATTTTACCGACAGATATGTGGAGATACAAGTATAATATTTTGCTTCACTGATTTTGAAAAGCACTATCGTTTGCATCATTAATTGTTGATATCATTATGTGTTTTAAATCAAGAATATCATGATTTGTCTATGTTTCAAGATTTGAAACATATCGTTCTTTACTTAATGGTTAGTCTAAATTTTCCACTAATGTACAGGCTATCTTTTTAATGTTAATTTGGGTTTATATGCAATGTTCATGATTTGGTCCACCGTGGAGTTTTTGTCCTAACCAGTGGCAGATCTACTGTTCTACATATAGGGGAAAACAGGCCCGTTCCTCCCTTTAAAACCCAACTGGCATACCTTAAGTACACACTATTTTTTTGCCCCCTCTTTTAAGTACTTTTACGGCACTGTGCCCCCTCTTTTACAAAGTCCTGGATCCGCCCCTGGTCCTAATGCCTGCTTCCATGATAACGTGATAATATGGGAGTATACGAATTCAAGGAACTGGTCTAGATAATGCAGGTTATACATTGCTTTTTATCTCATCGTGATTTCTCAGCAAAGTAGATTAATCAATATGATGAATGAGTAGAATGAGTCTTCCTTCAAAATAATATATCGCTCCTTTCGTGTTGTGGTCTTTTTCTCTCTTCTTTCTCCATCTCCTTCATTTACTTATCATTCCTGTTTTTCCTACAGAGTATAACGGCTAACCATCAGGATTGCACTCTTCATGTTCAGTTCAACCACGACCTGATCGATGAGATCGCGGAAACAAATCCGTTCTGATTGTCACCAATTAAGGATGATTTTCTCCTTTCTTTCTTTTTTTCGTTAATTTGATAATTTACAAATTAGAAACTTACCTTTGAATTGTAAGTCGGTGTAGGTGGCCAGTATTAAAATCATGGAAAGTTTTGGACACTAAACATCAGTATAAAAAATACTTTTTGTTCAAGGAAACTCTTTTTGGCTTTGGAGATGCAAAAGAGTGATCTTCTCTCGGTGATTTTTATGTTTTTTATTGTTTTTTTTTTTTTTTTTTTACCAGAGCTCTTTGGAGCTTTGCGGTGCTAAACCGCTCACTGCTCCAGTGTATCTTTTTCTTCTGGAGTAAACATGTCATGTGATTTCTTAAAATGAATACGTTTAAGAGCACCTTCAACTGTTCAAGTGTTACGTTCTTACTAGGTGTACCCAAACATAAATTAAAAAATAAAGAAACTATGTTTGACACGACATTTACCAACACTGTGAATTACCTGCTCCACTGACTTATGGCAGGGAAATATGAAAAGGTTAAATGGATGTAGGAGAATAAGAAGTAATGTAAAAAATAAATTATTATTGGAAAAAAAAGAAGATAAAACTAGAGCACTCGGAGGGGGGACCAGTCCGAGTACAGGTATCCCCGAATCCGTCACCCATCCCCAATTTGAATCAATGTTGTGACTGAAATGGATAAAGTGGCAATTTGGGACCTGGGGTATCACTGCTGACAAAAATGACCTTTTTGTACTTTTGTCATTTTTTTAGTTGTTTTGAAATTGAAGGTGATCCGACAAAAACTGCAGCCGGTAGAGCGCTCACAAGAAATTCTTTACCATTTCTTTAAAAAATATGGTTACCATGGGAACGATGACTCCACCCACACCAAAAACAATAGGCGTCTTCATCTTACCATAATGCACCTCCATGCGAAATTTGAAGGTGATCTGACAAAAACTGCAGCCAGTAGAGTGCTCACAAGAACATCTCTGCGGCGGACGCGGCGCGACGATGCCAAATCCATAGTATCCCCGAACTCTAGTTCGGGGGATACAATAAGATGCGAGCAAGAGTAATGAAATGGTGGAGAAAGAAAGAATAGATGGAACAAAGCGAAAAAAAGAAAGCGAAAAAAGAAAGCAAAAAGATGGACCCCATAGAAGAGCCAGGAAAACGGAAGAAGGAAACTAAAGACTCGATTTGCAAGCGAATGATTACAATTAAAAAAAATGTGTTTGACAACCATCATCAAGATTCACCAAACTCTTTACCGACAATATCGAATGATGATGAAGGAAGCCACTTCCATACTTGAATTAATCTCAGTCATAACACAAATATCAATCAGAATATAAGAAGCAAGAGCTGAATTGTTAATACACTTCTTTAATAGTGTCTTCCAATAGCTTTGCTTCTGAACTTTATAGCATCTCAACAAAAAATTACAATATGACAAAATGATATCTCACATAGATGATATATGAAAATATACAATGTGAAAATACAATTTAACATGAACACGAAACAGGCTTTGTAAAAGTTTTCTCACTGGTTAATCATCTAAAATATTGATTGATATCAATAATATACTTTGATATCAGTTAATATTCTTAGAGAAGGAAATAATCCACTCATATAACAAAGTAAATATCTATCATTCCGCCAATATCACATTGAATGATTAATGTGTAAGCACTCATGATGGTGAGAAAGTTAGCATTATACGTAAGCAGCAACCAAGCAAAAGATGACTGAGTGATGTACTATCCGACAGGCTAGGCTACAGAGTTCATGCTTTAAATTAGGGGAAATCCACCCAGGCATTATTTTGGTATTAATGTCAGATAAATGAGAGAAATAGAGAAGTGAAATTTTGAAGAAATCCAATGAAGTTGTGATCGATTAAACTCAAATTGGCAACTCTGTGGTTCCCCTTGCAAGCAGCTTTTCATCATGCAGTTGTTCAGTCCAAAGTAGTTCATAAATTTCCAGTTACATGTATATCCAACAATATATTTCATCATACATGTGCCCTTGATATATCAAAGGAAACATGTTGCTACAAATTGTAAAAATTTCCTCTGTGAAAGAGATATAATATATTCCTTCATCGACAACCAAAAAGATATTTTTAAACATGTCCAATACAAAAAATATCAAGTGCTGCTGCTTGCAGAGGAAATGATGACGTTGTCAAGTGCCAACTTGTGTAAGATCGAATACACATTCGTGACTGTCTAATCCCAGACCTGACTCTCCTTGAATTTTCACTGATTCTGCTGTTATAAAATTCGACTTGATATGAGGGTGGAATTCTCCATTGATGCATGCCTCACCCAGGTATGCAGCCATACTTGCTTGGTTTTGAACCTGCAACCTTCTGGTTCCTAGACCACTCCTGTAAAGCTCTAACAATCAGACTTTGTGTCTTCAAACATAGCATAGCATAGAATACCAGCTTCATAAGATGCATGCAATTTCCTGACAGCATGTTTGATATGAACTAACAGTCTTGACTCTGATAAGCAACACCCATAGGTCCTGTGCTAACGTAGTTATTTCTGTACTATGCGCTTTGGGGTTGGATTTGGGTTAAAATACCCTATATTGCATGTTATGTACGTTTATGTTCATATATTTCATTGTTTTGTTATCGAAAATTGTAAATGAGAATGAAAATGAATCAATAAATCAAATTAAAAAAAAAAATAATAGAGAAACAATCAACTACATGCATTTCATCAAAAATAGATTAACAGTTTCAATTGAAACTTGTAATAGAATTTTTCATACAACTTGTACACATTATATGCAGTGTTTGTACCCAATTTCTAGAATATGCATTTCCATACTTAATCATCTACCTTCAAACAAAATATGCAATCAGTATTGGAATATATTTTTAATTCTCAAAAATAATGATCGATTCCATCAATCAACTATCTAATTTACCGTTGCTGAACTCGATATATTTTTATAAGCCTAGGACACTTGCATTGGTGATCAATTTAAGCATGCTATGATAAGTTTTTGAGTATTACACATATATATCAAATGCTGAAATCTAGCCGATGAGCAATGACAATACTGTCTATTGTATGCCATCATCATGCTTATTATGATACAAACACATACATGCTTCAAAGCAGGGAAGACTTCATAGAATTTGCTTACAAATGCAGAAGTATGACAAAATTACATTTAAAGACTCATTCTTAATTAAAGCCATTTAACATGTTATAAATGCAAATGTAGTGAAACGATACCATACATTTTGTGTGGTAATGGGTATACTTTAATAGCATTTTTTTAAACATCATTTTAAGTTGTATGATTGGTATCTAATTGTTGATTCTTGTTTAATAAGAGAAAACCACAATGATATCCACTATCGATTAATACATATCTTGAATATTCCATGACTTTCATTCCTTTGATTTGCATTGCAAGATATTACTTGGCTTACTGTAATTAAGAGCCAAAGTAAACATACATGTAGAACCAGTTTTTGAATGGAATTAATTTGAAATGTAATTCTAACATTTCAGAAAGCAAACATGACGTGATGAGATTACATCTTTTGTGCACATATAAGAAAACATGCCACACAAAGAGGGCTTTTGCCATTTTGGCCACTTCAATTTTTCAACAAAGAACAGTTTTAAGAAATTCATTATTCTGAGCATGGATCTACGAGAGACAGATACTCTGAGATGTTCTCTGCAATGTTTCTATGTGACCAAAATATATTTCAGGTGTTAAAAAATGAGTCATATACACACATGAAATGAAGCATATGACAATGCACTTTGCATTAAGACAAAAACTGGTTTGCGTATTATTACTTGCTAAGCTTTATTATTGTCAACTGCAAAATGCGATAAAGCTAGGGTTAAAGGTGAAGTAGTTTGGAAACAATTTTATTCCATGAGATGTTGATAATCGAGCATATCAGCCACATCGCAAGATATAATCAGAAATGGTCGGATGGATAATCCTTTTAAAAAAAATGAACACTAGATTTGTGTGAATGTCTGTGATTGTGAAATGCAGGTCTCTGAGAGTGAATTTCTAGAGCTCATGTTCTACCCTCATAGGTGTATCTAAAAAAATGGAAAATTAGGGCAATCTATTTTTTCATCATTGTGCATTACCTCTACATGAACAAAACTAGTGTTCAATTTGGAAAAAAATATCACCTTCATGAACTTCTATCATGGTTCTAACCTACAAATTAGGTTCCAGCATCACTACAAAAAGTAATCTTGTGCAGATAAGGTCAAGAAAATATTACAAAATAATGGTTTGAGGACTAAGAAATGAATATTTGACATGATACAATGTAGGTGTAGGATCAAATTGAGCAATAAAAAGAGTACTGTGGCATACCGAAATGTTCACAAAAAAGAAAGCATTTCAAAAACGCACACTGTCATGGTTTGATGTCTTGGAGAGTGAACACAAGGTCCTTTCACATAACTCCAATACATGCTCCTTTTGTTCATATATGGCAATACAGTGTATCAAAATCACCAAACATTTGAATAGCCTTTTGAAGGTTCTATAAATAAATAGGTGCTAGCTCAACCTGTACTGTCACAGTATTGTGGACAACACATTAAGTATAAAAAACTCTCCTTCTGTGTGTGAACAGCCAATAATGTGATGCATGCAATTATTTCATACCAATTAAAGTCATCCTCTACAAGATAATGCACAATAACAATTGGTAAAACAAACATTAAATTTATTTAATGTACTCTGAACATCAAATAAAAATCAGTTTCTTGATGTCTTGTTCATTTGCTGCAACCCTCTTTGAATACAACTTCAAACATAAGGTGGTAGTCTGTTGATCTTGATTTTCTTGTTGCCGTGGTGATCATTGGTGACAGCATCCTTGTCATCCTCTTCTCTTTCCTCTGCTCGTCTCTTTCGATGCCTATTATGTCCATTTCTGTCCTTGTCAGCCCTTTGTGGGCCCTTGTCTACCTCTCCTTGCTGGGTGTGACTTGTTTCATCTCCATGCACCCCTCTGGGTGATGACCCCCTTCTTGGCGACCGCCTGGACACGCCCTTCTTTCTCTCATCATCTCCTAGCCTGCTGGCAGGAATTTCAAACCCATTTGATGGTGTTATCCTATCAACAGATCCAACAACAGCTACTGATGACTTCATCTTACCCTTGCTCTCATCCATATCCTCCTTCTCATGGTTTCCATGGTGATGGTGGTGGTGATGATGCCGATGATGCCTCGAGTGAGATGAAGGCGATTTTTCATCCTTTTTATCCTGCTTTTCATGTCCATGTTTTTTCAAATCATTGCTGGATGTTGATCCAGGGTCAGGAGAAGTTAAGCCAACTGGCTCCAGTCTAGGGGCTTCTGGAAACACTCTGCATGATGTAAAAATGTTTAAATAAAAGATAAAGGAAAATTCTTTGTGACCTCCAACAGTGAATAAACCATTCACGTAGCAGAATAACAATGTCCAGATCATCTATAAAATAAACTAATAGGCCTGAATTCACAAAGGAGGTTAGGTTTTAACCCTTACTGTACTGGGCTATTTCAAGCACATCTCTGACTGAGGGGGGAGGGGGGGGGGGGGGTTCGAAGGCCCCCCCCCACCCCCCCATCAACACAAAATTTTGCACGGACCTTGAAAATCGCGTAGAGAACACAAATCAATCATTATTTTTATGTAAATCTTTATTTTTTTTCATTTAATATTAGAATTTATTCAAGTTTATGCATAAATATACATTTCCACTGATAATCAAGTAAAGAAGGGGCTTGGAAATAGTGCAAGAAGTTCTTTCTAAACATTTAAAATATTATTCCATAAGAAAAAAGTTTGAAAGTGATTTCAATTCTTATGTATTCTATTGTTTTAAGAATTTCTTATTTATTTCTTTGTTTTTCAACTTTTCAACAACGGAGAGGTAGCTATTTTCTCTTCTTATAAGTGCCATTTTTCCATCTAATACATGTACATACCCCTTTTCAAATATAAGGATTTTCCCCCTTTCTCCCTAATATGTGCCCTTTCCCCCTTGACAAGTGCATTTTTAATTCTGAGAGGTGCCCCCTTTCCCTTCAAATAAGTACCTATTTTCCCCTTCTGATAAGTGCCCCCTCTTTTCTTCTTATAAGTGCCCTTTTCCCATTTAATATAAGCCCTTACCCTCATCTCATAAATGCCCCTTTTCATATCTTATAAGTGCTCCTTTCCACTTCTGACAAGCGCTCATTCCTTTTCTGATAAGTGCCCATTTTCCCACTGCTTCTGACAAAAAGAGGCATATCTAGCTTCAAAGAATTTGTGCAGGTTTGTATACATGTAGTACATGTAGTAACAGGTACCCATATACTACAACTACACTCTAAGGCAGTGGAGCTGGAGGCAAGAGGGGCACAGTGCCCCTCACTTGAATGTGCCCATAATTTACACCAAGTATAAGGGCAATATTTTCTGAAAATTTCCCCCAAACACGCTCGCTCACTCTTGAGTAATAATGAAATCAAGCAGATCACATAAAGTATGATGATAACGATGTAATCACGGTAATCCTAAAGAAAAGCAAAAGGGTTAATGTGCAAATTAAAAGATTAGGCATTCCCTCCAAATTAATTTGCTGTTGTCATTTTCATCATATTGCTGCAAATAATGCACAACCTAAGGACTTCTGCGTTAGGAAATATAAGTCTGATAATTTTTGCTCGCTCGCTTCGCTCGCTCACACATGAATCTATAGACCATTACACACAACTGCTTATTGGAAAAGTTAAAACAATGTCCAGAACCACAATAAGAAAAAATAAGATGAAGTTGAATATGTATTAATTGGATTGTAAGGTAATACATACAATTGTCACAAAATGGTCCCTGTTTTTGCCTTATTTTCACCCTTTACAGGTGCCCCTTTTTTCTCCAAAAGTGCCATTTTTGGCTGGTGCCCCTCCCCCCCCCCCCTCTTTGAAAGACGCTCCGCCGCCCCTGCGTAGCGTGAAATGTGCGGTGAAATTTGCCTAGTACAGTAAAAGTAAGGGTTAAATTCACTTATACATGTACAAGCTTATCTGAAGATAACCTTGTACTCCAGACTAGCTTTTACGGGTGAATAGGCTTCAATAGCTTTTGTGTGTGTCAGCAGGCCCTTTTCCAGGCTAGATCATTCATACAGGAGAGGAAAATAATTATTTAAAATTTCACTTTCAAGTCTGAATCCCTACATTCGTGGCAAAGTAAGAGTTGAAGAGTCCCTGAATCAGGTAATGTAGCAAATTTAAGAAAATTAAATCTTGTTTAGAGCAATTTTGTTGTCTGCTTTTGACTGCTGCAACAGTGAATGCTGGACACAGTCCCACATAGGCATGGGCCTATGAGTGGGTTAAACCATGGTTTAAACCCCCTCCATCAGGGGAGTGTTTCATCAAGTGTCTTGTCAGTGATTTTTACTGACAAATTTTCTCTCAGCCAATCAGCTGCAAGGATTTCAGTAGCTAATAACAGTTGTCGGTAAAAATCACTGACAAAACGCTTAATGAAACCCTCCTCAGGTATCAAGTATATACTGCAAAAATGTTCACACAAATGGAAAAACTCTTATTCAAGACATCCACAGGCCTATGCAAGTCATTTCCATGTACCAGCTGCATTTTGTGGTAAGAACTGTCTCATATGAATTACAAAACTTCTTCAAAGCTTTTCTATTCAGTTAACTTACCGTCTTAGAATGATAACAGCTCTTCTTGATGTGACGTCCTGTGGTCTAATGCAATGAGTTACTTCATCAGCAGCATATCCACTGCAAAAAAATATATCAGAACAATTTATTGTACTCCCCTTAATCAGAAAGCACTTACAAAATGATAGTATTCACTTGCCTCTGATTTATGACAGAGTGACTATATATTAATTGGACTGATGACCTCATTCATCCAACTTTATTTTTGAGCATATAAGGTATTATACTGCAGACCTATACTTCTCCTTATCAATGTAATGGTAAACTAAGATAACTTATTTACAGTCCAGAAATTAGCAATGGTACTATGGTACTGTTATTGCTTTCATACATGACCAAATAAGTGAAATAACCATTTGGATTCCTATGGATAATTCTGCGGACAGGCAGTAAATAATGCCTTGTCATTTAGAAAGTGGCATTCACATTCCGTCCCTTTCCCAGCTGGCTGGATCAATCCCTGAGACAATTAATAATAAGATCCTGCCACTATCATCTATTATACACCGGTACTAATTTGTAATTGATTTTATAATATTTTTTTATAGTGGAAATAAATTGATTTGATTTAAATAAAAAAGCAAGTGTGAAAGCAAAGTGGGCTGAGGTAAACTCAAATGACTTGTGGCATTAAGAACCTGTTAATTACAAAAATGAAATACAATGAAATAAATAAATACATACTCAAGAGGCTTAGCAGTATCTCTACTTTGTCAAAAGCATACTGACAAATATAATTTACATTTCCTATGCTTTCCTACAAGAATTGGCCTGCAAGTCTCACTCTCTCACCTAAGAGTCATAACACAGCCTCTGGGCAGGGGGATACAGGCCTTGGGTTTGGAGACCCTGATCGGCCTGAAGGAGAACTTGCAACCAAAGCTGAGTGCACAATCGCTAAGGAACGAGACAGAGATGATGGGCCTGTCAAAGATGTGGATGGGGTCAACGTGGGAGACGATGCAACCCCCAGGCTGGTAGTCATTGATCACAGCACTGTTGATGAATCCTATAATGAAAGGAATACAGAAGCAACAGAATTATGAAGCGACTCTTGAAAATTGAATTTTGACTGATCTTTGATAGATTCTATTATAAATTAGATCAATCTATCCATTTACATGGTCTTTTGTAATTTAATGATACTGGCACATGTCTGCAGCCTGTCAGTGTTAGGTTTGTCTCCTCAAGATCTGCCAGATCAGATATCTTAACCCATAGACTACGGGAACCGGGTGGCTCCTGTATTAATCCTATGAGAGTTGAATAATTCAGTGGTCAACGGGTTAATTGATAGAAGTAAAGTTCACTACCATGAGAATTGAGGATTTTTTTGGTACAAATTCACAAAACTTGATGTTTTATTATTAATTTATCATTATGTACAAAAACTGCTAAATATATTAATGAAGTGTTGAAAATATTGCAGTTTCTTCAGAGGTTGCTAATTAAATGAGATGCGTAAACTTGCAATTTTTCAGATTAAAATGGGAAAATAGTATGTGGTAAATTATAAAAAATATTTGCACAATTCTGTGAATGTGATCCAACTTGTCTACACCCCCACTAAAAACCAATAGCATTAACAGTACACGAGGCAAGATGCGAGTTGGTAAAGTAGTAAAAATTGATCCAACAAGAAATAACTTTCAGAGAAAAAGAAAAAGAAAAGAAGGTAGAGGGGGAAATAAAACTTGAAAAAAAAGGTGGTCATGTTTGTTCATTCCTATTTAATCCACCTAGTACTGTCCTAGAGTCTAGAGAGGACCATGACCCCCTGACTGCCCCCCCCCCCCCCACTGGATAATTCCAATGCCATGGCATTGCTTTCAAATGCAAATTCAGAGGTGATAGCTATATAGCTATTAAACAAAATAAAATTAAACTTCAATTGCTTAATACATGTATGTCACCATTTTTTTTTAAATGTAAACCCTACCACTGAAGTTTTATTATTAATTCTGAGCACAACATCATGAATATGATGAAGTCAAAAGATAATAAAGGAAAAGGTTTTAACCATTGGGGGGGGGGGGGGGGGAGGCAACGGCAACCAAATGCAAAGCGCAAAGCCAAACAAAGGCTAGTCTCCCCCCCCCCCTCCCCAGCCTAACTTGTTAGAAGTTAGAAGAACTACTTAACAGAAACTTCAAATAATTTTTAATGCACACCATGTGGAATTAATCCAGCCTTAACAACTCTGTTGATCACTAGATCCTGGACCCACTGCGGTATGTCATCCACTTCCCCTCGCGGGTACAATCTTTCCTGGCCTGGACCTTTCTTACTCAGCTGCGAGCCGTAGGTGTAGCCCTCTCCAAAAAAATACTTGTTGCGCAGGGGTGCTCGATCGACCGTATGATCTCGGTACAGCCCCTTCGCCGCTATGTCGACGACCTCGTTGATTTTGTCTTCGATCTCGCTGCACTCTTCCTCCGTGAAAAGTTGCATCTGAGACACACCGGAGTGGATCTTCTTCACTTCCTCCATTTCATCTTCGAATGATTTCGGTTGCCAGTTATGATAACGATCACGACGCCGTCTCTTCATGCTCTTGCGGCGCGATGTAAATGTAAAATCAGAGTCATCACTGCTTGGCACTCGACGGTTCTGCTTGTGGTGACTCCGACGATGATGGGAATCGAGTTTATGTCGTAAATCTGTCGACCCCGAGGCCATTTTGACAATATCAATCACAGATTTAACTTGTAGTTGTAGTCGTACTAGTGAACTTGTACAAGATGTCAACATATACTGTGTGCCGTGCATGCACAGTGCGCATACGTACGTACGTATACACATGCTGTGCGTATAGTAAATACGGACGTAAAATCTAATAAAATGAGCAGTCAATATCTTTAAAAGTTCAGAGAATTGCCAATATAAAGACATACAAACACATACAAACACACAACGGTCATATTTTCTAAAAGAGGGTATGATAATACCTTTAAAATATATAATTTAAATAAATAGTATCTTAATAATATAATATTTTGTATTTTTCCTAGGAAAATAAAAAATGGGTAATATGAGAGGCATTAATTTACAAAGGCATATTACCCTACGTTTTGCTTTTAAGACGGCAACATCATGTTATAAAATATTTTCACCATCGGTATGAGATCGATGGTTGTCATTATGCAAAAGCTCGACCAAAATAAAAACAACACATAATTCGCTCCAAGTATATTATAAGGCAACTCTTTATTCATACTCGTACCTGAAGTAGGAAGGGGCGTGGCCGGGGGGGGGGGGGGGGGAGTTGGAAGGTAAGGCCGTGAGGGGATATTAGGAACTTTGAACGACTTTTAGTGATATGGTGAATAATCCTGATCCTCACTACCCCTGACCGACACTCCCAGTGTACGGGGGCGGGCACTTCAAACAAATAGTTGGGAGCGATGTACTAAAAAGGTAGGAGGGAGCTGCAGTCCTCCACCCCCACCACCATTTCTGTGGCCCCTGAGGAGAGGGACTCATCGTTTCAAAAGTGAAGAGAAAACGATATAAAACAAGGTCCACACGTATGCTTAGTAATATTCCAGTTTTTTTTAATGATTGCACAAGGCGAGTTTGCAAAAAATAGGCGAGTTAAGTTTGGACGAGATGAATATAGATGGTCTAGAAATCAGATGAGACAAAAGCGATTTCGGGGCAACAAATTTTCACCTCGAACGAAAATCTACTCAAAATGCCTGGTGTTGTCGATGTTTATCCTCCACCACCCCAGAACTGTTGCCAGCCTGGAGTTGCACGATCCTTGCTTTACAGTGGATCAAGATTCCAAGGGCACCAGAAGAGCAAAGGCAACCGTTACGACGTGGAAGTTGAGTTGCAGGTGAGTATCCGCAGGGTCGAGGTCTGGGACGGGAGTGGTTGCCCCCTGTGCCCCGGGGAGAGTCCGGCGCACGAAGCATAATGGTCATAATGGTGGAGGCCTCAAAGTGAAGGAACACCGAGTGTGGGTGTTGTTTGTTTGTTTATTCATTTGTCTTTCTTCCAACAATAAGTAACTAAAACATGTAAAACAATAACATTAACACTTTCTTTGGCTATAATAGCTAATATATGCCCAGTAATCTTCAAATTGGCAAAAATCCTACCTGGGATATCGAAAAAACTGAGCAGAAAAGAGGTATTGAATTTTATAGAGTGGAGGTAGAAAGCCTTAAGAGCAACGAACCGTCAACTGCTCGTGGTCTAGTGGTAAAGAAATCTGCATGGTCAAAGTATCCTTATTCTACACCGCACGTTCTACAGTGTTGCTGCAATGCTGGTTCGAATCACGCTCTTCTTGACTGATATTTTTTTCAGTTATGAATTAACAATAGCGTTTATTCCGTTGAAAATGATCAGAATTTCAATAATAAAAACACAAGAAACTTGACTAAATATTCACTTGGTCAGGCGGATTTAATGGTGGCTGGGCATAACGACTTTGGCCCTTTCTTTCAACAATGGTATAAATAACAACAGTAACACTAGGCTTTACAAGTATACTAAACATAAATAGTCTAATATGACTGAGGTCTGCGTCTGAGTACATGTACATGTGTACTGTAATGATAACAGTATTTTGAGAAAGGCAAACGAGGAGACCTTGATGAAGCATAGCTTGTAAGATAAGGTCCCTCATGAATAAAAAAGTATTATATATAAACAGACGATTGGTACTACAAAACTTAAAGATAACATTTAACAAATTCATAGTGACAAAGCTTTTCGACCTGCATATATATATTGAAGAAAACATAGCAAGGAATACACAATACGAAAAAAAAAGGATAAACAAGGGTGACTATGTACAACGGGGGCGAGGGAGATTTTTTTTTTTACATCACAAGACAAGGATAGGAATGAAAGGGGGGGTGGGAAGGGAAGATAAAGATATAACAAAGGGTTACATCAGACGACAAAAGACGTACACAGACAGGACAAAAAACGTGACAAGCAGACAGCTGGCTTTCAAGAATAAAATCCATTAAAAGGTGACTAAAATAGAAAATTAATTGCCCATTTTTCATAAGAAGGAGTCATCGGGAGCCAAAAAATATCTATCACACACTTTTTTTATGCATTCAGTCGTATTTCATAATCATTTGAGAAGTACATTTTTGTTGATTTACACAGTCATAAGCCCCGCCCCTAAAAAAAACCCCATCGAAGCGACATCGTGATCACGTGATCTGTGACATACGAAAAGTAAAGGAAAATATTCCACCCACCTGTATACCGTGCACGCCCGCAGGCCTGGCAGGCCCAGCCCCGTACGGTGCCGAGCGCGAGCATATTCACCGCATCGACCATTTGCATTGCATATTTTCGTGTTTAATTCCTCACAATGACAATGATTTGGGGACACAGTTTCATCAATAACCGGTGTATATTTGCGGGCTCCAGCAAGACCCTAAAGATTATGTAAGCCTACATCTTTTTCCTAAAGATGAAAATCTACGGAAATTGTGGGTCGCAAAGGTAAAGCTCACGCGGGCAGAGTGGCAAGGGCCGGCCAAGTGAGTGTAGTACAATCTGCAGTGATCACTTTGCCGAAGATGATTTTGAGGATCCTGGCCTGTCGGGTGGCCTGTATTCCGAATTTGGCATGAAGAAAGGGAGAAGCAAGCTAAAAGATTCAGCTATTCCAGCGATCAGACTTGGAGCCAAGTCTTCCAATCTTTTTCAACGACATCATCTCCAGCAGCTGCAGCAGCTTCACCCGTAGACCGAAAATTCTGCCTCTCGTTCGTTAGCTAAGTGAAGAGCTAAGGAACGACAGACAGAATTTTCGCTCTACTTCACCCGTTACTTCACCCACGGCCCCTTCACCAGGCCTCGGCGCGTCTTCTGCGAGGGGTTCAAACATATAATATGGTCGAATTCTCCTTGCCACTTGAGCTTCTTTGCCTTTGGGATCTGATAAATCAGAGTTCGTATCTGGCTCAAAAAAGTCCTCCAACTCGGAATCGCGGTCACTTTTCATCTCTCTATATAATTTACTCGAATTCAGCCAAAATCTAAGTCAGTACTACCGTAGCATGTAAAGCGAAGTAAAAAAAAAACCTGAAAGTGAAATAAAACAAAAGCATTCACCAGTCGCTAAGTACGAGGGGAACATAGTAACTGCTGTACTAAAGATGTGTAGTACATTGTACAGACGCATAATGTTTAAGACCAATGCAAAACTTTAGTTCGGCAAGCTCAGATGGATGAGAACATTGTTAAAAAAAAAAGTTTAAAAACAAAACAATAGCTGTACATGTATATTTGGGCAAAAGTGTTCGCTGATCTTGTAGAAAATATATTGATAATGATTATTCACTCCTAAGACTATATTGATTAATTTCCTTTTTTTCATAAATTGTCCGTTGAACAGAGGGGTCAAATACCGCATTGTGTGTACAATGTTATATGCTGCAGCCTGCAGATCTTGTGCCTCTTACTCTTCATACATCACTTGGGGGTGTGACGTCAATTAGCCAATCAGCTCACAAGTTTTAAGGAACGGTCCCAAAAGCTCTACTTTTCCCCCTTTTTCGCCAAAACAAGACATAATTTGGACAATCGATTGCCAGATTCGTGATTAGAAGGCAAAAATACATGGTAACAGCACCCATTTTCTCACTAATTTAGTCAACCTTTAATACATTTTTTTAAAATGAAGGTACACCCTGTATATGCATTTGTAATGTATCATACAGGACTTATTACCAGTTACTAACATCAACATAATTTAAAGACATCACGAATCAACAGAACAATTCCTCAAAAACGTAGACTTCGTTTAAAAGCTGATTTACTCAATGCATGTTTGATGCTTGGATCAAGCGAGTTCCAAAACCTGGGTCCAGTATATACTATCATATTGAGAGTAAATTGTGTCCTTGCACGGGGTAAGTGCAATCCCGAAGCCTGTCTCGTGGCATATCTATGAATTTCACTATTTTCCTTTAAAAACGTTTGGCTTGTGCTAGTGGGAGGTCACCTGCATTAAAATCATACATTAGAGACCCTAACTGCATAAAATATATATCTTCCACTTTTAGAATTTTATGTTGATGAAAGAGAGCGTCTAAAAAATAGACGTTTTATGTCGTCGTTTATTTTTGTTTACATCTTACTAATCTCCCTTCCCCAAGAAAGGGCACATAGAAAGTAATATCTCATACTCATACTCATAGACCATAGTCATAGAGATCGAACAGTCAATAAAATTAAAAGACAACCAAAGTTGAAGCTCTATTCCTTAAAAAAAAATATCATGATATTTAAAGGAGAATGAAACCCTGGGAAAATATCCATTTTCATGAAAAGAGAGGATAGAGAGAAACAATTTTAAAAAAGTTCCATCAAAATCGGTTACAAAATGAAAAAGTTATGAAAGTTTAAAAAGTCTCAATTTAGAGAGAAGCAATTTATAAAGAATAGAGAGAAGCAATTTATAAAAAGTTCCATTAAATCTGTTACGAAATGAGAAAGTTATGAAAGTTTGATAAGTCTCAATTTACTTTCTATGGTGATCCTCAAATTGGCAATGTTGCTTCAAAATGGCAGGTTTAGTAGTACAACTCTCACTATGTTTTGTGCACACAAATTTCATATTTTCTCCATTTTCTCTAAAGATGCTACTTGTCTTTTTGTGAACTCAACATATGTGTGTCAAATATATTTTCCCATGATATATCTTGAGCTGAGAAGGAGACAAGCTGCACCTTGAGAGATAATGGGGGAAAAAGTGAAATTTTGTGTACAAAACATATGGAGAGTTGTACTACTAAACCTATTACTCTGAAGTAACATTGCCAATTTGAGGATCACCATAGAAAGTAAATTGAGACTTATCAAACTTTCATAACTTTCTCATTTCATAACAGATTTAATGGAACTTTTTATAAATTGCTTCTCTCTATTCTGTCTTTTCATTAAAATTGATTTTCCCCCAGGGTTTCATTCTCCTTTAAGTGATTGAACATGCTGGATGGGGAATAATCTTATTATAATTTGAGTAAGGCCAAAATGCTTTGTTATTGAAAAACTTTTTAGCGCTTCCATAAATGATGGCTTTAAAAATACCAACATCATTGTTGCTGCATGTATATCCATCTAAAGGTCTTTTTTTTTTTAATCGTTTAAAATTTCGAAAAAGAATGATTGACATTTTAATAACACACACATTTTGGTGAACGAGTCCGAGAGTTACTATCAGTGCGGGTTGCATGTAGTCTGCAGTTGCAGTGTATATGCCGCGCAGCTCGCTAGGTATTGAGAGATCGTTGGCAATGTATGGTCCTGTATATGTGTCTGTGTGTCACTGCGTGTCGGTACGCAATGTGTTTATGCCTGTGTGTGCCTTTTCATGTATGTCTGAATGTATTTCATCACCTTCAGACAGGGTTGGCCAATTTATAATAAATCCATTTTAATCATTGATTTAAATCACGATTTAGATTAAATTTAAATATGGAAAACAAACTGCTGAAAACTGCTTATCCAATAATAGCGAGCCAATGGAGTAAAATGGAGTCAAAAGGGGCCTGAGCTTTCGATCCTAGCAGAATCTTCGTCAGAGGCAAAAAGAGTAATTTAATAAAAATTCAAAAAATTTTTAATAGAAGATATAAACTACGACTAAAAGTCCAAAACAAAGAGAAACATAAGAATGTACATAGAATGTTTTACTTGCCTTTTTTTCTTTTTTTTTTATTCAGAACAACACAAACGCACCCACACACATACACACATACACATGCACACATATACATTGGGTTGGGCTGACAACAAATTATTCATACCCTTACCAAGATTTGATTTTTTTCAATTTTGTTTTTCAGTTAAAATTGGTTTGTCCTGGTTCATGTTCATCTACTTGATCATGTGACAAAGAATTTCACGAATAATATTATATGACATGCAATTCACAAAATTCCACTAGTCAACCTTTCATTTTTAAGACAAACACATAAGACTTCATATTACAAGGGGTATGAATTATTATGTTGTTAACTGTATATGTATAGACCTCTTTTTAATGAAAATATGCATATATGCAACATCAAACTCTCTTATGCATTTATTTGTGTACATGTATTATGTTTATGATCACCTCTGTCCCCTTCTTTCAATCACAATTGTCTCAAGTATGTCCTTTCGACGCCCCACCAAATTTAAGAATGGTTTGCATGATCTTTTCATCAAAGCCACGAAAGGCCGCCATAGGCAGCCGTTCGCGAGTAATAATAATGATAATAATGATGATGATAATAATCATAATAATAATTATGATAATGATATTATATTAACTAGCATTTAGTATTCAAATTCGTATTTCTTTCATTTCCAACAGAAAGAAAAGACAATGGCATTACAGATATTATTACAGAAAATATGAAGTATGCTCTTCATAGAACAACTATATCTCATCATTTACTAAATCAATAATACATAACATAGAATCAAAATTAACATAAGCAAAGTTTGAGAGAAAAGGAAGGGGTTTACTCAATAGGGGAATACTAAATATGAGTTGAGATATTGATTTATTTATGCCCTTCTTTCTAAGTAATTATTAGAATCATTTTGCGAATATTATTCACTCTTTACAATTCTTATATTTTGTCCCATTTATCATACTGTAATTCAATATGGGGTAACACATATTCTTCCCATTTACAAAAATTAATTATTTTACAAAAGAAAGCAATACGTATATGTATGAAAACGGACTATAATGCACCAACATCCTTGTTATTTAAATCATTACGAACACTTAAACTTCCAGATATTACTAGGATTCAAATTGCTTCAATAATGCAACGCTACCACACAAATAATCTATCGCCATATTTAATGAACATGTTCTCAATTAACTCTAATATTCACAATTATTTTACCAGATCACATAATCAATTTCACAGGTGGGCCTTCTCAAATGATAGATCTAAATATTCCATACGACATACAGGCCCCACTTTATGGAATAGTTTGGAATTTAGCAGAATTAATACACAGTTTAATAATACTTTTAAAAGACAATACAAAAAGAAATTACTTAGCAATTATTAATTTATGTTAGGATGACTATATGTATGTTGTGTGTTTATATATTTTGTCCTGTTTTACTTTCTCGGTTTATTGTATTTTAGTTTTTGTTTAAATTATTATTACTTGGTACTGTACTTCATTACCACATCCATGGTAGCAATATTATTTTAATCATCAATCCACGTTGGGCATGTGCGTTCATACAAGCCTTTTCTTGGCTTTTTAGTGCATGCCCCTTTTCCATTCATTTATGTTCAACCATGTAACAACTCTACTTTTTCTATTACTTTTGATTGCTTTGTTCATGTTTTTATTGACATGTTTTAATTCTCCTTTTTATTTGTCTGTATATGACTTTGTTCATTTTTATGAATTGGAAATAAATACTGAATTGAATTGACTGGTGTGTCACTCACCTTTTGCATCATTCTGTTTTTAAAGGCAAACTATGAGTAGCCCTGGCCCAGTTTGTAGAGAGATGAAATGTGATGATGTAATGCTGGATGTTGACTGTAAAAGGCCATCCTCACATCAAGTAGATTTGAATAAATGTATGAAGTGTGATATTTTCCAATAATTCTGATAGAGCCAAGGCATAAGCAATTAATATATCCATTCAATCAAAAAGAAGGGTATTCTTTATGTATTTCCTTATGTAGAACAGCTCACATTCCCAGAAATCACAGAGCCAAATCTTTTTATTCTTCCTCTGACTTTTCTCCAAAAAATTCTGTATGCAATTACTTTCATTCACTGCTCTCTCTTTATGGTTTGATTTGGTGATAGAGACCTACTGTGGGGATTGGGGGAAAGAAAGAAAACTTTGTTAAAGTGTAGATTCATGTAATTTTTTAAAGTATAATTTTTGCTTGATCTTTCTCCCCATTTTCTGCACCTCATTATTGCCCTTCCCCCTCCAGGAAGACTGTAATACCCCACCTTGCTTTCTGTTTAGAATGGCTGTTTTTTGCACTACTCTGTACTGTTTTCTTTATGCTGTTCCTCTATTTGTTTTTCATTTTCTTTGCCATTGAACAACTTCACCTCATACTTATGTATGTTCACTTTTCCCCCTGATACAGCATGTAGATGAAGAGAATAGCTATCTGTGTGGTTACCTCAAGATTAAAGGCCTGACTGATGAGTTCCCTGTTTTAGTAACGTTCTTTGAAGGCGAGATCATCGGAGAGAAGTATCCATTCCTCACAAGAAAATGGGATGCAGATGAGGAAGTTGACAAGAAGCATTGGGTGAGAAGACCACATTCCCATACATGTTATACATGTAGTAGCTCTCCGTGTCAACTCCGATTTCCGTTGATTTTAGTTCAAGGCTGTGGAGATGAACATAATTCTGAGCTACACTACAGATAAATGGAGTAGTATGGCTTGAGATGAAATAGAATTATATTCCTAGTCTTGTTCTAATTATTAATGTCATCCCTAGCTGTTTGGTATTCTATGTATTTCAAGTAATTTTGAAATTTGTTTACATTTGCATGTATGCCTGAATTTTATAAGCAGTTAAGTTACTTTCATTGTCAAAAAGCATGTGAATCTTAGATTTTATCTGAACCTTTCTGTTCAAAAGTAATATTTTATCTATTGATTTTTTAATTTCAGGGTCAGTTTTTGTCATTTTACCAATACACCAAGACTTTCAACCAAGATAACTTCAACTACGATGCACTGAAAAACACAGATTATGTCTTCATGAGGTGGAAAGTAAGTGATTTATACTGAATTTTATTTTTCCTTTTTGTTAATCATGATTTTTGCTCAATTTGTGTTCAATTTGATGAATTATCATGTCAGGAATCATGAATTTCATGACAGTTGTCTAGAGAATGGTGTTTCCGCATGTCACAACAAAAGAGTAAAATAAAAAATAAATTTGTACCACTTCTCCACCTTACATTGTGAGGAGTTGCTGTGTGCTGAGAGGGGAAATCAGACTCTCATCACTAAGAAATGGATATTCTATTACCTTGCTTTAACATTTAATTTATTGCATCCATGTTTATTGTAGCAATTTAAAGGGAAAGTAAATCCTGGCGATTTAGTTAGCCGTTTAGTTGAAGGGCACATTGTTGATTATATATGTCGAATTTCAACACATTTGGGCCCCCCTAACGCCGTCAACAAGTACTGTAGTTAGAAATATCATTTTGTCGTCTGCTAGAAGGTCCTATATCGATCGCGTGCGTCGCCATTTTGAACAGATAAGCCCCGCCCTGTGACGTTTTGTCGGACCTCTCGGACCAGAAGTACCCAGATGCCGCCATTATTACGTTTTTCAAAATGGTGTACTGCCAGGCGTTCGGATGCTCCAATATAATAAAAATGAACAAGACGTTCCGAATTTCAGCCAATCACAGTTCCCCCTTGGCATGTCCGACAAAACGTCATCATAGCGCAGATGAATCAAAAATATGGCCAACCCCGATAGCAGGCTGTAGCAGACGATCATTGCTCACAAAAGTGTGAATTACTCCACCGTCGAGCGTTCATAAGAGGTAAATTTTCACAGTAATGTCAAGAATTGTGCTCTTAACACTCTCAGTAGGCCAAAAGTCCAGGGTTTACCTTCGCTTTAAAAATGAAAACAAAACAATCTTAATCATCCATAAATGTAGGCATACATGTTCACAATAATAACATATCTTTTTTTTTCTCTCTTAATTTAAAAAAAAAACATTATTTAGGAGCATTTCTTGGTGCCTGATCACAAAGTAAAGGATATCAGTGGAGCTTCTTTTGCTGGTTTTTACTACATCTGTTTTCAAAAGTCAACCGCCTCGATAGAAGGCTACTACTACCACAGAAATTCAGAATGGTGAGTGTTGTGAAAATTGTGGTAAAGGCAGAGATGCTAGTTTTCAGGCTTTAGCTTTATATCTGCTCTATGTTTCAAGCTTTTTCAAGCTTCATAATTATAATAATAATTTTGTACTTATAGAGCGCACAAATCTGCCTGAAAGAGATACCCTAGGTGCACAATAAATGAAAAGCATATCAAATATTACAAATCGATGAAAACTATGATCAAGAAGGGACAAACACCATGAAAAGAGATTGTACATAAGAATTGTGGTTCCAACTTCCTATTGTGATTAATTTTTAGGCTGATTGGATAAAGCAACTGTTATCTTTGAATAGTTTATACAATTTGGGGGTATGTATGGAGCTGGACCAGGAAGGAAACACAACAATCATTTTAAGACCAAGATCTTCAACATCTATTGTAGAAAAAAAATAAATACTTATTATACAAATAGCAGTTCTTTTAGCAAATGAAAGGATAATTAGTACGATAAAATGTAATGAAAATACAGTTTGTAATACCGGTACATGATTTTTTATTATTTCATATTGAATGATTCTTCAAAAATGATAATCAGTAGTTAAAACTAATGGCAGATTTGTAAATACAATTTCCCTCGATCTATAATCTAGTGTAACAATGTTTTAAAATAGTAAATGTAATCTTTTGATATTCTTCATGAAATGAACCAATCAACCATCAAAATTTGTGACCATTTCAGTTGTTATAACCATGTTACATCTCATTTTCCTTCTTCCTCTTCAATCTCCTTTTCTTTTTTCTATTCTTTTTTTCACTTTCTCATGTCTTCTCTCCTTGTTCTCTCTATTTCTTCTCTCTCTCTTTCTCTTTTTTTTTCTCTCCTTCCTTACCTTCTGTCCATTATTTTCTCTCTTATTTTCTCTCTTCTTTTCTATCTATATCACTCCACTCCTTGCACATTTCTCTTTATTTTTCCTCTCTTTCTTTCTCTCTGACTCTCTTTCTATCTCTTGTTCTTCTCCTGCTCCTTTATTTTTCACCTTCTTTCTCTGATCACACAGGTACCAGAGTTTGAACCTGACGCACATAGCAGATCATAGTGTACCTATCTATTTGTTTCGGTAGGGCAGTAGCAGCCGGAACATTTTATTTATTCTAATGCACCATAGTTTTGAAAGTACATTTTATCTTCAAATCAAATATCTGTATTTTATATCACCAAATACCATATCCCATTTGTTTTAAATGCAACTTTGCATAGTTTTGAGAAATGTTTATTTTATGAAGGGACCCACATATTGAAATATATGGTATTGTAAAGCTTAATGTTGGAAATTAATTGCTCAAAATTGTCATTGTTTACAGCATACTAATTTAAAGTATTTAAAGAGTACACTCTTTTTGTGAAATCGACAAACTGATTCACAGCTCTTGACAATGGTATTTATTTTATTGGTATTGGTACATGTGTGGTTATTCTTTTAAATCTTATTGTGAGAGATTAACATTGCTGAACTGAATTTTGAATATGTGTTTGAGGGGTAAAAGAAATATGTAATATTCAGCCAATGAATTGATTTAGTTCTGACATTTTCACTTCTTGTATGAATTGATATTAAATACATGTACAATGATAAAAGGATTTTAAATGAATTTCTAAATTCGTTATGAACTCAAAATGGTACAAGACTGCAAGTCTTGTAGATACTTGGATGTTATTTTATTTAGTAATCTCTGGAAAGAAGTGCAATTTTAATGTTGAATTTTATAATTTTGAACAAGCGTTCATTTTTTTGTTACTTTTATGTGTGTTTCGTTAATCAATCTCTTACTGTGCTAAGTACAGCAAGGCTCAAAAGTTGAAGATATAGACAGTGAATTTAATCAAGATACATATATTTGAGTTGTGAAGCTTAAATCTTGTTGGATTCTGCAAGAAATATGTCTCCTGTTATTACCAGCACTCATTATCATTATGAGATGGCCTCAATAATTAAAGAAAAAATGATGCAGAAGTTAAAGGGAAGGTTAAGTTCTGGGAAAGGTGAAAAATAATTGATGAGCTTTCTCACTCCTTTTATGTCAGTTTGGAAGATTATCATAGTAGAAATGTCCCCTGAAAAGGATTGCTCCTCAAATGCCCTTGTATTCAAAATATGACGAGAAATAGCTGAAGTGTTTGGGCTAAATATTCAAGCCACATGTGTGTACAGTCCCATATACCCATTTCTATGAGCAGTTCAGGGTTTATTCAGCAAGATTGGGTAAATTTCTTATAATTTTGATGATTCCAAAACCTCATAGAATACACCAGTTCTTACGTAGACATGGTCAACCTTTCCCAATGGCTTTGGCTTTTTTTTTACAATGTAATCTCATGACCAGGAACGGTATTCTGAAAGCTCACTTAAGTGCCTATTTCTAGTCGGCAGGGGATGCATGCGTGTAAGCTATGATGCACACCTGTAGTGTGCATTCAGTAGTTAAATGATGAGTTTAAAGGTTTGGGGTATTCTGAAAACTGTGTTAGCACTCAATTAACTTCAAGAAGATAAAAGATCTAATAGGTCTCTCCTCCGTTTTTGAATGACATAGCACCCTTTTATTGTATTTTTCATGTAAAATAATGGCCGTTCAGTTCCAATGATATGTTTGATTAAAAGAAAATTATCTTATCCATTCTGATACAATGGAGCAGTTTCAGTGTTGATTCTAAACATTTGGTGGATGTTTGAATTCAAGAAAACTCAAATTATCTCGAGGCCTTTTGATTTCATTCTATGAACAGCGGCTCATGGAGGCAGTGGTTCCTTAGACTACACATTTTGCTATGTTGAAAGTTGGTGCACGTATACACCATTTTTCTTTGTTAAAGTAGATATTCAAAGAAAATCACAAATATGGCAATTAATGTATCACTAGAAACTGGGAAGCTTACAGATGGCAATCGTATAAGTTTTATGTCAACTGCGTATCTGATGATTATAAAAACAACACAAATAAAAGCTCTTCTCAGCATCTGGAATATCCGAGGATTCGCCAGAAATATAGCGATGTTTTGATGTCGTCACACTCGGGATCGATCCTGCTTAAGCAGACGACGTCCTATAATGAATGAACGTAATTGCAATGCAATTATTTATCAAATTATAAAGAGTTTGGTGTATTTAAACATGACCTTATTTCACACCATTATAAAGGGAAAGTGAAACTGATTCTGATAGCTAAAACCGTTTGATTGTAAATACACAGGAGAAGGGTCAATGATCAATGAAATAAACCCCACTTTCAAATTGAAAAGCCCTCCGAATAATAGCAGGATGGTATTCGTTCCCTCTTGAAACCCCGAACATGCCCCGGTGCAAGCAGCTGAAAATACAATGGCGTCTTATTTTCTTTACAAGTGACTGATTCCTTTATTTTTTTAACGCTGCATTTTTCATCAAAATAATACCATACACGAAGTTAAGAGTGAGGCAACAGACTAACATTAAGACTGACGCTAGTGAAGGAAGAGAAGAGGAGATGACAAAATAGGCTCTGAAAAATGTGTAAGATGTTATGGGACATCGTCTGCTTAGACAGGACTGGTCCATGGTGTGTCGTCACATATCTCAGCAGCGTTCGAGGAGCTCTTCAGCTGCTATATCGGGGGCTGTATTTTACCGTTTTATAATTGATAATAATCATTACTTCAAATGTTTCCAAGCGTTGAATTTGGATAACCTTGTTTAATTTATGCCATCTATGCAATAATAAGTATTAAGCCAATATTTAAAATCATCAACGTTCTACTTTAAAGCAATTCTGATTGGTGGAAATGGACTAAAAAGAGGAGGAGCATATGTTGACTATGTATGACTTAATTGAGTGCTAAATGAGCTTTCAGAATACCGATTTGGACGTCTTCTAGCGCTCAATTAATTAGGGCACTTAGGAGGAAAGTAAAGTGAGCTTTCAGAATACCGCCCCAGAACTCAACTTTATTTTAATGTATTGTCACAAGTTTAGATGCCATTTTTCAGACAACTACCCAAAGTAAAAAATGTGATTGAAACATTAACTCCATGGACACATCCTGAGGCATCTCAAATTCAACACAAATATATGTACTCTATTGATATTTGAGTATATAGTGATGCCATAGCTTATCACCTATCCAAATTTGTATTTTTCTTGTTTATGTAGTAACCCATTTTCATTGAACAAGGAATACTTGTGCTTTACATTGAGTATGTCAATCTTTAAAGCACCATACATTATGTGCATAACCAGGGTTAGCAAGACAAGAAGAGATTCTGCTCTTTAATTCTTTTAGATTTTTATTTTGCATTTAATGGTGTCCTTTTCTTTTACCTTAATTGACTTATTTCTTATGTTTAGCAAAAATTTTCAGTTTGTATACAGAAGGCCTGCAGGGGAGCGTTTCATCAAGAGTTTTGCCAGTGATTTTTACCAACAACAGTTATAAGCTACTGAAATCCTTGCATCTGATTGGCTGCAAGCAAATTTGTCAGTAAAAATCACTGACAAAACGTTTGATGAAACACTCCCCAGGGCACATGTCCAGTCCAGTTCAGTTCAGATCATTTCATTCATATTTCAACAACAATGAAAATACATAAATTTATATCTGACTGATATCCTAGTTGTCATACAATGTAGATATGGGATGCAAAAGAGGAATCGAAATGTTTTTTATAATAAAATGGAATTTAAAAAAAAAATCTTTTATATGTCCTTTTCTATGAATACACCACAGGATAAGAGGGAGTAAAACGGAGGGGAGAAAGAGAGAGTAAGAAAGAGAGAGCAGGAGAGGGAGAGGGAGAGGGAGGGGGGTGAAGACTGAGGATAGCAAAAAAAAAAAAAAGGAATTGAAAGATTAATCGTGTTCTTCATTCTATTAACACTTATTTCGTTCTTTTGATTTTTATAAATGTGCATTTTGCCACCATATTATCAGTTACTATTTTAAAAGATGAGTCTCTTGAAAAAAAAAAACGTAACAGCAGAAAGGACAAACAGAGTCAAGGTTCTGTTGTGGAATGCAAACGATAATACTGTTACTTATTCTGCACTTCAAAACGCATGCATGCAGTACTACACAATTTAATCAGCGGTTCACATTATGCAGGGCAATATACATTTCAGAAATAATACAGCTAGTAAAATATGCATTCATTCATAACTTTGGTTTGATGACAGTTCTATAATTATCTAAAGAGCGAGAAATGATGCTTGCTAATTATTATGCACAAATCACAATAAAGGACCTTTTAGAAACCTCTTCTACATACAATATTGTACACACGCGTGTCCAGCCACTTTTTCAAGCTCCAGAAGAGATCCAATACTTTTATCAATTTTTAAGCTAATTCGTATGATATCACTCAAATATTTCCTCTTTAAAGATATGACGTCGACGCCTTTTAAACAATACATATTTATTTCAATAATTATTTGAACAATAAATCATTTTGCATCTTTCATATTTTGATGTACATGCACTATTTTACTGCTGAATAAAATCAGTCGTTTTGAAAGGCACATATTTTCATTCATTACATATTATATTGCTTCTTTCTTTCATTTGTCTAAATTATACCCCTTTCTCTGTGTCCTTGCCCCTGAATTTCCTACATATTCATGTCCTTGGCTGAATATATTCAGTGGTAGCACTAGACAGGCATTTATTTTTCTTTCACCTTTTCTATTAAAACGTGTAAACATTTATTTAATTCTTTTTTTGGAGGAGGAGGGCACCCCTTATACTGAGCAAATTCTCTGTTGTCTGGCGACCTCACAAAGTTTAAAATAAATTGTGTCCCGTAGCTTTTTTTGCCTTGCCCTCAGCTTGATGCTCCTACCCTAAATGAATATAATTTATTTTCATTAACCTTTACTCCTCCTATGCTCCTGTGTAATTTATCCTGTCTTCGAATTATTTCCAGTTCTCCTCTAATCGTATTTATATTCTTCTCTTCATGTCGTTTGTATTCTTTCACATACATACAGCCCTGGAATAAATTATTAGACCAAGCTTCTGTGATAAGGGTACAATAATATGCATACACAATTATAAAAATGATTTGTCTTTGTATTTCATTGAATGAATACCAAATTCCAGCAATTATACATGTACCTTGCTTTTATGTAATTTTATTTCCTTCTTACCACAAAAATAACATTATCAGTAATGGCTGTATATCTTAAACCATCCTGTAATGATCCAGCCTATTTTCTCACTAATACCCCCATTATAAGCCCTTATCATCGGATCTTTTCCTTTCCCGTATCGTGCCACACCCATCATCATCCCAATTTCTTCTCTTTTCCAACCATTCTTTAAAAAAAAAATTGCGAACGCTTTATCCCATGCAGACATCGTAAAAATGGGGAAGAAAAGCTATTTAAGAAACGTTTTCAATAAAAAAAAATAGGGTAAATTTCAATGAATACGAATTTCTGTAATCCGGGCTTGAATGTCGCAAACTCTGTAGGTCCTACATTTCCTCCAGTTTATATATCCCCCTTTTCAATCGATACCATTAATGCTCTTATCTACAATTCAATTGCTTTTGATGAAAAATTATATATATACAGCCTTTTCACTCAAACTACTTCATGAAGTACCAGAAGCCTTTAATTGTGAATACATACTCCCAATGAAAGCCTAGAGAAAACATGGTAACTATTTTCCGATAGACATTTGCTTTAAAATGTTCACTTCTAAAATTGACTGACGTGTAGGCCTATGTTGCTTTCCTTTTACAGCTAGGTTTCTTTTCCAAAGTTTTTTCTTCTTCTCATAGTCACTTATAAGCAATTTACGACATACAAATCCATCAGTTTTATTGTAAATATATGTTATTTCAATAAATCTCAGATAAGCAGCTAAACATTGAAGAGAATTTATGTACTCGAGATCTTTTTTAAACCACTTTTTCCGCATTTGCTATTGATACTTACCCCTTTCTAACCTCTCGTCTCTTATGCTATATCTTCATCATATACCACGATCAAAATGGCGTCCAAATAAAGCTAATGTACGGACAGTATAAGCCTATACTACAAGTAAGGTATATAATATTTGTGAAAGTAAAAGGTAGATTGTTGGCGTATCATATTCGCATATGTGGAATATTTTTGAAGGAAAATTACGTTTAAACTCAAAGCAAACAGACTTATAGTGTGACATAAAATGTAAATCAACAGATTTCCAAATAACCTACCACCCACTGTCTTCTGATAATTCTCTTTTATTTTGTCGGGTACGCAATGATATTTGGTACTGATTTCTAGCAGTCGGAGAAAAATTCGGAAGCAAATGGTTTCGGGTAACCGGTATCCACCTCGTCTTGTCCAGAACTGATGCGGAACACTTTCTGGCTCTTCACGAAAAAGAAATTGCCTGCAAAAAAGGAAAAAGACGATGGTCATGTGATAATTACGGTGTTATATATAGCGAAAATTATTTGCAGACTTTTTGTTTTGTACGACGTTATAATATAGGGCATAAAAGTATGAATATTTGATAGCGATGGTGACAAAATATAAAACACTTGAATAATATTTTTAATTACCTCTGTCATCGGAGAAGACAAATTGCGGCTTGTTGACCTTCGGATCAAACTCCTCCGCGACACTTTTCGGATATCCGCTGTCTATTGATTTCGATCTTTCATCATACCGCCAAACTTGTGGGCCTTTAATAAAGTAGGTCTTATCTGCATATACACAAAAACATGCACGTCTCATTATAATAAACACAACTTGAGGAAAATTAAATATATCATAATCAATGGAATAAAAATAAAATGTTAAATATTTGTTTTATCATAACGTGACAATATTTTGGGTCCCGTCTTATAGGCCTAAAGATTTACTATTGATTCGAACAGATCGCAACTTAAAATTAATCGCAACGCTTTATAAATAGGCGTACACTGTAAAAAAATAACTGCAAAACTAAAGGTTTTGGGGCCTTTGAAATTACAAGTTACTGCAGTTATTTCAATTTTACAGTCTTTTCTCTGTAAAACAACAGCAAGTTTGTTGGTTTACCGGAAATCAGGATATACAATCGTCCAACATAAAACACTTTTAAAAACATTTTCTCATATTTTAACAAGTTACCCTGTTGAATTACAAATCGTTTCCATGGTTGCGTTTTAATATATAGATTTAAAGAAATTAAAGAAATTAAAACAAAAATATGACTGTATGCTAACAGTTTCCTTGCTTTTACCCAAGTTTGTGAGAAAAACACAATCGCCCGTATTCTGAATTCCGGTTTACCTTAAACCGCGGCCTATGTACTGTGGAAAAACAGGCATTCCCGGCATCCTAGGCTGGCTGCAAGAATTTCCCATGAAAAAACGGCAATTTTTTTTTACAGTGTATAATTAAACAATCATAGAACATTATAATCTTTCATTATCCTTAGATTACCAAACACTTAAAATTATTGTTATAATATAATATATATCTTTCTTTTAGGTGGTGAAACTGAATTTTACCTTGTCGTCTGTCATGAGCTGCCCCTGCTACGTCTTTCTCCACACCCCAGTCGACTATCTTGATAGGGTGACCTTCAATGCGCTTACGATCTTGGAAAATAAACATCTTTTGATCTGCAATGGAATACGAAATTGTCATATAGGTTCTAGCTTGAAAACATATTAATAGTTTTATGAAGGAAGGAAGAAAAAGGAATTAAGAAAGTGAGATATATACATGCAGGACACTTGTAATGACGTAACAAAGAAGAAGAAGAAGAAGAAGAAGAAACGATTCGGTTCAAATAATTTACAGTCAAAACAAAGAGACGGAGAATGAGAAGACCTGATGAAGAGTTGGGGGGTAGAAACGAAAAAAGTATAACATAATATACAAAATGAATAGATACCTCTGAGGAAGACGACATTGCCATCTTTTCGTTGGTAGACTGCTGAGATATCATTGGGTAGTTTAATAAAGCTGTCCTGAGCGTCTTCTCCACCAGCTGGGGACAAGAGCTCGCCAGAAGAGGACACTCTCCACAACTTCCCGCCCTGAGGAAAAATAATATTTGATTTCTTTATCATATAATGTGAGAAAGATTTTGGAATGATTATTCTATAAATATTTCCGGTTGTTTAATGGAAACGTTGTATTCCCGTTTAGGTAAAGGAATGAAACAGAGAAGAGAAAGAGAGAGAGAGAGAGAGAGAGAGAGAGAGAGGGAGGGGGAGGGGCAGATTATTGACCTTGGTCCATGGAGAGACTGTTCAGGGGAGGAGAGGGGACTATAAAGGGTCCGGTCCGGTAGAAGGTTTACGTACACATTCAACCTTGAGTTCAAGTCCATCAATTTAGAATGAATGGTAAAACAACCCAATTTATTCCCTTCGGTATAAATGTTTCCTGACATTAATGACTATTCCATGTAGGCTTTATTATCTGTCTCAATTGATATTGAATCTGTGATGTTATTTGCATGATTTGGGTTATACTGTTGTCAAATTTCAAACTGCTTCTGTATGTCTAAGTCTACTCGACCCACTTTTGGATTGTACAAAAAACACAGATGTAAAGGCCTTATCGATATCAGGCCTTTGGTATTCGTTTGCAGCAGCGGCATAGCCATGGAGGAATGAGGGCATGTGCCGCCTAGGTGCTCCCTCCTACGGAAAAAAATTAGAAAGTACGCAAGGAAAGTTTGATCCCAGGTAATACGGTTTAAGTTCTGTATTGATTCAAATCTTCAATATTTTTAAATGTTAATATTTCATTTTTTCGCTTCGCCGCGGCTACCCCAACATTTTTTGGTTTATTTAGCAAAGGCGTATTATACAATGTTCCTTCATTAATATTTCCAGTGATCCCCCCATACTAGAAATATTCTGGCTACTCGCTGGCTAACAGAAGGGATGAAGTGAAAACGACCATTAATTTTGGTATAGGATTAGAAATAATAAGGAAAGGAAGCAGAAAAATTGGAAATTCTTATCACATCACATGTGTAACTTAGTAATGCGAAATATTACCATGATATAAATTAACAATAGAAGTGATTTTTTTTTCTTTCACCCAAATAGGCTGTATTTATTACAACAATACATTTTACATAAATTTTTCATTTAACATAGAAAGCAAAATATAGCACTTTAGGCCTATAGATACATTTTCAACATTTTAGGTAATTTACACATTTTTTTCGTTTTCCTTATTTTAAAGGAAATTGGTGTCGACGCATATTTTAAGTTCCTTGAAAAAAACCCACATTTTTCCCCCCTTTCTTTTTTTCCTTTTTCTTTTCTCATAATCTACATTTCATATAAACTCCAAAAGGCATTGGTCAAGATATTATCAATACTTCTCTCTGGGTAATTTTTCAAGAAAGTATACTAGGAAGTACTCGGAAGCGATAAACTTACGTGGAAGAGGAAGAGCACGTTATCGACATAGGTAGCTGCAGTGAAATCCTGTGTACAGATATCTCCTTGATCACCTCCCTGGCTGCCACCCGTAGGCTTATCTGGCTTCGGTTCTTTTCCTGTTCCCGTGCTCGTTCCACTTCCATCTGAAGAAACATCAAGAAGCGGAGATGGAACATTATGAATTCGGGGTGAGGGCGAGTATTAGACCAAGTTTGCATAAGTCTGGATACCGGGAAAAATCCGAGAAGCAACAACATAAAAAAGGAAGGTCCTCAAACTTTATAATTTGAATGAGGAAGATGCTCAAATCTTAAAATTTGCTGATAATTTCGGATATGCAGTCAATCTTTTAAAAAAGAAATTTTGAAAGAGGTGTTGTAGCCTTGGCATGTGGATACAGGCTTCTTGATTTCCCTTGTTTCAAGGCTTTCCCTAGTGATCACTATTATTCGAACTTCTGCTCACTATAAAAACAAATAATTTTACATATCTCCCAGATTTCCATGAAGCATAATAAGCATATGATCAATCCGTATTTGTTTGTATAATGATTATGTAACAATTTTTGTGCAGTTCACATCAATAGGCCCCACTGATATTATTATTGTCACAGGGGGAGCTTATAACCTTAAAAGCTTTGCTATTGTCAAATTCATAATTTATTCCTCAATAATGGAAGAATAAAGAAGAAAACATGTAGTGAAAAAAGGTGCAGAACTTCACGAAAGATATCCCATTATATTTCCACCGCAATGACTCATGAAAAGTGGGCGAACGCATCCACTCCATACACAATCAATGAAAGAAGTGATAATTTTGTTTTTCTTACCGCATACAAAGTCGGGATCAGGGGCATCTGAATGTGAAAAAGCAAAAACAAAAACAGATGAATAGAATATGATGGTCTAGCAATCTAATCTATTGAATATCATGATTATTGTTGATATATTGTAGAAAACTATGATCACAATTTCTCATTTGAATGGGTATTTGAATGCGTCGAATTTATATGAACGACAGGAAAACATACGTGAAAGCAATCATAAGAAATTCAGAATCCATGAACATTTCCATAAACTTATCTTTTTTCAGCTTTACAAGTATATTCTTATTCTTTTAAGTAAAACAGCAAGTGGATTAGCATATAAAACTATATTATGGAAGTTCACACTCAAAATAATTCACCTGGAGCCGGCAGTTTCTAGAAACAGACACAAGTCTAAGTTCGTGGACATCCAATTGTAACTCGTGTTAAATGCCGGTTTATTTAAACATTCTGGACAAATGTGAACATGACTCTACACAAGATGTCCTTCCCGAAATAACTTACTACATCTACCGCACATAAGAGGACATCCTTCGGGCACGTAGGGACCGAGAGAACAAGAATCTTCATTAGGCCAGCCGGGGTTTGCCCCGCATTGCGCGTCCAAGTCCACACAAGGTTCTGGAGAAAAGGACATTTCTTAAGTGCATGAAAAATCTTCATTTTAGAATGAAATTCAAACAAAAATTAACATATCAATCCATCAGTATAATGCATCATCCTCATCGCCATCATCATCATTACCGAAATCACCGTATCTTTATCCTTCAACATCTTCAGATGATTATGTTAATACAATATTCAAGCAAATATACCACCGTCACTCTCGTCACCAACACCATTACCATCGTAAATTTCATACTATCATTATTCACACATCACCATTATCACACCATCACACCATTACTACCATCACCAGTGTCACACCGTAACAATTGTCACATAATCACCATTATCACCCAATAATCATTTTCAAACCATCACGTTATCACAACATCCCTAAAATCACATCATCGCCATCGTCATACAAGCATCATGATCGTCACACCATCACCATTGTCATATCATCATCGTTGTCTCACCATCACCATCGTCACACAGTCAACATTGTCGCACCATTACCATTATCACACAACATCATTACTATACACCACCATTATACCATCACCATTATCATACCATCATTATTGTCGCAGCATCATGATCGTCACATAATCACTACTGTCACTACAATCACACAATAACCATCGTCACACCATCACCATGATCACATTAGTGTCACACCATCACTGTTATCACAACATGACTAAAATCACACCATCACCATCGTCATACCACCGTTATCACACCATCATGATCATCACACCATCATCGCCCTTGTCACACCATGCATCACCATTATCACACATCACTATTATTATGCCGTCACCATTATCATACTATCGCCACGTCACACCATCACAACCGTCACACCATCATCGCCTTGTCACACTATGCATCACCATTATCACACATCACTATTATGACGCCGTCACCATTATCATACTATCACCATCGTTACACCATCATCGTCGTCAAACCATCAAAATCGTCACACAATCATCACTATCGTCATACAGTCACTATTATTAAAACTATTATATTTGTCACAACATGCATCACCATTTTCACAGATCACAATTGCTACACCATCACCATTATCATACCATCACCATCGTCACAATCGTCTCACCCCATCACCATTGTCACCTCAACACCATCGTTACACAGTTACCATTATCAGACTACCACCATCATCACACCATCACGATCGTCACATCATCACCACTGAGTCACACCACTACCAGACTATCACCATTTACATATCCTTGTGGCTGTCACATACCCCGTCACGCCATTACCAACATCACACCAAGTATCGTCATCTTCTTTTCAATCGACATAGCCATAACAGTCTTTATTTTAATGAATCGCAGACATCACAATTTTACAAAAGCACTTACCTTTACAAGTGTTGCCCGTGAACCCGTCTGCGCATTCGCACATGCACTCGTCGTTCAAATTGCCGCAGTTTTCACAATCAAGTACGCAGACTAAAACAAGAAATTATAAATCAAAATTCAAACTTTTCCTTCATCATCTTAAATAAAGAAAAGAAAAAAGAAAACGTAGAAGCAACATCAAGAGTGCGTCGAACTAATTATGTTTCATCTTATTGATGTGTTGTAACAAAAATCGATGCTCAGTCGCCATAGTAACGCTCGAAATGATATTAACTCTAAGACCCATCCTATGATTATGAAGAGCTAAGATTGATCTTAAGTCCTCCAATCAATGAAAGCGTTGAAACATCTATTTCTTATTTTAGGAGTTGCGATTAATATCAAACTCGAGTTAATTTGCGATTGCTTCCTATCAATATCAACTCTTTATACGACGGCACTTTGCTTTACAGGGACTACTTATACCACTATAAGTACTAATCAAGAGATTTCATCAAACTGATTATGTCATTAGAAAACACGGATTTACTGTAATACTTGGAAATGAAAATCTGCTATCTATAAATAATCAAATGTATTTTCATTGATATTTTAAAATCTATAGTATGTTCGATAAAACGACCCAAAGGAGATCTCTTGTTCCAATATCTGAAGCTTGATGCAGCTGTTGTCGCTGTTTTTCTTTGTGTTTTTAAGACAAGACATGATGGCAGCATCTTTCATTCACATACACTGCAGTTCACTTCGAATAATCAGTAATCAGTACGGTACTTCAGAATTAAAGCAAATTTTATAGGCCTATATCTTACCGCACTCCTCGCTGTGTTCACTGCAAGGGCCTGATATGAAGAGAAAACAAAATAGAAAAAAAAATATTACTTATCAGTCAGTGTAAACACACTTTATGTCAGCTGTATAAGCTTAATTGACAAGACAGGCTATAGCCATGAACAAGAAGAGTGATTCGAGTTAAATGGGAGGGATTCTATTTTGCCCATTATATTGTTGTGTTCCAGGAATGTATCCAGACCTTGGCTTTTAAGGGGGGAGCAAAATTAAAGTGTACCGTACTATGCAATCATCAAATTTTCACCACTGACCGTTGTATAAATTAATGTTGTTCGCTTTTGTTTTTTGTTTATGAAGTTTCGGCATATGAGCGAATGAAAAAAGCGGGGAGTACATTGAGAAAACTAATTACCAATGATATACAGTTTGTACAATAGTATAAACTACTACTTTTATGACGACGGATACTAATACTCCTAAAGGCGCCTACAATATAATTTCAATCAAATACTCCAAAAGAAATTAGCATACATAATTTATATAAAGTCAATGGAATAAAAGTTGAACTTTGAACAAGGAAAATTATCTGTATAGAAAGCACTATGTGACTTTTAAATCTGGTTTTGAAAGTTTGAAGGGTTTTCTTTTCATTTCCTTTTTCATTTTCATTTATTTTCATATTTTTCATGCTACATTTGCATTTCATAAACAAATATATACATAAATAATATAAAGGTAAATGGTCAATATGATTTTACTAAGAGAAATATGGGACCTAAATGAAAGCAAGCTTGTAAAGTTGTAGGCCCCGGTGAAATAATTTGTGGTAATGAATGGAGGACGGATATGAATAATGACCAATCAAAATACATCAGAAAATAAAAAAGGAAAGAAAAGGCTGCTTGAAGAGGAAAAAAGTAACTTATTCCAACAAAGAAGGTGGTACTGATGCTTATGTTCTATCTCCAAGGCAGGAAAGGGAATCTACTACAGCGAGGAAAGGAGTACTTAAAAGAAAAGAGCTGAATAATTTTTTCTAGTCCACAAAACTGCTGAGCGTTTTGGGATATACTTACGACAGAGATCAGAATAACACTGTCCGCTTCCTGAATCACATTCCGAGCAAGGGTCGCCCATCTTGTATGGCTTTTCATCATTCACGTTTCCTCTGCATAAACACAGTATAATAATACTCTATAAAAGTAAAGGTCTGGAGTGGATCATATCCACTCTCGAGTTGTCATATTAGGATTACTGTTTTGGAGTGGAAATTCAAAAATAGTGGACTCCACGCTAAAAAAATTAACTCAAACCACTACTCCGGAGTGGATTCAACTCCAAAGGAAGTGATCCCTAAAAATGACTCCTAAAACTAGTGAAATTCCATTCCTCTGCAGTAAAGAGTCGACCATCACCTATCTTGGTTTTTAAGAATGGCTTTTGATAATGTAAATGTTTAAACTGATTAAATCCTGTTCATATGAAAAAGAAAGTACACAAACACGAAATGTATGAATGCTTCTTTACCAGGTGCCACGTAGTATATTTCCCTGTTACCACGGTGAAAAAAATTGTTGTATTTTTAATTTTAATGTCCGAATACATTTCTGCGACACTGATGGCTCGGTGCAAAATTGCTTTGCTTGCTAAATTCTGAACTTCAACCCTTGATCCAACATTTTATCTAACCCTAATCCTACATCTTGGACCAAATAAAGCCCAGGGGAGCGTTTCATCAAGTGTTTTGTCAGTGATATTTACCAACAACTGTTATAAGCTACTGAAATCCTTGCATCTGATTGGCTGAGAGCAAATTTGTCCGTAAAAATCACTGACAAAACACTTGATGAAACGCTCCCCTGCTCGCTGGAGGATGCGTCGGACCCTCACCCCCCCCCCCCCCCCCCCCCACCCACAATACAGCTTACATTCGTCACTGTTTGCTACGTTGGACATGATTCCCACAAGCTTTAGGGGTGCCAATGTGCTTAAACTTTGAATACGTTTTTTGAAGTGAGTTACTTACGCTGGTCCGTAATTGCAGACGATGTACCAGGCATTGGCGAACGCATTTTGTAGGTCTGGACAATGGTTCCGGCCACATCCTATTCTTCTAGACTTAGCCCACACCATCTTTAGAACGAAACGTGTTAATTTTATTTGATAAGACCATTTTCATATTCATCATTTAATTTATTCATCATTAACTTATCAATAGCTTTGATTCACTGGTCACTTTATTCACAACCTCACCACCCCTTCGGACTTAGAAAAGTTATGAAGTACATAATATGGTCATTTGGTCAAGGTTGACCTACTCCCAGTTCAGAGCTTACCCAAAGCGATTCACTTCTAACTCTAACTCCTGGCGTAGCCAGGAGGAGGGGGGCACAAGGGGGCCTGGCCCCTTGTTTATCCGCCAAAAAGGTCATCCACAGAACGTTGGGGTCAAGACATTTAACTCTACACCTACCCTACCCCCTCCCCCGTCTGTGCCCCCCCCCTTCAATCTGGCTACGCCAGTGAGCAGAGTCACCATCATACTTGCTCGGGACTTCTGCTTACCATAGTATAGCTTCATAATATTACGATCGTGTTACTATTATCATCTGTAAATAAATACTTCGGTCTTCCAACTGTTATTGACTCGTATAACCTTTCTCCATTTTGAGTGGCTCTCTCTCTCTCTCTCTCTTCAAGAAAGTAAAAAATAAAAGATCACTACACAACATTGATATTAGTTAATGTTTAGTATTATGCACAATGGTTATTTTAATGATATACAGCAGATTCACCAGAATTTTCGTAAGATAAATTTGAGAGAAAGCCTACTCAGATTTTTAGTGGAAACTTAAAAAAAAAAAAAAAAAAAATAGATGTTGAATTGTTTACTATATTGATCATGAAATAAACGAAACATACAAATCATCAATGTCGTAAAAGGAAACTTAGTTGAGCATGATCGCAAAGACTTTCGAAAAATCAACTCGTGGACAATTTCAAACTCTATTTTCCCATTGAAATGATATTGGGATTACGTAATGCGTCATTGTAACGTTTGAACATTGCAAAAGGTAATGGCCAAAGTTTGATTTTTCGAAAGTCTTCGCGACAGTGTTGTCGGTTTCTTTCTTAAGTTTAACAAGACATGAATAGACTTTGTGGTCTTACTTGAGTATAATGACCGCACTCATCAGAGCAAGAGTTATCTGACCAGTCATAGTTCTGCCTCTCCTCTGTCCAGTAATTCACCGCGTCCACTCCCGTCTTAGGTACGCCGCTATCGCCGACCATGGCGAAGAGATTTTCTCCGATCGTATCGAACACGCCCACGACCAGGCCGTCGTTGATGTGCTCGAAAACGCAGGAGTCTGCGAGCGATTGAGCCTGGCTCTCGAGCCCGTCGTCCCAGTCCTATCATGTAGGTAGAAAATGGGGGGTATTTCTTGTATTGTCATACCCATTTATCCCTGTGGTATCTCATCATGTTCCAACCCGTAACACATTTTCCATAGCGGAGTCGAAAACAAAATGACCCTTATATTGCATACTTTCAATTAGAACATTTCCAAAAAAAAAATATAACCCCTCATTTCGTAAAACCAGTACGAAATCTTTCTTTGAGAAGTTATTTTACAGAGACATATCGGCATCAAGTCATTTTATAGCTAAGATAGTTTGATATAAAAAAAACCAAAAGGCAGTATCATCTAAATAGGATTTATTATTATGTTCAAAGTAAGAGTATAGGCCTATAGGCCTACCTGTTTAATTGATTCGGCATTCGGCATATAATTATCAAGTTTGATTTTCCATAACTCATGGAAAACAAAAATATACATCTGATATCACTACCACGTTTATCCCTGAAAAAAAATCTATCGCAAGGGAAAATCATTTTAAAAAATATTCATGCTTGAAGAGTTGAAGTTTAGAAAGTTTCAGTATCTCAATATTATACTAGTTTAAGACGAATATCTTACAATGTAGTTCATGTCGCTGGCCCCCACTTCCATTCGGAGTTGGTTGTGGCTATCGACAATCGCCGTCTTCTCCTCTCCACTGAAAGGCTGCCCGGCATCAGCGAAAATTGGAAACAAGGTCATGAGCGCAAGCAGCGGCAGCACAAGGCTAGCGAACAGCGTGGGTTGTGATGTCATGGCGAGATGATGCCAGGTCAAAGGTCACTGTCAAGGACTGATAATTATCAAGTTTATCAACCTGGAAAGAGCAGAGAGAGAGAGAGAGAGAGAGAGAGTGGGATGAGGAAGAAGAGGAGGAGAGGGAGGAGGGGAGGAGGGGAGGAGCAAGAGGGGGAGCAGGAGCAGGAGCAGGAGCAGGAGCAGGAGGAGCAGGAGGGGAGGGGAGGGGAGATGGGAGCAGGAGGAACAGGAGGGGAGGGGAGGAGGGGAGGAGGGGGAGGGGGAGGGGAGGGGAGGAGGGGAGGAGGGGGAGGGGAGGGGAGGAGGGGAGGAGGGGAGGGGAGGGGAGGAGGGGAGGAGGGGGAGGGAAGGACGGAATTTCTTGTTCTGTTAGCGTCTTATCAGCAAGTTCTTGTGATTGATCTTGACATGCACCACGTGTTAATCGTATAATGTTATTGGCCTTGATGCCTTTTTAACTGGAGGGAGTGGATAGTCTAGACGTGTATGATAGGTGATACACTAATAGTCACTCAGAAATAGTCTGAGTCTGAACGAATATGACAATGTGGATATTTGTTCCGTATATTGCTCGCAAAGTGGAAGTCCACTCTGATATCAAGTTGGTTGTAAAAGAAGCAGAAAAATTAGGAAAAAAACTAATCAATTAAACTTTGAACAAAATTCGATAGGAAATGAGAAAGTTATGAGCTTTTGATGTGGTAATCATTCAAACACAAATTGGCAACTCCGTTACGTATCTTGCGAGTTCCTCTCGCATTTGATTAGTACAAAAATATCATTTTCACTTTCTCTAAAGAAAATATTAATCATAAAATGCAACCTAGATAATCATTGCACATATGTTTTTTACACAAATGTATTCCTTCATCAACAACTTTGCATCTTCGGTCAAGTAAAATTCGACCACGTCATCTTATAGGCTACTACAATATTGATGATCGAATGAAATTATCAAGATATAGGTTTAAATATGGAGATGACCTGTGAAATACTTATCCGTGAGAAACGAAGTGTTTTGTTTATTATTTTCTTCCTCTGGTATACGCCTTATAAGGTAAGTGGTCAAGGTTTTTATCATCGGTTTCTTCTTTATGAAGAGGAAAATAATATTCAATCACAGGAGCAGTCATTTTTCAGCAGGGGTCACCAACCCTGTTTACAAGATATAATTATGTCAAAGTCACGGGCGCTTCTTTTCCCATAGCCAAAGTGTCCCTTCTCTTGCATCAGGGATAATTGTCCTTTGATAAAAACTGATCACTGATATGAAACTATTGTATAATACAATCAGGGAATTACATTTCCCTAACACAATCGTTATGTTAAATGTGATTTCACAGTCAGTGAAAGAATATAAATTTCAAATAAAAATAAACAAAGATTCTCATAAACTTATAAACAGATACGCATCATTTTTTTAAAGATAACTATTGCATCAAATAATGCGTGAAAGTTGAAGAAAATGTCTTCTGTATCTAGCCGCTGGCGATGGCGTCACAAAAAAATGTATAGTGTTTCTTCAATTACAACGGCCTTTTGGTGAAGAACTTAGGTAAGTATTTTTATGTATACCACTCTATAGAGCATATCAGTAATTCAAACATGTCATTTTATTTGTTGGCGCTGATATCATAATTCTTCTTATCATCGTGATATCCGCTTTATTCCCATGTCTTCAACATATCACATGTTTATCCCTTCTTATTACTTGGGAAGCGATGGATTATTCTAATTTATTTATTTTCTGTCAAAATCTTTGATTTTATCATCCTAAGGAACACCGTTATACAAAAACGTGTAAGGGTAAAATTGGACGCCAACTTCATAATGTCCAATAAATTACAATGTAAAGAAATAGAATACAAACTATTTTGAGAAACGTCTCATGCACTGATCACATGAAGGATATAGCAGAACTTCATTTAGGTCATTTTATTTAGTTCAAGAAGTAGAATCTACAACTTTGCGGTCTACTTTAAAGCCATCAAAATGGGTCAATTGGATTTGTTCCTTGTTCTCTACCCGAGGCATCCTTGCTTCAATTCTATAGGTTAAATGCCAAACCGATTGACATAATGTAATATGGCATCATTCTTCGATTTCTTTGAGGTCATGGTGTTTTTTCTTCCAAAAACCACTTCTCTAAGAATTCACAGCCCCTTTAGCCAAGAGATCGCTGACAACGCTTAAGCATTACAAAATGATTAAATAATATAATATTTGGTGAATTCGTCGTCTCAATTTACATTTACGACTCAATGCTGACCCAGCAACATCTACTTGGGGCTTCGCTGGGGTGAGTTCGGCGCTAGATGCCCCTGAGAACTAGGTCAAATTCACGTGGATTTCCAAATCTGCTTCAAACAAACTGAATAAGAAAACTACTGAAGTATTTTATTCAACTCCTGTTTTCATAGCACTTAATGGAATTCAAAGCGGGAGAAGGTAAAAGTGAATAAACAGTGACAACGTGAAACAATCTGGCCAATTTAGATTTCCAAGGAAAACTATTTTCTACAAAGCAAATTGATAAATTGCACTCCAAGAAATCGTACAGAGATTCAATTAGTCTTCATCAATAAGTAAAAATTGTAAGAAAAGAAATACATCAGCTAAATGCAAAAACCACATACCACTGTTTGAAAAAGTTATGTTGGCTGTTAAATCTTATCTGCTTATTATGGAAAGTTATATAGCACACACAAGTCTTAAAGAAAAGAATTTTATGAACAAAATGATTTCATTTTACCAAATGTTTCTGTTTTTGTTTAAATTTTGTTTGTTTGATTGTAATATGATTAGAATACAAATTATATTTTCTATATCTTATAACGTCACAATGTGACTGAGATTATTTTGTTATGCTATTATGTTTGAATATCTATTTGACAGTGTCATGGAATAGTGCATGTATAATTTTTTTGTGAAATGAATGTTTATAAATAATAAAGGAACCCTGTGGAAGGGTAAGTATATATATATTCGGTGTAGTCAGATTAATATTCGTAGTAAAGGTGATATAATAATATTATTTATATCTTTTCATGTATTTATAGTCCATCAACTATACCAAAACATGATAAAACAGAAATAGAAATGCAAAAATACTTCAAAACCTTATTCTCTGAATAGCCTGCATGCATGGATGTCCAATTATATACAAAGTAAATTTTATTTTGACGATTCTAGAGGAGAATTAAACATTGGGCTACGCCCCCGAAGATTTGTTCGCAAGCGCAACCACCGCGCTGGAAAAAAAACTACACAAACTTGTACTCATATTAAATCACCCAAAGGAATACCCCCAAGTTTGGACAATAACTTTATCTTTATGACTTCTAAGAAAAAAATTTCCCGGATAACTGTCCCACCATGGAAAAGTACCCTCGATCATGGGTGGAAATCCGGGGGGGGGGGGCGTCCTCCGGAAATTTTGTACAGATTGTACAGCAACCTAAGGTAAAGGCTAGTCGCGTCTTCCCCCCCCCCCCATGACAAGAAATCACTGCACATGAATCTGATACAGTTACTTAGTAGATATACATGTATAGTTGAACGAACGATAAGTTTGGCAAATGGTGGAATTATTCTCGGAGTTGGGGTATTGTCAGGACGGGAGGGGTGCATTGTCCTATTGAGTATAGTTGTCTGGATTCGGAGAGTGAGAAATTAATGTATATAGCTGATTTATTTATTTATTTATTTATTACAGTTTTATTTAAAATACAGGGTAGGTGCGTTCAGTTATAAAAACTGCTTTACAAGCAGAACGTATAATCAATGGTTAGTTTTATCATGTTTATTGACTGTTTTTCTCCTTTATATTTATAGTCTCTGTGGTGATTCTCAAATTATTGCTATTCCGAGAACAATACAAAATAATAGAACCTAATCTATAAATCGGAAGTTCGGAAACAATTTCCTCCTTAAAGATGTTCGTAATTTGAAAAGAAGTGTTGACAGATACATCTAAGGCCGGTCGGCTCACACGAGGCGCCATTTTTATTGCGTCAGAACCTGCGCTAGTCAATCCTGTGAAGGTATGTAACCCATACGCCAGTTATTCATGGTATTTTGAAATGTTCATTTTGCAATCACTTTTTCAAACGTTATCACTATTTCACGACGCGCAAAAGATCGTAGGCCTACAAGTCACTTACGTGGTCCTAACGTTAGCATTAATGACGCAGTCTCATGATTGTGAGCCAGGCCTACTATTGCACACAAAGCACCTTTTATTTTTTCATTGCGCTATATGATCTGCGCTAATCAATTAAGCCTATAAACAATCAAAGCATGTGTCAGTAATTGAATAGAATGTTAGCACTGTTTGTGCGCTTCACTCTGTCATAGCGTGTGAAGATCACACTACTAAGTCACTGACGCACTGAGTCCTACTTCAGCCAAACGACACGTCGTGTGCATAGGGTGTTAACTTGTGAATTCTCAGAAAGGCATGCGTTTGAAGTCAAACTTTTAAGGGCTTATATCTTACTTTTATCCTATATACGTATCTAAAACAATTGATAAATATTTTTTGCAAATCGACTTTAACCAGCAAGATTAAAACCACAACAAGATGGGCATGTTTGATACAGCGTGCATGATCGCAACTGTAGCCTATTCATCATAAACAGAAATGTTTTCAACACTTTGCGAACTTGTGTTATGCATGCATGCATCATACTTGAAATGTTCCATCGTTAAGTTAGTTCTTAATGAATAAAAGAAGCCAAAGGAAACTTTTATAAAAGTGAAATCTCTTACTATTTCTGACTTATATTGATTTTGTACTGCAGATATCGGATTCTCCAGGGGCCTGGACCCTAAGACGCTGAGGACCTTTTTTTTTTTTTTTTTTTTTTTTGTCAGAGATTTTTGGACTTAAAAAGAGACACTAAAATGCTGAGGACCTTTTTGGGGGGCTTACAGCACCCCAGTAACAAAATCGTTCCCAGGCGCTTGGGATTCTCTTTTTTCAAAATCTACTCCCAAATATAATATCAAGTATGTTTAATGTCAGTATTGCCTTTATAACCATAATACTTTAATAGAGGGAGTAAAATTATTTTTATCATTGGAAGGCTTCATATGGTTTCGAGTTAAAGTCTCTAAGCTTTTATCTCCCTATAATTCGGATTTCTATACCAAGCAATATATCCAATTGCCATAGTAAACGATTATTTAAGAGATCATTAAAAGTACTTCTTATCCAGGTACTCAGAAATGTAACTATTGCTTACAGCTACCTTATTGTTTATTCTACTGTTCCACTTTCTGACATGATTTTTTTTTTAAATTCTTTAACTGTTTTTTCTTGTTTTACACATTATCATTTTTTTAAAATTGAAAATTGAATTTCAAATGATAATGATAAAAAGTTAACCAACTAAAAAAGTTTTTTGTCAAAGGACTTATTACTAGACAAGGCCTTTACCGCTTTTTATTATTATTTTTAAATTCTCTCTTTTTTCTCATTATCTTATATATAAATGCATTATGTCATATTTGTTTTCTCACTGTAATTACAAGATTCGTGTAACATCATGATGTCTTTATTTTTATGTAATTTATTTTATTTTTATGGAAATGGAAATAAACGAACGAACGAACGAACGAATAAAAAAAAAATAACGAATAAATCATCTTTACCAAAAGAAGAGAGAAAAGAATCACGCATATTTTGGCATCTGAATGGAATTTGCTCAGAAATACAGCATTCTACTTCAGCAGAGTGAAAAAACCCCAACTTTTTAGGTAAAACATAATATATACATGTAGATTCCTGGCTCCATCATTTATTGGGGGTTACATTTTAATGTCAATTGAAATGTAATATATAATTATATGACAATGAATAAAGTTTGGTAAATCTCAAGTAATCGAGAAAATGATGAAAGTTGGCATGCACATTTCTTTTAATCATAGATGACCATTGAGCACCTCCACCTCGGTCTTTTTTTTTAATAATTGCATAATTTTGGTGAATAGTGCGCAAAGTAGTCATTCAGTATTATGAGCAAATGTTGTGTTAAGGGGCCCCTGCAACCCAAACGTAACCCAAATGCAAGTTTATTGCTGTTGATGTGCAGGGATCAGGGGCGGATACAGGATTTTCAGAAAGGGGGGGGGGCGCATTTCAGAAAGGGGGCGCACACTGAGGAACCCTCCGTTTGACAAAGCCAAACGGCCATCTAGGGGGTCAGGGGGCATACTTTGTCAGACAAAACGGGGGGGGGGGGGCACGCCCCTTGCGCCACCCCCTGGATCCGCCGCCTGGGGATGCATACAACCTATTCAAACATCTAGATATGTTTCATAGATTTTTAAATCACCCTAAAAAAAAGCTCCAGATCTCATCCCTGCAATGACATCATCTGTCAATCATCAGTCAGCTACAATAACATTTTACAATAGACAGTGGTATGTAACTTCCCCCAGCTCAGCACATGCTCACAATAGAAATGCATGCTTTCAAACAATACTTCTTCATTACCATTCTTTTCCTGGTAATGCTACTGCATGTCTGACATAGCAACTCCTATGTAGGCATTGTATGGTCTAATAGAACAGATGGTCATCTCTGGCACAGCTACATACCGCTGTCTCTCCTTAGCTCACTAATGATTGACGGATGATGTCATTGCAGGAATTAGATCTGGAGCATTTTTTAAGGGTTGAGCTTTAATAGCATGTTTGAGAAAATGATTTTCAAAAATATTTAAATATCTATGTAACATATTTAGATGTTTGAATAACAAAATAGGAGTCTTATGCATCCCTGCACATCAACAGAAATCAACTTGCAATTTGGGTTGCAGGGGACCTTTAAAATTATGTCCAGCAAACAATATGGGGTGGTGGATGATCTTTACTCAAAAGAAATGGTATTCTACATGTAGGTAAAAACTTATATCAACCTATGGTCCAGTTTTAACTCTAAAGTTTTTAGGAGATCGTACAATTTTACGGTGATAAATCAAACTCTTACCTGTTGATGATCTTATTCCGATTTACCAACCCACCCGTCTTGCCGAACAAGTCCGAAGTGGCCCGATTTGAGAGTGAACCGACTCAAGTTTGTTGAGCAAACTTAAAATTGGCCTTCGCAGCTTCACGCCTTGACATGCTGAGGATAACCTTGAAACATCACTTCGATAAATAGGACTCCCAACCCAAGAAGAAGCTCGTATGTACATTTCTTTTTTGATGCAGCACTTTTTAAACTCTTCGATATAGCCCTTTTTGACACTTAATTCAGCTTTCACTTGAAAGCACTGTGCCACAATATGACGGTATCAATCCCAAATTTGACTAATATAATGAAGAGAAGTGGAGCATGACATCACAATACATGTCTTTCCAATTGACCTGTTTACTAAGTGTTCAAATTTTATGCATACTTTTGAAACAAAGGTTCTTGACAACCTGAAAGCTTGCCAGAGGCTTGTCAGACATAGCAACAAGTAATGTATGCAAACTGGATTCCAAGTATTGTAGTTCATTCATTAATAACAGGTTAATGGAATACCTCGTTACTAGGTCCCCAGGAAAGAAACATCCATAAATTTGAATCACTTAGTAAACAGGTCTATTGGATATATAGTAAGGTGCGAGCTGGGATAACTAATTTGTTGTATGCTTTTGTGTTTTTATTTAAGTGGGGGAGGGTAGGTGAGCGTAGGGAAAGCAGTTCAACCGATCGGATATGTTAAGAGGGGGGGGGGGGGGGGGTAAAGAGAGAGAGAGAAAGAGGGGGGGGGTCAAATATATAGAGAAAGAAAGGGACAGTAGAAAAGAACATGACAAGAAGAAGACACAACTTCCACCATTTGTAACATTCCGCCTGATTTTGAAAGAGTAGGTCACAAGTTGCTCATTGTCGTCTATCCAGGCGAGAAGAATAAAGAGGGTCAGATTTCTTGAAATTGATGATGAAGACGTTTTTGGTCTCTGCACTTCTATCAGTGAAAAGTCGTCATTGTTGAAAGCCAGAAGGCCGTTAACTCATATTTTTACACTGAATTAACGCCCTTCTGGCCCTAAGCAGACCTTTTTAAAACTAAATCTTGGAAGGTACTCGATATCTGAATTTTCGTGCAGTACTTACTAGGGTAATAAAGACAATTTTCTTTTATACTTTTCTGTTATTATAGAAAACGATGTATTCAATGCTATATCATCTAATGGCGAAATTAGCGAGCTTGAAATGAATGCGATAGAAAGCGTATCTTTATCGAAGAAAGAAATACATGTAGAAAAATTATTATGCACAACCTAGCAAAATAATGTGATTTACTATAACATGCAGTATTGTGGAGTCAAATTTCAAGTCGATTAGATCAACTTCTTCGCTGAAAATTGAGTTATCACAAAGTGTGGAGATAAATGACCGCCTGTAGATTTTAACGTCAATATCTCAAATTAGGCTGACCTATACGGTGTCACTGAATGCTTCCAATAGTCGAAGAAGCGTTATCCTAATAAAATCACAATCCTTTGGTTTTCTCATGGAAAATTAAATCATCTTGCGAAGTCGACTTCACAAAAAAATTATTTCATCACGACGACATACTTTTTGGTAGGACTTGGTAAGAGGATTTATTTCGCCATGTCGACTAATAAAAGTTGATAAGTCGACATAGTGTCGACATGATATGTATATTTAGTCGACTTGACAAGATGAAATATCTCCTGTCGTATATACTAGTGCCAAGTTTTAAATTCATACCTTCTGCGGTTCTTGAGTTATCGTGAGAACGAGAAAGCGGGACGGACGGACGAACGGACAACCCGAAAACATAATGCCTCCGGCACCACCTTCGGTGGGCAGAGGCATAAAAAGTTTTGAATTGTGGAAGAGAGCTACAAACGATGAAAATGCACCCAAACCATGGAATACCAGTACACAAAATGGAATACTCCTGAAATATCACTTCAAAATCTCATTTCATGTTTTATTCACATAAACCAGACATTCTAAGAAAAATATGTATGTGTATGGACATGTACAATTAAATACTCTCTGATTTAATTCCTCGTACAAGTCATTTTCATTGAAAACTAAAACAAAACAAAAAACAACACGCACCAACCAAACTCTCTCCAGACAAAGTTGTATCTAAAATGATAAAAAAAAATAATCATTTTACATATATATGTTGTATCATAGTAGCTAATTAATTGAAGGACGTCTATTGGTTTTTTTCTTGTATAAATATTTAGCATACCAACCCTGTCTTTTCCTAAATTATTTTGGATAAATAATAATTGTCTCTTATTTACACAGGGTAGCCACATCAAGTATTACTACTGCTATTCCAGCAGGCCCATTACCCCAGCATTGCAAGGTACCCCATTTACACCTGGGTCAGGAGGGACAAATGCGGGCAAAACACCTTGTACAAAGATGTAAGCACCTGGCAAGGATTGAACCTAGAACCTCTAGTATGAGAGTGAAGAGCCTTCACCAACATACCACAGTGCTCCCACTTATCATGTTGGACGTGTAAGTACAGTCAAACCTCCTTTAGTGACCACCTGTATAGAATGACCAGTTTTTGTTTCACTTGAGAAGTGTTTCTCATTGATATGTGTATTAAAGGAATCTGTACATAAAGACCACCTGCTCATAAAGACAACTTTTCTTGTCTCCCTTGAGCGGTCTTTGCGAACAGGTTTCACTGTAATAAAGTTAATAAAGATTATTCACCCATAGTTTGGAAGGACACTGCACGTTTTTTGCATCTTCTAGATGTTAAGGATATAAGATTTCTTTAGAGGTATTCCAACCCTGTCTTTGCTATTTCAATAAGGATGAGCAAGCAATATACCATTCTTAAATATCCCACATGGAAATTTACACTCCTTATTAGATGGATGCATGTAGGTGCAAACGCAGTGTACTTATTTTTAAGTACTATTTGTTAACAAAAATTGTTGGCGTTTTATTGATATTTACGAAGAAATTAAAACTCATATTCAACTGAAGATTGAGACATCCAACTTTAAGAAGAGTTTCAAACTTTTCAAGAACATTTGTAACATTCCTTCAAACAATAATTCAAAACAAATCAAATTTTACAAATGTCAGATGTGCTACCAAACAAGGATATTTTCTGTTCAAAATAAATGACTGATTCACTAAAATCTTATTGTCTTCATTTGTCAGAAATAAAAGATCTTTTCAAACTTTTTAATCATTACTTCATGAAAATTGCTTGAAGTAGTATAATATCAAACTTCTTCCTCCAAAATGTTATACCAAGGAGTTTACACCTTGGTTATACCCTGCAAATTTACTGTGCCAGCTTTGGTTTGATTTGAATGGTAACTTTCAAGTTATAATGATTAAAATCAAAGTCTGTTGTAACACCTTGTAGATGGAAATGCTGTGCCCTTATATTATAGCACCCTCACACCTATTATCACACGTCATTGGCCAAAGTATAAAATTACACCACAAGGCCATTCCAGTTGAAACACTTCAATGCAAAGTGTTAAAAAAAAAAATAAACGTAGTACACTGATCAACACTTTGAAAATAAATCATAACACATTATATCAATATCTGCTACTGCTCATTCATAAGTGCATATTTTCGTAGAACAAACCTTAACCCGTTGAATACTGAATTCTGTAATTCCCATAGGCTTTGTACATGGACTACCCAGTTCCAGTTGGCAAAGGGTTAAAGCTTGAAGACTTTATATAATATAGTAAGAAGTAACATAAAGTCAAAGAAATATGCTTTGGTCAGAACACGCTTAATTTTGGACATGGCATAGTGAAAATAAGAGCCTAATCTTGTTGGGGAGGTGGAGTGGAGGAGCTCTACACTGGTACACTTCAATATACCTCCATGGTATATATATATTATAATCAATCTTATCAATTAGCCAGTTTGTAATACATACATGGTAGAAATGACCCAGAAATGGTTAGTGTGCGTGCTACTTGTTTAACATGTAAAATCATAATGTTGCACGCATCATGCTGCGTAAAATGACAGCGCATGAAGGTCAATTTTAATTTATACAAATGACCTTTATCTGCACAAATTATAATTATGAACTAGCATACTGATTAATGGACAATTACCATACAGCAGGTGCAATGATAATGGATGAACAAACAGTATGACATTATTTATAGTTGGGAGCAAATGAGGGCATCAATATTCATGATTTTATGTCTTTCTACCTAATTATAGACAATAAGACTCACAATTTAATGCAAAGTTTTCCACAAGCCATTATAATCACAGAAAGTGGAACTTATCATTACAGGTATTTGTGGATATAATTTTGTATGATCATGACAAGTAAATATTGCTGACAGCACACAATTACATCTCAGCAAAACAAATATTTGATTCTAAATGATGTTACAGTAAGCGTTCTTTGTTATTGTACACAATAGAAATTTAGGGCTAAGATGATAATTCGGTATTCATTCATAAATATTATTATTAGCAAACAAATATTTAATTTTAAATGATATTACAGTAAGCTATCTTTGTTAATGCACACAATAGAAATTTAGGGCTAGGGTGATAATTCGGTATTCATTCATAAATATTATTTCAACTAGTTCACAAAGAAAAAAAAAATCATTTTCTCATGACAATGGCAATTTCATCCAAGAGCCGATATCTCTTCCCTGTTTACATGTATATATTTGTTTTATCACATAAATATGTTTTAAGGGTAAGCAACATAAGTATAAATACTTTCATAACTCATGTATGTCCTTCATTTGCCTTGGAAAATTATACTTTCCACTTTAATTCATACATTTGAGCCATTCACTTACTTCAGTCATTTGATAAGCCTATATTTTGATAACATGGATTATTTCACAATTAAGCTTTCTTGCATCAGTTTACAAATCAAGTGACATGAATATGCACAAAAAAGGAGAAATAAATCAAAAACTAAATAAAAAAAACATAATCAGCATTACTGCACATGATGAAAAGTAAATCACTCCAATGTAATTAGTGATGATCATTATCTGCTATAAAATAACCTGCCCTAATAAGCCAGTTCGGGGTAGCGCATGGTACAAATGACCCCAAATATCCACAGATATTTTAGACATGGAGGGTCCCTTTATGTGCACTTCAGAAAAATAACTCAGGGAGTGATAGAGGTGCCTCATGAATAGCTTTTGTTTCCCCCTTGAAAAAGAATACTTCCACCTGGATATCATGGAATGCACCATTAGTGCATAATTGAATAATGATTACATGACATTCATGAGCACATATCGAATATTAGTGTCAGTGGGTTTTAGAATTTGGTACAGATGACCTTTATCTGCTCATGCTCAGATTGCATCTCCGAAGTGGCTTATTCAATGGACAATCTACAAAGATATACACAATGAAATATGGCCTTTATCAAATAGTACACGTATGACTTCAAATATACATGTGGAAGGAAGACTAGATGTTAACACTAATACTCTCTGACTTTCATGATCCCCATGAGATATCACTACCTTGGTGAGTGCATACATGTACGTCAAATGTTAAAAACTGGTATCACATTCTAAATAAAAAACATTTAAAAAGTGACCAACTCTCATTAAGCGTGCATTTCTAAACCTGTATTTAACAAAATTCAGTAAGTAGCCAATAAGAGCAGATGTGATTGATTCTACCAAAATGAATAATGACATAAAATTAACAGGTAAACGTGTAGGGTGACAACATCCCTACATCAAATACACACTATACTTCAACAATATATATATATATATATATAGTGTGAGGATTGATGAGACAGGAGACAAAGGACGTAGCTGAACTTCAGCTTTATTGGATCAAGCTTTCGGCCTTCACAGCCTTCTTCAGGTTCTGAAGATGATAATACAAACATATAGCATATACTTCAATATACACACATGTCAATGTGTGTTTTTATATTCATTTAATAACAAAATAACATTTGCATATTGATATTAGCATATACCTTCATGGCTACAGTTTATTAAAAAAAAATTAAATGAATGAATATTGACGTGTATATGCTATATGTTTGTATTATCATCTTCAGAACCTGAAGAAGGCCGTGAAGGCCGAAAGCTTGATCCAATAAAGTTGAAGTTCAGCTACGTCCTTTGTATCCTGTCTCATCAATCCTCACGCTATACAATTTACCAAGACGCTGTCGAAATGTTAAAGTTGGGTATCTTCGCATCTATATATATATATATATATATATATATATATATCTATTTATATAAATGCAAAACATAAAAGGTACACAAAAGGTAATGTAAACATATCAAGCATGAACATTACAACCAGTGCTCCACTTTTAACATAACATTTTGTAGTCACTATGGTCAAGGCAAATTCAGGCCTTATTTTAAGTACTTCTGCTTATACTGCAATATAGGCTAACTGATACTCCTGTCTAATTGTTTCTTATGAATGGAAATATGAAATATGTTTGTCACATGCCACTCTTTATACATCTTAGAAATGAAATAAATAAAATGAACCGAACGGAGCTGAACAGTAAAATTAATGATACATTTTTCATAAAGTAAATATCTGTGACATATAATCACGTTTTTCTCAAAGACAAAATCTACTACAAGAATAGCTAGCTAGTAGCCTATAAAGATTTATAAGATGAACTGACTAATCTGATGTACACTCTAGTAACTAGTAATTTGTAATTTACTGCAGAGTTTTACTGGATGTCTTGAACGTTGGGAACTAAATATTTTTGAGTTGGCATAGGTACATGTATGACAAAATTACTGACTAAAAATCAAGTTAGTTTTTCCGTATGAACATCTTACCAAGAGATGGACACAAACGCTCTCAAAAAAATTTTAAAGATAGTAATTGTGTTGATGAGAAAAGGTAAAAGCACAAGCTCACAGAAATGTCAATATTTGATTTGTAAGTGGATGCCCAAAGAAATGCTATATAGAAATAAATCCACTATTATGTAAAGAAGCATTGCTTCCCTTTTATTGCATCATATTTCTTCCCACACCATACCTTACAGAAACTCCTCTTTACATGATCAAGCTGATAAAATGTCATTTAAAGGGGCAATAAGTCTAAGCAGGGGAGCGGTACAAGGAGACAGAGAGAGGGAGAGAAGGAGACAGAGTAAGAATAAGATAGGAAGGGACACAGAGAGAGAAAGAAAGAGAAGGTGGTAGGGATGGGAAAAAGGGAAAGAGCAAGATAGAGCAATAGAAAATAGAAAGAATATATGAAGACAAACAAATAAAAAAAAAAAAAGACATACAAATTATAAGGACAATACTACAGATAATAACAATAATTATGTATCTAAATAGGGCATTTCCATATACAAATCAAATCAAATCAATTTATTGAATTAAAAACCACAATTTTGGATGATCATGAACACGTTCAAATGTGCTTTACAATTATATTATCAATGGAATAAGTGAGTTTTGAGATGCCATAGGAAGATATTGATAAATTATTGGTTACAGAGGATTTCAGGTCCAAGATCAAGTCCCACCCAGAGTGGCACTTTAATCCTTTGACATAACTCTTCATATGGGACCCTGTAGGATGCCAAATGCCAGTAATAATTATTGAATGTCATATAATCTTACACAATGACCATTTATCAGGAATAAGCCCCAGATAAATGTGGTTGACACAGTGCACATTTTGCTTGGAGCCATTGACGTGATGACTGCAGTAACATATCTGTAATGCGCTTCATGATTCATTATAGAGTGGAAATTATGTTGAACCCTATATAAACTTAGAGTCATCTTTATCATATACATTATACACTGTACTATGATTGCTCACTGCATGAAAACCTCATAGAAGTTAATACAAGGTGAGTAATACATGGATATGTAGAACATGAGGTCTGTGACGATCGTCGGTATGATGGGCCAGAGGAGACAGCTGAAGAAGATGATCACGAACGTGTTCGTCTGACGCTTCAGGGAGAAGAATGTAGTCCTGTATGTAAAAAACAGAGAAATTTATCAATGGATCAGAGATTTATAATTCATAACATTTAACCTTTATGGAAAGGTTTGAGATTTACTAATTCCTTGCTTTGTGAGGTCTTGAAAATAGAACCCCATGGGCCCGAATTCACAAAGGAGGTTTGGTTTAAACCCCCTCCTGGGCCTTTTAAGCGTACGTGCGCACGGAATCCGATGCAATCATATATTTTCTTTGAGCGCGCGCATGGGCAATGTGCGCTTATTTTAGCATGCTTACGGAGGTTTAAACCTTACCCATGGTTTAAACCTCCTTTGTGAATTCGGGCCAAAATGTTCTCTGTGATTCATAAGAGCAAAAGGATACAGTTCATCTTGATCAGTGTTAGATCAATCTTTACAATTCATGAATCTATTTCATATATCAGGAAGAGAGACCTGCTCTTGTATTTTGTATTTTATTTATTTAACATAATTTATTTATAGCAATATTCTGCTCATAAACTTATAAAAGGGTACATCACACATATATATTATCATATATCAAAAAATATAGATACAGATATTTAAAGCGTATTACAGAAGTATATCATATATATGTCAAATGGAAGGTATGTATATAACAATGAAAAATATGAATAGTGAAATCATAAGAGTTTAGGAAAGTATCATAAAAGATATGTAAGATATACATGCATATCTACGGAAATTTACAGACTAAGCTTTGAAATCACGTCTTTTTGTTTTATCTATGAAATCATAAATAAGTAGGAAGTATTTAACAAGAGATATAATTAGTATATCCCAAAAAATTGCATGTCAACGTCTAAATAACACCGATCATATACATGGCACTCTTGATTGTCAGAACAGACTTGTGTACCAGATATACTGACAAGTTCATGCTTACTATTAAAATAAAACTGAAAATACTAAAACTTGATTTCAGTAGGACTGCAGGTGAAAGGAGATATTCATAGGGCAGTACAAGAAAAAGGGGGTCCATGGACAAGAGGTTTTCCAAAATTCAGAACCTCCATATTCTGGTAATTATTTCAAAATGATTTGTATGATACCCTTTGAATGTCCCCTTAGACAGGCTAAGACAATTAGCCGGTACATAGCAAGATTAACAAATCTATTAAAGTAGAGTAAGAGAGAGAAAGAGAGTGTGACAAGTGCATCGAGCAATGAACAGTTACTTCCTATAGAGATTGTATGTGGGAGGACATTTTTTGAGCCCCATGAACTGACGTTTAAAGGTAAATTTGAGTTCTGGTCATGCGATCGCTTGGTGAAAGGAACTGTTTGAACAACTATCTCTCCTCTACTAGCTATGAGATTAGCTTGAGAGCACACTCTCCATGTGACTTACCTGACACCCCTCCTGAAGAAAGCAGTAATTGCCTTGGCCTCTACCATGGTGAGGAAGGCACAGTTTGCGAGGGTGAAAGCTACGGGCAAGGCGTTTACATCGGCATAGTTCCAAGCAAACTCTGCGTACAGGTAATAAGGGAGGAAGAGGAACTTTGGGATAAACTCCACCCACTGCTCCCACGCAATGTCTTCACTCTGGTAGCAGAACAAAGAAGAAGATAAAGATTCAACATTCTTTCAAGGTTCAAGATTCTTTCATATCACTCCTCAATATAAAACAATACCTAAAAATTGCATAATTGCACACTGTAGTCATACATATCAAAATACATATAAAATATGAAAACATCAAAAAAGTACATCAAGAATCAACAACTGTACAGAAATACATGGGACGTAAATGAGTGGGGATTGAGACTAAATATCTTGAAAGATCTTGGCCAGAAATGCACTAGTGTTTCTTGCATTTACAACACAAAAGAACAAAAAAAGGTGTGGGTACCAAGAAGAGAGAGGAAGAAAGGATGAGTAGTTAGGATGAGTAGTTAAAAGATAAAGATGAGGGTAAGGGGAGATACAGAATAAGAGCAAGGAGTAAACATGCAAGAAGAAGAGAAGAATAACTCAGAAAACTGAAAACATTCTACGTTGATCGCACAAAAGTGGTTTATTCTACAAATCAGTAATTGAATGAGTCACTGCGTTTATATGATACTTTTCCGACAGCTGTAGAGTATTGCCGATCGAAAGCAAAATCTGATTTCCTCAAACCTGTCATAGAAGCTCATAAAAGTGATTTGTAGTAGTCTTGCAAAGCTCTGTTGTCCTTAACATCTTCATTGACTTCTTGTAATGTAAACTTGCCCCCCTGGGAAAGTATGTGAGTGAATGTGTGTGGGTGTGTGTGTGTGTGTGTGTATGGGTGCATATGCGGTGCCTGTTTTGTAGTTTTAAGAAGCTATTAAATTTATATACTGTTGCTCTTACTCTTGTTAATTGTTGAAGAAATAACAATAAAAACAGAAAAAAAAAGTGAATTAGAAAAAGTGGCCAATGCAGACAGGTCACCCTTCTAGAGAGGTCCTACAACACATATTTCTTCCAAGAGGGGAAAGATAGGTTACCGGTCTAGACAGGTGGCCTCTATAGAGAGGCATCTAATTAGACTTACATAGTATTGCACAATGATGTTTGTTTCTCCTGTGATGACAGACCTCGCTGGACAGACAAGATGGATGAAAGGAAGGAACACATCTTCATAGTAGAACATGTACATGCCAGTCACGGTGAGGCGAGGGAACTCTCGCACTGTGTACGATAGGAAGGTGCTCAGACCCTGATGTAATGCCTGGAGAGACGAAGGATGGATGAAGAGACAAGTAAAGTGTAAAAGAAAAATTCTGAGATTATTTTCCATATGTCTGCGACAATGAACAATAATTTCATTCATGACATAGGTAGAAATATCCATGAATGATTCGATGGACATTATTCATGTCCAAACTCCCTTTAAATGAATTCATAATCCTTTTCTTTTTCTTCTTTTTTTTTGGGAGGGGGGGAAATGATACGTAACTTGAATTAGGTAAAGTACTATGGGCCATGAAGAGAAACAGGTAGGTATTAAACCTGATCATTTTATTCAAAGTTCTTCTCTACGTTCTTTTTCCACAGTATGTAATTTGTATATTCTCAGGTTTCATTTTTCCATTTGATACCACTGGTACTACCTCAAGTTTGTCTTCCAATCTTTACAATAGGTGTTAGCTGAGTCAGCAAACAGTTTCAAAGCTTTATTTTCCATCATGATAGAAGTATATTTCTAAATCACATGTAGTGTATAGATATGAAATTCTCCCTTCACTTCTCTTTCTGCAATATATTCAAGGCAAAATTCATATACATGTAACATCTCCCCTCCCTCCAATCTAAAAATACTATCACACCTAACTAAAACAGTGGTGTGCTTGAAGCATATTCTCCAAAGAACTCCTCTTACCTTAAACTCCCATAGATCCCTGGGAGGTTTTCCACCAAGCTGTTTGACCCTCTCCAGGGCTACCAGGATGGCTTGACGATGAAGTGAGTTGTTAATGTTGAACGGTTCTGTCTCCAGCTCTCCCTCTGACTGTAACCCCTCCAAAAGTACCCCATCTAGCAGAGGATAGACAAATGGGGGAAAATGTGTCATGAAGTGAGTTGTTAAATTTGAAGGGCTCTTTCTCCAGATCCCATTTTGACTGTAGCCCTCAGGGAACACCCCATCTAGCAATGGAAAAACAAAATCTAGAGAAACAAGCCATCATGATATGAAACAGCAATTATTAGGTAAGTATTTTTGAAGAAATCTTTCTTCTGAGAGTACCCCATCTAGCAGAAATGAATAAAAAGCCCCTAGATCCCTGAGATTTTTCCACCGAACTGTTTGAGCCTCTCCAGGGCTATCAAGATGGCTTGACGAGTAAGCGAGTTGTTAATGTTGAAGGGTTCTGTCTCAAGCACTCCCTCTGACTGTAGCCCCTCCAGGACTACCCCTCCAGGACTACCCCATCTAGAGCAAACAACATCCAGAAAGAGGGTATTATGTTACATTCAGCTCACTTCAAACTTACATGCAGACACACTTATGATATTCCAAATCCACTTCGCAAACTCTAACAATATTGGAAATGCTAAACACAAAACACAACACTGTCAGGCTTGAATGTTGCTTGCCGAGAAAACCTCTTTTATTTGCCCTTCCAATTACTAGGGATTAATTCAAGACCTGTAACAATAATAATGAAAACCATTATTGTGTTACCATTAACAATTTTTGAAGAAGCCAATCGTCCTAGAGCACCCCATCTAGCAGGAGTGACAAAAAAAAAATCCATGAAAAATTATGAAGAAGTCATAATGATCAAGTTGAAATTGAAGTTGTCTTTAAAGAACTCCTTCCACAAGGGGCTTCCAATTTAGCTAAGAAAAAACAAAGCCAGACAATACAAGCACGGTTACTCTGCATTCATGAGTTGATAGCAAAAGCCTCAGGAGCCCTCTACCAGCTTTATGTATCATTCAAGTCCTCCCAAGAGAACTCTATTTTGCAGAGAGAGGGAGAGAGAGAGAATTAAAACATGAATATTTCTTTTGATAATAGGCCTGTGAGTATACCTAGTTTGCCGTTAGAGATAAAGTTGAGTTCTGGTGATGTGATTGCATTGTGAAAGAAACTGTTGGGAAAGGCTGATCATGTCTACATATGAATTGGTGTATACTGTGAGGTTTTGGAATCATCGGAATAAGAAATTGACACCATCTCACTGAAAAGTACAAGCATGGCACACAGAAATGGGGTATATGGCACTTCAGACATTTCTGATCATATTTCGAATATGAGGGCGTTTGAAGAGCAATCCTTTTCAGGGGACATTTCTACAATGATGTTCTTCGGAACTGACATAAAAAGAATGAAAAAGCTCACAAATTATTGTTCACCTTTCCCAGCCCTCAACCTTTCCCTTAACCTATGACCACAGCATGGTGCTTCTGTCTTGAATCACATGATTCATGCTTGCAGCTTTTAATTGGTTCAGTGGTTCGCTAGAGGGCAATGCAAATTTACGTGCATAGCTTTGAACCGCACACTGCGTGAGCAAGTCTGCCCTTCACCTTTGATTTTGATACACAACGGACTTACGGACATGTTGCTTTCTAAGCAGGCAATCAGCTCAAATTTGGCAGCTAATTTGTGAGTGAGAGAGGCGAGAAATGGATCCTAGAAATGAATTCTAATAGGAGCAATTATAAAAGGATTTTGGAAAGAACACTTTCCAGGGTCAGAGCTAAACTCTACATGTATATCTCCAAAGGTTACTATAGCTGCCCTGCATTCACTCAAGCATCTAAGACTTCAAGTTAATGTAAGCGTTATCCCAATCTTGTAATTTTGCTATGTTCAGTAGTTTAAAGGTAATGTTTAATGGAAGCTATTTGCATCACGGCTCCAAACCTTCTCTCAACAAAGACGAGGGGCGCTACAAACTCCAAATGTCTATGACCCTGTTATCAACCACTACATCAGAAAGGTCAAGGTGGGCCACATCGCCGACGAAGGCTGCAGCTGAATGGCTGACAAGTTCGGAGGTAGAAATTTTTGTATTGAAATCAATAGCTTAACTCTAAACAATATTTAAATATGTCTGTTTTAGCATATATCAGACACAATATATTTATCTACCAATCTATAAAACAAAGTTCATGTATATAAAGAAGACCCTCTGTGACTCACTTATTCCACTTGCATTGAACTGTCTGCTGTAGCTATCAGCTGCCCAGGCTCCTAGCTCTGATAACCACTGTGAGACATCAGCAGGTCTCCATCTTGATAAAGGCTTGTAGACCAGCATCTCACTGTCCTGTCTGTTCCAATTCAACAAGATCTGGAAAAACTATAGAGAAAGATAAGAAGGGTATATGAGAGTTATGTCATAAAGTTTTGACTGCATGTTGTGTAAAATATCATATAAAACTAGACTAAATGGTTGCATTTGAATTGTGCACTCATTGTTGGATTGCCACAGACGTTACTGTGCGACAGACACGAGTGCTATACAGGAAGCCATCACTAACATTATTATTACACAAGTATCATATACTGTAATTTATGAAACTATTAGGAAGATTTCGAGGGCTACGCGGCAGCTCAGCTCGAGCCAGAATGCATTTTAAAAGAGAAGGGAACCTTTATCATGCTCATCCAACTTGGTTCCAGCAACATAAGCTCTGGGACCCATTTCGTCAAATATACATGCTTAGGGCTTGAGTTATGATTCGGTTTTAGGTTTAATTCAGGGTTAAGGTTAGGGATTAAGGATCATTAAGCATAGTGTTGGGTCCATGACATGGGCTAGTGTTAGAAATTAACTGCGAAGCAACTGCCCAAGGAGCATACATGTCATGAAATCTTCATAGAAAAGGGTATAATTCAAAGGATTACCATTAACGTAAACATTATCTATCACAATAACCGTAAAAGAATCGTCAAGACACAGAATAAAATCAAATTTACCTTGTTATTTGGTTTATCATTTAGTCACTGACTTTCTGGCAATAGTGGAATGACACCTATGACCTTTCAGAGAAAATTGTCAGTTTTGTCACATACATACATGTATGACTGCCACAAGAATTCATGAATGTCAAGGACTACTCAGGCTTGCTTCAGATAAAATGTTTAATGCATGACTATAAAGTCTGCTCTATTTCTCTGTAAGGTGGAATTTATTCTTAGAAAGATAAGGTTAAGGGTCATAAGGACTAGCTCCCAATACAAGCCTGTTTTTGTGTATAGGTAATCTCAAGTTATGGTAATGATGGAAACAATGATCGAATCAAATGGAAGGGACATCTAATGTTAAAGACTACAGCTAAATAATAGCAGCCATACTGTACATATATTTGATAAAATGTATGATACTATTGAGGAATTAAGATATGGGATTTGAGCTAATGGCCATGGTCTAATATACTGTTAATACATAGTTGGGAGTGCGTTGGTGCAATCTGGCAACACAAAGGTTTTTATCGTGGTGTACTATACGCACAAGGCGCAAGCCGAGTGTGTTGGACACCACAATAAAAACCTGCGTGTTGCCGGATCGCACTAATGCACGACCTCACAACCATGTATTAATAGTTTTATAAAACGGGTCGCACAGTCATGGAGGCTGCCATTTGCTTTCCTGGATGACATCACATAAGCGCAGCCAACAAAAGTCATGCACGTTTCAGTGCGCATGTAATCCCTGCGCTAAAATGACAATTAAAATACTCGATTTTATTGCGTTTTAAGTTTGCCTGCACCAGAGGTATGCGTACGCGCAGCTCAGCCGTGCTTTAGAGCATTTTTGCCGTGCGTTAGTGCTTTTTTTTTGCATGGTCACGTGGTGTTATTTGACCAATCAGAATGGCTACATTCTTGAACCGGTTTTATAACATGCAGTCTCAAACATGCAAATGTCAGCTATGCTTTTGGGTGAATGTGATTTTCAGCAGGTTTCCATCAATTTGTTTACATTTTGCTGGTCAAAACAAACCATCTAAGATAACAAGTTTTGAATTACTTCATGTCAGTTTCTCCATTAGTCAAACTTAAGATTGGCTTCAAAGGGTATCACCTAAAACTAGTTTTATCTCTGTAACAGGAGCTCCTTCCCTCTACGTAATATTCCTATTATGAGCTTATAGTGTTACTTCTATAAAGAGATATTGCAAGTTTAAATACATTCTCAATAGAGTTAACAGGGATTTAGAAACTTGTAGATTAGTCAAAGTACCCGTACCCACTCGCAGGAAAACCAAGTCCGACTTGGGTTCCGTGCGGAGGGTTTTTATGTTAATTTTTTCCTTCATGCTCCATAACTGTAATCCAAATAATCCTGGGTAAAGTTTTGGGGTTGATTTTATAGAATATAAGCTACACACTGGTACACTTTAATGTTAAAGGGATTTGGTAACTTTGTGGAGGCTTGATATAATATATTGTTGAATTTTAATATCTGTCTTGTATAACGATGTTCAGAAGGATGAATAAATAGCCAGGCATAGAAAAGTTTTCAAATATATGCTATTATTAAGATATCAATGACTGAATACTCCCATTTACGAAAGCGTATGGCCATACGCTTTAGTCTAACACTGAGTCTATGGGAGAAAATGAGTCTGGCATTTCTGGTCACTTGCATATGTTTACTTTTGTGAAGGATATGATGATTTTGAAGTGCTTTTTTCCCCCTGGGCTTCATGTAAGGCCAGGCAGCTCAGATTTTATCAAGCCTCTACAAAGTTACCAAATCACTTTAAACGCCTTTGCTTTCTCTGTGAAATTTGAAGTGTTCACTTACAAAGACAAGACCAAGAGTGGTGAGGACTCCCCAGACAAACCCCTTCCTCAGTCTGTCTTGCCTTCCCCCTGCTGACTCCGCTTCTCTCGTCTTCTCGCCTGCCTCTCCAAACTCCTCAAACTCCTCGAGAAGCTTGATAGTCTCAAAGGACTGAAGGGAGGTGGTGCGCCTGCGAATGGCCTTGGGATGTAGCTTGTCAATCGTGTTCCTGCATACAAATAAGAAATGAAGAGGTGAAAAGAGCTGGTCAGGGCACTGCATCACCATTTGCTTGATGGCGCAACCAAAGCGGAATCGAAATATGAACAGGCAGGAGAAGGATATCTTTCAGTAGAAGCTACATGGAATACGGTTATTTGTCTGAACAAAAAGAAAGTCTCTGACCTTGGGCAAGAAAACAATTTAAAATTGGACAATGTCTCTATGTAAACTTGAAGCAAAATACAGTCAAACCTGTCTTAGCGGCCACCTGTCTATAGCGGCCACCTGCTTATAGCGGCCACCAAAAAATCCCCCGGAGGAAATTACTGTGTTGTAGACCCTGCATATAGCGGTCACCTGCCTAACGCGGCCAGCGGCCACCCATTATGTATCCCTCGGACAATATCTGACCGCGTATAGCGGCCACTATTATCGAGTCGAGCCGTAGCTTCATGCACAAAAAAGTAGTTTTTGCCATAGGCGCGATGTGTTTACAGAGTCCTAGCTCAGTCACACTCTCCCACAAACGTCGTGAATAGATTCTACAATGGCCATGAAGATCTAATAGTTTCACCACATTGCCGACTAATTAGAGATTAAAAGTCTTTTTAGTAAGAATTAAGCACTAGTATTGTTCGTTTACGTAATCTTCGCACCATCCAGCTGCAATCCCCTGCACTTTAGTTGTATTGTTCTCCTAAGCTATAGCGGTCGGCATTGCATTGATATTGATCGCCATTGCGCAATAGCGCAGGCTCGTACACTTCAATATAATTTTTTATTTTTAAAAGATTTATAAAAAAAAAAAAATTAAGCGTTAAAACTTTTGAAAAAAATAATAAAGGAATGATTTTTTTAGAAAGTGAAAATAATAAAATACTACCCAAGTATTATTTTTTTTAAAGATCAATAATAACGATTTCATGTACGAGAGATTGTCCTGCTGAAAAACGTCCACCGGCGATCCAGGCCATTGTCGACGTTCGCACTTTCGACGAATGCAAGCGAGCACCTTCTATCGCCTGTTCTCAAAAACAGTTAAAACTTCTTTTAAACCATTCAAAAGGCAAATATTTATTGAATGAAAATTGATTGCACGATTTTATTCAAAAGATAAACTTATTATTGTAATTTTTTGACAGGAAGCAAAAGCATGATTAGACATCGTTTTTAGACTATAAAAATCAAGAAAAGCAGTCTACCGCGGGTGGTACGTACGTGGTAATTTGAGGGAAAATTCATTTTACACAGATTGCTCGTATATCTATTGTTTTTCTCATTTATTGACAACAAAGCATATTATTTTAGCATTTATATATCATATGACATGTTATACGTCAAATCTGTTGATCTATAGCTTGTTTTCCTAAGTGATATATATGGATGCATGTACACTAACTTTGTTGCGTGTAACAGTGTATGTGCAAAAAAATAAAAATGGCCGCCGACCTGTCTATAGCGGCCACCTGTCTATAGCGGCCACTTTTTCCGTTTCCCTTCGGTGGCCGCTATAGACAGGTTTGACTGTATGTATAAACTGCTTTAGAGTATAATCAACATGTACATGGGTTATTATTTGTTTTTCTAAATAAAGAGTAAGCCTTGTGCAAATACAAATATAACTTTGGACACTGTCTGTGTATATGAATGTTCAGAAAACTATATCAAAGAGTACAAACTGCTTTGAAAGACACCCCCCCCCCCCCCCAAAAAAAAAAAATAAATAAAATGAAATAAATAAATGAATAATAAAAAAAATATATACATGTATATATTTATGGGTTCTCACATTTGAGAGATCAGTGCAATATAGTAATAACCCACAAATTTGGCATTTTGAGATGAACGCATTTGAAAGTAATAACAAGACACACAGAGAGGATTTAACAATTTTTTTTTCATTTGGAAGTGATTATGGAAGTTTTGCAGATTGTAGGGCAGTTGGTAAGGTTTGTGGTAATGAATGCTACTTGATAGTATAAACAATATGCTACATATAATTCAATAGGCTTGTTTGTCTTTGTCTTTTTTCTATATGTATATTTTTTTATCATTTCCTTTTTGTTTATGATGTACTTTAATGATTCATAATCTGCTGTAACTTCCAGTGGGATCGATCTTTTAAGTTCTGGATTAACTTCTTTCGGTCCCACATTTTTATACATCTATTACTGTCTCGCGTTCTGTATTCATTTTTTCTTGCTTATTCTTTGACTTAACCCTAAAAAGACTGGGGGGGCCTAAAAGGCCCCCCCCCCCCTCGACATAAACTGCGATTATTTTGTAACGCTTAAAGATTTCGCGCTGCTGTTTCATGACTTTTTTCTTTAGAGTTTTGCGCAACTTTTGATACCAAATTTGCATGCCCCGCGTGTACGATAACAGAGTTACATCATGTTTTCACAAGGCATGTCAAGAAAAATTCGATATTTTGCATTCGTTTGTGTGTAAAGTCAATGGGGACTGGAATGATTACAGATACTGTTTTCAAACTATATTTTCATATTTTCAAAAATAAGAATAATTGACTATGCATTCATGTAGAAAACATAATGAACTATGTGTATACCAAATCTGGTTGCAATCGGACAATCAACAGCCGAGATCTTAGGGAGGGCACTTTAGGCCCCCCCCCCCAGTTTTTCCAGCCTCCAAAATACCCCAGTCTTTTTAGGGTTAAATGTTGTGCTTTTCAATTGTTTTTTTATTAATATATACCAGTATGCATTTAACCATGTTTATATGAAAATGTGGAAATGAACTTTGAACTGAACTGAACTGAACTACTCCTTTTCCACCAAAGTGGCATTGGTACTTTACTGATCCCACTTATTTGTAAATATAGAAAAAGGAAAACATCTCTTTAATTTGTAAACAAATCTTTCGGCATATTACTTCCAGTGTTAAAGATCGTATGCTCGATCTGTAATGAAAAACACAAGTCAGAAAAAATTGGAACCAGCGGGATTCGAACCTGTCATCTACTGCTTGCCGGGCAGCAGTAGATGACAGGTTCGAATCCCGCTGGTTCCAATTTTTTCTGACTTGTGTTTTTCATTACAGATCGAGCATACGATCTTTAACACTGGGAGTAATATGCCGAAAGATTTGTTTACAAATTAAAAATTCCTCCCCAGTCAAGCTTCTTCGTTTACTAATCTCTTTAATTTGTTTAAATATGAGGATTGTGAACTCTTAATGTATTCTTTAATCTGAAAAATATCTGGATAAACAAGGCACTGTTGAGGAACTGCTTTCCTCATGTTTTCTACTTAAGAGATAACTAGCTACAGTCAATCCTGCTTTTAATAGCGACCACCTGTATAGAAAGACCACCTGTCTGTAAAGACCACAAGTTTTGTTTCCCTTGAACAATGTTTCTCACTGAAATATGCATTAAAGGAACCTGTCCATAAAGACCACCTGCTCATAAAGACCGCTTTTCTTGTCTCCCTTGAGTGGTCTTTATAGACAGGTTTCACTGTATTATATCTCTTTGTGAAGTTTCTGCCTCATGACCTTCCCTTCTTCTCCCTACCCATGCATGCTCTTCCATTACATGTGAAAGTGGGTAATTAAGGAGATGGGGATTTTTTTTGTACCTGATGATGATGTTGATATGAGGGAATCCAGTCCAGGGTTGCCTGCACTCTGGACACGTCGTCTTCTGCGATGTCTTCCACCATCTTGCTAGGCACAACCGACAAAAGCTATGTCCACAGTTTAACGTGGTGGGTTGCACCATGAGCTCATAGCAGCATGCGCAGGAGAAGTTACTGTCCATGGAGCTCACTTCAGAGTACAGTGCATCATCCACAGTCTCTGCTCCAGGTTCCTCATACATGTACAAGGAGGGTTTTAACGTCCTTCCCTCAAACTCTTTTGCAGGAAGATCGCTCGTGGAATGGGAGCGGGAGTGTCCAATTGGTTGGTCATACCTGCCATTGACTGTCAAGTTTGATTTCTTTGTATTTGGTTGTAATGGGCTGGGTGACTTTTCTCTTGAGGCTGCCATATTGATGTTTTACATGTATGTATCCTAACAGTACTGCAGAATTCTACTTGCCAAGATGTTGTGGTAATGGCCATTTCTGGAAATCGATTTTGTTATTCCACGTCTCATGCTGTGAAAAATGACAAACAGAAAAAAAAGGCAAAGTTTCAACTCAAAAGTAAACCAAATAGGAACAAAAATCTCAAAAATAAACATCTTGTGTATTCACAAGGGAACATGGATATACAGTACAGTGTAACACAAGACACAACATTTTTTATCGGGATATCACTTCATAAATTAAACTAAAACATTTGTAAGAATTTTGAATTTCCTACATTTTGGCACATCCACAGACTGTACACATGTAGAGTACCTGGAATCAACTGGTGTCCACTTTACATTTGTGAACTTTTCTCCTGCACAAAGACAAATAATTGTCTCAAACACGAAATCGTAACAAAAAGGCCTACTTTGTCGTAATTTGGAAAGCATAAACATGGCACCTGGAGAAAGAAATCACACAAATGAAATATAAAGCTTATTCACTGAATAATTACCTTTCAGTATAAATCTTTTCAATATGAACATATTATGCATTAGCACTAATTATTAGACCGAGAGAGAGAGAGAGAGGGTGGGGGAGGGGGGCAGAGAGATACATTGTAATTTGCCACACAAGCAACAGAAAGTAATCTTTGTGAATGATCATGAATATATGTACACAGCACACATGAGCTGCCATAATGAGACCATAAATAAGAAACAGCATTCATTTCCTATAGCAAAACAAATACAGAGTAATAGCCTTGGCTCTGACAACTGAAGTGACAATACCAAATTTGTCAATTAATGTAATGATGCATTGTGTACACTTTGGTGCACAGTCAGTCTCCCAATATCTAAGTGTAACACTACTTGAACCTTATACTTCGTACCATTTTAGATAAAACAATAGTTTATTACTTATTGCCCTAACAGTCACACAAGTGTGGCCTTATCTTCTTTCTAATGTACCTTCTTATCCAAACAGCAAGTTACATGTTCCCTTTTTTAAGTACCGGTGATAAAAAAATGTCTTTGCCTATTACCCTAACATACTGCTCTTATAGAGTCTATTTCAGCCATCCATGTCCAGAAATGGGATAAAGTTTGCATACAAAGTATGAAGTTATAAAAACATTTTAAACAATTTGACTACCCCCTGGACTAGTAACCACACAACTAACCCATCTATACAAAATGCATCATCAAAATATTTCCAGCGATTAGATGGAATGAACATCCTTTTTATAAAAGACATTTTCAGGCCGTTTTGTGTACAGTGCCTGTCATGCGATTTTGCTCCTTCACAACAATCAATGTGTATGCTGTACAGTATGTATACTGTACCTACAGTCATCATAAAATAGGAGAGAAACTACATGTATGTGAGTATTTCTAAAGGACTCACTTCCCTTTGGAAATGGTGTTGATCATTTTTTCAATCCAACAATAATCCAGCAATTGTATGTTGTATAAGAATACAAGATTAACTCCACTATAACGCTACACATTTTACCGTTTTAAGCTTGTGGACACCTTCCTATCACACTTTCCTAGAGCCATTATCAACTGGAATGTTCAGGTCGATTTTGAACAGTGGTAGTCGACGGTCTTGGTCTTTTGAAAGTCAATAGTCTGACCTACATGTATTGCAGGATATCACTCAAGTATCACTCACAAGGAGGGCATCTAATATAGACTCTGCAGGATAATTTGCGCACCATGACAGCTACACTGGGATAGCTTGACCCCTTTTGTCCTTGCAAATTCTTGCATTTTCCCATGATCTACATGTACGTAAAGTTGTTTACAAATGCAAGCTGAAAAATAATGTATTAAACACCACTTTGTAAACATAAAGTTCGAAAAATGATTAAATATTGATAGATGTACCTTTCATAACAATACTGCAAAATCAAAGTTAGACCAACAAAAGAATATGAAATTTTAGCTATATTTCTTCAGTTACAAACAGAAATTTTACCTGCTACAACTTTCCCTAAAATTCCTCATTTTGGTTAGATTAGTCGCACCCACGGACGCTAGATGGCGCTATCGCGCAAGTACACAAATAGTCAATGCGTGATCCGGCCCACTATGCATGCACACACTTCCGATACCGCCTGTGTTAAGCGAATGACAAGCGAATGAATTTGAGATTTTTTCTTTCTGTGATTGGTCCCCCTATGTTTATCAATGACGTATTCTGCATGCCTGTGTGTTCATCGACCCAGGATGCCCTTTGCATCCCACCAAACCCAGGATTTTTTCCCTGAAGGAGCTAAGAATTGGCGGTATGCATGCAATTTTAGGCATTTTTATCGCTACTTACCTTGTTCTTGTATAGTTTGAGTGGTTGATTTAGTGAAATGTGTCAGAATCTTTGTATTTTATGGCAGTTGAGTTCGTTATCTATCGATGCGTCATTGAATAACCATGCCGCAGTGAATCGCCTATGCCTGTGAGAGGCATAGAAATGGGCTTGTCATGCAGTCAGCCCTTCGATTTTGGGTTTTGACTATCGATAGTACATGCCTAACATTGCAACGAAGAATATGTCAACATACAGCACATGATATGGACTATTTAACCCTCATTTTTTACTATTTATGAGATTTTCAGGTAAGTTTTGAGCCATCTATGTGATAATTGGAATATTAAGCATTATTTTAAGGCATGATTTGTGACTGAGTGCTGTTTTTATTTTTTTGTGGCAGTGACTAACAAAGGAGGTTTGGTTTAAACCATGGTTTAAACCCCCTCCTGGGGTTTTTTTGCCCCGAGTGTGCTCAGTTTTGAAGTACTGTAGCTATGCCTATGGACATGATGGATAGGTGCTGGAAAAATGAGCCCATTAAAAGTATGATTATTTATTATTAATATTATCAATATCATTATGATTCGCCTGCACCAGTCAGGAAACGATCCAGCCATCTGGAAATGGAAGAAGAACAAAAACTAAAGTAAAACAAAAAGCTGATGCTACTCTTCATTCATAGAGTATGAAGAGTAGCATCAGCTTTTATTTGTTTTTACTCTTCACAGAGCCTTCCAGGCTAAGGCAGCCTAAGTTAGGTGTTCTGGGGGTCGTTTCATCAAACCGTCATAACGACGAGATCAGCGACATCTCAACACCGTCGCTCAACATGTCCGCTAAGTGTTTCACAAAGCCGTCTTTGCCAAGACCAGCGACAACTTCGCTGACAAGTGACTTGTCGGTACTCCAGACCCGTCATATCTTTTTAGAACGCCATCACAAGCCAGCTTTTTGTTAGTCTATGGGCTGCGATAAAATAACAAATGTAAATTAAAAGAACATTTATTTCCTGATCTCCAAGCACTATCCTTTATCATTCCTTTACCAGATAGTATTACTAATGTCCGTATTATAATATTGTACAGACGAACAATATGTTTTTATGGCTTCTTGACCCCCCATCAAGTAAATGAGATTAATATTAAAAATACCCACATCCGTCTACCATAGAATCAGCATCGAAAACGGAGCTGTTTATCATGTATGTATTTTCGCTTGTTTTTTCCGTTTTCACGCAATGCTTTGATATGAATGATATTATAGGTATCTTTTAATGAATAAATATTTAAAATTGGGCCATAAGATATCTTAATTTAATCATTTTCTCTCAAATGAACGGCACGATATGGGTCTTCTTTCCGTAATTAGTCAATTACGGTATCCTCTTACCTCGCAGATTCGTACATCGCAAAAGCCTCCTCGAGTTTTCTCAATTTTATAAATTCTAAGATGCCGTAAGAAACACATCTTTTCATGTAAACGGGATGTTTGTATCACAAGCATTCATCTTCGCCGCCATTTTTTACATTTTGGAATAGTTTGGGGAAAACTGAGCCTCAGTCAAAATCTGTTTGGGTAATTGACGATAATTCCAATGGCCTGTGATATAGACTATGTTTTTTCGCCGATGAGTATCGATATCATGTCTTCGTGAAACAGTTTTTCAGGTCCATGACATTTCCGTAGATCGCCGACAACAGTTATGACTGTCAATTGTGTCATGGAGTTGGTTTGACAGTTTGATGAAACGACCCCCAGCATGCCCAGGCTTCTGCACCAGCCATGCCAGCGCTGGTACCGAATGCGTCGATAAGCTGTGACACGACCTCACTGAGCTGTGCATTGCCACAAGCACACAACAGTCACGGTCACAGTCACATCACAGGCACAGCTCCCGCTCGTACTAGTCATGCTAGTACCAGTTTGAGTTTGTTACAACCTGCAAATGCAATGCATTCCGAATCCAGTCATTAACAAATTCGATTGCCATTATTCACTGCAACAACAAAATATGTCCTGCTTTCAGTCATTATATCTTAGTCATACGTTATGGAAACAAGTGATGAGTACAAAATATAAGTAACAGAATGATTATAGCAATACTTTCATTTACCTCCATTCATCGAAAATGACGCAGTTTCAACAATAACAGCACAGATCAGACACAGTACAGTCCCTATATCACTAAATACAGTACCCATACACTATACTAGCGAACGTTCATCACGTCCAATGTAATTTCACAATCATCGATCTCCACTGCACTACAGTAGTACAGTATAGTAAGAACCAAAAAAAGTCGCCCCAAATCAAAGACAACTCGGTTAATACTGCTCATTACAGGGTTGTTGTTGTTGTGGATTAGTGAGATATGGCAATCAGTCAATTTTTTTCGTTATTTTTTTTTTAAACGGATTTCAATCATCTTTCATCATTTTTTTTCTGTAGTTATAATCTTTAAACAGTATTATTATTCTTTTTTTGTTAAAGATAAAATTATATCATGTATGGATAGTGGGTAGGCTATATATCCCCCCCAAAAAAATGAGGTGGGGGGGGGGATGGACTGTATTATCATCCCCCAATATTTTTGGATGAAATAAATAAGAATTATGATACATTAACTTAAAACTAATTATTATCCAAACTCATTATGTTTGATCTTGAAATACCATCACATTCTTTAATGATTAGAAGTTAGGAAATAAGAAATGCCATAATAAATTCAATGCGAAAATATTGAAGAAAATTCGTTCGCTCGCATTGTTATTCTCAATTGAGGGGTTCCGTCGATTTGTGTACATCCGTGCATTCCTTCTTTTCATTAAAAAATAAAATGCAACTTTTATAGACAGATTTTTAAAAACGTACACCCTCCCCCGCTCGGTCGCTTCGCTCAGTGGCGTATCTAGGGGGGCAGGGTCACGTGCCCTTGGTGGCACTTGGAGGGGTGTAAGCAACGCAAAGGAGAGAAATTTTAAAAAGGGGGGAAATGAAGAATCCGCAGGGTAAATACACTAGAAATCTAGTTTTTGAAGGTTTGAAATGCGAAAATTTTCCAAAGCTCAGTCACTTTGCTCCCTCGAAATAATTATTTTCTTTCAAGATCTCGTAATTTCGCGGCCCCAGTATAGACCTATACAGTTTTTTAAATAGCTTAAAGCCCTTGTTCTTAAAGTGCCGCCCATGGGCCACTTGCGGCCCGCGAGATGATATCATGCGGCCCGCCAAAAGTATTTAGTAAGAAAAACAAAATCTTGTTTTAAGTACTATGTTGATGCATAATATAATATTATCCTAACTATTGTTATGAATAAAAGTGTCAAATTTTTTGCTCGCTCGCTTCGCTCGCTCGCAAGAAGCAGTATCATATTTATCCGTTCCCTGCTCTACCAAGTTAAAAAAACCAAACAAACATGAAATGAAGCAAAAATAAGGACACGGGACAGGCGCGGATCCAGAGGGGGGGGGGACGCAAGGGGCGTGCGCCCCCCGTTTTGTCTGACAAAGTATGCCCTAGGACCCCCTAGATGGCCGTTTGGCTTCGTCAAACGGAGGGTTCCTCAGTGTGCGCCCCCCCCTTTTTGAAATGCGCCTCCCCCCTTTCTGAAAATCCTGTATCCGCCCCTGCGGGAGGAGTATTCTAAAATCGTTCAATTGTCCTTGGATGAGCCATTTGGGTATGTATGCATTAACATCTGAGGCGGGGATGGGGGCTGAAGCCCTCTCCGTCGAGAATATCAAAATGTTCCTGCATTCGGGAACCGCCATCTCATTTCCGGGCAGTGAAATGGTCTCTTTGTAATTTTTATATCTCAGATGATCTAAATTAGCATATTTTGATGACGAAATTAGATTTTCACGATTCTAAAGTTTCAATTTTTTGCCCACAAGCTTCGCTCGCTCGCTGAATCGAAAAGCTAGAAAGCTAATACAAAATGTATTCGGGCAATAGACCACTTCTGTAATGTATACAAATTTATGCACATTCCTGAGCACCTAGCGACGAGCTATTCCATGAACTTGCTTTTTATCGTCAAACATATTCGGCTTGCGCCTCGTGCGTTATAATACACCACGATAAAAACCTTTGTGTTGCCAGATCGCACCAACGCACTCCCAACCATGTATTAATAGTATAATGTATTCGGGCAATAGACCGCTTCTGTAATGTATACAAATTTATGCACATTCTCTGAGCACGTAGTGACGAGCTATTCCATGAACTTGCTTTTTATAAATGAGCCTCAATGCTTGGAATCCACTTGGCATACATTATTTGTAGCTATGTCCGGCAAGCCTCCGTCAAGCTTTCAGGTTGTCAAGAACAACCTTTGTTTGAAAGGTATGGATATAATTTGCATACATTACCGAAGCGGTCTATTGAGACGTGAGCCCCATACGTCATGTATGTGTAATACTCAGTGGCCCGCGACGTAATTTCAAGAATATTTCTGGCCCGCCTGACAAAATAATTAAGAACCCAGGGCTTAAAGGGTTCAAAATTTGCTAAAAATAAAGATGTAATTGCTTTGTTCGCTATATCATGTAAGTTTAATTTGCCCCCAATATAGGATAAAGTGTATAAAACAGCATTTGCAAAGGTTCAACTTTTGAAAGAAACCTCAACTTTAGGTAGCCTTGCTGAATTTCTCGACTCTTTCTCAAGCATATTATAGGGTTTTCGTTAGTTTTGCTCCCGATTGTAGAAGTGAGTAAATAGAAAACCGTTTATCAGTGTATAAAATAAAAAACAATTGCAAAATTTCCTGGGTAAAATGCACAAGAAATTGCGTTTTTTAGGGTTAAAATTTGACAATTTGCCGCTCGGTCGCTTTGCTCCCTCGCTAACGTAGATAAGATTGGGCACTCTGGGGGGGCGGGGCGTAACTTTCAATTCAATTCAATTTCAAAACATTTATTTCCAACTTTTCAGTATAAGTGTACAAAGTAATAATGTTTTTAACCAAAAATACGACATAATACACATTCATATGGTACATACATAGTTGGAGGACACACCTCTAAAACTTCATTTTTTGCCCCAGGCGCCATAATCCCTATACGCCACTGGCTTCGCTTCCTCGCCGGTAATCCCCCCCCCCCCCCCCCCAATCGTGAACACGGATCGACACCCCTGGTATCATGCCAGGTTACCATTACCAGGGCTCACGTTGTTTGTAAGTAATCCAGGCATCGATGAATTCAGGCTCCCATTCGCTCACGTGTTAAAATCGACATTAATTTAAAAATTTTGACAACGTTGACTGACTTTCGGTGCAATTCCATGCATTTACGACTAGTACATGTTCGATGCTGTTCTGTTTACCTCCCAGTGTATTATGGAGGTATGCCTGCCCGGGGGGAACTCGGAGGGTGAGGCCGGGGGCGGTTGTAAGAAAGTCAAATCGAGGAGAAAGAGAGAGAAAGGGGGTGACGGCGGGGGGGGGGGGGGGGGGGGGGGGGGGCTTAGGCTATATCCATGCTACTTCTGTCGACATAATCGTACGCAAATCACTCTTCATCTTTGATGCTCTAATATTCGACAATTTTTTCAATACTGTCACAAATTACATAAGATAGGACCTCAATACCGTCAAGTGATTACTATAATTTCATAAATTTGACCTACAAGCCATTTAGAAGTTAATTTAGAGCATTCGAAAAGCTCCGCAAGCAGCCGACGCTCCCCTGACAACGCTATGATAAAATTATGCTAGCTATATAGGGCTCATAATTCTGGCTCCCATTCTCTCACGGTGTTAAATCGACTCTGATCAAAAAACATAATTTGAAAACGTTGGGGTGGAAATCGTTATAATGTTCAAAGTAGAGACAAATTATGAAAAATCTCCTGAGTGAGTTGCATTATTTGGGCATTTTCCCGGCGATAACAAAGTTTATGAAGGCTGAAACGCGGCTCAAAAAACTTCCGCCGACTTTTCGCTAGCTGAAACAGCGGAAACACTGAGATAATAAAACAAGGCGAGCTCACCTCAGTCTATAGAGGTGAAATCGAGAACCCTATGACTATTAAACATCATCTACCTTCTTTAAATTTACAGAAGACAGTCACTCAGTTTTATATGAATTTCTTTATTCAATTTTTCTCCGATTAACTTTCCTCCGCCTCACACGGAATGCGTTGCGAGCGGATGAATTACACATGTACTTATCTGCTAATGTGCACCCTGATACCTACAAGATCTTGGATCGGCCTATGACTTTCGTTTTATCAAAATTCTAGCAAGCAATTCTCTTAGATATCTGTATCATCAAGACCTTGAAACAACCCAACTCATGGCTTTTCAAGTTCATTTAAGCAAGGCGGCTGCCTGTTTTGCTATTAAATTTATACATTGTTGCTTTTACTCTGTTAATTTTTGAGGCCTAGTTAAGAGGCGGACCGTTATGCAAGAGGCAATGAAATCAAAGTTGAGTGTCTTTGATTTTTAGGCTAGTACACTGATCTTTTACATAATCTGATTCATTCAGTGGGCTAGCTAGTGTCCTTTCATTTATTTGCAAAAATATTTCTAAAGTGAAAGGCAGAGGCGGCGCTCCGGGGGGGGGGGGGGGGTGGAAACAGTGCCCCAACTTTTTCAAGTACCCCAAAAGTGCCCTTTTAAATTCTGAAAAAGCACCCTTTCTCTCTGATAAGTGCCCTTTTTACTACTAAAAATGCCCCTTTTCCTTTCTAATAAGTGCCTTTTCCCCTTCTAATAATTATAAGAAGGTATAGCACACCAAAAATTCATATATCTATGAGGTGTTCAAAATTAGTCTCATTGAAAGGATTGTTAAAAATGATGACATTAAAAAAAAAGATCATGTAAATTATTTTGGTTCTCGAGATATCGATATTTGATTATCCCCGAAAAAGGGTCGAAAACCTGCCAAAAATTGTAATTTTGCGCCAAAATTCATGTTTTACCAAGTTTGAACACCGCTAAAATGAAAATTACTTACAATACTTTAGTACATCACTGCAAATGGTGAAAATAAGACAACTTTTACAGTTAAATCAAATGCTTTAAAAATCAAACCTCCTTTTTACTTCATTTTTGAACAGTAGGATTCAGAAAATGCCATCCTGTGCAAAAAGTATGATCTGCAAACTCAGGAATTCCTTTAAAATTACTAAGTACGGCTAATTAATATGCGAAAATGGATTTTCTCAAGTTGTATAAGTAGTAGAACAATGAAATCTGGTATGCTGGTTAATTGTGCTATAGTGTATCTGAAAATGTAAGTGTTGATTCGATATCTAATTGAATATGCAAATTAGCTAATTATATATTCAAATATTAAATACGCAAGTTAGATATCATAATATGCAAATAAGGTGCGACGTGCCAAGTTTCTTTCAACATGGCTGGCATTCTCATACATATGTACAATGTTTTAAAACTTTGTTTGAACGAAAACCGTTGATTGGTTTTATAATGATTTGATTTGATTTTATTTTATTCCTCAGGTATATTGCAATACAAACATAACCAGGTACCATGACAGGATAGCCCATGAAAGCCGAAATGGCTTATTTCCAATGGGGTCCTTACCTAAATAACTGATTTAAAAATACACTAAGAAAACACATTAGTACGGCTACAAGACTATCGTACACGTACGACAAGTAATAAGAATGTACTAAAGTAGCAAAATAAAACATAACATTTTTATAAGGTAGGCGAAGATTACATAAATGTGAAAACAAGACTTACTCAACGGAAAAAAAACTATATACAGAAAATCATAATGAAACTATTGATAATAAACGTTGGTTACATAAGTCATATAATATAGGAAAAAACCATTTGAGCTACAAAAAGGAGAGGAGAAATATAGTTATGGAGTAGACACATTTTTCAGATGATGCTTCAATACCCTTTTAAAATGTAAAAAATTCTTAACTGACTTAACATGATTTGGGAGGGAATTCCAGAAAAGAATACCGTTAAAATAAAAGGAATTTCCAATTTTACCTTTCCGCTTAGGCACTACGAAATTAAATTGACTATTTATAGTGTCATGCCCATGAACACTTGAAGAGCGAGTAAAATTATTTGAAATATAGTGATCTGCATTAGAGTAAAAAATCTTATGTACATGGTGAATTAAAAGTTGTTGTGATCTAAGGTTTACATGAAGAAGACCAGCTGTTTCAAGTTCACTCTTCCCAATGTGTGTTCTTGGTGGTAAGTGATTGATAAATCTTACAATCTTATTTTGAATTATTTTTAACTTGTTTTGATCCACCTTGCCTAGACTGCAGTACCATGCCGCATTAGCATAATCAAATAAACATTGCATTAAGGAAAAACTTAAAATGCGTCTTGATTTTAAGTTCATGCAATTTTGATAACGATACAAAATTTTAGACGAGCATTAGCTTTTTTGACAATACTGTCAACCAAACTTGAGCAAGAAAGATCACTAGCTATATTTATTCCTAAATACTTCACAGAATCCTGTCTCTTAATGAGTTGATTGTTATAACTTATATTGAAATCATCAGTATACTTCAGCCTACCCCGCGAACAAAACAAAATACTTTCGGTTTTACCAATATGTAAGCTAAGCTTATTTGCTGTCATCCAATTAACACAGTTTGATAATTCTAAGCTAAGTTTCTCCCCGATCAGCTTAGGATCAGTACCAGAATATAGTAACACACTATCATCCGCATATAAAAGTAATTTACTGTCGTTGACACAAACACACATATCATTAATGTAGCACATGAAAAGAATAGGACCTAATATGCTCCCCTGGGGAACTCCGCATCTTATGGGCATAGAATCGGAGAGTACATTTTGCAACGAGACAACTTGATGACGATTGGTCAAGTAAGACCTAAACCATTGCACACATGCAGAATTTAAACCTATTACTTCTAATTTACTTAACAGTATATTATGGTTAACGGTATCGAAGGCTTTTTGCAAGTCAAGAAGAACCATCCCGACAAAACGTCCTTGGGAAATTTCGTTCCTGACAAAATCTAACAGGTGAATAAGACAAGTTTCAGTGGAATAACCATTTCTAAAACCAGATTGAAATTCGTATATTATTTTGTTTTCTTGAAAGTAGTTCTCTAATTGGGCATACACACATTTCTCTAAGACCTTCGAGACTATACTTAAAACGCTAATCGGTCTATAATTGCTAACATTAGTTTTATCTTTCTTTTTATAAAGGGGTGTTACTTTTGCAATTTTCATTTCATCAGGGAAGGTGGAAGTTGAGATAGATAAGTTAATAATGTAAGTTAAAGGTTCATACAAATATTTAGCTCCATCCTTCAAAAATCTGGCAGGTACCAAGTCAAGCCTGGTACTTTTTGATATTTTCAACTTATTTAATTCATCTAAAACAAACTTTTCTTTGACAGGAGAAAAAAGAAAACAACCTTTCGACACACCCTTAATGTCGTATAATTTTTGTAATTTAACACTGTCCGTTCCAAATTCATTTGCGTTGCTATCTGGCAGATTACTAGCTAATTTTTCTGCCACAGTTGTGAAATAATTGTTAAATTCGTTCGCTATCCTCATATTATCATGACATAACTCCCCTTGGATATTAATAACATTCTCTTTAATATTCTTTTGTTTGTTTTTACAACCTAAATCACTTTAATAACCATTTCTCGCTGTGTTTCTGGAGTGTTCCACTCAATATTTAGTAAAATGGAGCATACCACACGAATCTATGATGTGTTTACTCCAAGAATATATCTTCATGAAATAAAAATGGGCTATAATGACGAAATAATGAACGCATCGAAAAATTTCATCCGATTCACTATAACTTCAGAAATATGTATGGTAGCAGATAGTACATGAACCCATTGTTGTGTAGATGAGGAGATCATAGACTTCCATGTATGGTAAAAACATGCCCATACATGGTGTGTAACACCCCAGAAAAGTTCATTTTGTGGGAGAGGAGGTCTCCAATCTCTCAATGCCCCTCTGTGTTGGCCATATCGGGTGATTGATTTCTGCCGTGCGTGAAAATGTGGCATTTTCATTTATTTTGTAAAAATACTTGCAAGTTAGGTATAAATATGATCTTGTCAGGCAATATGAATGTGATGTTACTCTAAAGAATAGTGAAATAGGTATGTTTATAGCTCATGTCGTTTTCCTTCTGTCCTTCTTTCAATTATTGAGTAAAAATAACGGTTCTGCTCAGTCTTCAGCACAGGTGGCAGGTTTCGCACACTGCTCGTGTGCTATGCATAATATAAGTGCCCTTTTTCCTCCTTCTGTATAAAATGCCCTTTTTTTCTCCATCTGATAAATGCCCCTTTTCAAATCTGATAATTGCCTTCTTATCTCTTTCATAAGTGCCCTTTTCTCCTTCTGATGAGTGCAATTTTACTTCGGATATGTGCCCCTTTTTTCATTTCATTTCATTTCATTTATTTTCATTTCCGAACAATAATATAAATACAACATAATTCAAATAATATTTACAAAGTTAATACAAACGATTCGAACTAATTATCGTATGGGTAACTGCAAATGACAAACATATAAAACCTTGAACAGAATTAAGTTACTTTTGGAAACTGAGTGGACTGCTAAAAAGCAAGCTTGTAGATTGCAGTCCACTCGCGTACAAAATCAACAACAAAGAGCAATTCACCGATTTTGCAAAAAATGCAATATAATAATTTTTTTTTAAAAGTGTATTTACTTATATAGCCTAAAGGTTTGTAGCAAGAAGAATAAAACAAGAGACGAAGAACAAAGAAAGATGAAAGAACAAAACAGACAAGCCATAGAAAAAAGAAACATTTACAGGGGGATAGGAAGGAGAGAGAAAAAGAAAAAGTAATGGGTCTATACCTGCGCACTGCGGGCAAAGGTCTGGGTCCTGAACCCGAACACAATGAACAGTGTATGATTATGGTGAGGGGCAGTTGGGTGAATTTGCCAGAATTATAGGTTTAGAGGACTATTACTAAAAAATAAATGCAGAAGATTAAGGCCGAAGGTGATGAGTTTCAGAAGGCATTGGATATTTATTTATAAGGGACTTTTAAAGTTTTGCTTTGAAAGAAGTAAGACTAGGAGCTGTTTTTATAGTGTTATCAAGGTCATTCCAACATTTTGGACCGGTAAAAGTAAGAGTAGATTTAGTAAATATAGTCCTACTGAATGGTAGATGAAATTCGTCTGATTGACGGGTAGGATATTTATGAATTTTTGTGGAACATGACATCAAAGACTAAGGGTAAAGCGTTATTATTTAATTGATACATAAACTGTCCTAAGTTATAGTGATACAAATCAATGACCTTCAAAATTTTATTTTGATGAAATAAAGCATCGGTATGTGATCTCCAAGAAACATTACAAATGGTGCGCAGTGCTTTTTTCTGTAATAGTAATATTCTTTCCAAGTACACACTATGGGTATTCCCCCAAGCGAGTATACCGTAATTTAAGTATGGTAAAATCAATGTTGAGTATAACATTAAAAGTGTGGGGGTGGGAAAATAGTACTTTACTTTATTAATGATACCAATATTCCGCGATATTATACGATATATGCTCTCAATATGTGGTTTCCACGAAAAAAAGTTTATTGTCCAGAACCAAACCTAGGAATTTTAATGAAGGAACTACTTCCATTACAGAGTTGTCCAAAAATATATTACTTGGTAAGGTATTTAAAGAATTGCTAAAAAGGATGCATTTAGTTTTTTTAGATTCAAAGATAATTTGTTAGCTCTTATCCATTGGAGTAGTTTTTTTAGTTCATTGTTTAGGGTGTTTATTAAAACGTCAGGGTCAGAATGATACAAGAAGACGTTGGTGTCATCGGCAAATAAAATAAAGGAAAGAGTATCTGAAGCATTTCCAATATCATTTACATAAATGACAAATAAAAGCGGGCCCAGTAAACTCCCTTGGGGAACACCACAGTCCATAGCTTGCATGCAGGAACTAAAACCATTTATATTTACAAATTGTTTACGGTTGGTAAGGTATAACTCCTGAACCACTCCAAGGCCAGCCCTCTGATCCCATAATGGTGTAATTTATGAGGAAGTATATTATGATCAATGGTATCGAAGGCCTTGGAGAGGTCCAGGAAAACACCTACCGTGATTTTGCCTAAAGCCAAACTGGAAATTGGAACTAATGTTGTGGGAGTTCAGAAAGCATAATAGTCTCGAATACACCAGTTTTTCTAATAATTTGGAGAAAGAAGTTAATAGAGAAATTGGCCTGTAATTACAAATGTCTTCTTTTCCTCATTTTTTATGAATTGGAATTACTTTTGATATTACTTTTGATATATTGTCGGGTACAATACCAATGCTTAAAGATAAATTAAATACCAAAGGATCAACAATAAAATTTATAATACTTTTCACTAGGACATTATCAATGCCGTCGTGACCTGTACTTTTTTGCCTTTCAAATTATGCACTATATCTATATGTTCATGTTTCAGTATAGGAGTAAAAAAGAGAGAATTTGAGTTAGGTATTCTTAAAAATTCAAAGAACTTTTTGGGAGTGGGGTGTATATTATTCACAAGATTATGGCCAATTTGAGAAAAATATGTATTAAACGTTTTCGCTATCAGTGTTGCATTATCGATTTCTGCGTTATTGTGTTTAATTTTTGTTATGCGGGGTTTTTCCTTCCGTCTGTTTGTGGCATTATCAATGATTCTCCAAGTATTTTTGATATGATGTTTAAAAAGAGCTATTTAATTCATAAAGTATTTCTTTTTTTCAAAACGCAATATTTTCGTAAGAGTGTTTTTATATGTTACATATTTTTGATGGGATCTTTCGGACCGTTTAATTTTGTCGGCGTAGTTCAAATTGTTTTTACGATTTATCGAACGTAAAAGAGAACTGGATATCCATGGTAGTCTAGGAGTTTTTTGTAATTAAACCGTTTGGCTTTTACAAAAGGAATATGTTTGTCTAAGAGAGGAATTAGAATTTTCATAAAAGCATTGTATGATAAATTTGTATCCAGAGAAGAATATACTTCTGACCAATCTTGTTCACCGAGACTTTCAGTCAACCTTGCCAGATTATGCGTAGTTATTCTCCTGAAACGTTCTTGGTGGTTATTTTTGTTAGGTGGACAAGTGCATGGAACAAGAGTGTAAATTGGATAATGTCTGAAGTATCTGATAGGACGATACCGGATTCAGGAAGGGGGTTGGTATTGCAAAAAATATTATCTATAAGAGTGGCTGTTTGGTTGGTGACTCGGGTAGGTTTAGTTATGAGCGGCATAAAAGCTGCAGACATCATAAGGTCAAGGAATTCCTGTGGAGTATTGGAGTTATTGCATATAAATAAAGCCAATGTTAAAATCACCTGTGATGTAACAATCTTTGTTAACACAGGACTTTGTACTAAGTCGCGTAGATATTCAAAAAAAATCATTTATATTTGAATTTGGAGGTCTATATATCACTGCGATTAAAATATTTCTAGCTCGTGGAACTCTGACTTCTATGAAGAGTGATTCAACACTTTCACTCATGCAATTAAGATCGCTATGAATGAAGTAATCTAGTTGTTTATTTATATAGAAAGCAACCCCTCCTCCCGTCTTATTAGATCTAACTGTTTTCTATCAAATCGTAACCTGGAAGAGAGTATAATGAAGCGGAAGCCTGAGTGAGCCACGTTTCAGAGAGCCCAATTATTGAATAGGGAGATTCTAAAGAATTGTTCATGAGCATACGGAAGCTGTCAAAGTTACGATTAAGACTCCTGACATTAAGATGTAGTATCGAAAAACATTTATCTATTTTATCAAGGGATTTGAATTGATTCGTTGTGAGATACCGTGAGCTTGGGTATTGAAAATTAAATTTTCATCAAGGTTTATGTTGTTATATACCAAGAAGATTAATTTCTTGGGCTACACGATTTTCGTAAGTATTCTGATCATGATTAATTAAATTAGTTTCATTAACTAAACCAAACAAGCCAAAGAACTCACCATCGTTCAGGGAATTAAAAGCAAAATTGCCATTCTGGGCCATTATAGGAAACTGTAAGGGCTTAATGTGTGTCCAGGTTCAGGTCCAGCCCAGTGCCGAATGCAACCACGCGAACAAGACATGGACCCATAGAGAAGGAGTGAAAGAAGAATATAAGACAAGCAAATGGACAAAAGAGAAACAAATAAATTAAAAGGGAACAAAAACATATATGACATAAAACACATGGCGAAACTACAAGAGAACAAGAAAACTATAAGAAACGAGCAACGAGCAGTAAAGTAGGTGGGGCTCCCAACGTTCATACAAGTGAACACCACAATAAAATACATGAAGGATAGCCACAAAAAAAGCCCCCCCCCCCCCCCCCCCCCAGTTATATCAATATTCTGTTCAGCAAACTTATTATCATGATTATGAATAAGAAAAAGTATAGAAAAAGTATAGAGCACCGAAGCGCGACGTCACACTGGCCAAGTCGTCAAGGGTTACTGGCTCTAAACAATAACGTGTTAATCACAGCGGAACGCTGAACTGGTAACCAGGGGGACGAGCGAATACGACGCAGACGCTTCGGCACTATAAGCAATTATACCACGAGAACCTAATTTCAACAAGTCAATTTGCGACAATTTATGGCAAAAGAAGGTAACCAGTATCAAGGTTATACTATCCATACCAATAAATCATTGGCAGAAGATAAAAACAGGAATTTGGAGAAGAAACGGATAACACATTACTATAATTGCAAAGGATATAATTGCCAATGGAGCAATTAGGTGCTCAGGTAGCATGGAGAATTCAAATAGAATAGACCTGTTTACTAAGTGATTCAAATTTATGGATGTTTCTTTCCTGGGGACCTAGTAACGAGGTATTCCATTAACCTGTTATTAATGAATGAACTACAATACTTGGAATCCAGTTTGCATACATTACTTGTTGCTATGTCTGACAAGATCCTGGTAAGCTTTCAGGTTGTCAAGAACAACCTTTGTTTCAAAGTATGCATAAAATTTGAACACTTAGTAAACAGGTCTATTACAGAGTTCCAATGGCAATACAATGCATGTGAACTTTCGCATTAACAAGGTAATTGCCTAAATAAAGGACGGAATTCAAAGCTCTCGTACTCAATTATCATGTTTCAACAATTTTACATGTAAGACTACAAACATGCAAATAGCCCTGAATAAGATTACCCTGTATAGGCTATCCAACACAATAAGCTTGACACACACCAATAAATCATTGGAAGAAGATTAAAACAGGAATTTGGAGAAGAAACGGATAACACATTACTATAATTGCAAAGGCAATTAAAGGATTTAAGAGGTGATTGCCAATGGAGCAAGTAGGTGCTCAGGTAGCATGGAGAATTCACATAGAATTACAGAGTTCCAATGGCAATACAATGCATGTGAACCTTCGCATTTACAAGGTAATTGCGTAAATTAAGGACGGAATTCAAGGCTCTCGTACTCAATTATCGTGTTTCAACAAGTGTACATGTAAGACTACAAACATGCAAATAGCCCTGAATAAGATTACCCTGTATAGGCTGTCCAACACAATAAGCTTGACACACACATACAAAAAGAAATTACACAACTGTCACCTGTTTACAGTGGGCATCAAACTTAATTTGTTGAATATATTGGAGAATTATTTTTATTTTTTCCCTTTCCATCCTCTTTTTCTTTTTCTTTCTTTTTCATTCTCCCCTCCTTAGGACTTTTAGGTACACATTATGAATACATATTTTATGAGTGTTAGAATTCTCCTCGAGCCTGGATTGAATGACGTAACTGAGTTTCACAATGATAACAAAAATTGGGTGGGAACCAAAATGAAAATTTGAGATTGAAGTTCGGTATGTATTGCATTGCTGCTTGTTGAGACACTGATATTATGAAGATCCTATATGTAGGGCTATGACGGTTCCATATACATTCACGTAACCTTTTCAGGACAGGAATTATTTAAGAGCTAGGAATTATTTATTTCCTCTTCAAATTTTTTTCTTTTATTACTACATGGTTCACATAATAAGTGCCCTTTCCCCTTCTGATAAGTGCCCCTAATTTCTTTCTAATTTGTGCCTTTTTCTCTTTTGATAAGTGCATTTTTACTTCTGATAGGTGCCCTTTTCCCTTCTAATAAGTACCGACTTTCCCCTTCTGATAAATGCCCCCTCTTTACTTCTAATAAGTTCCCCTTTCCCTATGTAATATGTGCCCTTTCCTCTTCTCAAAAGTGCCCCTTTTCACCTCTGATAAGCGCCCTTTCCTCTTTTGATAAATGCCCTCTTTTACCTATATATCCCACTGTTTCTTACAAAAAGAGCCACATCTAAAGTTTCAAAGAATCGGTGCGGCCCTATAATAGGTACCCATATTATTACAACTACAATGTAAAGCAGTGGAGCTGGATGCAAGAGGGGCATAATGCCTACCCCCCCCCCCCCCCCCCCCCCCGTGGAGGATTTCTCATTCCGCTCGCTCGAATGTGCCCATAATTTACACCAAGTAAGGGTAATATTTTCTGAAAATTTCCCCAAGACTCGCTCACTACGTTCGCTAGGATTTATAATGCATAATGAAATCAAGCATATCTCATAAATTAAATGAAGTATGTTGATATCGATGTAATTCTAAGGAAAATCGACGAATTAAAAGATTATTGGACATTCCCCAAATTAATCCGTTGATGTCATTTTCATTATATCGCTGTAAATAATGCACAAACAAAGGAATTCAGCGAAAGAAAAAAGTCTGAAATTTTTGTTGGACTCTTTGGTTTCGCTCACTCGCACATGGATCATTAGACCATCATACACAAGTGCTAATTAGGGAACGTGAAACAGTGTCCAGGCCAGAACCACAATAAAAAATGAAGAAGACGATGCTTGATAATGTATTAATCATGTAAATTAGACTGTAGGGTAATACCAATTGTCACAAAATGTTTCCCTTTTTCGTTTTATGTTCACCCCTTGTAGTGCCCTTTTCACCCAAAGTGCCCTAAGTTTGCTGGTGCCCCCCCCCCCATTTCGAAAAACGCTCCGCCGCCCCTGGTGACAGGCCCCCTTATTTTATATCTGGAGCCCATCATGTGATGTGATTATATGAGCGCCTGTGCGTCGCGTCGACTAGCGGATGTGCGGTCGGTGAGGCATCTGAATCATTCATATTCATTGTCTCTGAGCTGAGCTTAACTCTGAGGCTGATGCTGTCTTGTCTGAAAAGAAACTGCCAGGTCCGAGTATTCCATCGCAGATTATCGTCGTGATGAAATTTTGTTGGGAATCATAAGATGGAGACTGCTTAAAATGTATGACTAGAAGGAAAAGAGATTGACTAAAATTAAAAATAAATCTTAGTGTTTGGCGTATAGGCCTACATGTAAAACGATGAAGCAGACGATTAATGATCCCGTGATATTCAGGGGCGTCGCTAGAACATTTTGAATGGCGGGGGGGGGGGGGGGGGGGGGGGAGGTTGAGGCCCAATTTGCCGACAACTGAAATGCTGCACACTAACCCCCCCCCCCCTACACACATATAATAATACAAGAAAATCGCAGATGTAGAAATCTTGATCATACAGGCCAATTTTCGCAAGGGAACAGGCTGACGCCTTTTGCCATAATAACAACTTTTCCATTTCTAATTTTTTTTCGTGGTGAAAATGTACAGACGTTACATTAGAGAAGTTAAATAATTATCAGGGACCCTCGTTGCCCCAAAATGTGGATATATTCTGGCGCCTCGCTGCCTGAATATGAAGTGGTGGTTGCCTGAATATCGGAATTTTGAAAATCCTTGGGGGGGGGGGGGGGGGCTGCATCCCATTACCGAAGGGGGACGCCTTTGCCCGAATATTGACTTTCCAGCGTTTTTTGTGAGCGAGTGAGCAAAAAAAAAGAAATTGGCCAGTTTTTCCTCCTTATTTTTTGTTTACTTTTCGTAATGAAAATTTACAGAAGTTACATAATTATTATCAGGAAATCTCGCTGTGGGGGGAGGGTGTGACATCCCGCACCCCCACCCCTCCAGCGACACCCTGGTGATATTTCTCATAGATGGAAAAAGAGGAAGACCAAGAAGGAAAAGAACGACAAGAAGAAAATACTCTATCAAAGTTTCGTCAATGATTAGGCCTGCTATGGATTCTATGGGGGAATACGAATAACAGGGAATTATTTTGTTGTTGTGTTCGCCTCTCTTTCTCTCTCCGCCCCTAGGCCCTATGACAGACATTCACCTGTTTAAAATATGGACCGTGCACATGAACGGGGGGGGGGGGGTGGGGGTGTTGGGGGAAGGGGGTTGGGGAAGGGGGTGAAGCCCCGGAGGCGAATTCTTTTTCTACACAAGTCATGTAACGCTAATTCTCATGAATTATTCATATGCTGAGCTGCAAGACCGAAGTGCGCCGAATCTGAAGGCATCAGCGGACGGTTGGCCTCTTCTGCACCCCTTGCCCCTTCCCCCTCCAGACATATTTTCAACCATGAAAATAAAATGACTGGTTCTTTCAATCATTAAGCAATTATTTCGAAGTAATAATATTCAAACATATAAATCATTAGTTTATTCATGATAAAGAAAATAAAAGGAATTCAAAAGCACAAATTCGAATTATGAATAGATCGGTTAAGGGGAAATCCTACCTTTATGTCATAATTTGATATGTGTGAAAGTAGAAAAATCAGAGAAGCAGATTGGTGACAGTTTGAACAAAATTGGGCAAACGATAAGAAAGTTGTGATTTAAAAAAAAAGTTGTAATCACAATATGGGAATAAATTGGCCGAATCGGTACTGTGGTGTAAGACAATCGCGTAGTCAGGATTTAATTTTAGAAGCGCTAAAGCTCTGACGTTTGAGTAAATTTGAGAGAAAGATAACGGCTCGTATAGCAAACCTTATTTTAGGCGGAAAGTTAGTTCGACGCCCTGACTACTTTTCAATTATTTGGACGCAATACTGCACTGTATGTAACAGGTGTGAGTGCAGGGAGGGGGGGGGGGGGTTACCCTCCTGCGCGAAAGCTCTGAAGTTTGAGTAAATTTGAGAGAAAGATAACGGTTCGTAGCAAACCTTAATACTGAAGTTATGTATCAGGGGTGGGTGCAGGGAGGGGGAGTTTTCCTATTCCCGAGCGAAGCTCGAAATCTCTGACGTTTTAGCAAATTTTCAGAGGATAACTCGTAGCGCCTTTTTAGGCTTTTTCTCTCACTCCCCCTGCTTATTCGCTGTCGCTTTTTTTTTTTAGTGGCCTTTTTTTTCGGGGGGGGGGGGGGGATGGGCGACCGCCCCCTGGCTACGCGCCTGAAAGTCGAAGCGCTGGTTTTATATCAAACAAATCTCTGTGTCATGTGTAGAACCACCGTCCGCTTCGATGGTGCCTTCAGTTTCGTCTAGTCCACGCGCTTTGTGTGGGAAAAAAATTCGCGCCCCGGAGCCCCCTCTTTTTTTAAATTCAGGAATATGCTTAGGCCTTAGGTAGTAAACGCGTCCCGGAATCGCACCAATAATCTGCAAGCCCCTACATTCAGGTGCGGATCAGAAAGGGGAAGGGGCCATTCGCCGCTCCCCCCTCTCTCTCTATGTGAAGGGGGAGGGGGGAGGGGTACGAATACATTAATTTTCCAATAAAGGTCTGCATTTCTGTATTGGGCATATGATTTCAGGATTTTTCCCCAATATACAAAATTGTTAGCCTAATGTGGTGTGTTGTCATTCCATTTTTTTTTCCTCTGCAAAAACTTCTCTCTCCCCCTTTCGATTAGGGGGAGGGTGATTTCGCCCATTGCATGCGCCTAAGGGCCTAAGTGTAATTAACCATGATCAATCAGTAAACGATTTCCACGACTCTGGCTCCGCATTGTCTAGGGTCGTCACCCGTTTTGGGGGACTATTTCACTGAGGCCTACCAAAGATCAACGTAATGGAAATTGAGTTATCACATTTTAACACCAAATACGTGTGCGGTCTACTATAGGCCGAGGCCTATACAGTGCAGATGATGATCATTAGATCAGTAGATTTAGGCTTTAGTTCAAAGATGACGGATATGAACCAAATACATGTGTATACTGCCTACATTCGAGTCTCTGGTTAAACTATGTTACCATCTGTTACGTGAAGACGACCATTTTCCTTCGGGGTTGCGCCCCTCATGTAAATATTCGTGATTCACGTCACCTCGGGACCATAGTTCCAACCTGACCCTCGAATGGCAATATACAGCCGTGGAAAAAATTATTAGACCAAGAATGTTTACTGATAGTGATATTTTGTGGTAAGAAGGAAATGAAATATCATAAAGGCAAGGTATAATTGCTGGAATTTGGTATTCATTCAATAACATACAAAGACAAATCATTTTTATAATTTTGTATGCATATTATAATACCCTTGTTACAGAAGCTTGGTCTAATAGTTTTTTCCAGGGCTGTATATTTGTGTATAATAGTCATGTATGAATCTAGAGCAAAATAATTTATTTTGCAACTCTTAATTGTCTTTGCCTTATGGTATAGAGAAAGGTCTATGTATTATGAAAGTGCCCTTGACAGAAGGCAATCGATAACGACGCTTGTGGTATGTCATTAATCATTCAGACGAAATTACTATCATAACTACTGTATAAGGTAATGGCAATGCCTTTCCATACGAAAAGGTTGACAAGAGCTAATTTTCACAGTGCCTATTTTTTTCCCTCTTATTTTTTCACCATCATTAAGAGGGTTGATGCGTTTAAACCACTGCTTTTTTAAACGCGTCTTAAAACATGTTAAATCGCCCGTTTCCTACCCCCCCCCCCCCCAAAAAAAAAAAAAAAAAATTAAAACGTCCCATAGACATAAGTGTTATAAAGTTTATGTGCATTTGTTTCCAGTTTATAGTTATTTTCATGCTTAGATTACTTCGGTTTGTATTTTATTTTGGCCTTTACATGATACCACAGTTTCTAATTACAATATAAGCAAAGTTAAATGTCTTTCTCCACCTTCTCTTTCCTTCGCCCCTCTCTCTTTCTCTCTCTCTCCCTCTTTCGCTCTCTCTCTCTTTCCCCTTCATTACATACACATTTCTCTAAAAGAATGTTTCAATGAAATGAACTGATATATGTGTGAAACCTAACTACATTAAAAGGGATAAAAGGTAGTCTACACTGACATTTAGATGATTTTCAGAAAAGCTGAAAGAGAGAGAAAAGAGAACTTTCTAAGTTGCAATCGATCAAACATAAATTGGCAACTCTGTAACGCTGTCTTGAGGGGTACATTTGCCCTGTACTATAAAATCATAACATTTCTATTTTCTCTAAAGAAAATGTGTAATCATGCATGCACTTTAGGTTTAATCATTGCATATATGTTAATACAAAACCCCTGTATGAAAAAAAAAATCTTCAAAAAATAAGAAAAATGGAAATAAATTCTTTAGTATACAGCAAATGCAACAGATCCTTCGAAAGATACACCACGGAGTTGCCAATTTGTGTTTTACTGATTACAATTTCAAAAGTTCGTAACTTTCTTACTTATTATCGGATTTTCACCAATCTGTTTATCTCATTTTTCCCCAGGGGGGTCTGTCCTCATTGCAAGGGGGTATCATGCGTGACCAAAGACTCACCAAAAGCACCCTAAGCAAGTATTTACGTGGTGCCAAAAAATACACCCTAAATAAGTATGATTACCCGTGAGTTGGGTAATTTGCTACCCTAAGTAAGTAATATTGTTTGTAACCCCCCCCCCCTCCCAAGCAAGTAATACCAGTTTTTACTACCCTTTTGGAACTTTGGTGGCACCGATGATCACACGAAGTGAAGACGAAGATGACACGATTTGACAAGATGCCCTCACGATGGCCTTCCGAAGGGCAAAATGGACACCCGAGTGCAACACGAAAATGAACCTTCGCAAGGTCTTCGGGCAATATTTTTGGCATAGTAAAGATTTTGCCACCGCTCACGAAGTTGCTGCCGGAGCCTGAGAAACTCCACCGGCGGACACACGATGGCTTAAAGGGAGCGACAAGTCGCAATCTATGGGCGCTTTTACAGTTGGCTGCTCCTTTCTCTGGATCAAAGTTCAAAGCGAATTCAATTTATCGTGCGCAGCTAATAAAAGTTCGCACATTGACCCAAATTTGAGTAAACAAGATCGCGTGTTCTTTATTCCAGTATTTGAATCTCATTGGTCGGTTGCGTATGGAGGGATTCGAGTTAACGATCGCGCGAGGAATCCGGCAATAACATTCCTTCGGTAGCGCACGATTGGACCTGATTGTATCCGAATTTCCCCGAGTCAGGCCAACTGGTCAGGCCCATGGATTACGACTTGCCACTCCCTTTAAGATGCCCTCACTAATGGCCCTATGTTTATACGATCAGAGCCGAATTTGAACATTTTCTTTATCGTGTGTCCATCTTTGCTCGACTTCGGGACCAAACGACTATATGAAATCAAGGAGCACTGCTGGTTGATAAACATAAAAAAAAGATTTTCGATACTGTAGACATCTGTAATGATATAGAAATGTTAGAACCAGATGATGTACAAATGACGCAAAACGACTTCGTCTCCCACTTTGAGGGTAGCTACAAGATATATTTAATAACCAATAATACATGACCTTTTCCATGATAAAAACAACGGAGAGGGTAACAAATTGCGGACATATCGATCATTCAAATCTTCCCTCAAAAACTTCCCTCAAAGAAGAAAAATACTAAACATTCTTACTGATAGAAACATAAGACAAAACATCTGCATACTTCGCATAAGCACACATAACCAACCAACTGAAAAAGGAAGATATTATCGCCCTCACAAAATACCAGTGAATATACCTTTTTTGTGAAGAATGTAGTATGCAGACAGTAGGAGACGAATTGCATTACATGCAATGTGAGAAATTTAGAATAAAAGAGAACTGTGTTTTGATCTCAAAGCACTCAATGATCACTTTGAAAATATAAACAGTTTGGAGAGATTCATATTTATAATAATATTCAAAGAAGACGCTCTCATAAAAGAATTTGCCATTCTTTTTCCGAAATACTATCGATCAACGTGGTAACCTTTAAATTGTTTATTATTAGGTACATGTATATATATATATTATATATATACACCGTGTATAGATATATGTATATAATTATTTTAATAGCTCTTTCTCTCATCACCTTATACTACTCGTACATAATCTGATAATTCATATTTCATGAAAGAGCATGTCTAGTTGATCAATTTTGTTTTTTATTTTGTTTATGTTTTGCATGCTATACTAACGCTATATTGTTCTATTTTTGTCATGTGTTACTCTTATTATTATCATTATTATTATTGTTCTGATTAATGGTGCTATATTAGAACAAAATATAGATGAATATGTCAATGAAGTTCAGTTAATAAATACAAACATAAAAATAATTGCTACCCATTCCATTAAAACAAAGTTACTGTTACAAACAATGGTACGGTATTATATGATTGTACTTTACAAACACAGACTGACACCAGTGTCATCATCACGCAGCATAGAGTAGATCTCGTGAAGATAAGATCGGACGGACATATATATATATATATATATATATAGCGGCGGATCAAGGATTTTGTAAAGGGGGAGGGAGGCCACACAATTGTCCGAAAATTTTCTGACAAGCAAAAAAAAAAAGGGGGGGGGGTATCAGATTTTTTGGTCCACTTTTCTGCAGAATTCTCTGACAAGCAAGCGAGAAAAAAAAAGTTTATCAATTCTAAAAGGGGCAGGGGGCGCGGGCCGGAATTGCCCCCCCCCCCCTAAATCCGCCACTGCTTATATAGATAAGAATAATTATGAAGGGATTATAATGAACAGGGATTATAATGAACAGGGTGTACGTAGGACCACTGGGATAAATGGTAAACCAATAATGGCCGGGGATGAGATTGGTTATATTCACCATCGGGAAATTAATGGTAAAGGTAATCCGGATAGTTGTGATAGAAAATGTTTTTTTTTAGCTGAGCTTATATTAATTTTACTAATTTCTCATTTCATAAATATTATCACTGGCATTATTCGTAAACGACAGAAAGGTCTAGTTTGCTACAGTGAAGATCACCTGTAGGTAGATGAACATTATGACGAAGAGTTGTATAATTCATCATTGCAACTTTTCCCCAATAATATCACAATAATTCTCATCAATGCTTCTGTGTTTCAAATTTCATCAGTTAACATCAAGTCTCAATTTGTGTCTCGATAGAGACTAAATCTGATTGGCATGTTAAGAGAATCTCATTTGTCAGTATCTTTATATACCTTATTTATAGACTCTAAATACAACAAATTCAGTCGTCAATATAAAATGATGTTGCATCTTCAATTCAGCTGCCATTTCAAATCCATAACTGGAAAATTCGGTACAAAATCAGAAATCGTTTCAGGATGCGCAGTTCTGAAATCAATCAACTCCTCAAGACACTGGAAAGTCACTGGATCGAATGAATAATAGAACTTATTAGCAAACAAATGTGGCATCTTCGCCAGATAGTTCAAATATCCTACTCCAAAGACGCAGAGTGCGCGAACGTATCTTCCTTTACACGGTGGATGCTTTGGAACATCTCCCCACTTCATGAAACGTACATTTGAATCCCATGTGGCGTTTGGATAACCACCAGGCACATCAGGATTGCGGTTGAGGGTGACCCAGTAATGTTCATCAGGGCTAAAGGTGTCCTCTGACCAATGCAGGAGATCAATAGCGACTTGGTTGTTAATGACGTAATCGACAAATGCGCTACTCGCTGCGTAGTACGCGTTGCCGAAATAGATAGTGAGGTTGTGCGGAGGCGGTGTCTTACGCTTTCGCGTTGCCGTCATCTTTCCGTTGACTGCTATGTAGTGCGCTTTCGTCCTGCCCACGATGTAGGACGGTGGCAGGATACCGTTGATATCGTTTTTGTCTTTGTATGCTTTTAATTGTCGCACCATCTCTAGGTTTGTCTTCAAAGGGAAGTCTTGGCCGCACAGGTTAAGACTGTACCGCCACTTGACAGGATGCTGCAGGAGATCGGACATACAGTTGATATCTGCCTGCAGGCGAGTGAAACCCGCGTACTGGACGTCTTCAAGTTTGGATGGGATAAAAACGTTGTCGAAGCAAGAGGCTAATCCTCTAATAGCCTCCTGATATACAGGCGGTGACTTCACATCGGGGTGAATACAATACACGTTTTGAGGTTGGTAAATGGCGCGCAGCAATCGCTCAACTTGCGCTGTCTCCTTATGCGTCACGATGATGAATGCGATCGGATACTCTTCTTCTTCAACGGACCGCGGTTCATTTGGATAATGTCGTTCCGTTCTTAATACTTCACAGTTTTTTGTCCAACTAAGAACAGTTTCATCTGACGGCACTGTCACCTGCCCTTTCGACTTTCCCATGAGGAGATTCGCTGCGTCGATTTCTCGTCGACTATCTTTCACTATTGACGCACAATTCACTTGGTAATGTTTATGGTATTGAGAAGCAACGAACGAGGAGTTCCATGTTCCATCAAACTGAACTTTCGGCATGGACGTAGTTACGTTCAGATTGCTACTATCATCACTACTTTGATCGGCTTGAGTTCTTACATCCGTGGTGCTAGTTCTTGATTCTACTGACTTGTATTTCAAAACTCGAGTTATTTTCTTTGCACGCTGATGACCAGCATGGTGAAGAGAATCATGTCTAGAACCAGACATATAGACGAGGAACTGACCCAAACCGAATACGATACAAAGGAGGAGAAGTTTTCTGTAAAATGTCAAATTTGCCATAGCGAATTGTGATATATATAGTACAACACAAAACAGATTTTAATCACTTTGTGAGATTTTACGTTCCGTAATTTCTATAGAAGCGATGTTTGTACAATCACTTCACACAGAATTATAGCCTTGGTCCGTTGATTAGATGTTTAAAATGGAAATAATATATAAAGAAATCATGAAAATTGTATATTTGCAACTTTTTAGACTTTCGAAAAAAATTCGCAAATCTGTAACAGTCTCATGTTCTTTTAGCGATGGCGAAATTCCATTATATAATTATGCGCTATGTCTCAAGTTTTTCCCCGATGATAATCATTCTTGCTCGTTGTCGTTTTCCGCAAACTTTCCATTAATAGATCAGTTGTATCTCTGGATTCCCAATGAAGCATTTAAACGATTCCGTCTTATCATTCACATCATGTCATCATTCTTTCAAAATATCGAACGTAATTATCTCGGCGGTGAGAAATATCATGTTACACTAGGCAAGTAGCAAGCACAATTCCCCCAAATATCAACCTACAGATATCAATACAAATCATCTGTACGTATCTCTGAAAGGATTTTGATCTTAAATAAAAGTAAAAATTATGTATTGCTCGTCGATAAACTAAAAATACGTCAGCAAACGTGCTACGTTGATATTGGTTGGCGTGGAAACCTTTGGTAGATGATGCGCTAGTGGTAATTACAAGTTTGTCATGCCGCAGGGTTAATGTATTTGTTGTGCCATCGTTGTGAATGTATAATATCTTGCCACTCGGGTCATAGCCACAAACCTTGATGAGTTACAGACGAAAAGCTTTCTCCGACATCGGTGAGGAATATCGGCTTTCTCTGTATGCAAAAGATAGGTTTAAAATAAGTTCATGCTCAGTGGTGGTGTTGTACTTAAACACTACCACGATTTCCTCCCTATGTATACTTAAGTAGGGGATAATGATGAATAATATTAATTACATACACTGAATAAGGTCATATATCATAATCTCAAGTTTATTGTCAATTTTGTCATTTTTTTATTTGTTTAACATTTCACTGCATGAATGTCACGTACTAATCATACTGAGAATTTACCTCACATTTAATCGCCATCAATTCCACTTGTGCAATTGAGTTTATCGCCTTACAAATCTGATGGCGATTAACACAATGTGATGTGAAATTATCTTAAACGAATACATTTCACTTCAATTTTTTTAAATTTTTTTACTATAGTCTACCATGCAGCGCCAACATTTCACGCCGTTGTATTTTCAATGAAAACATAAATATATATTCGTATGCCTCTACAAATTTAATCTTTTCACTGACATTTTTCCAGAGTGTTTTCCAGTCTGAAAAAATGAATATTTGTTTATGGAAGATTCTTCATTGAATGGGTAACTGTGCACGGATTAACAAATTTCAGTTTACCTTAACAATGATCAATACCATATATATATATATATATATATATATATTTGACTAACGGGTACATTAGGTCGACAGTTGACAATACAGTTTATTTCGTCATAATAGAGACCCCTACATTAGGTCGACAGTTGGTACATTAAGTCGACAGTTGGACAAAGAAAAAGAACAAAAACTGTCCTCCTAATGTACCCGATAGGTGTTTACATATATATATATATATATATATATATGCAGCAATGGAAATAGGCCTACCCACATGAAAGTCGACTTGAGGCCTGGCCACCTCAACTCGACAACGGAACCTAGAAAATTTTATGGTGAACAGGCAGCCTTACACCTACAGCTGATACTATTTTGCTTGTAAAATTTTCTAAGTTCCGTTGTCGACTGCAGGTCTGCCGACCTGGCTAGACCTCAAGTCGACTTTCATGTGGGTATTTTCATTGCTGCATATATATATATATATATATATATTGTATTTTTATTATTTTTTTTTCGGGGGGGGGGGGGCGGGGATTCCTGGGGGAGGGGTTGCAAGAAATGTAGCGGAAGGAACATTAATGTTACCAACAAACAACGAGATAATTAGGGAAAGACAAATTAATTTTCAAAAATTTATTTATGAAAAAAAAAAAATTAGAAATCTGTACTTATATTCACTTATATTTCGGACATGAACTTCACAAATTAAGGAGTTCTTAAATGTGAATCGTGATCGAAATTTCTCTCTGATTTCATGCGTGAAGATTAAAGACGATTTATGAAAACGTCACTATATATACAGTGCCCGGTGTAACCGCCCTATCGACTTTTTAGCATCATGCTGTTCGAAGTGCAATATCCGACATCACTATCATGAAGTTCAGGTTCGTTTATTAATCAATAAGTTCATAAAAGTTATATGTAACCAAACAACTAATATTTGATCCATTTACACTCTAATAAAATAATGTCGGGTAAAATTGTACCCAGTAATGGTAAAAAAGGAACATGCATGTTTTGGGGTAAAATCTTACCCAATATAAGGTAAATTTTATCCAATGTTGGGTACATGTTATACCCACTTTTGGGTTAAATTTTACCCGGCAAACATGAATGTTCCTTGTTTACCCAATATTCGGTACAATTTTACCTAGCTCGTTTTAGAGTGTAGAGTGTAGATATCCTACATGATCATGAAATTTCCAGTTTCTCAAAGTGCCTTACATACCTGTCCTTGGTTGAATATATCTCTGCTAAATCCTCTGATCAGATATAATACTCATATACTCAAATTGACTGACAATGTAGTACAAGGACAAATCACTAGCAAGTTTGATGTGAAGTTCATATACCATCCTACATTAGAGGCGCACCTCCTCTTTCTGTATTATTAATCCCGTAGAGAAAATACAGAGCTCACGGTTCGTGCAGCGTTAGTGCAGCGTACGTGCTTTGAGTAAAGACATTAGTTAATCATTTCCTTCCCACGTCACACATAACAGTTGTTTTTCACGTGAGTTCAACACGACATAATTAAGAAAATATAATCATTGACTTCCTTACCTTTAGCTAGGTAGCTACATACACGCACATCTTGGCAGGTTATTGTAGGTTGAGATTGTAGCTTATCGGTCTCCGTCGAGAGGAAAATAATATCAAAGTCACCTTTCTACATTTTGTGAGTGACGTACACATAAGTCACTCTACTATAGACGATGCAATGGACGTTCTATGTGTTTACATTGTGTTCCGCCATCGGACTTTCTTACTTTTGTGATGTTAATGATAATCTTGGTCAATAGAACCTTTGGTCGATCCGCCTCACTTGGACCATTCTTCGTCAATCTGTATAGAAAGACCATCAAGATCTCCGGAACGTTCATCAGATCTCCCGAATAAGGGAATGTTGAATACTTACATGATATGTCACTAAACATAAAGCGATATTACATATGTGGAACGATTTTATACGTTGACGATTGTGTGGACAAGTCTCGCCGAGTTCACCATCTGTCGTTATCTCTGTATTTACATAAGTAATGATCTGTCTACAGACTCTACACATAATCAGTCATTTTGGTTCTCTACATACAATTATAAAAATATTGAGTAAACATTCACAAAAACAAATATCCTCACATATTCTGCTTGCCATATTTTCTGTTTTGTTCCCTTGCGAGTTAATTGATAAATTATATTGTTTTTCGAGTAAGTTGTGATTGCATAACTGAGACATAAATAACGTTTATGTGATGCGAAATTTCATGTGAGATAGTTGTCAGTCAACCTGGTGGTACTATAAGGGTTAATTAACAAACAGCTGTTTAATTAACCAGAAAAGACTTGCCGCCTTCTGGAATAATGCAATTACTTACTTGTGAGACCGTAAAACGATTTTTATGCCTGTTCAGTTGTGAATGACAATCAATAAAATTCAATTCAATTCAATTCAATATTTTGCCACTCGTAAATCTTGTGTTTTAGGACTTTTTCTAGCATAGGCATCTGGGACATGTTGCACAAAACTCAGGAAAATCAAACGCAACTTTAATTTCAGCCAATCAGAAGTGCGCATTAAGGACTTGCGTTTTAGTTATAGGAGTTGCGATTAAACGCAAGTTTTGTGCAACGGGTCCCAGTTGACACTGCTTGTTACGTTTACACACTTCACGTTCACACACTTCACGTTCACGTCACGTTCACGTCACGTTTTGAGCAGTTTCGTAGAAATACCCGATCTGATCTACGAATTGTAAGGTCTGCGGTTTCGTTGATTAGACCCTGGCTAATCTACGAATACTCACGTTTTCACGTGAGGTTACGTGAGTGTTTTAAGAAACCTACAACGGCTGATATTGAGGATAGTATGACGTCATTATCGTTTGCTAAAAGATATTTATATTTAATTTTTCCTTTTCTTTAAAATGTTTCTCTTCTTTCATCCCCCTTTTTCTGTCCCTCACCTTTTTTGTCAACCGACGGTGGGATATGTGCCCCTGTGCCCCCCCCCCCCCGCCTCGGCGTTACGACTCCGACCCTCGTCACACTCTCAGCAAAGGCCCCACAGACCCCCCCCCCCCCCCCCCCACCACCACCACACGATCCGAAGAGAGAATCAGGGCTGACCCTCGACCCCCCCCCCCCCCCCCCCCCCGATCCCAAGAAAGAATTCAGGACAGATGGGGGAACATTGAAGAGAGAAAAGAAATATAAATATTAAATATTAAAAAGTTTGTTTTTCAACTTAACCATTTGCGGCCACAATTTTCTGATATTATTACTTAGTCTCTACTCCAGGATCATCCTAGAGTAATTTTCTTAATGAAACGTGACTAATCGAGGTTTACTGATAGTATTTCTACGAATTGTTGCGTTTATATGTGTGTGTATGTGTAATTGGGTTTTTACAGACGTGTATCAATCAGATATGATGATTTACGTTTATGTAACCAAACACTTCATAGATTAGATGCCCCTTTTCTACAAAATAGCACGTTACGTGATTACATGACGTGAACGTGACGTGAACGTGACGTGTGTAAACGTAACAAGCCGTTGACACAGCATAGGGAAACTGAACGTATCGCTACGGAGTCGCATGACTTCTAGTAGCTTAGCTCAATGTGAGTCCAAAACAGGGAATTTATGGATTTTATGTACATAACAAATGAAAAAAAATGATATTTTCTTTGTAAATTAATTCTGTTTCCATACTCAAGTTTGAATTCCATTGTTCAAGAGCCTTTGATAACAAAACTCATAAAGTAATAAAATACACAATGATTAAAAACGACAGAATGCATAATAAATTCGGAGAACAATGAAATACACACCCCAAAATATGACAGGAGAAGAGTTTCTTTTTAAAACTGAGAAATCTCTCCGAGAGGTAAAATTCACATCAAAGATACAGATTTACGAATAATTCTGTCTTCCAGGATCAAGTTCGATTTCAATTCTTTAGAACTATATTTGCTACAATTTCGAAAAGAGAATATAATCATGCTCATATACGCTTTTAAAATTATCTCTAACATCATTTGGGAAATATCAGACCTCACGAATAAATGAATACTTACATAATATTTCAATAAACGAAAAACATTATTACATATTTGGAGTGATTTTATACGTTGATGATTGTGTTGACAAGTCTCGCCGAGTTCAACATCCGTCGTTATCTCTGTACATGTATTTACTTAAGTAATCATAGGCGCTTTAAAGCTCTGTCTAGACATGATCAGTCATTCTGGTTCTCTATAGACCAATTATAAAAATATCGAGCAACATTCACCAATTTTTTTTTTCTCCCCAATGTTCCCTGGCGAATTGATTCATAAATAATTGTTTTCAAGTAAGTTGTGATTGAGTAATTGAGACATAAATAACGTGGTTTATGCCATTCGGTCCGATGCCATTTAGTCTAATCGTCATATGGTCTAACATCATTCGTTCTAATATCTGTTGGTCCAATAACCAGTAGGGCCAATAACCATTTCGTCTATAACCATTTGGTCTAATAATTTGCCAATTGGTCCAATTAACATATGGTCCATTATCAATTGGTCCAATTACCATTTGGTCTAGTCATCAAATGGTCTAAACCCGATAAGTCCAATACCCATTTGGTCTATCCGATCATTTGGTCCATATTACAGTTGGTCTAACCGCATTTGGTCTACTGTCATTTCGTCAAAAAGTATTTCGTCTAATAACCACTTGGTGCAATTACCAATTGGTCTGATTAGCACTTGGTCCAGTTACTGTTTGGTCTAATAAACTAATCATCATTCGATCTAATAACCAATTGGTCTGATAAGCACGTATCCAAAGCTAGCCATCTACGACCCTAGGACGCCCATTATTGTTTTCAGTTCCAGATTCTGTACGACAACCAGTTTAAGTTTCTGCATATCTGTATGTAGAACTGGAGTCTACATCAATTTACATGTCTGGGAGGGAAAACACTTCCCTTTCGTACCATAGATATTAGAATATTCTAATGATAATGATAATTATTATTCTTAATGATAAAACTTATTATCATTTTTTGAAATATTATCATTAAAGTGTAGCCTATTCATTAATTAAAAAGTTTTATTACTATTATCATTAGGCTATTACACTTGTTATTATTTAATAGGCCTATTGTTTCAGCATATAGACATCTATCACTTCAAATAAAACAAACAAATTAGGCACGCAGTAATCTGTATTAAGAACATATTTGTTTGGGAGTATTAGACCAAATGGCTACTGATTCAAATGAGTAATAAACTAAACAGTCAGACGAACTGAGATTTGGACCAAATGATTATTAGACCAACTGGTCATTAGACCAGAACTGATCATTGGACCAACAAAGGGTCGGTTGATGGACTAAATGATGATTGGACAAAATGGTAATTGGACGAATTTGAATATTGGGCGAATTGGTAATTATACCAAGTGGTATTTGGACTAAATGGCTTTAGACAAAATGGTTATAGACTAACTGGTCATTGGACGAAATGATTATTGGACTAAATGGTCATTGGATGAAATGTTAATGGACGAAATGATATTAGCCCAAATGATGTCAGACCGGCTGACAATTGGACCAAATGGCATTGGACCAAATGGCAATTTGCTTCGCAAATATTGGATATTCCAGCACCTCGCTGCCCGAATTTGAATATGGGAACTTTGAAAATCATGGGGGGGGGCGGCATCCCATTGCCGAAGGGGACGACTCTTGACCAAATATCAACATTTTGATTTCTAAATTTTTGCAAGCGAACAAATTTTTTTTTTTAATTTTCGTAGTGAAAATTTACAGAAGATATATACACAAGTTACATAATATTATTATCTGGGAACCTTGCTTCTCACATATTCTAGTACCTTGCTCATGCCCGAATATGAATATCGGAACTTATATCGGAAAATCCGCGGGATGGGGGGGGGGGGGTTGCAGCCCATTGCCGAAGGGGACACCTGTTGCCCGAATATTAAAATTCCAGTGTTCTTGCGAGCGAGCGAAGCGAGCGAGAAAAAAATGGCCAGTTTTTCCTTCTTTTCCTTTCCTTTCCCTTTTCTTTTTTCTTTGCCTTATTCTTCTCCTTTCTCTTTTCTCTTTTACACAGATATCATTGAAATTGAATAGAGTGGTTTGCTTCTGTGTAAATATTCGTTAGTTTTATCTGGAACATTTTGCACCAAATTACTCTTAGTCTTCGTTCACTTACAGCAAAAGTGTGTATATAGATTTTATAAAATTATGTAAATTATTTAAATTGCAGGGGAATAGGGCATGTATTCCTATGGACTTTAAAATCTCAAACAGATCCCAGTCCTTTTTAAAGGATGACACCAAATAATATTGAGACAAAGGAAAACAAAATGTAATGTAGATCCCGTCTCGGGATTGCATCTATTTATGAATCTTATAAATTGCTTTTAGGGACTTAACAATACTCTACTTTGGGCTCTTGATTGATGTCTACTGGATTTAACACACCCACGAAACGTAATTATGATATCAGCAAAACAGTAACAAGAACACAAGAAAAAGCGAAAACAATAGGAGAAGAGGAAAATAAGATGAGATCCTATAATCTCAGTTTTTATTCTGTTATCCTTTGATCTTGATAGAAGCTTCTAATTATAGACAAAGGATGATAACAATCATGATTATGTCTCTGTTTCTCCCCCCCTCTCTCTCTCTCTCCCTTTTTATGTCTGTTGGTCCGTCTGTCTCTCCATCTCCCTTCCCTTCCTAATCCTCTCCCACTCTTCCCCCTTCACCCCTCTTCTCTCTCCTCCAACAGTAATAAAAAAAAAGCATACCGGATTACATCCTGATAACGTATTTTGTGGGCTATAAATTTGGCATAGGTACTCGTAGGGCATAATGATCCTGTAGTAGAAGAGACATGTCGTGTGAATGCGGATTCGCGTTTTGTTTGTTTGTTTGTTGTTGTTTTATTCTTATTTTTGATTGATTGATTTATTGATTTATTTATTATTATTATTTTTTTATTTTTTATTTTTTATTTATTTTTTTTTGGGGGGGGGGGGTGGGGTACATTCGGCCAGTGCCCCGCTCCCTTTTGAAACCCAAGTGACATACCTTAAGTACACAACTCTAAGTTGCACCCCCATACTTTGAGGTGATGACAAAAATTCCGAATCCGTCCCTAACCGATGAGCAAAGTTGGACTTTACCATTCCTGGACAATAACACATGGACAACTACAAATCCGTGCAACTACCCTGGATCACTAGACCACTTATTACCCTTCCGCTATGAGTCATTGCCCTGAATCTATTTGATGTCCAGAGACTAGTACTTGTAGCTATACTTTCCTAGTTACATGGGTTCAATGTTCTAGAGTTGTATTTTTTCCTATCTGGGGCTAATATGCCTAATGGCATTGCCCAGGTGGGTAGTAATTTTCCTATGTTGTATAGCATGTATAGGGATAGTTGATAGGAGGTAGTTAGCGCCCGGGAATGGTAGTCCTGACGGGTAATTATACTAAGTGGCATCATGGGCATAGTGTGCGTGGATTAAGGGAGCATTGGTACCAGGGCTATCGTGTGTGTGTATAGGGGGGGGGGGGGGTGGACCTACGGGGGACCGGTCTTATGCGGCGTTGGATGAAATACGAATTAACAGGACCATCAACTTGACTCTCCCATCCCTTGACTCTCCCTGTATTCATTTATTCTTTCTTTCTTTCCTTTCTATTTTCTCTTTTTTGTTCTATCTTTTTCGAGCCACTCGATTGGTTAGCATGTACTGCTCGGTGCCCCTAATAGCTACGCCACTGGTTGTTTTATAAATTTATTCTGTTATTTTATTCTGTTATATGTGGTGTGATTATTACATTGGGCAGTGTGTCACATACTTTAGTTCATTCCAAGTATCTTTTTATATATTAAACTTATTATTCTTCTTATTATTATTATTAGAGAGAGAGAGATAGAGGGAGAGAGAATAAAGTTTACTTATATGGCCGTACTACTAACTCGCGTTATAATAACAGGATTTCTTCTACTTTTCTACTTTTACCATCATTATGGTATTATCATTATGAAAAGGTCATGAATAATCATTCTAATTCATTTCGTACTGAATAGAGATTCAGAAACGTATATCCAGTTTGGTAAAAGAAACAAAACAATATTTCTGATGCAACAATGTACATGCGTTTAACGGCGCTTTCAACATTCAGTTTAAAAGCTGACTATTTCATTCACATAGCGGTGAGAGGTGATATATCTATTTTGTCTCAACAACTGTAGCTTTGATTAAGTATTGAGCGGTTGTATCTCCTCAATATACAAGTAGGCTCAGATAATATGAAATGTATTTCATGCTGTCATTAATTCCCCCATCCATCGTACCAATATCATCACCATGGCAACAAGATCACATGCATAAGTGAAATTGTATCAAATCTCTTTTTCACGTTCCGTACCAAATCGTGCAGAAGCATTCATCGTTTGTTCTTTCTATTTTGATTAGTAAAGAAGTGAAAGCATCCCTAAATTAAAAGGATTTATATCATTGCTTTTAGAAAACAAAAATAATGACTGAGAGTCACGCAGGGGCGTGGATAGCGGGGGAGGTTGGCGTGTACAATCATCCCCAAGTTTCGATGGGAAAAAGAGCAAAAGTATAGCAATTACGATTATGCAATGCTAGTTATAATATTATTGGTAGTACTAATTATAAGAGCAACAATATCAATAATGGTAAAGTTTCAACGTTTATCTAGTCAACGATATAGTTACAAGGTTTAAGAGGTATAACTATCTTCTTTCGGTGTAAATTCAAGGATCGTTATTCATAGTTTCATTACAGTGATACTGCATACTCTGTGTTTCCAAGTGCGTTCATATTATTTTAGAACAAGATGAATGCGACTGCGTCTCCTATATGCCTCCGCCTAAATTCAGTTGATGGCTCAAACTGTTCCATAAATATTTGATAACGGTGCTAAAAACCAGTAATTCCATGTAATTTCATGTAAATTGACCTCTGTGACCTCTGAACTTTGACCTACCTACCCCAAAATCTAATCAGTTCCTCTTTCTATGGGGATACATACTGGTACCAAGTTTGAAGTTCTCACCTCAAACAGTTCTTGAGATATCGCGGTAACGGTGCTAAAAAACCAAGAATTTCATGTAATTTCATGTAAATTGACCTCTGTGACCTCTGAACTTTGACCTACCTACCCCAAAAGCTAATCAGTTCCTCTTTCTATGGGGATACATACTGGTACCAAGTTTGAAGTTCTCACCTCAGATAGTTCTTGAGATATCGCGGTAACGGTGCTAAAAACCAGTAATTCCATGTAATTTCATGTAAATTGACCTCTGTGACCTCTGACCTTTGACCTCCTTACCCCAAAATCTAATCAGTTCATCTTCGTATAGGGAAACATACTAGTACCAAGTTTGAAGTTCTTACCTCAAACAGTTCTTGAGATATCGCGGTAACGGTGCTAAAAACCAAGAATTTCATGTAATTTCATGTAAATTGACCTCTGTGACCTCTGACCTTTGACCTACTTACCCCAAAATCTAATCAGTTCATCTTCGTATGGGGATACCGAGAAGTGGGACGGACGGACGGACGCACGGACGCACGGACACACGGACGGACGGACGCACGGACGGACGGACAACCCGAAAACATAATGCCTCCGGCACCCACCTTCGGTGGGCGGAGGCATAAAAATGTTGAAACCCGCTGTGTCGCTTCACTCCCTTAGAAAGATATTATTTCGATGTATTAATTGCATCTCAATGTCTCTTAATAGATATTGCGCTTTTGAATAATATCCCATTTAATAAAATGCAGAAAATACACGTTTTGAAAAAAATGAACAATTCAATGACAGCATTCCGGTTGGATAGACAGTGGTCATTATCTTTACGTTACACAACTTAAACCAAAAACCCTATCAGCCTTGACCTCTACTGTCTCGTAGATTTAACTAAACGAACAAAGGAACTTGAAATATTTTTATCGTAGAACACACCATTACTTTATAATTATGTATGATTTTGTGAAATTATTGGTTTATAGGAACGGAGATAATAAGTAAATATACATGTATATATTATTATTATTATTATTATTTATTATTATTATTATTATATATATTAAATATGTATATAGAGAAAGCAATATTGTAGTGCGTTAGATATTTGGGGGCATATTGATGTATATTTAGCTTGCAGTACTCCTCCATTGATTGCATTCAATTATTTCTCTTAGATAAAAATTTACGCGAGATTTACAATAATCAGTCACGCTGTCGTCAACACATGGCAATGCATCTGTTATTTTGTGTGGTAATCCTCACTCACCACAATCCGTTGATCACTTAATCTGTGTTGATGCACTGGTCCGGGGATCTAATCCGTTGCAGGTAATAAGAAAGAGAAAAAAAATACTTGATCTGTACGTGAGCTGTTTTTTTCAAGATCGGAGAAACTTATTATTTTTTTTAAAGATTTGCAGTCATGAAACTCCAAAGTCTGAAGAAAATAACCTCCAAAACTACATGCAGGCGAATTAAAGGGGCGCAAGTGGACCTAGACCGTGCACTTCTTTTAAAACCAACGGAAGAAACCATTGTCCATCCCTTTATCAAATTTCCAATGTGAAAGGGATCTGATTGTTTCGTTGTTGCTCTTGTTGTTGTAAATTGTCAGATAAGTTTTGTGCACATGCATCAGTGAATTATTATCTAAACTAGTTAAAGAAGTTATCCCGCAAGCAAGGGGCAACTGCCCTGTCAATATTATTCTTAAATCACTCTTTTAACCTTCGTAAAATTGAATACGTTTTTAAAAATTTTTTAAATGTATCTTTTAGCTTGTAAAATACTTGAGGGGAAAAAATACATATGGTCTTCAGTCGTCATTGTCAGATTGACAAATAGAGTCCCTGGGGAAAACATTTCTGGATTCGCCAAAAAATTAGCATTAGCATAAAAATGTAAAAAAAGTCTTGACATTAACACGTTAACAACCACGCTAAAGGCTGCTTCATGTATCAGTGTTGAGTTATTGGGACTGGAATTTTTGTCGTAAGTACTTCATTAATTTGTTTGTCAGGGGAAAAAAAATATTACCCTCTTTTAATGATCAGACTCTGCCCTCGACTTATTTTCACAATATAAATGTAGGATAATAAATGACGAATAAATTCACAATATAAATGTAGGATGATAAATGATGAATAAATTCACAATATAAATGTAGGATGATAAAGGATGAATAAATTCACAATATAAATGTAGGATGATAAATGATGCATAAATGTTGCACTCTCGAAATTTAACTCGTTATCGAAATGTCGCCATCTAGCGAGAGAGAGATGTACAAGTCATTACACATTTGAATGTATTGAAAATGCGTAAGAAAAAAGAAGAAGAAGAAAAAGAATAAAAAGGAAATGAATAAAAGAAAGAAAGACAGTAAGGGAGTCTTAATGATATTAATACATGACATCAAACATATAAGAATATAGAAATTCAGCATGAAAAAGTGTATTATGTGAACATTTTCCACACCGCTCACCTCACACTACTATATTACCCTAAAGTCTGATCAGTTATTTTTCATTATGAAATTGACTTATATTAAACCAAGAGTATGCAGGGGGGAGATAAGTAATCTGGTTTCTAATGCACCCCCAACAATTGCTTGAATTCACACGTTAAATGGCAGTATAATTCAGAATCATATACCCCCATTTACAGCGTGTTTATGCAGTTCACATTGATCGAGCATCAACTACATTATAATTACAATATAATAAATGCATTTATGCTCATAGATAATTTGTAGTAAGTTGGTGAATTTCTGAAGTTAAAATGCCCAAGCATTATTAGCACAATCGATAAAGAGTGGGGAGGGGACAAAATCACACTTTTGCTTTTGTTTTGTGGGAAACGGAATTAACTGATGCACCTAAAAACGCCAACAAAACCTCGAGTGCCATATATTGACAAGTTAAGCCCACATCGGCGATCAGTCTGCGATCCGATTTCGAAAGAAAGTGCAATAACACTTGATGTAAGCATTTGAACACTTAAAATAGTTTCGACTGAGGTTCTAAATAGTCATATAAATAGTAAAATCGATATTACGGCCTATTGTGCATGTAAGGCCTCTAGTCGGAGGAAAGGCCAAATCGGCTCCGAATCGTAGCGATGTCCTACGATTTTCTACGATTTGATTTGGCCCCTATTCCGGGTAGGAGGCTGATAACGCATCAACTTCCAATGCTTAGTGCTTATTGTACAAACCTGGAATAAGGACAATTTTATTTGTTTAAATGTCCATACTGAATGCTATTGCGATTTATTTCCAAAATCGGATCGCAGTCGATCGTATAGTGTGCGGTGAGTTCGCGGCACGTCTAGCAAAATGGGCGTGGAATTGAACAAAAGTAAGTAAGTTCTTTTAACACAATGAGCGATAATTTCTTATTTGAAACTTTACAAAGTGTGTTTTTCGCCCTACATTTTGAAAGGGATTGCTGCACAGTATTCGATGGCAGGAGAAGTCTTTTAAAATGTAACAAAACACCATTCGTCTTACACGATGTCCTTCGCCGTATCATTTTCTTGAAAAAGAACAAAGTCGATAATGGATTTTTTTTTTCAGAGACATCATCTATTCCGAGGCGTCTCATGGTATATCATTTTCTGTTCTCTTCCTTAAAATGGAAGACGGATCATTACGTTTCAGGGTTTGTTGTGAAAAAAATACGATACTCGATATTAAAATTCACCCTCCAGTCGAAGACTTCCGAAACAAGGACAGGTTCAGTTTTTTAATGTAAAATCTTAGAAGCTCAGACACATTGGTAGACAAATAACCTTGCCCATTTATCATTTCTCCTCCGACTTTTACGATTTAGACAAGTTTACATGTAATAAAGCTCTAAGCATGGCGTCACCATGCTTTAAGTAAAGGACACGTAGTTCAATAAGTACAAAAATGTAGTGTCGAGAAAAGTAAAGTTGGGATACATGCAATAAGGGTGTGAGGGAGTTAATATCATTCTACCATTATGGTAATAAAACATTTGTTTACTATTTTATGCTGATACCATTATGGTACATTAGATCAATCCTCTACACGAATCATACTTTTTAAAATGTTATTCAGTTTGAATACCAACTTGTGGAGTCAATTTTCACGGAACATAAAATTCGATATACAGTGCGTATTAAAATAAAGTACACACTTTGAAAATATCCTCCAAAATCATAATTTCACAATATCGACATGTTTTTTTATTCTTATATGATTATGGGTAAGGGTCTGTTCCAGCGGATGACACTTATGAATACTGACAATATTTTACGCTTGAGTGAGTACTGACTGCTTTTGTAAAACTCGCAAAAATTGGTTTGCGCAAAAATGCCTCAGTCTTGAATTTGATCAAAGTGCCTATCAGGCAGTGCCAGTAACTTCATGTTCTCTGTTAAGTATTGATAATTGATTTGAACAATCATTTAATCCTTAATCCTATATCTATCATCACACTCCCACCCCCATACACACGCTCAATGTTTTAATGCACACAATTCCATTTTTGACTGGAGCATGTCGAAAGGATGCAATCGCAATGCATTGCAGGAAGATGGAGCTAAAATGTTCAGTTTTCAAGAAGGGAGGGAGAATTTTTTTTATTCCTTTCTTTGTCCCATCTCTTCCAACCAGTTGCGGATGCGTCACTATCTGGAGCATGTCGAAAGGATATGGACTCTACTGCATGTTGATATATTTGACATGTACACGTTTAATTGAAGAAATGTTAAAACATTATTTTAATCAATAAATTTGTTTCTCTTTTAAATTGTTATTCTGCACACAAGGCGTTGTTTATGGGGTCATGTAACTTTTAAGAGGAATACAAATTCGAATAAGAAAATATGTAAATGTTAGGGTTCTCCTTCTGTTATTGCATTAAATCTTTCCAACACTCTTCAGGCAAAAATGGGTATAGATGCAGATGATTTGTTCTGGAAAGACACCACCTGCAATGGTGATGGCAGTGGTGGGGGGGGGAGGGGGCAGTGGCGTATCCAGCCACTGGGGGAAGCTGGTGTAGCTTCTTTTTGAAGGCCCGGGGGAAAAACCAGTACAACATGCTATGCTCTGATGCTTGTACAAGAACGGAGCTGTCAAGATTAACCCCTGTATTGGGAGCCTCCCGCCCCTCCCCTTTATCAATTTCTGGATACTATAGGTATATAGGGTTAAGGATTGAATGACTGTTCAAATCAATTATTGATACTCAAGCGAGAATAATTATGCAGTTACCGATTGATACTCACTTTGATCAAATTCAAGACCTTGGCATTTTTGTGAGTTTCACAAAAGTAGCCAGTACTCACTGAAGAGGAAAATATTGTCAGTACTAATAGTGTCATTCGATGAAACAGACCCTAACCCATAAATGCAGACCAAAAAAAACACCATATCGATATTGTGAAATTATGATATTGGACGATATTTGCAAAGTGTGTACTTGTTTTTGATACGCACTGTAGAACATCCTTGCAAAAATTGGTACAGCTCCGCTGCTAAAATGAAGTATTCCTCCTTCTCACGCTGTCTTTCTACCTGTCTCGCTATTTTCAAATTACTATTCTGTATTTCTTTCCGTTCTCTTCTTGTCACCACAAGGAGGTTTGGTTTAAACCATGGTTTGAACCCCCTCCTGGGTTTTTTAAGCGTACGTGCGCACGGAATCCCATCCAATCATATATTTTCTTTGAGCTCGCGCATGGGCAATGTGCGCTTATTTACGCTTATTTTAGTACGCTTACGGAGGTTTAAACCTTACCCATGGTTTAAACCTCCTTTGTGAATTCGGGCCTCTGAGTCTCTGACAGGCTTTCATTCCTCACTGTCCATCAGTCTTCTACGTCATCGCTTTATCCCCCTTCATCATGCAACTGTTATATATTCTATTCTCAGCATATGTCACAAGTCTCTTTATCACTAAGCTCCATCATTATCTATTTCGACTTCTTTTCGCTGATCGAATAATTCCTTCAGCGAAATATAGATCCGACAGTTTTAAAATCAATAAGAATAATACAGAAGAAAAAGTTACATATTTATCTGTTCGTTCTGCCATTTCAACGTTCATGGAAAATCAAATTTCGATATCGATATAAAATACCTAACTAACTATGCCGACTTTGCCCCAAGGAACTACTACATATCCAAACTGATTTGATTTGTTGTAGGGTTCTTTCTTTTGCCGGAGAGATATTGGAATCGAATACTTGAAGACCAATAATTTCTAATCATGCTTATCGAGAAATTGCTTCTTTTACGGCGTTATAGAGAGGGGGGGGGGGGGGAGAAGACTGTTAACGATTCTATCATAACTCGGTACTTGAGAAATGATAAGAATTTTCTTTATTTCATCGTTTTGTTTTACGTTTTGATTGCGGTTAAAGATTACCAAATGTTCTTTTCTCGTGACCCAAAAACGTCGTTCTAATTTAGAGATTCGCATCGTCTTGAATTCAGGGCATCCCGGAGGTTTGAGCAAACATCCTTTTCTAACCTATTGTGTACATGAGAATTTTCAAAGAAGACAATCTCGTTCTTATCAAATATGGATCCAGGAACTAGCCCTGGAGCATCGAGTGTTCAGGAGAACTCCTCACCCACGACACAATTTCGATCCAATAAGCGCCGACAGGTGATTGAATATTTTAAAAGCATACTCTAGAAAGGAGGATTCAAAGTCATGTCGACTGTGTTTAGATATAAGTTGAGTTTTGGTCATGCGATTTCATTGTGAAAGAAATTGTACAGTTCAAGCGTTTTGGAAAGGTTGATTATGTAGTTCATAAAAGTTGGTATATACTGCAGGGGTTTTGGAATCATCAAAAATTAGAAGAAATTGACTCAATCTGGGATTACACACAATCATGTGGCATGAAATTATGGTCGAAATTTTCAGCTATTTCTTGTCAGGTTTCGAATAATGGGCCATTGAAGAACAATCCTTTTCAAGGAACATTTCTTTTATGATATTCCTGCAAACGGACATGAAAGAAGGAGAAAGCTCACAAATTACGTTTACCAGAACTCGACATTGTCTTTAAACTGTGATCATGGTGATAGGCATTGGACAACTCCTATGGGAGGAGTCCGAGGAGTTTAAATAAATAATTTAGATAAATCTGCAAAGTAAGCAAGGATTACTGAGAAAGTCTGAAGAATAATGGGAGTGTATTACTGGGGAAAATCCCTACATAGGGCGCTTTTATGACGTCACTAGATAAGGTATATGGCGGTAATTGACCTAGCAAGCAGAAGGGTTGACGACATTACATACTTCTTCGCTACAAGTTTTTTCTTTCTCTCTCTTTGTCTCTTTCAAGATGATTTATTATTCTATTTCACTTACATATCATACATAATTTACAAAAATATAAAGAATACAGGCAATGCTTTTAAAACTATAATAATCATGAATTCTGAAAAAAACTACAACATATCAATTATATAATTATATAATAGTACTACTGCTACTAATAATGATTTTTTTAAAAATAGGAAACAAGAAAATCAGGCCATGTAATAAAGCTATTTTAACGTTATCAATGTTGTTTTCTAATGGAGATTATTTGGCAAGTTGGCTATGCATTTGTGATGTCATTGCCACTTTTAATCAGTTGTTTTGTATAGTTTATTTCAAAAATGTCCTACTTTTCCCAAGAGACTGATATCTCCACCTACATCCGGGTTTCATGTATGTTTGTACATGTACATGTATGTTCTATAATAGAATATGTCTTTTTCTTTCAGAAACACTAAAAAGGGGGATTTTGTATACAAAATTGAATATTATCAACATACAAAGTCAACAAAATGTTTAAAAGTTGCATACATAACGAATGCAATTAAAGGAAAATTAACCCTTTCATAGAAAGTTGGCTTGGATGAAAGCAGAAAAATCAGAATCATATAAAGCTGAGATCACTAATGATATGGGGATCCTCTCATTGGCAATGCGGTCGTGATGTATGATATTTACATGAAGAAATTCCTCAATTGTTTTGTAAATAGATTATTCAAAGTATCCCTTTTCTCAAGTCTTGTGGTGAAACATTTTAGTGCGAGTTGTTTGTCATGGGAGGACATGAACAAATATGTTACCCATAATGCATCTGACAGGGACATAAAGTCTGTACTATCACTGAAATGGACAAAAAGGATATTTTGGATGAATGGGCGGGTTCTCCATGTATGACATCACACATATTGACCGCATCGCCATACCATTTGATTTCAGCTTCCAAACATCCACATATTTTTTTCTTTGCCCGATTTTTCTCAAACATTCATTATTCTCTGATTTTTCTGCTTCTACTCAATTCAAATCTGTTTAAGGCAAAGGCAATATGAAAGCAGTTGCTACGGGGCAAGTTTTCACATAAAAGCGATGAATGAACACTTTGTTGAAACAGAGAAGTGGTGAAACCTCAAGCATATAATCGTTTAATCGGGAATCATAAACTATATAATTTGTATACATACACACACATACACACGCACAAACACCAACACGTTTACATGGCTTTACTTCCGAGGACAACTATTGTTCCTCTATTGTTACTCGTCCTCGGACAGTCGACGGAATAAGGCATAAATTCATTGTTCGACGTTCGAGGACTATTGTCCGGCTTCCGAGGACCATTGTTGTCATGATTTTTTTTTTGTTCTCTGTCCGAAAATGTCCTCGGACATAATGCATAGACACACGCACCAACACTCACACACACACACACCAATACACCCACACTTTTTATTTACTTTGTTTTATTCCTTGATTCAGTTTTTCAAATGAATATCACAAATTATAAAGCATATTACACAGCATACAAATTATAATAATTCCATAACATGCCATCCATAAATAAACAAAGTGCAAATTAGCTGAACAAGGTATAAATTAAAACCAGAAAGGTACGGAATTAAATCATATAGGGCAATTTTATCAATGAATATAATTCTTTTAAGCTGTTTATAATATTATAGTGTATATATCCTCCTTTCGTCCAACATTTAAAATAATTCCACTTTTGTAGATGTAGGCTTAACTTATTTCGAGCTATTGCTTTTTACGTTCATTATCTCTACTTTCTAAAAGTGCATTATATATTTCTTTCTTTGATGAAGGCGTTCCTATCTCGCATTGTATATCATTTATTTTAGTATGATAAGTATAATTAAGTGCTTACTGTACATATGTTTTTTTTCCTGATTTTCCATCGAACCCAACTAAAATTTCCTCCCAATTTAAAGTATCTAATTGCAGTAATTTCATTTGTTTCCCAATTTCTCGTCATAATTTTTTAACAAAGTGACACTTCTTGACTAAGTGATGGTATATTCCAATTTCTTTCTACAGAAAGAACACAAGTTAGATGATAAAAAGGCAAAGTGATACAGATTATCATTACAATATAGGATATTATAAAACGGGTTCAAGACTGTAGCCATCCTGATTGGTCAAATAACACCATGTGACCGTGCAAAAAAGTGATAACACACGGCAAAATGGCTCTAAACCACGGCTGAACTGCGCGTACGCGTACCTCTGGTGCGTGCAAACTTAAAACGCAATGAAATCGCGTAGTTTAATTGTCATTTTAGCGCAGGGATTACATGCGCGCACTGAAACGCGCATGAATTTTGTTGGCTGCGCTTCCTTGATGTCATCCAGGAAAGCAAATGGCAGCCTCCATGACTGTGCGATCGACTCTTGGCGTTTCTATGGGGTTCGTAACCATTTTTATAGACTTCATAATCATATTGCCGACCCGTTTTATAAAACTATTAATACGTGGTTGTGAGTTCGTGCATTAGTCCCGGGGGGGGGGGGGGGGGCACTCAACCCTTTTAAGATGTGGGTGTGCCTCGGCCAATCTCAAAACAGGAGGCTAAGGAGCTAAATGGTTAATTGAGGAAGCTCATTTTTGAGGGTCTAAGGAGCGAAAGGGCTCATGGGCAGAGCTAATGTTGAGGGTCTGAGGAGCTAAAAATTAGTTGGGAAATCCCATTTTGGAGGGTATCGGGAGCTAAAACTAAAAGGTTCATGGTCAGAGCGAATCCGTGAAAGTGTAAAAGCCCCTTTAGTGAAAATCGCATATCATGGGAGCGGCCCGAGAAGGTTGAAAATGGGGGACGTCACAGCGGCACAAACATGTGTGGGCATTAGTGCGATCTGGCAACACGAAGGTTTTTATCGTGGTGTACTATACGCACGAGGCGCCAGCCGAGTGTGTTTGACACCACGATAAAAACCTTTGTGTTGCCAGATCGCACCAACGCACTCCCAACCATGTATTATCTTAAACTGAAATTCACGTAATTTACCATCTAAAATTCACAGACACACGCGCGCGCGCTCACACATCAGGGACCAGAATAATAAGACATGGGGGGGGGGGGGGGCTCTGAATCCCTCGGTTCCGCTGCCCGTGCACACTCACGCACACGTGCACACACTTAATGACGACATAGATAAAAACTGAAATCATCAGTCTTATAGTCTTTTCACAATAATTAACGTGGCTATAAGCGCCTTCTATTTTCGTCAAGTACACCTGTAAACTTATACCTGTCTAATCTGGAGCTTTAGAAAGAAGATTCTGATGCATTATGGCTAACTCAATAAAGTGACATCAGAACCGGACAGAGGCATCAGTTCGAGGAAGCGGAGGGCAGGGGAAAGTTTTCCCCAATTGTATCAGAATTCGTGTCCACAGAACGCATTATTAGAATTAATGCGTTTGATTGCCCCACCACCCCCCCCCCCCCCCTTCATCATGCAGACGAATGGACGCCTCTGGAAAGCGGATTATCTTGAATTACCCAGTAGGAGTTAGCATGCCAGGGGTGTAATGAAATATTCATGACGATGTAACATCTATTCAAAATTCGGTAACCGTAGGGGATCTTCTATCGCCTAAGTCAACCTTAAAGCACTTGAAATCCGAGGATAGAATAGTGCTAGAGCTGAAGATACAGGGTAAAAAAGGAGTTCTTTTATATACCGATTGCTCAAAGGACTCGGGGTGTATTTGCGAAGAAGTCACAAGAGATAAATTTGTTGCCAAACAATGTCAATTTAGAATCGATGCGGTGGGTGTAGGCTGCGGGCATTTTTAAGCCGCGCCTTGTCGCTTGTCGTGATTTGTATTTGAAAACATACAGTATAATATCCATGATAACAGTTTTTGGTCACAGAAATGGTAAAGAATTAGAAAAAGGGGAATACGTAAGAAAATGTCGCAGGGAATAAAAAGAGGTTGAAAAGAACTCTATGAGGAAAAATAAAACTAGTCGTTGGAAAGAATTAACGATGATATTAAGTATAGCAATTTGGATAGAGGGAAAGTCATGAAACAAAAACGAACAGATGATAAAAACTTATGCTTAATATAAATGTGTCGAGATAAAGGAACACACATAATATGCAGTAGATGAAGACAAAGGGAAAAGAGAAAGGGGGAAAATAGAAATGAGAAGTTGTACAATAATAGGAATGAAATAACAAGGACATGAATTAAATTTGAAGAAGAAAATGAGACAGTAGGCCTTCAGTAGAAACACACACACAAAAAAAGGACGAAGAAACTTCTAAGAATAATGGAAAATTTGCGCACAAATATCAGTATACATGTACCTCCAAACGGCCATACAAAGAGGAGAAACCTTAGGGTATAATTGATCAAGTTCCCTGCTCCTCTCGCCTGTACATCGGAAAACGTTATAGGATAATTCATCAAAAACTTGATACCAACTTTCTCTTCCATTATAGGCAGTCCATGTACCCTTAGCAGAACCTCATGTAATAAAAACAAATTAGGTTGTTCGATTGAACGTTGATGAATGATTTTGTGTCGAAGATTTTTCAACAACTGGTGATCAAATACCTTAGATTTCCTGAAGGTTTATGTCAGTATTATGATCTTCCATGTCGATTACATTAAAGCCCTCAAGGAGACAGATTGATACATACATTATGCTATGGTCACAACTGACCGTGCATGTCCGCAGCCATGGCAGCTGGGATCTGCTGTGGGCCAACTCCTGCGATTCGTATGTCCTTCGTTTGTCATTGTCACAACCGGTCCGGTCGTGCACCTCTCTGCATCTCCTCTTGGATATCTTGCACCCTCCTCATGAACATACCCCTCTTACCTGCAAGAACTCCTGAGGCGAACGTATGAAATCATAGCCCTGAAGTTTGTTCTATGGAATAATTTGAAACACATAGGAGATTCGATAATATTATTCGAATGACTGTGGTTAGGGGAGGAGGAACATTTTTTTTTCTTAAAAAAAGATGGGGTTCGGGAGAGACATTGCCCTCAAAGGATATGCAGGTGTGAGGGACATCTCAAAAAATCCTATGAGAAGTTTTGCCAGACATCATTGTCTCATGATCTCATATGTTGATATTTACCCATCCCAATGGATCAATTCTAATCCTCAGGCGAAAGTTCTCCTTTCTTCTCTTTGCTGTTGTGCTGATTTTGTTAATTACATTCATTTTATTCGAAAAATAATGAAGACAGACTAACCTTTGCCCTTTCTTTTCTTAAGCTGATTATATACTACCAAAGGTGGATAATGAATTAAAATTTGAAATATTTAATCAAAAAGGTATTAAAAAGTCATCAAATATCGTCAAGGAAAATGAAAACCTGCCAGTAAACACACCAAAAACTGAAGTAAGCCAGCACATTTATTGAAAACATGACATCTGTGCGGGTTTTCGACCAGTCGAAGGGTTCTAACTTGGGGTTTAGTTCATCAGATTAAATGATTCACTAATTCTGGGAAGACATACGAATCATCATCACTCTTGTATGCTTTGGTTGATTGACTGATTAAATTAACATTTATTTCCTTCTCATCGGAACAATGTTATAAAAAATGTGTAGCAATGAGGTGAACATATAGTATAATACAGTAAATAATTCAGAAACAGAAGGAGGCGAAAACCCGGAAAGGAAAGCTTGTGTTGGGAACGCCCTTAGCAATTACACACAAGTTACAGAAGAACATCATCTTATGAGTACGAGTTTTGCATATACAGAAGGAATCGATTACAGGGAAGAGAGAAAATTCAGTAATGTATGCAAATTTTATACATACCTTTCAAACAAAGGTTGCTCTTGACAACCTAAAAGCTCGCCGGGCATAGCAAAAAGTAATGTATGCAGACTGGATTCCAAGCATCGAGGGTCATTAAAAAGCAGGTTAATGGAAGAGCTGGTCACTAGGTGCTCAGAGAATAAATGTGCATAAATTTGTATACATTACAGCCTTCTGTACAAGGTGTCTACAATGACATCATCAAGGATTGCAGTTACTAGTGCACTAGAGTACTAATATAATATCATTTTAAAATAGACCTGTTTACTAAGTGATTCAAATTTTATGCATACTTTTGAAACAAAGGTTGTTCTTGACAACCTGAAAGCTTGCCAGAGGCTTGCCAGACATAGCAACAAGTAATGTATGCAAACTGGATTCCAAGTATTGTAGTTCATTCATTAATAGCAGGGTAATGGAATACCTCGTTACTAGGTCCCCAGGAAAGAAACATCCATAAATATAAATCACTTAGTAAACAGGTCTATTCGGCTGACAACACTGTCTCGAGGAGTATACCATGTTACATAACACATTTAAATAACAGATTCGCCCAGCTTAGGAACAGCTGAGGCATGTACGTAAATGATCAAAAGAAATAAATGGTTTGGCATTGTAAAGTTCGAGTAGTATGGTTCGGTCAGAATATAACATAGCTGACTCGATGATGAGGGACTTCCATGAAGCTGTAATGATGCTGTCAGGTAGTTAGCACATTAGAGTCTATCATCCTGATTCTATGTGTAATCACGCAGTGCCGTAGATAAGGGGGAACGAGGCACAAGCTCCTCCCCATCGACTGGCGCAAAGAAAGAGAAATTTGACCAAAGCTGGAAAGGAGCGTGTTAGAAAAGCTTTTTTTAAAAAGACCCCTAAACGAACAAAACATTTATATGAAATACTATGAAATACTATATGAAAGAGTATAGATACAAATATTTATAGCGTATTTGGAGTGTTTTTGGAGTCTAATCCTCCTTCATTCTACTCAAGATCTTATAGATTCAATTCAATTCAATTCAAAAATGTGTCGCAGCCAAAAGCTGAATAAAACATGTGTACAATATAAACTATCAATTACAAAATTTAACAAGAGCGAAAAAACTACTACCAGTAATACAAGGTATAAATACAGTAAATGAAAGTCAATCAAAGAAGTAAGCAAATTATAAGATACATCATTGAAATACGTTAAACATTAAAGAAAATCGAAAGGTACACAAATTATATTCGTCACACATATTTTACATGTACTTACATGCATCTAATAACAGATTAACAATGTCTTCATGAAAAGAGGTATAGAGCCAGGTAATGACAATGAGACAATGATACAATGAGGTTATGAGATGGTGAGAGGAAAGGATAGCGTGGAAATAGATGAGATAGGAAAGAGAGTGAGCACTGGCATTGGAAGACTAACAGAGAGAGAGAGAGAGAAAGAAAGAGAAGGGGTGAAAGGAGGGATACAAAGGATGAAGGGTGAGGCATGGTGACAAATGAAGTAATGGTAGAGAGAGAGAGAGAGAGAAAGAGAGCGGGAAGGTGTATAAGTGGAAGATAAAAAAAATACATTGACAAATAATATTTCAAAATTATATTACATATATACATAGAAATTTCTACTTAGATATTCCATGGGTATAATTTGCGAGAAATTCGAGTTTGAATATAGAAAATTAATGGGTAGCTCAAGATACCAACCATGCCAACTAGTTTGTGTAAACAATGTACGTGAGATTAACATAAGGAAAGAATGAGTAGAGAAAGAGAAGCAAGAGAGGAGATATGAAGATATAATCAAAGAAGATCTCAATTCAAGAACTGTAGAAGAGAGAGAGAAAGAGAGGGGTGGAGGGAGAAAGGAGTAGTGGATATTATTGCACAGTACATAAATAGGTCATAAACAGTAATCATTCAGAAATTAATAATTGCATAGAATCAATGAAATTACATAATAAATATAGAACAGCTAATACACCGAGTGGGAACGAGGCAATATAAAGCAGTGAGCAGGTATGTCCTAAAGATTAAATAAATTGACCAATAAAACTAATAAAACTTCAAGGAGGTCAGTTCTAACTAATAATAGCAACTTGATAAATGAAGTTCACCTAATTCTCATTAAGTAGGTCTATGAGGTAAGGTAGGGGGCTATTTCGGAATCGGCTGGTCTTACATTTGAATTGGTCAAACCTCGGTATTTTCCTTAGAGAAATATCTATATATATTATATTGTACCATCATGAAAGAGGGCGCCTTGCCTATATAGCTTCACAGATAACGATGCGCTTGGAATGTTTTAGGATGTACCGAACCAGAAGGGCGTTAAATTAGTCATATATTTAAAGGGAGTGGCAAGTCGTAATCCATGGGCCTGACCAGTTGGCCTGACTCGGGGAAATTCGGATACAATCAGGTCCAATCGTGCGCTACCGAAGGAATGTTATTGCCGGATTCCTCGCGCGATCGTTAACTCGAATCCCTCCGTACGCAACCGACCAATGAGATTCAAATACTGGAATAAAGAACGCGCGATCTTGTTTACTCAAATTTCGGTCAATGTGCGAACTTTTATTAGCTGCGCGCGATAAATTGAAGTCGCTTTGAACTTTGATCCAGAGAAAGGAGCAGCCAACTGTAAAAGCGCCCATAGATTGCGACTTTGTCGCTCCCTTTAACACAGAGTAAACTCATTTCTGGTGCTCAACAAAGTTGCGAGTTAGGGTAGCGAAAGGTAGTGAAAACCAGCATGAGCCACAACGCAGGGTGATGCATGAACTGTGTGGCGTACAATTGACACTCCGAATTCCTGTGGTCCCTCGATCACGTGATCTATTCATGGCGTCTCAGCAGCAAGATTGATTCGGTTGGATGTAATTTCACGATGGGTTGACCTTCTTACTTGTTGTGTAATCATGACGAGAGCGTATCATATTGCATTTTCTCTTTTTGACGAGAGATGCTTTTTTTCCCCTTTTGGTAATACAATATTTTCCTAAAACGTATTCTTATTTTTTTGGAAAACGCAATGCATATAAACTCAGTTATTATACATGCACTTCTCTAGAAAGATTTCACTAATGCGATCTTCTATTTGTTTTGTTAATCGTCGTCGGGTTTTAAGATATCATTTCACAATCTATTAGCCTACGTTTTGCTTTCCTTTAGCTACATCTCGTGAGACACTAAGTTCGCTTATGTGCAGAAAAGAAAGAAAAATAGCTGGAAAGGCCTTTTCGTTATTCCATATCCAAAGAATGTTTTTATAGGCAGATTAGATTTTTTGAAAGCAATATATTCATGTCTTGATTGTAACCATTAATCAAACGGAAAGCTAATGACAGTTGCAGATATGTATATATGCATGCTATGACAACATTGCATCTTTTGAGGAAGAAAGCAATACATATAATACTACACAAAGAACATTAGTTAGATTGATTACCTAAATTACAAACAATGAAAACCTATTCACATTTTGCCACTTAGTTCGATTGAGTTGTGAAATAATGGATGAAACTTTTTAACCCTACAAAAGTATTGACATTATTTCTAATGATTATTTCTAAATTAATACTGAAGGCCTGTTTAACTCAAATATCGCAATTTTATAAACAACCAATTGATGCAAAACAACTTCCACCGGAACATGATATGATATGAAATGGTTTTTAAAGTGTACCAATCACCAACAAATATTTTGCTCTGTATGTTAGAGGTTCCATGTCGCTATACTATAGTCTAAAAAAAATGGACTTTAAATATTAATTCCATAAAAAGATATTGCAAGCTTAATTACACTCTCTATCACCGTTAAAGCGACTCGTGAGCAGACTACTTAACGCACCCGTACGCGCTCTCCTGCAAGATTCGAGCTCGCGCGTAGCCAAACTCGGAGTTCGGTTCCGCCTGCACCTTCATGTTACATTTATTTCCTTCATATTACTTAACTGTTGACCTAGAGAATGCCAGATAAAGTTCTTTCTATCAGTACACAAATTATTTTTTTCAGGTGATTGGTACACTGTCTTTAACCTGGGTAGCCAGATTAATATTAATACTGCTCTTCCTGCGGGCCCTACAGTTATTATCACCCCAGCATTGCCAGGTACACTTTTACACCTGCGTCGAGAGGGACAAAATTTAATAATAGGGAAAACACCTTGTCCAAGAATGTAAGCACTAAGCAAGGATCGAATCCAGGACCTCTGGAAATCTCATACGATGGGTTCCGGGTTCGATCCTCGCCAGGTGCTTACATCGTTTAGACAAGGTGTTTTTCCAATATTTTGTCCCTTTCAACCCAGGTGTAAATGGGCACATGACAATGCTTGGGTAATAACAATTGTAGGGCCCCCAGGAAGAGTAGTATTAATACTGTTATGGCTACCCTGAGTAGATAAGACCATAGGATAAGAAAAAAATTATTAAGAGCATTTACCAATGAATATACCAAGGTGTTCCCACATCGCGATGTTTAGATGTAAGTAAAATCGCAATGTTTTGACCGTAGTATGAATGGACCTAGATTGTTTTTTCTTATTATTTGTCGTCATACATGAACCAGAAAGTGTAATTAGAAAGAAGTAGACATAATCAAGGATAACATTCCACAAAGGGCTTCCCAAAGTTTTTAAGAGAACAAAACATCGTGAAAAAGCAATTTCCGCTGGCTGGGGCTCGAAATGTTCTCATCATTGTCCAATTTTCTATAGAAATAAAGTCATTCGATCCGATTCTCTACAAACCTTTGCGTTACCATGGAAACATCAGTCTCTCGATTACATACCATATCATGGCTTGTGTCATCATTTATCTCGATCAGATTCGAACTGCCGCAAGACTTTGTCTTTCATGAATATGTGTCAAGGGCGCCAACTTGTATCCGGTTTGTCTTTGTCGAGCTTTCTAATGAGGACAAGGGTACGTGAACTTCCAAAAACGGTTTCTTATTCTCATTTGTTCTATGTTGCTGTTTGTAATGGTAAATATTTTGACATAAAACATTATATGGACGTTAATTGCATATCTTCTTGTTATATTTTGTTGTTAGATTTATAATGAAGTAATATGTTTCGAACAACGGTTACTTCTTCCATTTCGCAAGTTATAAATTTTATGATTTATATTTGCATTTGCAACTAATTTTAATTCATTCTTTTTTTTTCACTATTCCCTGCATGAAAATTGCTGGAAATATGTTCCTAACTAGTTTCTGAGAAAACTTGACATTTGTTTATATATCTTATACATGCAATTACTCTAATAATTTTTTTCCATCTTTTCCTATATTAATTCTGTTACATCATTATTTTCGCCTTATACGTTTTTGTATTATGTAAATTTTGTACTACATGTATATATTATTTGTTATATTTTTGTATTACAAATTCGATTAAATGTTATATACGGACTTGCTCAAAAATAGCCTTGCCGCTAAAACTAGGTCTTTATAACGTGTTTTACTAACCAGTGAGAGAAAGGAATATATCGTTTATTGTTGTTTTTGTTAATAATAATAATAATAATAATATAATATGTCTTGTTTACCTAGGGTAGCCTCATCAGTACTATATACTGTTCTCCCTGAGGGCCCTGCAATCATGCTATTGCTCGCATCCTTGGAGGGCATATAGATTGTACAATAATGTACATTCATTGATATGTAACAGTAATTTGTCCAGAGCAAGGATGTCGAAACACTTGGGTTCTCATAAACATTCAACATATTATATTCTACTTTGTATGTAAACATCATTTCAAACCAAGGGACGGGAGTCTGAGAAAGAGGCAGAGAGAGAGAGAGAGAGAGAGAGAGAGAGAGAGAAAGAAGATGGAGAGAGAGAGAGAGAGAGAGAGGGAGGGGGTGATAATATACTCCGTGGAACCGGGGCGCCTTTTTTTTACTCAACTGTTTAGCCATTTTCGCGAAAGAATTCTAGAAGTGCTCCGTTGATAGAGTCTGAGTCGTTCGCACACACTGACGATCACCAGCGATGCACGGCGCTAGTACAACCAGGGAAGGGAAGATGATAGAAAAGGAAAAAACCAAGAAATTCATAAGGAAAGAGAAAAAGTTAGATTAAACGGGAAAAACGCAGACAAATATATAAGCACAGAATATAGAAAAGGAAATAATAAAGTAATACATAAGGAATAAGAAGAGAATAGATTAAAGGAGGAAAAACAAGAAATACATAAGGAATAAGAAGAGGATAGATTAAAGGGGAAAAAACACGAAAAAATGATTAATGAAAGAGAAGATAATAATTATAGAGGAGAAACCAAAAAAAATACTTAAGGAAAGGCAAGATGAAAGAGAAAAGGAAAGATTAAATGAAAAAAAAAAAGAAATTAGGTATTTTTAATTTGTTTACAAATTAAAAATTCCTCCCCAGTCAAGCTTCTTCGTTTACTAAATTAGGTATTGTTTGATTTTCCCATTCTATTATTCTCTTATCTGTACTTATATATTTCTTTGTTTCTCGTCCTCTATATAATCTTCTCTTTCACTATGTATTTCTTCATATTTTCTTTTAATTTGTCCTCTTCTCGTTCCTTACTTAATTCTTTGCTTTTCCTCTAATCTATCCTCTTCTCTTCCCTTATGTATTACTTTATTTTTTCCCTTTTATATGTTCTGTGCTTCCCTTAAGTATTTCTTTGTTTTTCCTTTTCTATCATCTTCCCTTCCCTGGTTGTACTGTTGTGCGCATAGCGCTGCTGGTGATCCTGAATGTGCGCTGACGACTTGGACTCTTTCACCAGCGCACTTCCAGAATATTTTCGCTAAAATGGCAAAACAGTTGTGCAAAAAATAGCGCGAACTGGGGGAGGGGCATTTGACCGCATTCCTTCCCCCTTTTTTGAGTAGACACGTTTCGTTGAAATGCTCATGCTCAGCCTCCTCCTCCCTCATTTTCAAAAACTCTCCGCAGGCCCAGCTCAGTTATAATCAACTGTTCCCCGCCTTTCATACAATCTAGACAGCATTACCTGACGCTGTAATCAAATTTCACATATAGCTTGCTTCGTGACGAAAAGCAGGAGAACATGATTATCTCTCTTGTAATGAAGGCCTTGGTGAGAAAACAAGAATAGAAGCAATTACTTTTATTGACTTAGGCTTGCTATGTCAGGGTGGACACAATTCTTCTACTTAATCATGTTAATGAGATTTCACATCCCTTTTTCGTGCCTAACAGCGGGAGAACATGATTATTTACCGTGTAATGAAGGTTTGAGTTTCAGTTTCTGGTTTCAGTTTATTTTCATATTTCACAATTTACATTTTACCATGTTTTCATAAAATGAATGGTACAAACGTGAAATTATTTTTTTGTCACAGACTGTACAGAATGTATTATACCTCATACAATTGTTTGCGTACAGTGTTAATTAAACATACTAAGCAAATTAAAAAGAAGAGTGAACTATGGAGGAGCATATACATGTATAGGTGAAAGCTATATGCTTGTTAGTTATAGGCTCCAAGGGTATAAGATTGTATAGTCTTTAAAAAAAGAAAAAAAGAAATGCATGGTTCCAGCAAATCAAGGTGTATATAGATAAAAATAAATGTAAATCTTCGCATTCGAAGAAATGACATTGAATATAACGTTTATTACTACGAGTGTATAACAAGTCACATTATTTGAGAGGTGTCGTAGTCGAGTGGTTTAACACTTGACTGGAGATGGGAAGGTCGTGGGTTCGAACCCCGGCGCGGCACTACTGTTCTTTGGCAAGAAATTAATCTACATTTGCCACTCTCCACCCAGGCGTTAAATGGGTACCGGCAGGAATTAATTCCTTGAATTCCTTGAATGCTGTGAGCACCGAAATCGGTAGCCTAGCTAGAGCTGGGGTAATATTGGAGCGCCTTGAGCACCATTCATGGTGGATATGAGCGCTATATAAATATCCAATATTATCATTATTATTTGAATAGATTAGCATTACCTATACGCCGTAGCAAGTCTTAAGAGAATGAATGAATATTATCAACAAGTTTTATTGACTTACACACAGAGAAATTTTTACAAAAAGTTATGTTAAATAGGAACTCCATAACTTTTTTGTAAAATTTACTTAACAAATGTTTTACAAAAATTATGTAAAAAATTATGTTAAATAGGAACTCCATAACTTTTTTGTAAAATTTACTTAACAAAATGTTTTACAAAACTTATGTAAAAAATTATGTTAAATAGGAACTCCATAACTTTTTTGTAAAATTTACTTAAAGTATTCGACGATAATTATGTAAAATGTCATGTTAAATATAGGTACTTAAAATTCATGTGTAAATTTTACCTAACAAACAATTCTACACATGTATTATGTGGTTGGGCAAATTCAGTTGCCCAATTGTTTCCTTTTTCCTCCAACCCAGGTAAAAAAAAAATAAACCTGCTTGTTATGTCTTTCTGGGTCTTAACTTATTAATCCTAACCTATCCTACTTTAAAGTAGATATTCAAAGAAAATCACAAATATGGCAATTAATGTATCACTAGAAACTGGGAAGCTTACAGATGGCAATCGTATAAGTTTTATGTCAACTGCGTATCTGGTGATTATAAAAACAACACAAATAAAAGCTCTTCTCAGCATCTGGAATATCCGAGGATTCGCCAGAAATATAGCGATGTTTTGATGTCGTCACACTCGGGATCGATCCTGCTTAAGCAGACGACGTCCTATACTGAATGAACGTAATTGCAATGCAATTATTTATCAAATTATAAAGAGTTTGGTGTATTTAAACATGACCTTATTTCACACCATTATAAAGGGAAAGTGAAACTGATTCTGATAGCTAAAACCGTTTGATTGTAAATACATAGGAGAAGGGTCAATGATCAATGAAATAAACCCCACTTTCAAATTGAAAAGCCCTCCGAATAATAGCAGGATGGTATTCGTTCCCTCTTGAAACGCCGAACATGCCCCGGTGCAAACAGCTGAAAATACAAAGGCGTCTTATTTTGTTTACAAGTGACTGATTCCTTTATTTTTTTAACGCTGCATTTTTCATCAAAATAATACCATACACGAAGTTAAGAGTGAGGCAACAGACTAACATTAAGACTGACGCTAGTGAAGGAAGAGAAATAAGTGAAGAGGAGATGACAAATTAGGCTCTGAAAAATGTGTAAGATGTTATGGGACATCGTCTGCTTAGCCAGGACTGGTCCAGGGTGTGTCGTCACATATCTCAGCAGCGTTCGAGGAGCTCTTCAGCTGCTATATCGGGGGCTGTATTTTACCGTTTTATAATTGATAATAATCATTACTTCAAATGTTTCCAAGCGTTGAATTTGGATAACCTTGTTTAATTTATGCCATCTATGCAATAATAAGTATTAAGCCAATATTTAAAATCATCAACGTTCTACTTTAAGCTATCCTATCCTAGTTGGTACATGTGTGTGTAATTGGGTTTTTACAGACGGACCGAAAGACGGACGGACCGAAAGACGTGACTCAGTATCGAACCTGGTTCAGTTTATAACTTCCCACTGGTAGCACGCCAGGCACACGCCACAACGCCCAGTTATATAAAGTCTAGTGCAAGCTCTTAAATACCCCTTATAATTTTTTATGCATTTGGTGACAGTTATTAAAATCGGGCCACCCCAAACCATACGCTACTGAAAATCATGAATATTCATATAATTGAGGGGAAAATACGAAAATGCATTTTTTACAAAACCGTTTGCAAAACATTTTACTTAATGGCGACAAATTACATTGTGCATGTTAAATAAACTTAATAGTCCATGGGCCAGAAACCGAAAAGGTCCCCCCCCTTAGGCACAATTTTAAATGATGTTTTTCTGTTAGCTAGGACCCTCAGCTATCAGAATCTGCTTGTTTGCCATAAAGTTGGTGGTGGGTGTGGCCACCAGGGCCGTTACCATGGTAACGGATCAAGAAAAATATGAATTTTAGGAAAAGTCATATAATTCCAATTCACGAATCTAGAAATACTTGGTAAGCATCCTAATATATGTATTTTAAGGTGCCCAATCGATTGCAACCATAATCAGAGCCATTTAAAGTCATGGGCGTGTCCAAAAATGGCCGTTACTATGGAAACGGTACCATAAAAAGCGGGTATTTTTGACAACTTTCTAAACTTATAAATATGAAATAGCCAAAAAGGTGCATGCACAAGCCTAAAGTATGTTTTTCTATTAGCTAGGACCCTCAGCTATCATAATCTGCCTATTTCATGTACAGTTGGTGGTGGGTGTGGCCTGTAGGACCGTTACTATGGTAACACATCAAAAATACTGGATTCTTAGAAAATACTGCATCTTTGTAATTCAATAGCTATAAAATATATGGTAAGTATCCTATTATGTGTATTTCAAGCTGCCTGATAGATTGCAATCACAATCTGAGCCATTTAAAGTCATGGGCGTGTCAAAAAAGACCGTTGCTATGGAAACGGTCCAACAAAAAGCTGTTATTTGTGAAAAAATCTGTAACTAACCATTACAAAATAGAAAGAAAAAAGTGTCTGCACAGTCTTTGATAATGTTTTTATATTAGTTATGACCCTCAGCTATCATAATTTGCTTGTTTGACACCAAGGTGGTGGTGGGCGTGGCCGCTAGGGCTGTTACCATGGTAACACATAGCGAAATACTGGAATTTAGAAAATACCGTATATTGGTCATTTAGCAGCATAAAATATATGGTAAGGCCTCTAATATATGTATTTCAAGCTTCCCCACTGATTCCAACAACAATCTGAGTCATTTGAAGTCATGGGCGTGTAAAAAAGGGCCGTTGCTATGGAAACGCTCCCCTAAATTGCTGATATTTGTGGAAAATATCTATGATTTATCAATACAAAATAGAAAACAACCGTCTGCACAATCTTAAATAATGTTTTTCTGTTAGCTAGGACCTTCAGCCCTCAAATTCTCCCTATTTTACATAAAGTTGGTAGTGGGCGTGACCACTAGGGTTGTTACCATGGTAACACACCAAGGAATTGAATTTTAGAAAATACTATATATCTGTAATTCAACATCACATAAACAAATTGTAACCGTCTAACTATATGTATTTTGGGGTGCCCGTTTGATTGCAAGTAGAATCAGAGTCATTTGAAGTCACCGTAATGTCAAAACATGGCTGTTGCTATGGAAACAGTCTGATAAAAATTGAAAATTTCAACACAAGACAAAGAACAAGTGTATGTACAGCCTAAAATGGTGTTTATCTGTCAGCTATCATAATCGAAAGCTTCCTAATAGCCACAAAGTTGGTTGTGGGTGAGACTGTCAAGGTAGCTACCATGGTAAGGCACCAAAAAACAAGAGTTTTAGAATAATAGATAGTAATAAATTTATCTTACTTACCCAAGATAACCACATCAGTAATATTACTGCCCTGCAACTATCATTGCCTTGTACACATTTCATACATCTGGGTCAAGCAAAACAAATGTGGGCAAAACATTTTGCCCAGGGATGTAAGCACCGATCAAGGATCGAATCCAAGAGCTCTCGTATGAGAGTGAAAGGCTTTCACCAATATACTGCAGTGCTTCCACCATGTATTTGTAATGTAACGAAGTACAATGTAGGCATCTGATTACACACAATTGAAGCTGCGCCTTTAATTCCAATCAAAAGCCGGATTAGTTTAGGTCAGTCATATAAAAATATGCCGTTGCTAAAGGAAAAGAATGATAAAAAAGCTAATACTGATTTTTAAGAAAGGGATATTTATGTATCTAAATAATGAATTATAAACAAGTGCAACTGTCCTATTGGTTCAAATCCAGATCAAGGCCTCATCAATCAAGATCATGCCTGGACAGTAGGACACTTGCTATGACAAACGAAGATGCAAATGTTCAAATAGATATGCAAGGTTTCTGAAAATCCATTGTATTTTATAAGCCAATTCATATTGAAAAGGTACCACTGTACTTAGAGATACTCTCATCTACTGTGTTGTCGCATTACAGTATTAACTTTGACCACTTGGTAGGTGTTGTACTGTGGCTGTGAGCACCAAAAGCATATCTTTAAAATATTGGCATTTCAGAAAGTGGCATTGTTTTAGTTTAACATTATTTTAAAACAATATAACAGTATAGACATGCTAGATATCTCCATTGCAAGCAGCCTGAATGATTGCATTGAAAATGTTAATCATTTATTCCCAATGATCATATCCAAATATGGTCGCTGCCAAGGCAGATTATGATCGAGAAATCTATATTTAGAAAATAGTGGCATATTTCTGTGATTTCACAACACGAAAGATAATGTTAGTGATGATATATTTTTATAAAGTTAATTTCTGACTGTACTGCTCACTGCAATTAATGTGTCGATTTTGAGTTCACGGTCATCTGTGAAATGATAACTGAGGTACATAAGTGTCCACACCCAGTTGACATGAGTGAAAGCTACTTGTATTCCACTTTGCCCCTTCAAGGAGTTCTATAAATGGATGTCATTAGGAATCAGAAGTTAGAGAGCATCCTTGGGATAGAGGTACGGAACATTTTCAGCAGAATTCCTCTTGCAGCAACACCCACTACTTTGGATGAGGTTGAGGATTACCCATCAATCAGAGTTATCATGAAGAACAGATACAATAAGGCATTGACAGACTTCAGAATTACATACCAAACTATACTAAGTAAATTTGAATTCCCTCTAGGGTGAAGTGAGGATTCACTCATCTTCGTCCTAACCATAGAGACATTACTCAAGTATTGCAAAAATGTATTCTCTTCTAACATAGTGGTGGAGGTATAGATGACACCTATATCTCCATCCTGAGTTCTGACTTTATTCTGCCAAACCAAACCGGGGGAGGGTTGGATAATCTCCTCACCATGACCTTCTTAGCATGTGATTCAAGCCAGATAAGAGTGCCTCACCATATCAGACTTGTAAGAAAGTCAACCAAGTTTTAATAAGAGAATACTCAGTTCAAGTAAGGCTGCAGAACGCCATAAAGCTGTAAAAGATAGATAGACAAACCCGCTGGTGTTCACTAATTTCACAATATTATGGACTTAGCCACTAAACTCTGCCAAAAATATACCCCATCCTTTATCCAACCATGCTTAAGGCAAGACAGTATTAGAGGAACAATCTCACAAACTATTGGTCATATCTCCTCTAAAGCCAAAAGAACTGCAGCTTGCCTGTAAAGGGCAACCAATATGTAAACTTATAGGTCTTATGGTCCCCAACACATCAAGTCCATGGCTAATATACATGTACCTCAATCATGCAAGTCATGAGAATGCTGAGCTGCAATTGCACCACAGGCCTTCTCAGTGACACTTTTGAATACCTTCTAGCAAATATAAAAAACTCCAGGCAGGTATCAACACTTTAATCCTGGACTTGATCTATGATGAGGCACCCAAAAATTCAGTTCTTTGGCCCTGTTTCTGATGAAGTCCAAATCCTAGACCACCTTGGCCATGCTGTTAATCCTTAATGAACATGCAGATTTATTATGGGTAGGATTAGGGGAAAATATGCTAAATTCTATTCCAATCCTCTCAGATTTATTTCAAGTAGACAGGTTTAGCTACAGACAGACAAGTTTATCATCTTATGAATATATTAGGTTCTGTGACTGAGGTGAATCCATCTATTAAGCCTCCATTGCCTCCCTCCCAACGCCAAGGCATATAGGTGGAAGCATAACTACTCAAGTACAGCTAACCAGTTAGGATCAGCTGTTGGTAGTGCAACGGTCCCCCACATGGACACCCACATCTTGCCCGGAGCTATCCGAACACGCGAACAATTAAAAAATGTCTTTGCAACATAATTGCTGCTGTGTAATAACAAAAATCTGTCACCTTTTTTTTTTAATTGCTCAGTTTTCATAATAATACTAGCATGGCAACAACCCTGTTTTGACATTACTATGGCCTTAAGTGATTTGGATTATGACTGTAATAACTCTGGCAGTTTATGATATATCAAGACCAATGTTTTGTGTTTTCTATTGTTGAAACCGAATATATATGTGTAATTTTCAAACAATTTCCAATATTTTGATGGTGCGTTGCCATAGTAATGGGGCTGGTGCTCACACCCACCATCGGCGTCAGTTTGAGACCAAATGGATAATAAGAATTATAATCCTGACTGTGACCTTGAAAGCACAAAAAAAAATTGCACTCAAAAGAGCTGCTTGAAATAGATGTAATGCCTACTAAATATTTTCACGTTGTTGAATTACACATATATGTTATTTCCTATCTTATTACCATGGTAACAGCCCTAGTGGTCGCCCAGTATCCACCTTTGTGGCAGTCAGGGAGGATATGATATCCAGGGTCCTAGCTAACGTACAGGGGGAAAAAACATCATTTCAGGTTGTGGAGACCCTTACTTTATAAAGTGCATTGGATAGTTACATATTTTTTCACTACTATTTATATAAATTCACCATAACATTTCTATAGCAACAACCATGTTTTGACATGACGGTGACTTCCAATGACTCGGATTTAGCTGACAGAAAAACACCATTTTAGGGTGTACATACACTTGTTCTTTGTTTTGTGTTGATTAGTTACAGAAATATACAATTTTTATCATACTGTTTCTATAGCAACAGCCATGTTTTGACATGACGGTGCCTTCCAATGTCTCTGATTCTACTTGTAATCAAACGGGCACCCCAAAATACATATAGTTAGATGGTTACAATTTGTTTTTGTGATGTTGAATTACAGATATATAGTATTTTCTAAAATTCAATTCATTGGTGTGTTACCATGGTAACAACCCTAGTGGTCGCGCCCACGACCAACTTTGTGTAAAATAGGAAGAATATGAGAGCTGAGGGTCCTACCTAACAGAAAAACATGATTTAAGATTGTGCAGACAGTTGTTTTCTTTTTTGTATTGATAAATCATAGATATTTTCCACAAATAACAGCATTTTGTGGGACCGTTTCCATAGCAACGGCCCTTTTATACACGCCCATGACTTCAAATGACTCAGATTGTGGTTGGAATCAGTGGGGCAGATTAAAATACATATATTAGAGTCCTTACCATGTATATTTCATGCTGCTAAATGACAAATATACGGTATTTTCTAAATTCCAGTATTTCGTTATGTTACCATGGTAACGGCCCTAACGGCCACGCCCACCATGAACTCTATGGAAAACAGGCAGATTATGAGAGCTGAGGGTCCTAGCTAACAGAAAAACATGATTTAAGATTGTGCAGACAGTTGTTTTCTATTTTGTATTGATAAATCATAGATATTTTACACAAATATAAGCATTTTGTGGGACCGTTTCCATAGCAACGGCCCTTTTTTACACGCCCATGACTTCAAATGGCTCAGATTGTAGTTGGAGTCAGTGGGGCAGGTTGAAATACATATATTAGAGGCCTTACCATATATTTTATGCTGTTAAATGACAAATATACAGTATTTTCTAAATTCCAGTATTTCGTTATGTGTTGCCATGGTAACGGCTCTAGCGGCCACGCCCACCATGAACTCTATGGAAAACAGGCAGATTTTGAGAGCTGAGGGTCCTAGCTAACAGAAAAATATAATCTAAGATTGTGTAGACACCTCTCTGTCTATTTTATACTGATAAGTTTAGATATTTTTCCAAAATATAAACTTTTTATGTTACCGTTTCCATAGTAACGGCCATTTTTTGACATGACCATGACTTCAAATGACCTAGATTTTGGTTTCAATCAATCAGGAAACTCAAAATACATATATTTAGATGCTTACCAGTCATTTTTCAAATTTCTGAATTAGAAATATTAGGTATTTTAGTAAATTCCTATATTTCCTTGATGCGTTGCCATGGTAACGGCCCTGGTGGCCACACCCACCACTAACTCTTTGGCAAACAGGCAGATTCTGATAGCCTAGGGTCCTAGCTACCAGGAAAACATCACAAAAAAATGTGCCTAAGGGGGGGGGGGGGGGGGTCTACGTTGGCCCATAGACTATAACGAAAAGGGTAATATTGCAAAATCTTTATGAAGAAATATCTTACAGCGTTATTTTGCAAGATTTGTTCTAATTCAAAACAATGACATCGATAATGCCACCAGATCAGACGAGCTGATGAAGCGTCCAGGACCGGACGTGAAACAGTCCGCGGAATTAATCCGTAAGTCCAGATGTAATAATTTAATAAATGTAGATTACTGTACATAACGTGTATTTATTAAAGTCGCATAGTATGTAGCAGTTTCATCTCCATAATAAAAGCTAAATGACACTAGTAATTGGTATTTTGTAACTCTACAGACAGTACAGGTTAAAAGAACAGTCCAAAAAGTGATGACATGCAGTGGAGATTATATGGTTGGAGAGCATGGATAATGGAATCATATTGTTATACCTAACTAATACTCTGTTATATGTTGATGAGCAGAATATTTGTCATCATTTTATTTTTGTACATACCTTCTATTTGACATATTATGTTATACTTCTGTTATACACTCTAAATATATTTGTTACATAATATATGTACATGTATAATGATATTCATTTATATATTTATGAACAGAATATTGATGTCAATCTATGATGTTTTATAAAAATTGAAATTCACTGTTTTTGGAGTGGAAATATTCTCTAAAAGTAGTAGAGTCCACTCTAAAAAGAGTCATTCAACTTCTTATTTGGAGTGAATTCCATTATAATTCAACTATTCGATTGTTAAGAGAGTAGAATCGCAAGTTTATACGTACCTTGGTATAAATCGTAAATTATTTTTTCTCTCATTAACATATATAATTTTTCTCAAAGCATTCAGAGATATTTTTCTGACACCCTAAGCGGAATGCTACAAACTCTGTCTGACTACTATCACGATCATGTCGAAATGTTCATCAGCTCAGCGCCTTTAATATAATCCTGTAGGCCGGCCTGCATGCAGTCCTACATCATACTTAGCTGAAAAGTAGGTTAACAGATCACGGTGGTCTGAAAATACTCCATGGTGTCCCATTTTCCCCTCGATCAGATTATCCCAGAAGTAATTCAAAAGATGGACTGCGATATAAATAGATATATCATTTTCTGATCAGGCCGGATCGATGACAAATGATCTTTAACAATAAGCGGGACTTCATATAATTGTCTGCTATCATGACAGTCATGAAACATGAGATAGACAGAAGGCCTAAATAATGGCAGGATCACTCTTTAGAGTATCTCTATTCTTCATTCCAAATTTGGTTATAAACAATTTGTCTGAACATGCTAAAAAAGAGATTTAAAAAAACCAAAACAAACAAAGAAACACAAAAACACAAAAGCCCTAGCTCATTATTAAACAATAATCAGCCTATACAAGATATTCATCTAGTGTATTATAAAGAATGATAGCAACATATTCTACCTCTGTTTGTGGTTAATAATAATTGTGTTATATTTTTTTTGCACGATACATTCATGCGATACAGAACTGCATGCGATATAATATTTATTAGAATCAATAAATTAAATGAAGGGGGAAATGTAAATGCATTACGACGATTCATGGTGGAATGATCATGTTCGAGTTTTTGTCTATTTCAATCAAATTAAATTTTTGCAAACAATGTTCATCGATGTAATATCTAAAAGACAACATCTTTGAATGCCTGTCTACAAAGATATAGATGGAGGGGGAGGGGGATTCAAAGAACAAATTAGCACTTCATTTTTTTTTTGCAAGCCTGCAGTCATATTTAAAGAAAATTATTGATATAATTCCATAGTACTAGTATCTCAAGAAATTTTATGCGCATACTGTGAACATCAATAGGCACTCATGCTCCCTTCATCATTATTTTTTAGACTCAAGTTTTAGTGAAATAATTTTGTGAAGAGGTGATGATTAAGTTTCCATCCATGGTCACTCCGGGTTTTAGATATGGCTTGTGGTTATTAGACCCAGTATCAAGTTCCATGTCGTTGGTGGCAAAGCGCCTCTTAGATACTTGAAATAAAGGCATGACCTCCTAAAATTCGAAGAATTCGATCACATTGTCAAACTGTCATCATTCAAGTGCATGGCCTCATAAAGTCTTATTTTCCTTAACTCCAAGCCAGGCTCACACAAGGCGTCATTCGTTTGGACCTCGTCAGTGCTCATATCATGTATACGGTCTTTTGTGCGTCATAAAAGAGTGATATCGTTTAAAATAAACGATACTTTTGATAACTGTCGGATGGTTTAATTTCTTTCACAGGCTCGATTAGCGCAGGTACGAAATGACGTCTCGTGTGACCCGGGCTTCATGAAGTGTGCCTATGAGTACATTATGTATTGAGATGGATAAACTGTCCTCGGAAACCTCTGACGCATCCAAGCTTTTTACTCAATTTTTCATAATATCATAAACGCATAAGAGTACCATAAGCCCGGCTCACACGATACGTCATTTTTATTGCGTCATGAAGCAATCAACACATACGCCAGTTATTGACATTACTGTTTGCAATCACTTTTTGAATGATATCACTCTTTCATGACGCACAAAAGACCTTACTAGTCACTGAAGCGGTCCTTACGTCAGCCAACGACGCCTCGTGTGAGCCGGGCATCATGTACATTTCATACGAGGCGTCATCTTGATCGCGCGTCATTACCTATGCCAATTAAGCCTATAAAAGTGAATGCACCGGTAATTCAACGTTACTGTCCATTTTGCATTCACTCTTACATGACGCGTCAATGACCGCGCCAGTCGTTGACGCAGTCCCACGTCAGTAAAATGATGCCTTATATGCACAGGACATCATTACTGGACATGCGCCGCATGCGGGAAGCGGAAAACCACTGAGTTTGAGGCGTGTACATTTCTGTTCGTTTTAAGGAACGGATCACAGTCATCACGATCGCAAAAGCTGCAAAAATCAACAGAAGACAATATCAGTAGCCAAGTCCAGCACATTATTCAAATGTGCGAACGTATAAAATGACTTATTACATAATCCTAAGATGATTTCTATGTAATATACAAAATGATATTAGAATTACCCTTGAGTTGATTTTCCAAAGTACTTGCGATTGTGTTATACTGTCTTACTTGGATGAACCCTTCCCGAGTAAAAAAACTGAGAAAAAAAAAGCAAGAGAAGAAAATTGGCCTTACTATAAGTGCGACAAAGCATAATGACTCTGGCAGTATGAAAAAGTACACTATAGTCACGTGTTAAAGTCCGCACGTGCCCTGCTGCAAGTACCAGTATTTTTTTTCTATTCATCCTCTTTCGAGGAACTTTATCATTTAACATGACAATTATCTACGATAATATAAAATTCATAGAGTCATATCATAATACATAGTGTGAAAACTAAAATGACATAAATCATGAACTAAATAACTGACGATACTTTTTCAACTTGGTTTGCGTGGAATTTCTTCTTATTACATATCACACTAAGATAAGATCGAATTTCTACTTTTAATTCTTTAAATAAATATGAAGCATGCATCGTGTGATTTTTACTACCAAAACATTCTCTGATATAATTTCTACAATTACCAGTATAGCTACAGACAACAACAGAAATCAACTCCCACAGAAACCATGTTTTTATTACGTTATAAGTAAGTATGTTGTTGGCACATTAGCTCATCGATTAGGCCACTGATTTTTCGTTAAAGGGCAGGTCAGACCCCAGACCCGCTCTTTAGGTTGATTTTTCGAAAGTCTTGCCATCGTCTTAGACTTTAAACATAATTTATGTATTTGCATAGAATGGGACAAAGATCTTGGATGAGCCCAAGGTGGATTAAGTCTGAATACCAGCAAATTGAAAAGCAACATCATAATACTAGGTGAATCAACTATGAAGATATCAAGAAGAAATTCCAATTTGATCAGCTTTAAGTAAAGTCATTAGTGTTATGGTATACACGGTCGTACCATGATCTTATAGTCTGTTTTGAATGCATATTACATTTCGAAGATTTAAGAGAGTTATTAGTATCGTCTTATTCTATAATCTCTATATATTACTTTAGAAGCGATGTGAGATTGGTCTATAAGACCAAAGTGATACCTTGTAATGTAATGTAGATTATTGATATTATGTTACAGTTATACACTTTGCGGAAGAGTGCTTTGACGATGAGAGATACATAAGGTTAAAACAAAATTCCCTTCATTACATGAGCACAGCATAAGAGTGTATTGACTGATATATTAAAGTGACAGTGAATTGAAGCTCCTAATGGCGCCATCTTTCAACAGGATTTGATAAGTGTCTGTGTCTCTGATTTTCCCATCATTCCCCATTCTAGTTTGTAGAAGCTTAGAATGTATCTGTATGCAATTTTACACATGTGCAACGTCAAAAATAATAGTTTGCAATATGAAATGTACCTATTTACCAAACAGCTGTTTGTTGAAATTCAAAATAAACTGCAATTAATTTTCAAATTATAATCTCAATTTAGCAGTTACTGTAAGGTGGCGCTGTTCAAGTTTTGCCAGTTTAATGCCATTGTAAAGTATAGGCTCCATGTTGTATCCAGTTAAAGTTCATTTTATTAACGCACATATCCAACAATAATTTGGGGTGTTCATATAAAGAGTGGCGTATCTCGAACTATGCTGAAAGAGGGGAAACTGAAATCGGGGATCCATTATTAGTTAGCAAGAATTTACAATGGTTTTCCGTGCTGTTTTTTCTTATTAGGAGGTATCGCATTAAAGCCCTTTTTAAAATTGAAAGCAGTAATTAAAGGCATTCCATATTTTCCTAACACGACGTCACCTTTCAATTGCGATTCAGTTTTTGCAAAATAAGATTATAGTTAATCTCATTAGAACAATATCTTGATGCCATCTGTCTGCGGGCGAGTGAGCAAACCATTTTTAGGCATTTTATCATAATTAAAGTTCTCTGGTGTATGTATCTAGTATCCATGTAAATCAGCTTGATGTCGATTTGATTGATGGGCATTAGTTCAGACTAAATTAATTCTAGGAAGGAATAAGTAATGCTAGTGTGCACTGTAATAATGTATTTTAAAATTCAATTATAAAAACAAGGATCACGTGATCCCAATTACTTCTTGAGAGTAGAGGCGCCAAGTTCATTTCGTGTCCCAGATGTGAAACAATTTCGGATGTCATGTCCCGATATTTTTCAATAAAATCTCATGTCATATAACCTTCAGATACAAATATTGAAAACCTTTCTATTATTGGTGTCCCTTTGCAGCCTTCCTTTAAAGTAATGACTACTATATTAGGAAATACCAAGAGTGTTCGGGGTCATTTCTGAAATTGCGTTTCTCTGTCGGTTGTTAAGAGATAGAGGGGATACATAGGCGTCGGATTTTTAGGAGGGTGAAGTTGAACATGTTGTTCTCCGCAACCATACATACATACAATCATACATCATTTATTCACGTCTCTAAAACAAAAACAAAACAGAACAAACAATTAAACGAAATCAAATTAAAAAAAAATAGATAAACACATCCACCCACAAGCATACATTTCTAAGAAATAGCAACGCATATTAGGTAATATCAGTTAATTATTGGTCAGCTCTCTAGGAGAGGACATTAAATGTTTCATAGGGAAATAAAAATTTCTTATTTCCCTATGAAACATAATGGACTGCAAGCTGAGCACTGTCAGATAAGTCCAGTAATAAGTCACGTTCTCGAACAGTAACTTATAAGTAGGTTATATATGAGGGTTCGCTGCAATATTTTTTTTCCTCGAAGCTAAATTCATCTGATGTCACCGTTTACGTTGGGTTTGAATTATGATATTATACAGTGACCTTTAGCACATTTGTATAAACCAAGCGTGCTCCGTACTTTAGTGGATTTCTGAGTAATCTATATAGATAAACAACTAATCATGTAAGGAATTAGACGGACATTTTTTAATTCTCCATGGATCTCGTTCATATCTAATTTGTTCATATGATAGGGGCACTGCTGATTTGATTTTTGGAAAGAATATCTATGGGGGGAAAAATCATTAAAGAGTGTACGTATACATTTATCCCCTCCCCCTCCCCCCCCCAAAAAAAAAACAAAAAAAAAACACAAAACACAAAACACAAAACAAAAACACATAGTTACTCGCCTCTGCATGTCGTAATGGTTTTCGTTATATAATAAGATGACTGAGATATTATTTACTTTAGAGTATTTTAAATGTCAGTTAAACCAGCCTAGATAATCCATGCATATTTACAAAGGAATCCACATATAACTATTTTCCTATATATGATGCCGTTGTAAGAATAGGCAAAGCCATGTATAGGATTTCGTTACAAGATACAAATCGTTCTGGTTCACATAATTTGTTAAATTGAACGTTAATCTGAAGTCTTGCCAAAGGATGCTCAGTCTCGAGATAGTTTCCCGGGCTGCCCGTCTACTGGAACGTCCTAGTGATGCTGGCATAAGCTTTATTTATTTATTCGTCAAATAAATCATATGCCTATCATGATTATGGACCTTTTATACCATTGCTTAAAACTGCGATAACCTCATACAAACTTTTTTTTTTCAAATAAGGACTTTGTTTGAAGAAAAAGAAATATGATCATAGTGTCTTATTTCATAAAAATCATTAAAAGCTTCAAGCAGGTTACTTTCTAAAACTCCATCCTGAGATCGAATTTTATAAGATTATACATTTATTTATTTATTTTTATTTATTTTAATTTTATTTCAACACGGTAATAAACATGTTTCAGCCAATGGCTGTTGTTCGACATGTCCGTGCATATATACAACTTTTTTTTTTCAAATAAGGACTTTGAAGAAAAAAAAATATGATCATAGTGTCTTATTTCATAAAAATCATTGGTAATTTAGTTATCATAACTCTCACTCAAACTTTAATTTTCTTTACCATAATACATTCATTTAATATGGCGGCCAGTGGATATGATTCAGTCACACTTTCGCGTATAAAAGCCTAGCCGTAAAGCCATTTTTGTGATACGAGATGGCCTGGTGCGTGACTATCGATCACTAGGCACTTACAACATCTACTTGACAATTATATAGGGTCCACGTGGCGCTCACTGTAAGGTAGAGGGAAAATTTCACAATATTGAAAAAGTCACGTAAAAGCATCCCTGTCCACTGACGTGGGTCCTACGTGGAGCCATGTGGTGTTCTACGTAGTCTTACGTGGTCTTTATCTTGATATTACATGGGATTACGTGGTAGATTTTACGGCCCATTTATACGAGGTCTGAAGTTGCGAGTGCATGGCTATTTGTTTGGTTCTACGATATCTTCGTGGCTCCTACGAGGTGTTTACGGCGCCGTAATTAAAAAAAATAAAATTTGCCTTACATGCATGGTGCTTAAGGATATAGGCTTTGCTTGAAAATGTGACTGTAACTATTATTGTGGGGTTAACCAGTGGGCAGTGCGTATGCCTACGTGACCAAAGAGGTCACAATACCATTTTTAATGGAAAAAGAGTCACACCGCTGTGATTTGCCGCCAGTCCGCCCGAGGCGAGGAATATGAGATTTGAAACGAAAAGTCAAGTTTTGCTAAGTATGTACATTGTCTCCCCACTCGTCATGAGAGCCATTTAGGGCATTATACTTAGAAAACCAGAGATGGTACAAGAGGGACGATAACTTTCCAACATATTCTTACAAAACACCGAGATTGGAAAATGATGTAACTATATCGTGTCATGTAATTGTGTTCTTTTCAAAAAATTCTTCTTTAGGCTTTGTTCTTTACAGAACTAGCTTTTTAAATTTGCTTTTCTTCTTTGGTCGAAAGAAGTGAGGTGTTTGATCTCGCGACTTTTACTCTTTTTTTAATTCCCACTTTCTTTCTTCAATATTTTCATTTACTCTTCATCACTTTCATCTCCATATCTTTTTCGGACTGCCAATGTAACTATCTTACCCATTTCCGTCTCTCTCTCTCTGTCTCTTTCTCTCTGAGTCTCTACTTGCTATACACTTTACACCCTATATTGGGAAGTCAAGAAAATGTAACTTCTCCTAGAATGCCCGCTGCTTTTCACTTTCACCATCCTCGTTCTTTTTTCAGCCCCCCCCCCCCCCTCTCTCTATATATAAACATCTCAGTTTGAACCGTCTCTCTATATTCCCATTTGACGTTCTTCAAATAATTAAAGTTGAATTAGACATGCTCATGACACATGCTTTAGTTTGTTCATGTCTGCTTGGTGTTTGCGTTCCAAACGCCTCTGATCACTCTCTCTTTATTATTTCATCTTCTATTACTTTTTTTTAAATGTCAGACCAAAGACGTTTAATTTCTCAAGTGCATTCCTCCCATGATATTGCCATGTTTGACGAACCCACCTCAAGTGTCTATGCTGAGAACTGCACTTTCCTTTATAAGGTGGTCTCAACTACGGTGTCAAACTTTGCTTCTTCTCCATGTCTTCATCTTGCAAAGGCACTATTCCAAAGAGAGAAATAAATGGCTTATGATTTGAATAAATCTTATCAATCATAATAAAGCAGGGTTGGGGCACACACATTGAGAAATGAATCCACTTTGGAAAGGAATAAAAAATTGAATGAAGATCACGTCGAGTCCCTTCCCCATAAATAATTATTTTCATCTCCAGGCAAATGCATTTCCCTCATCGTCAATAAAATAATTAGGAAATATTATTTTAAGAGACGGAAATATTTGAAAAATATCTGATTCTATTAAATGATGTCTAAAGAACATTGCATGGAAACACCTAATTAAAATATATTCTTCACAATCTTTAACACATGAACTTCTGTATAATACCATAGGCAAGGTTTAATTTTGAGGGTAATAAAGGTAATGTAGAGATAGATAGAAAGAGAGAAACTCTAATTCTAATCATCGTCTTTATTCCAATGTTATGAAATATACGTATTAGACTTTGAAATTCTTAAGAGATTATATCATAAATCTTCCAGACGTGAATGAATGACGGCTAATTAGTGTGGGAGATTTACGTCGTTACAGGGATCTAAATAAAAATAACACAGTTTAAATGTATCAAGAGATTTCGGATATTACTACTTGCCTTGAAGATCTTTTCCTTGGATCTTCTCTGAGATAAAAGTAAAACAAGTAGTGGTGGCACAGAAGCAAATTCATAGAAAGAAGGATGGAAAGGATGGCGACAGAGAGGCAGACAGATATAACCTAGAGAGAGTATGTGTGTGCGTGTAAGAGAGAGAGAGAGAGAATGTGGGTGTGTGTGCGTTTGTTTAGCATTATGTCCGAGGACATTTTCGGACAGAGAACAAAAAAAAAATCATGACAACAATGGTCCTCGGAAGCCGGACAATAGTCCTCGAACGTCGAACAATGAATTTGTGCTTTATTCCGTCGACTGTCCGAGGACGAGTAACAATAGAGGAACAATAGTTGTCCTCGGAAGTAAAGCCATGTAAACGTGTGAGCGTGTGTGTGTGTGTGTGTGTGTGTGTATGTGTGAGAGAGAGAGAGAGAGAGAGAGAAATTGGGAGGGAGAGAGTGTGTTTGCGTGTGTGAGAGAGAGAGAGAGAGAGAGATAGGAGACGAAGTGAATTATTTCTTAAATACCTCACGACTGTTTTGCATTCATGTCTTTACCCCTTTATAATCCATTAACTTCCTAAATTTCACGATCCGAAATCGCTTTGGTTCTAATAGATTTAATGTCCCTCATGATATCGAACATTTCTGAATTTGGGAAAAGTAGTAGATATTTAATATAAAGACTTGATTTTTGCTACTTAATAGAGAAAAAATCAATCCCACCCTTGACGGAAACCAATAAGAAGTTAAGAACACAAATATACGTAATTTGAGAAGATTTCGGCAGTCGATGCAAGTTGGTTTTTAAAAACTTAGACTTTGTTACTGCTGCTAACACAAAGTATCATAATAAAAACAAATTTGGTAAAGAATTGAGCCATTGAGCTAGTGGTAACTATATGCCGACACCATAATAATTTTATTGTAGACAGCAAAAATATCGTATTACAAATATAGAGAAAAATCCTTTTGTTCGAAAGTCAACATAATTCCTAAGAAATAGACAGTAAACTAGCTTACAGACATTCTGGCCCGTATTCTGAACTCCGGTTTAACTTAAACCATGGTTTAAATCTGTGGTTTAAGCATGGGTAGCCAAAAATGTCAAAAATTTGTTCACACTGTATGTTCCTTATGGTTACTGGATTCTGGTCTCATGCTTTAATGGTCAGGAACACTATTGTACTTATCATTCCCAGACATTTTTTAAAAGATTGAGTACCAAAACTGCTGATAAATTAGATTTGTGTCACATTTGGCTGCCCATAGTTAAACCACACATTTAGCCCATGGTTTAAGTTAAACCAGAGTTCAGAATACGGGCCTCTGTGTTTAGATCTTTGTGTGGACATTTAGGCAAAAAATACTGGTATAGACACAGCCCAGCCCAAACCGCATTGTGAGGAGTGTTGGCCAACATACTAACTAGGCACTCTAAATAATATGATCTTTGATGCTTATGTTTTATTATTCAACGTTGTATTCTATCTTGTATTCTATCTTTAATTACAACTATACATTTATACAACATTGTATTTTATCTTTAATTGCAATTATACAATATCATATTTTGATTTTATTGGCAAGTTTGCACAATCTTTCATTGTTACTTAGATTATTATGCTATGTCGTATTGAATCTTCAATTATACAATGTTGTATTGTATCTACCGTATATTGCAACGGAAGCAATCGAAATAATGTCTATTCAATCAATATAGATAAAGAAAAGGAAATAAATAAGATGGAGAAGATGGAAATACAAAAACGAAGTAGGTCATGGGAAAATTAGAAATTATTATGATAAAATGAAAACATATAGACTGGAGAGAGGCAGAGAGAGAGAAAAAATAAATAGGGTAGACTCAAGGAAAAAGTAAACTAGAAAGGCCGTCAAAGGCGGCAGACCCACGCCTTAACCCAATAGGTTTTGTTTTGTTGCGATTATTTTTGTAAGCAGTAGCCATTCAAAGGGGATAACAAGAGGCACATCTCCCCCCCCCCCCCCAATAAATTTTGCCATATCCAGGTCATAGCTTTGTGTGTCCCCACCCTTGAAAAAATTCTTCTGAAAAAGATATTTTATTATTGAAACATCCCTCCCCTAAAAGTAATTGACTAGACATGTCAGAGAGCGTGGCGTGGTGAGAAAAAAAATGTTAGCAATTTGTATTCAGTGTTCAGTCATGTAAGTGTTAGTAAATGTATTCATGTTCTATCTTTAAATTACATTGCAATTGGGGTTGTTGTTTTTTTTTCATCGGGCTTGGATAAAATAAATATGACGACAAAATAAGTTGGATCTCGACTTCAAAATGCATGCGAGGCACAGAGCTTACTCACTCAGCTCAGTCACCACCCATCAACAAAGTCAAAGTGGATACTGGCGTGCATGTATTCGGCGAACCTCGATCAGCCACCAAATTTTGCAAATCCACACAAATTAAAAAGAAATACAGTGTTTGTATATATTTTACAACTACGAAATCCACTCAAACAGACATAAATGAGTTATAAACTAACTCAAATCTCAAATGACAGGACCGTTATAACCCAAAGAAAAAAGTTCAATCCTACTACATTCAGTAAGGCACAGGCACTGTACTCCCTGGGGTTATGTACTCCCTAGCCCGACCAGATCGCCGTCACTTCGCGACAGCGCTGTGTATAGTTATGTACGTAGAGCTAGCTACACAGCCCACTCACTCAGATCAACACACGCGAACGCTCGCGAGTGCGATAGACTCACTCACGTCGAACAAACTCACCAGATTTTCACCGAAAACAATTAAAATCACGTACTACACGTCCACCAGGATAAAATAAATCACAAAAACTTCCACAACAAAGTGGAAAGAACCGGGAAAATAAACAGAAATGCACAGAAGATAAGAAATAGAGGAGAAGCCGTAGGGGTAGGGTAGCCTGAATCTAAATGAATTTGTAGTTAAAAAAGGTATCGCGCGCAATCCCTTGTTGCTGGGATACGTTGGCTTTGAATATTCATTGCAGGCTCGTACGGATTTGAAGTGAAATGGCAAATAATGGGTCTAAAAGTCTTCTAAAATTCATAAACCTGAAATAGACTTTTGGTGAGACGAAGTAATGAGTGTTTTGATTGGCCAACATATTTCTGCATCTGCAGGCGAAGTTTGGGGTCATCAATCTTTCTAGTTTCTTTCCTGTCACTATCTGAACTGAAGTTCCTATACTTTACTACAGGGTCAAAACTTCAAGGTCACACAGAATGTGCAGGGGTCAACCAATCATCACCAAAATCTAATCGATTCTTTCCTGTCACTTTCTGAACATTCCCTGAAAATTTGGTGCAAATCCGTTCACCCGTTCTCTTGTTATCTTGTACACAAACAAACAAACAAACAAACAAACAACAACAAAAAAACATACGGAGCCCTTTACATAACCCTACCGATGACATCGGCGTGGGTAAAAACATACGGAGCCCTTTACATAACCCTGCCGATTTCATCGGCGTGGGTAATAATTTGTAATTTACTTTACCATTTCGCGTGTTGCCACATTTTCTCGTATAATAATGTTTATTTCTTATTTTCATTGATGGACTTGTTTATTTCATGATTCATGGCCGGTCGATTTGAAATTATCTCTTTCTCTCCCACTTTCTCTCTCTCTCTCTTTCTCTCCCACTTTCTCTCTCTCTCTCTCTATTACTGTCTTTCTTTTCGGACCTTCCATTCTCTATCTCTTTCTCTTTTATGTTCATGAAGATTTTCACGAACCTTAATGACAGCCGGAATTAAAGGGATTCGGTAACTTTGTGGAGGCTTGATGTAATAAATTGTTGAATTCTAATATCTGTCTTGTACAATGATGTTCAGAACGATGAATAAATAGCCAGGCATAGAAAGGTTTACAAATATATAATGCTATCATTAAGATATCTATGACTGAATACTCCCATTTATGAAAGCGTATGGTCATACGGTTTAGGCTAACACTGAGTCTATGAGGGAAAATGAGTCTGGCATTTCTGGTCACTTGCATAAGTTTACTCTTGTGAAGGATATGATGATTTTGAAGTGCTTTTATCCCCCCTGTGCTTCATTTTTACACCATATTACATACACTGATAGCATGTTAGGTCAGGCAGCTCAGATTTTATCAAGCCTCTACAAAGTTACCAAATCACTTTAAGGTATATAATTAGGAAATATCAATTCCGGATAATTCGTCTCCATCCTGTCCCTGGCACGACAGTGTCGCACACAGCCGACAGACAAGATTTACAAATTTCATCATTTCCCGGATTTTATCGCGTAGATTATGATCGATCGATGAGCTGACGTAGCTTGGATCACTGGCAGACGATAATCATTTTTTATTTCTTCTAATACAAAAAGTCCAAAAATAAGAAGAAAGAGAGAGAGAGAGAGAGAGAGAGATAAACCAAACGATTGATGTCATTGAATTTGGAACGTTCCCCTCCCCCTCTAACTCACTGTCTCTCTCTCTTTCTCTCTTTCTTTCTCCCTCCATCCTACCTATATTTCTCTCTTTCTTTCCACTTTCCCTTTTTCTCTCCCTCCTCTCTTCCCTACATTTTATTTGTTTCCTGTTTTTGTTTTTGTTTCTTTTCAGAGAATTTTGGAGTACAAAGGCACCCTCGAAATTGTGATGACCTATTATTTTATTTTTTCTTCTCTTTTCAGAGAATTTTGAGGCACCCAGAAATTAATAATGTGCCCCCTCTAATGGGCGAATTCCGCCCATATGTTCTTTTTGTTTTAGAACTTCTCTTTTTTTATACCCTTAAATCTTTAATGCTAATATGAATATGGAACATTGCGAATATTATGCATTGTTCAACAATAATTATTTTTTTGTGATCGTATTTTTCCTTTGAAAGAATATACATTGAACTTTACCTGGAAATCTCTGGTCATTTAACATAATTATTTCCACCATTTTAGTAGCAAGAACATCTAATGGCATTTAAGAAGTTCACAGATTACGAGCATCTAATGGCAACCAATTGCAGACTCTCAATTTCAGAATTTTACCACTTCCCGCCACTTAACCTTTCTCAACGCATGTATCGGTGAGTGTCTAATATCGATCGCCGGTGTCTTCTGCACGACGTCGAATTCCATTGCTTTTGGCCGTAATGGATCGCTAATTCGTTTGTATATTCGCAAAACGTATTCTTATCATAGATCTTGCTTAAACACGGTTTCAGAAGATTACCGTACGAGTCAAGCTAAAATTAGATGCAATGGTAATAGGCCAGGAGAAAATGTAAATGTAAATATAAGTTATAACAATCAACTCATTAAGAGACAGGATTCTGTGAAGTATTTAGGACTAAATATAGCTAGTGATCTTCCTTGCTCAAGTTTGGTTGACAGTATTGTCAAAAAAGCTAATGCTCGTCTAAAATTCTTGTATCGTTATCAAAATTGCATGAACTTAAAATCAAGACGCATTTTAAGTTTTTCCTTATTAATGTTTATTTGATTATGCTAATGCGGCATGGTACTGCAGTCTAGGCAAGGTGGATCAAAACAAGTTAAAAACAATTCAAAATAAGATTTATCAATCACTTACCACCAAGAACACACATTGGGAAGAGTGAACTTGAAACAGCTGGTCTTCTTCATGTAAACCTTAGATCACAACAACTTTTAATTCACCATGTACATAAGATTTTTTACTCTAATGCAGATCACTATATTTCAAATAATTTTACTCGCTCTTCAAGTGTTCATGGGCATGACACTAGAAATAGTCAATTTAATTTCGTAGTGCCTAAGCGGAAAGGTAAAATTGGAAATTCCTTTTATTTTAACGGTATTCTTTTCTGGAATTCCCTCCCAAATCATGTTAAGTCAGTTAAGAATTTTTTACATTTTAAAAGGGTGTTGAAGCATCATCTGAAAAATGAGTCTACTCCATAACTATATTTCTCCTCTCATTTTTGTAGCTCAGATGGTTTTTTCCTATATTATATGACTTATGTAACCAACGTTTATTATCGATAGTTTCATTATGATTTTCTGTATATAGTTTTTTTCCGTTGAGTAAGTCTTGTTTTCACAGTTATGTAATCTTCGCCTACTTTATAAAAATGTTATTATGTTTTATTTTGCTACTTTAGTACATTCTTACTACCTGTCGTACGTGTACGATAGTCTTGTAGCCGTAATAATGTGTTTTCTTAGTGTATTTTTTAATCAGTTATTTAGGTATAAGGACCCCATTGGAAATAAGCCATTTCGGCTTTCATGGGCTATCCTGTCATGGTACCTGGTTATGTTTGTATTGCAATATACCTGACGAATAAAATCAAATCAAATCAAATCAAATCAAATTGGACATGAATTTAATCACACACTTTGGAGTTTATATTAACGTTGCACTCCGAAAAATGTTTTTCTCTACATCCAGAGCATTTTGGGCAGCAAAGCTTTGCTTCGGGGCACTTTCGTATTTTTTTCAGGGGCGTATTTAACACCCCTTCCTGATGGAAATTTTTGTCAGTGTTTACATTTTGTAATGTACATCCATATTCCTTCTGACAAATTTGGTCCATGGGCCTTAAAGGGAAAAATTCAAAAGAGAAGATCTATACACAAAGATAGAAAGATTGGCATGCTAGACGAACGGAAAGGGGGGATAGGAATATGCGAAGAACATATAGATCGCAAAGGAAAGGCACGAGAGTTCACAGAATGAAATATAGTAAACAAAACAAAACATAGCACAATGAAGCAAACACTGCAAGTATACTCGATCGGTGAGGAGGAAAAAAGAAATATCTTTTTCAACACCTAAGTCACTTCTGTCAATTCCGTTGGATGATATACATGTATATGTATCTCTTTCTCTTCTTTCTCTTCTGTTTAGCGTGCAGGCTATCATCGAGATCAAATCGAGTCGTGACATTTCGAGAGAGAAAAAAAATCTGAAGATGAAACATTGAATTTTGATGTCACTCATTATCCAGCTTGTGGCAGCTACAGTAACCTGAGGATTCCCGGAGGTGCTACTACAAAGCAATTTGGAAATCTGTATACCGTCACACTCTCAACTCAAGACAACTGCATCGTAAGTGATGTGCAGAGAGAATATCGCCCCAGGGAGCAACTTTGGGATTGATTTATACGCCAATCTCGCGCCGTTTGACTTCGCATGCATTGACATGCAAGCACCCCAATTCCTGAAACGTGGCGGCAAAGTTTCGAAACACGTCCTTTTTTTTTTTTTTTTGCCTGATGTATGTGGGATTATTTCTACAATATTATAATGCCAGTATGTGAGAAGAAGAAATAATGCCTTCAACGTAGTATAAATATATGATAAAAGGATAAAGAGATATGACAAGTGTGACAACTCATTGCTATCGTTAATTATACAAATCTGTTAAATAAAAAACTGACGAGTCATCTACTTCTCAAGAATGTAATGCATTATACCCACCTTTCGCTCTGTTCCTCTTAAATCATTAACCCCTGAAATTCATAACAAGGTAGAAATGAACGTTGTCGGTCATATATATTTACGTATTTTAATTGATATTTTAATGTACTAGTATACCAATTGTATTTATATATGCATTTTATCTAGTAAATTGAACAATGTCAGCTTTCAGCTGCATGTTTAATGATTTTTATGACAATAAACCAAACTATTATTATTATTAGATATGTCAATGACTGTGAAGTATGAGCAGAGGTGGACTCAGAATAAAATTCGGTCGCGGATCTGCCTTAATCATTCGGCCCTCACACCCCAGTGACCAGTTCACCCTGTAAATGAAAACACCTTTAATAGATGTATAGGTTTTGACAATACTAGACTTAGAAATATGAGAAGATAATGTATTATCGAAAAGATCTCTGAACTAGCATAGTGATTTAAAACCGCGAAAATTTTAATGGAAATACAGAGAAATACACGTATTTCGACTTACAATGACTGATGTGCAGAGGTAGATTATTTTTCTGATCTATAAGGCATGACAGGCTTAGGAAGATTGGTGATACTAGGTGGATACAGTGCAGCTCCTGTCGTTAATTAGGACACTGGCGATGAAACAAGATACGCGTCGTATTTCTTAGGATCATTATTTTATATTCTGGGAGATGCTTATGATAATGATACCTGTGTTCATGTCCAAGGTACAATAGGCATATCATGTGCATTTTATTATTTTTAAAAGTTATTGTGCCTTGTAGTCAGCACATTAAGCAGTATGTATCTTAAAATCTTTTTTTTTAATCAGCGGGAAGCACAATTCTCTCATTTTTCTGAAAATCAATTGAAATTTAGGAAATAGGAATATACATACAACGAAAACAATAAATAATCATTTTAAAGACAATGCGTATATTTCAAATTAAGATATACATGTATATTGTCTTTTGCGGGGAAACACGCAAAAATTAAATTTTATATAGCAAATATTTTCTTCTGATTTTCAGTGTTATTGTGTAATAATGAAACCAATACAAATTTGAAATGATTGGATCGTATCTTAATGACGGGTTTTACAATGGGATAACAAAATTACCGATTTGCCTTATTAATCTGATCATTTGCGACTATGGTATCGTGTAACCAAAATGCAATTTGGCGATGGGACCTAGGAAAGGAGGAAAATCAATTCACTCCTCTTTGACTAGTCCTAACTAACAGGTGGCCTTGCTTTGGTATTTGATTTTTCTTTCCTTATTTCTTTCTTTTTGTCTTTCTCCTTTCTTTCCTTCCTATTCTTCTCCTCCTCTTCCTCCTCTTTTTCTTCCTCCTCCTCCTTTTTCCTTCTTCCTCTTCTTCTCCTTCTTTTTCTTCGTCTTCTTATTCTTCTGCTCCTCCTTCTTCTTCTTTTCCTCCTCCTCCTCCTTCTTCTTCTTCCTCTTTTTCTTCTTCTTCCTTCCTTTTACACTATCCCCACCGTCTGTACTAATAGTTATGACACGGCATTTAAATCCCCTACAATAATTTTTGTTATGACAACTTAAGCATGGAATTATAACCTGTTGAGGTGGATGACTAAACTGATAAAAACCTCCAGGAACATAACAAAAATGATAGCTATGGCATTTATAGTGCGCCATCGATCTTGTAAACTAGTTTGAGGCGCAGAGGGATATTTAGCGGAATCATTACATAATATAACAAAAGAGAGAGAGAGAGAGAGAGAAGAGAGAAAATGCGTAATATATGTGTTTATATTAAGCATCCATGCCTTTATTCAACACTTGAAAAAAAGAAAAATATAAAGGGGGAAAGGTAATGACGTCAATGACTATGCAACAGAGTACGGGCCAATAATCATCGGATTATAATTCCAGACCATTCGTCGCGAATTTTAATTCTAATACGGTTGCTATGCGACTGCGTACTGTAAGTATTTCAAGCATCTTTCACTGTTCAACTTATTAACACATGATAAAGGAGAAAAAAAGTAGGAACATTTTTTTTCTTTTTTTTTAAAAGTTAATAGAAGGCTTCTTTGTTAAGTATTTCATACACTTCAGTAGAAACGAAAAGACGTAAGTATATGACTAGTTAATAGGCCTACGAAGTAGAATTAAGCGTATAGTGCTTGAAGTAGAGATGGTCGGTTATACAACTCCATACGAATGAAGATAGACAAAGGAAAATCAATGCAAATTTATCATAGAAATCAGAATAATTATCATTAAAAAATGCCGGAGTTTGATACATAATAAATTGCAAAATTAACAGTCAATTGAAAAGATTAATTTATTGTTCCAGTTTCCTTTGGTAAGATATTTGTCTCATTTGTCCACTTCGTACCAGGAGGGAAATAGAGGACCTGCTAAACAAAAAATAAAATGATTTTCAGAATACCAGTTATCTTCAACGCGCAGATGTAAATTAGGATCATGCGCAGGGTAAACATAGCTACAACAAAAGTTACATTAAATGTCAGAATACTAATTTTGTAACAATTTTAGATATAAAACAGTTTTCAGAATACCGCCCCTGGTAAAGGTCCGAAAACCATTGTCATTCAATTTTGCAGTCTGCCCGCATGTCCCCCACCCCCCTGCTACTCACTGGAAAAAAATATCATGGCCACTCTGATTGTATAAGAAACATGTACATGTACATTGTTCATGTCTCTTTTGATTAATCTACATTAAAAACGAAACAATGTGTAACTTTACTTTAAATCAGTTAGACCTACATTTATGACACATAACAGAACTCTAAACCAAACAATTTCATATTAGCATGATAAGTATTTCTGAAGATTTCTGAAGATTCTGAAGATTTCTTTTCATATTAATTATGAACATTTTTATTCTCATTATTCCATGCAATATGACCGCAAAATATATTTCCCTCAAAGCGTCTTGCTTTTGCTTGATAATTTTTTGCAATTGCTGAAAATTAAGACGACACAAACACGACGTCTTTTTATTTTACGAAGGCCTATTGGAGGTTAACAATGTAATAAGCGAGAAATCGGAATTGGCACTCACTGACATGGAGCTAGACATCTCAAGTCAGTTAATAGGGTGGAACTTGTTCGGTGTGATAATATTTCTGTAAAGTGCTTTGAGACATCTTGGATACTTTTTTTAAAAAGCAAATATACTTTATTGTTCAAATTGAGCGAAAGCATATATACAAAACATGGAGTGACCGAGGATACTTTCTGCGGTTGCAGAGAAATACAAGGTGCTATGAATATAAGAATGGTAGAAAGAAACAAACTATGTAATACAAAAATACAACAAGCATACATCGTCAAAAAATAAAAATTAAAGGACATAAAAACAGTCGCGGCTCTACACTGCAATATTAACTGCCCAAAAGCTTTCGCTCCTTCCTGCCTAATTTGCATAAAATAAACAATTTGTTTACGTAAAACCGCTACCGAAGAGTCTCAGCTAAATTGTGAAATCTCGCCCTAGAAACAACCAAATGAAATGAACTAAACGTCAAATTCCAGAATAAGAGTTGCTCTAACCCATAATTAGTATCACTCGTAGTCAAATCATTTTTTAAGTTGTGAAAACTTGGAGAAATAAGGAGCCATATATATTTTTTTAAGTCTCAAAATGTAGCATTATTTTTCACATTTGCTGTCATTGCGCAAGATCAAAACTTTCACATATGAAAAATCAAAGTATATTGAGGGGATCCTCGAAATATCTTTTCATAATCATCCGTCGAACGGTTATGTCAGGCAAAAATCGAAGGCAATGCATTCATGAACCCTCTACCTTTCTTCGCGTGTAGTCTCACGTATAGCGGTGCATGCAGGATGGTTTCAACTCGAGGGTACGCTAAACAGGGGGCGTGTCTTGTCAGTGATTGTTACCGACAAATTTGCTCTCAGCCAATCAGATTGCAAGGATTTCAGTATTTTTCAAGTTAAGTCTTCGATTTTTGATGGCAGTTTTACACAAAACTACTAACTGCGCAAACTTGGAACTGCCCAGGGAGTGAGACTGGAGGTTAAAGTTTATCAATATGTTATTTGTTTGTATATTCATTTCGTCCCAGACTTATGTCGGGAAAAAAACAAAACCTCTTTTCTCGGCCCTCTGAAACAGAAAAATACTCGTATCTCAAAAAATACTCAACCGTTTTCAGTGAAAATTAATATGAAGCATAATATCATCATTTCCTATCTACTCTGCAATTTTCATGATATTCCAGGCCCGAATGAGGGAGATACGAGAATGTGAATTTTCGAGGATTTCTGCTCCTCGCCAGCGGAGGGCTTCGATAGCCGTTTGGAATTCAAAAGCTTTGACGACTTTACAAAGAACTTAATTGGGGTGTAAAAGGAAACAGTCGAAAACGTGTTCCTAAGATAATTACATAACTAATTGCATGGTAAAGTACTAGTGGTGGATGATTTATGCAAATTATAGGTTCATGGTTTTAAAAAAACGTGATTCAGAAATTACATCATCTACTGAGTAGTAACTGTCTGCAAATGAAACGAAATATATAATGTGTATGTGGAGATTAACAACGAAACGACTTAGGACAACCCAAATTTGGATATGATAGAGAAAGGAAACAGGAAAAAGAGGCCAACCAAAGGAATTGTCGTGCTGTTGCCAGCTGATGTGATAAAGCGCCATATATATCTTAAAGCGCCTTGTGTTTCACAAAGAGTTAAGTTTGACTTAAAATCATGCGTAAGTGCTAATGCGCATACGGTATTAAATGCGTAATCTCATTGGTAGATTACCCTATAGCACGCGTCCCCTGAGCATGATCTGACCAATACGGTGATGTGTCATATATCGCACACAACTAGAAATTTAAGTGCGACTGTTAGTCAAAGTTAACTTAACTGTTTGTGAAACACCCCCAGAATGTTATTATCAATTTGGTTTATATTGATATACCAAGGTCACATCATATCGAGTGTAGATATGAACTTAGGCAATGGTGCATGTAGCCTGGGTTCACACTAACACGGGGGGGGGGGGGGGGGGGGAGGGGGCAGTCATACTCGTTTAATGAGGTTGTGGAAAAGGGTCTTATAATTCTTTACACGGTCTTTTCCTGTTGGCTTCCCTTTTTTCTCTCCCAATTTTCTTTTTCTTCTCCCTTTTTCCCTGTCATTCAATGGGGAGGCATATGCCCCCGCCCCCTGCAACTACGCTAATAAACTGTATTCATAGGGAAATCTATGCTTAGGTTAACGATGAAGACTTTCAGTTTAAACGCAACATGGCTCTTTTGCCTTACACTGCCTCCCTGTTTATTGTATTAGGCGCCACAAGCATAAACCGTTTCCTTTTTATCTTTACAGCGAAATCGAAGCCCAGCTTCCAACGTTCCTAATCATGCTAACGTAATATCGTTTCAAAAAGGCCTCTTTCGTTACTGGTCCCGAGGGGATCGACCTTATCCTATAATCTGTCACTAATACTTACAGCTGTCCCTGGCTAAGAACTCATTCTCTCTCTCCGAGGAGTAGATGTGACTTTCTCCTTGTCTTATAATATCTTCACCAAGCATTGTCATGAGAAACCCACGGCAATTTGCGAGTGTAGGCCATGCAGACTGAAGCAACAATGGAAGGCATTGTGAGTATTTCAATTCAAAGCAATATCACAGGCAATATGCTTGTAGCAATTTTCTCTTAGATTCGCATTTATTGCAACGTTTCTGTTGTTCTTCAACAAATATCGTTTCAGCTATTCCCAAGGGGGGTTACGTGAGTAGAAAATTAATTTGCACCAAGCCAGGAGTGATGCTTTTATAGATTTCAAGACATCTTTCTGTGTAGTCGAAACTCTTTGTTGTCGAAAACTGTAACAGAACTCTTTATTTTTCAGTCATGAGCAGTAATTTGACTATGTCTTCTCTTGTTAAAGTACCAATGGAGAAGATGGATGATTCGATAAATATCAAGATAATAGATAAATATAAAATTTCAAAATGTCAATCATAATTATCGATTCAATACTTGCACGAGATCTCCGCTAAATGTATAGGGAGAACATTCCCACTATTTTGTAATTTGATTTGTTGCTGTTTATTATACAATCGCTTGGTTATAGTTTTAGTCTTAAAGATTCCTAAATGCATATTTTTCGTCCACTATGAGAGATCTCTATGTATTTCTCCTCGTTAATTTAGTCTTATGATAAGAAAAATTGGTTGTATTTACAATGCATTTTTCTTTTTTCTGCGTATGGACTAGTACGTAAATTACTTACTCGATATCTTCTAAGACATTTGTATTGTAACTCACTGAAGAATGTAATCAAACATTTTCTTGTGAAATATGAAACACAAAGCAAACTGAAAATGAAAATTGCTATCAAAGTTTTTTTTTCTGAAAAGTTTACACAGTTTATTCTAACAGGGAATAAAATAAAAATAAAAAATATTTCTTAGACGAAAATGTTATTTTAGAGGAATTGATGTAAGGAAGGTGGATGTCCAAGAAATTTCCTTTTTAGTCTATTAATAAAACATTTGATACAATATTCAAGACCCATTACCTTAGAAATTGAATTTTTATTTTTGGTGCCAGTTCCACGTTTTGTCTTATGCATCATTCTATTAAATATGATCACGGCACGAAGGTAGATTTGGGTACCACTACTTATCATGCTTAGTAGGTTGATGAAGAATGAGAGAGAAAAATAAAACATCGAATAAGAGGGAAGGGGTCTTATCACCAATTTTTCAAGATGCCTTTACCCCTCTCCCTTTCTTTTTAACCACTCCGTCCCCCTTATTTCGGCATTCAATGGGGGGGGGGGGGCTCCGTGCCTCCGTAGTCTCACCATAAGTCACGACTAGCATTATATTCTCATCTTACGGGTGTATTTTCTAAGTCAAGTAAATTTGATCAAGCCACTGAGAATCATTCATTGTGCAATGACCCTCTGTTTGAATGAACTTCAGATGACAGTCACTTGTTATTTGACAAATGAAGACAGTACTTCCTGTGGCTATTAGGGTATGCACCATCTGACCGATAGATAGATTACTGTGGATTTTTTCGAGATTTTGACATTCAGTTTGTCAATTCTGTAAAGGTTAAACCACTTTCATTGCATTGATATTAACGATGGATAAACGCACTTTGACTGGAGGGTAATATGGCATAAATAGTGAGTGCTTAACAGTTCAATATTTTATAAATAGTGCGTGCTTTGGAGTTCAATAATCAAAATATATGCACCGATGACTTCATTCCGAATTTTCGAGTGCATTATTTCACGGATGTAAAAAACCAACGTTGAAATATTTTTCAATGCGGGAAAGCCTGATTTTGGAGGAGGATACATGCAAAGTCCTGCTCTGTCGTTTTATATTACAATCCAAATAATTCTTTGCCACTTGGCAAATAGCCATCCTTCTCTATTCTGCATACAGCGAATTTATTTTCTACTTGTTAACAGCATCCATTTTCAAAGGGGAGGTCGAGTTCTGGGAAAGGTGAAAAATAATTTGTGAGTTTTCTTCTTCTTTTATGTCAGTCTGGATGAACATCATAGTAGAAATGTCCCCTGAAAATTATTGCTCTTCAAATGCCCTCACATTCGAAATATGACGAGAAATAGCTGAAATGTTTGGGCCGAACATTCATTCCAAATGTGTGTGCAGTCCCATATACCCATTTCTATGTCCAGTGCAGGTCAATTTCGTATCATTTTGATGATTACAAAACCTCACAGTATACACCAATTCTTAATAATAGACATTATAAACCTTTCCTAATTGCTTTGGGACAGTTTATTCACATGTAATCACGTGATCAGAATTCAACCTTCTCATTAAGACTTACAAGTTTACTGACTATCTATTAGAATAACTTCCTTGAAAAATAATTCAGATTGGCATTTTTGGTGATAAATATTGTAAGGCTTGTAAACTGAAATCGCCTGCTGGTGCATCTTTTTATAGGGTAAGCATTAGAAAGCTACCAGAATCATAACAGCTTAAAGCCTGTCATATTGTGATTTATTATTTCAAGTGTCTTTAAGTTGCCACTTTTAGGAGAGTTATATACAATAATCTTTCACTTCTCCTTCTACTTCTCCTCATCGCATCGTTCATCTTTGTGAAATGCGTCATCATGGCGTCGCTATGGACCATTGGGACGGAGGGACGGGGGTGTCGGACCATTGGGACGGAGGGATGGGGGTGTCGGACCATTGGGACGGAGGGATGGGGGTGTCGGACCAAATTTATTGACAAGTATGTAACAGATTCCAAAAAGCAAATAGAAAAATAAATCTTCATTCTAAATTGTCAATTAAAAAAATCCGGGATTTTCATTCAGAGTTGCCGACAGGAGTATTCGTAATGGAAAATCCATGCGTAGACAAAAAATAGTAATATACACAAAATATATATTTGTCCTCGATATTTTTTTCTTCGTCAAATTCGGTTGATAAAATTTCGAATTTGCGGATAACAATTTGAAACTATAAGGGGGGCACATCCCTTAGCCCTTTAGTGACACTCTGATTGTAACTTGGAGCCCTCTCCAATGCATTTCTATTGATTACTTATCTCCCGTTTGCCGTTTACCGTTTACTTGACAACAGATCCCATTTTGAAAATTGTGTATTGATTTTAGCCCCGCCTTAAACAGAGTATCCCAGACGAAATAAGTGAATTATACGCATTTTCTCCCAAGTAACTGTATATGAGAACGATCTGCGAATACTCAGAGAGTTACCCAATCAAAGTAACGGCGCTCTAGCTCGCATTGATTAAATGGCGGTGCATGATAGATTGCCAAATATCGATATGTGATTTACCTCCCTGCATTGGAACAAAAAATGGTTCCCGATTTAGTCCAGACAGGCCAACACAAAGTTGTCGGAACAGTTGAGTGAGATTTCATCGATTCCACACGGCATTACAGTTTCAATTAAAAGTTTGATATCTAAATGGCACTTTTGCACAAAGTGGAGAAATGGTTTCAATATCACTGTTATCAAAAGTGTATCGCTATATCTGTAAATTGCTGAAGTCAGTCATGACTGAAAAGTTTGTTCCATTAGTTTTTAAATCCACAGTGTTAAAGGTCTGTCGTCATATATGCATATATAAGATTGATAAGTTTTTTTTTGCACGCATGCGCATTGTGAGGCGCCGAAGATAATAAAAGACAAGAAATCAAGATAAATTTCTAAGGTTATTTTAAGTAATTGTGTTAATTTATATGGTGATTATGACTTTGATCTTGGTGTAAGGCTGGATGAGTTGTGCTAACGCCCCGCACCTTGACAATATAATTCGACTACAGCCACCATGTAATGACGGAATGAATAGATAAAAACCCCAAAGCAAAACACCACTTTAAAAGAAATAAGCGAAATGTAAATACACAGCCCGGACAAAGTGATTGATCTCATTTTATCTGGTGCATTTAGCTGGTCTAAGGACAGATTTTATTCAGATTTCTGCAAATAGTTTTATATTTAAAGCGTACCAATCACCCACCCCAAAATATTTTGCTCTGTATATTAGGGGCTGCATGTCGCTATACTATATTCGAAATAATTATGAGCTTCAAATGTTGAATCTACACAGAGATATTACAAGTTGAATACACTCCCAGTAAACAAAACAGCGACTTATGAGGAGACTAGTCAACGCACCCATACGCGCTCGCATAAAATAAGACCCCATTCACACTCCCTGTTAGACCGCTCTTTTAGTTAGACCGCTCTAGATGAACGGTTCTTGAAGAACGGTTTGATTGCGTACACACTCCGCGCCTTTTTTATGTCTCAAATCGCTCAACGAGTCAAAGTGGTCTTGTTGCTATGCGAGCTCAGGTCAGCGGGTCAATTTTTTTTCGCGAGGAATTCAAACCGTATATACTGCCTGCCTGATGAATTTATTTTTATATCTTTCCAAGGCTTCTTTTTTTCAACTTTCCTTTTTTCTCCGTGTGCATATCTTTCTATCATCTTGTCTTTTTTTTCACCTTCCTTGTGTTTTCCTTTGTTTTTCATTATTCTATTGTGTTCTCTTTTCCTTATGTTATACTTTGTTTTATCGTTCTACCATTTCATTTTCTCTTTCTATCTTTCCTTGTTTTCATTTGTTTATCTTTGTTTTATCATTTTATCATTTTCCCTTTCTATCCTTTCTTTCTTTTCATTATTCTATCATTTCCTCTTTCTATCTTTCCTTATGTTTCTTTCTTTTCATCATTCTATCCTGCAGCGATGGCCTGCACTTACAGGAAAATCAAGGAAAATCACACGTGATTTCCCGCACAACACACACACACACACACTCACTTCCGGTTGAAGTACGCTTTAGGATCGCTTTCGCGTACACACTGCACGTTAGAGCAGTCTAACTATTAGACCCGTTCCTCAAGACCACCTCCCGAGGTGGTCTTGTGGACCGCTCCAGAAGACCGCTTCCTGGACCATTTTTGCGTATACACACTCACCTCAGAACCGTTCTTGAGGAATGGGTCTTAGTTAGACCGCTCTAACGAAGTGGGCGTGAATGGGCTCTAATGGTCCGCACCGAAACGAACTCGGAGTTGGGTTCCACGCGAGGGGGTTTTATGTTTCCTTCAAAGTCTTCATACGCCTTAACCGTTAATCCATAGAAGGGCAGGTAAAGTGTTTTGAGGTTGATTTTATATATTGTAGCTGTACACAAATTATTTTTAAGGTGATTGGTACACTTTAAAGGGGAATAAAAGGCAACAAACATTAGCCTATAATCATGTAGATAATTGTCATCCTATTACAAATATCTTGAAATTACTCCTATTTGATTATTTAAGAAGGAGAACAGTGTCTCCAAAAGTTGCAGTTTCTTTGCTTGACATTATCCCATGGGGGCTGCCATTTTCTTTTCAAAATAATGTCAGAGCAGTTCTATTTGTGAGATACCCACTGACCTATACACTAGCTACCGTGACACTCATGAGCAGCTGTGGAATGCATGACACTGGATTTTCTCATAATAAACCATTTTTGTAGTCATTTACATTCAAATGAAGATACTTTTATCCTGTCATATAACCTATTTGTGTCAAGATATTTGGTTCAGCTGTTTCTTTTGTTAAGCAGGATTTGGCATGCACTTGTAAGTTGCTTGGTCTGACAAAGGTTTGTTAATTCTTCAAAGAAGTGACAAAGATCTACAACTGCTCTTAGATATCACCGGTGCGAGACAATGGGGGTACCAATATGGCTGCCATTTTGCATGGGTGGCTTTAGTTGTACAATAGCTATTCATTATGCAACATCTTATCCATTGTGTACAGGTAAATGGACATGTACCGCAATGACATCACCGTTTCTTCAAAATGGCAGCCCCCATGGGATAATATCTAGCAAGAAATCTGCAAACTTTAGAGAGACTGTTCTCCTTACTGAGTAATCAAATCAGAGTAATTTCAAGATATTTTGAACAGGCTGACAATTTTCCACATGATTATCAGCTAATGTATGTTGAGTTTCATTCTCCTTTAAGTTAAAAGAAATCAAATCCGGCCGAACCAACCTGTATAGATGCCTATTATGAATTGTTGGTTTAAAATAATTCCATCCGTGAGACATCCTTACAAATCAAGAATAATCATTATGCGATTTCGTGAGTAAATTAAAAGCAAGTGTGTATCTATAGCAACACTGTGCATTACCTTTAGAGCTGTGCGCTTGTAAATGGTTCGGTAATTCACACTGTCTACCTCTATGATAGATGGGACAGACTGGCTCGTTCGTTGGTCGTAACAGTCAGTGTCTAAGTGCGCCTTACGGCTTGTCATAATAAACACATCTTATTCAGAGCATCCCAAAATTTCCGCATTCATCAGTGTTAGAAATGGAGGTCATATAAGGAGGTAGTTTGCAGGCACAAACCCTGGTCAGTCGTAAAAGAGTGTCTGCACTGTAAGACTACTATATAGGCCCTAAATATAACTGCTTCTTATCTATATTGACAGGACAAGTAGGTTGCTGGGTTAGGCTACTCTCAAGACACAATGGTTGTCTGATAAAGTTTCAGATGAGGGTCTGTGCTTGCAGACTAGTAAGGAGGCGGTGATGGGTGGAAAATGGAGACATGTTTCCCCATATTATTTTGTATGTGATTGTGTTTTTACAAACGTGAATTGAACTGAACATTATTAAACATCATTGATTTACAGCAATATTCTGTTCACAGACATATACCAAAGTATTCTCATACATATTTATAACACAAATATAGATACAGATATTTAGAGTGTATAACAGAAGTATAACATGTGTCAAATGGAAGGTAAGTACAAAAATATTACAATGAAAAATATTCTGTTCATAAACATAATTATGCCAGAGTATTTTCATATATATATATATATATATATATATATATATATATATATATATATATATGGAGCTGAGAGTCGCAGTGGGTGATGCAAATGTTGTGAATTTGCTTTAAGTTTTTAAGTCTTTAGTACTAATAATCTAATATATCATAAATTTGCAGTATATCTAGATTAAATTTAAAGAGAACTGTTGCTGGGCTAGCGCCATGAGCGTCCTTGGACGGTGTGTGCGCTCTATAAGTTTTCACCATTATTATATATGCAACAAACCTATAGTATAACATGTCAAATGAAAGTAAGAACAATAATAATACGTGTATCAATCAGAATTAAACGCCTGGGGTCCTTAACGTCTAATCAAAAAGACAAGATTCAGTTTGGAATCGTCAGAGTCGGTTTATTAGGCCAATACAGAGAGCTGACCACTAGGACAACTCACATTTTTAAACTAAGGACAAAAAAATCAAGCAGTGGAGTAGCGTTGGTTCAGCCATTAGAGGGCGCTGACATCGTCGAAGTTGGGGGTTACCTTTCTCACCTCGATTAAAAATGCAAATGAAAAAGGCCACCGGTTAGGGATAGGGTTTGGGAGGGGTGCTATCATATTTTATTCTTGTCTTATCTCCCTCCCTTTCCTTTTCCTATTCTGCACCAGCTGTTATCAACCGCCACACATGCTCCTAAAAGTGTTTACTTTAGACTGTGTGGATTATATTATTCTTTGTTTCACAGGTGCTCAGGAATTATGGGTGTGTTGCAAATAATTCAAAACTCACTCACAGCTTGTATGACATTATTAGAAGATAAAACGCCATATGACTTCATCATCGGGCAACTCAGTTTCCCAATGACAAATTTCATCATGTAAATGATGAGCTTCTATGAGCTGCTAAAAGCTTCTATCTTGGAGTCAAATTAATCCCTTCGTCTCTAACCAAACATGCCAAACCAAATCCTCCAAAAGCTCTGGAATATTTTCTTAAACAGAAAAAGAGAAATGGTCTTAATCTGAAAAAGACTAAAGCTGAATTTCAAGCGCTCATAATCTACGAAATCCATTTGAAATAAATGAAAATGTCTGTTCATTATGTCAACCCGTCATACAGACGTCAGTGATACAGTTATGGATATTTTTTATAAATCCTTGGTCATCTCTTTTCTTCGGTTTAATCCCGCTGCTGGCGATATAGTCCTTCCTAATGCTGTTTTGAAAGATGATCCACTGTCTTTCCTCCAAAGTACTACAATGTCAGTGCTCTACGGCAATGTCGTTTCTAGTAGAGATGTCATTGAGTCGATGTAGAGAGGACAAAGAGAAATGGCTAATACTTTCTTGACCATGAAGTGGTAAGCGTGTCGCCAGTGCACTAACAAAACTGACGAGGTCAAAAATGCATTATATTCATCACACGTCTTTAACAATATTTCTGCCTCTTCGTCAAGAAGCTGTGGTACTTTAAGTACCACATAAAAATCATTTTCAATTTGAAAGCAAATCTAAAATTCTCTTGTATTATATAAAGAATTTATGTCATACCTCGGTTTTCAATGAGAAAAGTCAGTGATAAAGTAGGCTGCATAATCACAACAATTTGGGAAGGACGACGGTTTAAATACCAAGAAAATTTATCATCCTAAGCCATTATCTTTGTAAGAAAGCCATACTTTATTTTAAATTCAAGTCTAAAGGTACCCTGTATTTGTTATAATTTCCCTACCTCTCAGCATTTGGCTGTGTTCTTTAAGGGAAGAGATGAGATGACATGTGTCATATTTTTCTCTTCTCTCTCTTATTTACTTATTGTTTCTTATTGCCATTATCAGCCATTATCATGATTACGGACAAAGAGTGAAGACACTTTTCTCACTCTTCTTCTCCCTCCCTTCTCCCCCCCCCCCCCCCTCTCTCTCTCTCTTTCCCTCTTTCCTCTTTACCTTTGTTTTTTATCACTGCAGAAACAACTAGATTATAAATTATAAATAATCTTAAAATCCATATGAATACTTTTTATAATATATAAATACCTCATATGATTTCATCTGCATGATGATCCGGTCATCAAACAGCAATGTTTTTTTTTAATTATTTGTCGGATGTCAGGAAGAAAAGAGGGTTACACATTTTGTACATTACCTTTCTTGTTAGCTTAATGTAAAGTCAAATAGATTCACATGGTACTTTGAAATTGGCACCTAATTTTGTATTGTTTCAGGTATATAACAATAATTTATTTCATTATGAAATAAGGGCTACAGGAAGTGCACTCAGAGGAAAAATTAGTATTGATACTTTGCACAATTTTAACGTAAAAATTGTATTGATTACTCTAGACAGGTCTGGTCAGATCTGCATGTACATGACTTCCTCATGATAATCAATATTGATTTTCTGTATCAAAAGATCGCTTATTCACAAGCAGAATATTTGATGCTTTAAAACTATCAAAAGTATGACGTACGTCACGAAAGGTTTCTTCACTTTGCTATTAGTCATCTAGTAGGGAATATAGATATCCAACACACCTTCATGAAATGATTATAATTCGACCTATAGTTATAAATTTTGTGATAATCATTATGGTACTAACAGTCTGTGGATCGATGTCATAATAATTATGCCGGAAGAAGGCTTTATGCTTGACTTTGTGTATTTCGGTGATCATTATGATTTCGCATAGAGCGCAAAGAGAATTTATTATTATGCGTCATATAAATATTTAATTATTATTGTTATTATTATTTCCCGGCCAAATCAAACACAGGAAAATGGGGCACTTGTGTAAAGGCCACCACACATATAAATCCCCTAGGATGACTATAGCTTCTGACAGAAACTGCTTTTATTATCAGATATGGAAGAATATTAAAAATGTAAACTGTAAAAATAAATTGTATCTGACTGAGGTCCAGAATAATCATAAGCAATATGAACAGTCATATCGAAATTGCTGGGTACTTCAAGCGTTCCTATGCTGGTAACAGAAAAAGGCAAATCAGCAACATGTACCAGTTTGTGCCCAGTCGTACGAGTGTCGTCATGGCAATTCCTCACACTTACTCTTTTCTCTCCCTTGTATGTTTGTAAAATATCTTCTTTTCCGCATTTCACTTTGACTAATTTCACAACGACCTGTATTCAGAGCATACTGTTAATTCTTTTGCATGCATCTTCCAATGTGTACATTTCGTTCCAAACCCACGTGTTTTTAGTTTATATAAAGGTATATACGGTAATGAATTATATTTTAAAAAGTATAACAAATTGTAGACTAAAGGAAGTAATATATATAATATGTTTATGTGTACATCACGAAATAAAGTAACAAAATCTACTTGCTCGAATGCCAGGATATCGAATCGATTTTGTTCCCACCCTACTTCATGTCCAGTCATTGAACAATGATAAGTTATTCATTAAAATTTAATCCTCTTTTACTTACATATCTCTTCTCTCAATACCGAGGTTGCAATTACAAAAAATGGAGAAGATTATTAACGAGATGAGGAGGCTTGGCTAATTGTTAACTCAAAATAAAAAGTAAACCACAAAAGCAAGGACAATGCTACAAGAAAAAGAACGATGAAATCCAAGAAGTTGAATGATAAAGACAATTATTTACACAAGTGCACACGTGTGTATACGTTCAAAGAGAGAGAGGGAGACAGAGGGAGAGGGAGAGGAGAGAGAGAGAGAGGGGGAGAGGGGGGGAGAAGACAAGATGAAAGATAAATTTTGTAGGAACATAAATCTACACATTTATGACATTTATGACATAAATTAAAGTTATGAAATAATGTTAAAAAGTAACATCTATTTCAATGCAATCCTTTATTTAAACATTTTACGAAAGCAAATAATTAAAGCTTGCATGTATTTCACATGCATATAATAAGAAAGGAGTGAAAATGACAATACTCGAGGAATGCCTCAGAAGAAATAAGTATTTTCCTGAAATAAATTCAATAACACGATTTGAAAGATGGTTAGTAATACAGAGCACGTTCTAATATAAAAGGCATACGTTCAATCACACATAAAGCACAACTCGCTATGGCAAGAATACTGACACTTTTCACATAATTATTATGCTGAGCAGCTATACGAAAAGATTTGAAGACAATGGGGATTTGACTATCATAATTACAGGCTCTACCTCAAAGCTCGTAGTAAGGCAAGCTGAATATTAAAGGCGAAAAGAAAATCAGCTTTACAGAATGCCAAAGAACTACGAAAACAAACCTTGAATATTATTAAATGGAAATCGATTTGTATATAATTATTGTGACTCTTATCCCTTTTTTTTTCATGCATTTGAATGTATGAATGAAAAAATACTGGAAAATGGCTTAGGGAAAATTATTAACAATTAACCAATCTAAGATGATTTATCTAACATCATAAAGTTAATTTATGCATAATTTGACCCTAAAAGAAAGATTTCCTTTTTATATATTCATCAATAATTCAATAGTAATGATGCTTTATGAATTTAATGTTATTGAACAACCCAATCATGATTAAGTTGTAGGTTTCTGGACATTGTAATATACAAGCTTTGCTTGTAACATTTAAACATGTCCAATTGTTTGCAACATCACTTAGGTCAATATTTTTTGTGCATCATAAAATACTTAATTCATTGATATTTAATTATGCCAATATCTATGGAATAAACTTCATTGTTATATCATTGTTGTTATTGTATTTATTTTATGTTATGCACTACACTATTATGTTGAAATGATTGTAAACAGCCAATAAATCTGAGTAAATCACGCGCACGCACAACCACCCACACTCTATCTCTCTTTTTTCTTTCTCTCTCTCTCTCTCTCTCGGTCGTTCTTTCTTGGTATCTCTTTCTTGGTTATTTATTTATCTCTAATTACACATAATTCCCTTTCACCCCCCCGTCACGTCTCTATTTATTATTGTTCAGCTTTCCCTTCCCCATTTTGTTGTCTCAGTAGCCTTTCTCTCTGTTTCTCGTTCTTTCTCTCTCTCTCTCTCTCTCTCTCTCTCTCTCTCTCATTGATCAGGCTTTATTTCTCAGTTTCTTCTGAACCTTGCGGCTGTAACATTACTAAAAACTGTAATAGTATCGTCAATTATTTATAGGTTTTCCTTGAATGTTGTGCCATTTTCTTCAATACAGCACATTCGCTCCAAGTGGAATTTAAAAAAAAGATTCTATCAATATATTTTATGAGGGAAATAAGGAAATCGAATATCTCTCTATCGGTTGGTTAGTTGGTAAATAAAATCACTTATTTCAGTGTCTTATGGGAGATAATTATTTTCTCGGGGGGGGGGGGGGGGGGCAAGCGCCCTTGAATTCGAGAATTTGCTGCCACGCGTACACAAGGTAAACGTAACTAAGATTAGTTACATTTCCCTGCCTACACCAATTCATTATTTGACATGAATTAGTTTAGGGTTTTGGCGTTCAGATTGAAGTGAAAGAGGTTGGGAGCATGTTGTCTTGGTGCATACTATAACATAATCCGGAAGGGGTCTAACTAATACATTTCAAAATTACTTGTGTTGAAGTCATATCGGGTGGGGGTTCGGTGTGGCAATAATAATTATGCGCTCTAGTAATTCAGTTGTTTATTAGTAATTGTTCATTACTATATATTTATGACTTCCATCTTTCAATCGTATACCCACACGGTAATCTAGAACATGGTGACTCTATGTCTGATATAAAAGTCGTTTCTTATTCGGCAGTGCGTTTGATGACCTATAATCACTAAATTGATCCTTCCCAATGCACATCACCCCAGCAAAAATAAATACTATCTCGTATAGTGTGCTAATTTGTATTTTCCTAATTACTCGTAAAGCTCATGGGTCTGAATGGTTTGGGATCATATAACGATAATGGAAGATACTTTCACGCTATTGGGATTTAGCGATCCAGGCTTTTTTTAAGTATCTCCTTGGAATTTAGTATTCGGTGCCCCAAGAAGGGAATATGAGTATTCACATTTTCTTGTGTATTTTGAATTGATATCTCTTACACCAGTCATGATGAAAAAGCCTAGTTCGTGGGTACGGGTCATAAGAAAATTAGGAGTGGATTTTTATGTCTTTGCTATGATAACCAAAACTGACTCTCTGACTACTTTGGAAGACGAAGGGAAATGGGAAATGTCAGGGCAAACGAAGAAAAGGGAATGATTATATCATCCAGCTAAAGAAAGAAAATGTGTATAGTTTGAAAAACAGGATTTCTCTACTTGGACTCGAACACAATTTTATGGCTTGACTGTATGGGAGAGAGAGAGAGAGAGAGAGGGGAAGAGAATGAAAGCGAGAGAGAGGGGAGGGAGACAGAGGGCCTAGGGAGAGTGTGGATGTGTGTGTGTGTGTGTGTGTGTGTGTGCGCGGGCGCGCGTGGGCGTTTGTTTAGCATTATGTCCGAGGACATTTTCGGACAGAGAACAAAAAAAAAATCATGACAACAATGGTCCTCGGAAGGCGGACAATAGTCCTCGAACGTCGAACAATGAATTTATGCCTTATTCCGTCGACTGTCCGAGGACGAGTAACAATAGAGGAACAATAGTTGTCCTCGGAAGTAAAGCCATGTAAACGTGTGTGGGTGGTGTGCGTGCGTCCGAGTGTGTGTTTGTGTGCTGTGTGTGTAGGTGTGTGTTTGTGTGTGTGTGTATGTGTGTGCGTGCATAAAGGAACAAGAGGTAGATCCGTAGATGTACAAACTGAGAAACAGAGAAGTAGGCCTAGAGACAGACAGTCAGAGAAGGAGAGAGAGAGGCGTAGTGTGTACATGTATAGCATCTAATGGAGACTAAAAGTACACAGGTTTGTGTGTATGATGAAGCATATAGCGTTCCAAACTGTACGTTTTTTGATCAACCAGAGTTATGTATTTTTAAATGAAATATCGTCCGTGTGAAATCTTCATTAATTTTTCATTCAGGTAACCATATCTCACGCCTGATGGCTCGTTAATAATAATAACTGCATCGTGGATGGGACATGTTATAATCTTATAATACAAGTCTTACGATAATGAGATGTTGAGAAACAGATGCGAGGTGGAGAGAGAGAGAGAGGGAGGGAGAGAGAGAGAGAGGGGAGAGAGAGAGAGAGAGAGGGAGAGAGGAGGAGGAAATGAATTAAGAGGACTTTTACAAAACTAGCAGGAGAGAGAGAATGCGACAAAGCCTCACCAGGTAGGCTTCTTAAAAAGTCCATTCACGCCCTTCTGCCAGCCACAAGACGAATAAGGTAGGATAAAAGATGCAATGAACTTCTTGTTCATGTCCTTATCCTGACCCCTCATTTCAATAAAATAAAAGGGTATCGTTCGAAGATAATAATATTTTTTAAAATTTTCATTATATTTATACGAGATTTATCCTGGTATGGTAATGGTGTTGATCATAATGGAATGCTCTTCCGCTCTGTAAACCTACCGTATTGTCTTACCTCATGGTTTTACAGAGACAGAATGTTGAGGATATAGCCAGGGCCTGAATACAATATGTAATTAAAGTGCTATTTATGAGAATCATAGCATTTCATCTGTTTTGGTAGTCCATTGAAATGATTATTAGCTGGTACCACCATGAAGCCACAGCCTTTTGTTGTTATTCTACCGTCTTTTCCCTGTTTCTCCCTTTCTCCCCTTTCCCCATCTCTCTTTTTCCTTGTCCCCTCTTCTCTCACCATCTGTTTTTCAGCCTATGTTCATAACCACTGGTTTACATAAAATAGAATTGAATCAGAAACGGGTCGACTATTAAAAACTTAATTCAAATTAGTCTTATCAAACGCGTCAACGCGCTATGTATACTCTGTGCAATAGATCAAGCTTTCGGAGACCACGAAGGTATGCCATAAGTAAAATAAATTCCTGTGAAGGCACATTTAAATAAAAATGTCGATTATTTAGGCGTGGTGGGAAATAAATGCTGTAATTATGCTCAATAAGCTTCATATGAAACAATGTTTCCTATTATATAACTCCGGGAGCTCCTCTCACGTTGAATTTGAACCTATTAAAGGAGAATTAACCTCAAACAATAAAGACGATAGTGTTCAAAGGTGTTATTTATTCCTACTTGTTAGACTATATGGCTTCGCGTCAAAATATACGAGATCGATACGAATCAAGATTTTCTGAGCAAAATTTATCATCTGCTAGCAATATGTATCGTCTGCTAGCAATACATGGGGGCTGCCATTTTTTTTATGTGTACAAGAAGATTTTCTTAATCCAAATGCCCAATTGCCTTTTTCAAAATTAAAAACCCATTTGAGATTTAAAATATAGAATAGATATGTCAATTTATTTTTAAACTGAAGATTTCCTTATATATTTCTGTTGAAAATCGATATTCGCTTAATATAAATCTATTTTCTAGATACTGTGACGCAATGAACGGAGCAAATTAATTCAAATTTTATGGATGCTTCTTCCCTGAGCATCTATAGCGGCAAACTATGCATTCACCTGCTTTCGGATAATGGGACTTGAAAAGTCAGAATGCATGCTGCATATATTATGTTCTGCTCTGTTTGGCAAACCCAAGAAAATAGATTTTTGTTAAGCAAAACCAGACAATTTAAAAGTATCATTATAAAGATTTAATTTTTATAAATCATGTAAACACCCACTTTATATTTTTCGTCACATATGGGATTTTAGGTAATGAAGAAAATCAATTTAGGTCTTGGATTCAAAATATCTTCCTGACCGGAACATTTCTCAATGGTTCATGTACAAATCCAAATCAGCAAGAAAATGGCAGCCCCCATGTAAATGAGTAGTAGACGATACCGGGTGTTGGAATATCTTTATTATACCCTTTTCTGATATCTTATTGGAAAATGATTTAGGCCAATAAGTAGGAATATACTACACCTTTCAATATAAGTAAATTTGTACTCAGGGGTTAATTCTCCTTTAACTCCATTGTACATAACCTACACAACAAAAGAGCTAGCTATAAATAGCTGCATCGTTATTGTAGTAGGATCATGAACAGTATTAACATGATTAATGTACCTTACATTTTCTTCTTTTGCAGACACAATTTTTCTGTCACAAACACCTTCTTAATTTTTCTAAAATTGTATTTATCATTATTATTTGGGGGCGGGAGGCGGGGGGAGGCAACCCCAATAATGGATTTTGATAAAAAGAATATGTTGGCACATTTAACACTTCGTCAGCAACTGGAAACCAACTATAACTCTTAAATTTGTATCATGAAAATGCTTTGTGCACGATTTGGACGATAAAATCGGTCCACGTGGTATACATGTCTGGTGCTAATCGATTTATGCTAATAAATTAGCCTTCGATCGATTTTCTCGGATCCGACACACTTCTCCTTTTACGATATATCGTTGATGATATCAAATCATTGATATGTGACCAGCCCATTAGGCTACACGAACATACAAGCTGGCAATGATAATATAAACCCCAATGATTCTAACACAGGGGGTGTGCACACACAGGGGTAGGGGTAGGGTTAAGGTCTTGCGTTAGGTTCCGTGGGTGATTTTTTTTAGTGGATGAACAAGGAGGGCATGGCCCTCTTGTGCCACCTGTCTGGCCTATGATCCCCACATTGGACGAATTCATAAGAAAAAGATACATAATAGGCCTATATATTAGACGTTGGGGTTGCTGCATAGTATTTGATGATTTCTATCATGTCCACCTGTTCACGGGAAATGTATCCTTTTCACAGTGGAACTCACACAATCAACCTCGACAATGCCAGAGTAGCACAGTGTCAAATTTTAATCATTCACGATATCATCACGAATGTAGCCTGCTATGTGCTGAACCTGTTATTTTTATCTTGGAAGATAGATGAAGCGGCAGCGCAGAGACGGGTAGACAGACAGACAAAAAAGAGACAAACAGAGAGACAGAGAGACAGAGACAGACAGTCAGACTGCCGGTAGAATTTCGTCAAAGATAGGATTTGGGATTAGGGTTAATGTCAGGTGGCGTCTCGTGTTTAACTTAAAGTTGGGAATTCGACTAGTACTGGAAATTGACAGCGGAGCAATTATCACTGCAGCATGTGACGTGGTAGGTCCATGTAGGTATATAAACATCTTCTCAGAAAGGCATTTACATGTATTTTATAAAAGACATGACAGGACTTAATATAGGGAAAATAAGGATCACAGGCATAGGGGGGGGGGCACTAGTTTATCCGGAGGTTCGTATTACCAAAAGTTCATAATTCCAAAAACACAAACTTCCCATACCAAGGGGTTGAAAATGAAATAGGGTTCATTATTCCGAAGGTTCGTAATTCCGGAAAAATGAAGAAGGGTTCTATTACATTTTCGGAATTAAGAACTTTCGGAATTATGAACCCCATTTTATTTTCGGAATTTTGAGCCTTCGGAATAACGAACATTCGAAGTATAACCATCAGAATATGTACCTTCGGAATAACAAACCTCGACTGGAATAATGAACCTTCGGAAAAACGACTAACCAAGGATAAGTTATAAACATAATAATAGTTATCATTAAAAATAATTTGCAGCCTGTGAAATATTTTGCTCTGTATTTTGTTTGTGTGTATGTTTTTTGTTTTGTTTTTGTTTTTGTTTTTTTGCTTGATTTCACTATGAATCTTCTCAAGTTAACATAATTTCTACTTCAGTAAATGTGAAGAAATGTTAATCTGATACAGGCGTTCTTTTTCATGTTGGGAATTAAAAACAAAAAACCTTTAAGGGTTATGAACCGTCGAATAAATACGAACTGTAATCTGTCGTACCGGGAAGAAAATGTGTCGTGATATTTTTATGTAGGTGGGATTGTAGATAGCGAGTGCCTGGGATTATATATTTTTGACGATGAGTTATAAATACAGCACAGCGTCATGCATACACCGGTAATCCATGTCGGTTTTAGGTTAGAGGTTTAATGCCGATGCGCATCTTTTTGATCTGCATGCAGGATAAATGAATTCTGAAGTCATAGATTGCTTGCTATCGGCTTAGCGCTACTTTTTAGCACAGCCGTAAAACACTTGTCAATCCGCACAAGGAGGAATCTGATGTTTTGAATACATTTAATACTCACATCGTAAAAAAAGGGGGTAATAAAATCATATATAAAAGCAAAAACATTAAATCAACGTCAACCAAACAAATAACAAACCAAACAAACAAGATGAATTAGGAGTAAAAGTGAAATATGCATACACTCAGGATATTAGATCCTGTCTCATTACATAACCAATGATTTTGAAATAATAGGCCTGCAAGTCCTCGCTAAAGATAATCAGAGCATACTGATCCAAACGTCGAGAACCAAAGAGCTCTTAGCTGCTTAGTGGAGTTCACCAGCCCTTTTAAGGCACTTTTTCTTTTGAAAGAACACATGGTGAAACCCTGAAAACTTTACCTACAGTTCAGCTTCTCCACCATGAAACTAAAAAAAGTGCCTTGTATAATCACTCATTTTCTATCTGAATGTACAATGAAAAAAGTATATTCCGATAAAAAGTTTGGATTTGTCCATTTCATGCAAGAAATGACTGACCATACCAGTTGAATCTTTTTTCATATCAATGGAAATTTTGGAAACTTTCTTTCAAAAAAATTAACACGTTTTGTGAATAAGTTCAGCTTCATGCAACATGTCTTTAAAATATATATAAGGTCAAAACTCATACCATGATGCATGCCATTATGAATAATTTTCTGGTCGCATCCTTTCCCATTTTCCTTGTCCGTGCCTTCCCCTATACATAATAGTGTATATATTTAAAAAAAAGTGGTTGTAATTTGCCAGTGCTTTACATACATGCTTGTTACAATGCACGGAAAGAAATACACCCTGGAAATTAAGATGGTACATACGGAAGCGTTAAAGTGCCATTCAACTTGACGACTTATCGAGATATTTTATCTCGACAAGTCGACTTAATATCCATATTTTGTCGACTTGTAAAGATATTTATCTAACCATGTCGACTTAATAACTTGTATACGGAAGCTTATAAGTGCCAACCAGATGACGAGATAAGAAGACGAGAAGACAAGTTAAAATGGCGAGAAGACGAGTTATTGGAACTCGGCAAGTCGACTTATGATGGACAAGAAGACAAGAAGACGAGTTTTTGGAACTCGGCAGGTCGACTGGTATAAGATGAGAATACAAGATGACGAGTTGTTGAAACTCGGCAAGTCGACTTGATTAGGACAAGAAGACAAGATGACGAGTTGTTTGAACTCGGCATATCGACTTGTTTATGACAAGAAGACGAGATGACGAGTTAATGCATCTTGGCAAGTCGACTTATTTGGGACAAGAAGACGAGATGACGACTTGCCAAGTTGCATTAGCTTGTCATCTCGTCTTCTTGTCCTAAACAAGTCAACTTGCCGAGTTCAAACAACTCTTCATCTTATCATCTTGTCCTAAACAAGTCGACTTGCCGAGTTCCAATAACTCATCATCTTGTCTTCTTGTCCAAAATAAGTCGACTTGCCGAGTTCCAACAACTTGTCTTCTCGCTTTTGTCTCAAATAAGTCGGCATGCCGAGTTCCAACAACTTGTCTTCTCGACTTCTTGTCCAGAATAAGTCGACTTGCCGAGTTCCAACTCGTCTTGTCGTCATTTATCTTGTCTTCTCGTCTTCTTATCTCGTCATCTGGTGGGCAGTTATAAGCTTCCGTACTTTTATAAGTCGACATGGCGATATAAATTATCTTGCCAAGTCGACTTAACAAAAATACATGTCGTCATGGCGAGATATATTATCTTGCCAAGTCGACTTCCAAAAAATTATAAGTCAACATGGCGACATAAATTATCTTACCAAGTCGACTTAAAAAAAAAATTATGTCGTGATCTTTTTTTTTCTACCATGTGGATACATGCATGCACTTAATATGTAGAAAGAGTGGCAGATGCGACGATCTTGGAAGTTAGGGCTAACTTACAAAGCCTACAGACTCTAACTTTGTTACAGACTACACCAGTAGATCTACCAATCATGGCGTCTGACACTAGTGACACTATCGTATTTGTGAAGTCAGCGATATATTTGTAGAAGTCGCCTTGGTTAGATAATTTATGTCGCCATGTCGACTTATAATTTTTGGGAAGTCGACTTGGCAAGATAATATATCTCGCCATGACCACATGTATTTTTGTTAAGTCGACTTGGTAAGATAATTTATGTCACCATGTCCACTTATAATTTTTGGGAAGTCGACTTGGCAAGATAATATATCTCGCCATGACCACATGTATTTTTGTTAAGTCGACTTGGTAAGATAATTTATGTCGCCATGTCGACTTATAATTTTGGGGAAGTCGACTTGGCAAGATAATATATGTCGCCATGACGACATAATTTTTTTTGTTTAGTCGACTTGGCAAGATAATTTATATCGCCATGTCGACTTATAAAAGTTATTAAGTCGACATGGTTAGATAAATATCTTTACAAGTCGACAAAATATGGATATTAAGTCGACTTGTCGAGATAAAATATCTCGACAAGTCGTCAAGTCGAATGGCACTTTAACGCTTCCGTAGGTACATAATGCACTATATAAATTTAATGAAATCTCGTTTATCCAAAAAAAAGGGAACAGTAAGCATAAACACACCCATAAAGAAAGGCTTTCTGCTGTAAATAAGCAGATCAAGCGCATGATCTGCATGTAAATGCAAAAATGAAGAAGAAACAAGTAGTGCAGCAGCAACATCAAAAAATACAAACTTATGTAGTCTCATATATATAATTGTGAATTTATTTCATAAAGTGTTACACTTATAATATTTCATATATACCAAATGTGATATATGAAAGACAGAAAAAAAAATTCATACAGTTGCAAAATACAAGATAAGATATTTTACAGAATAACAATAACTGCCAAGTCCATTCATATGTAAAAATACAATTTGTCACTTTGTGGAAACTTAAAACAACTATATACATGTATAAAATAACTCTGACCTCATCGTTAACTTCACATATTCCAGTGCTTTCGAGGACATGGCAGGTATCATGATAAAAATAGATTGCCAAGTAAGTTTGTATATATAGAAAGTAAATACACTCATTTCAAATACCCTGTGCGAATAGTCTGACAAAAAAATCAATTCAAATGCCTATTGCCTGAACTGAATTACGTACCTTCGGAATCATGAACCTTCAGAAAAGCGAACATTCTGAAAAACGAGTACCCCCGTTTATAATGCAGGCAAGGTCGTCGCTAAAGGGATGATTTAGAAGCGTGTGACAGGCCCTACCCACAAAAATTGCGAGTCTCAAAAAAACTTCCATAACTCTTGCTGGCAAATTTTAATATAACGTTTATTTCGTCATGAGTCTCAGAAGACTCATGCTTGTTGACAAATTTGGTCTTCGTTACCACCTTACCCCTGTCCGAAATATCGGTCACCCCTGCAGATACAAAGACTCCATTACAGTCCTTTCGCTGTAATTATCTTGCAATTCATTGACTTGAATCAAAGAAATCTCAAGGCATCGAGCATGGAATATAATATATGAGCTTTAAAATGTTGTCATCACTTTGAAACAGTACAATAAAAAGACATCACTTTTAGTATGATGCATTTGAATATGAAAATATTCATTTGATAAAACAACTTTGCTTGCCAAGAGGATGATATATAATTATGTATCTACATCTTTTCATAGTCAGGTACAGAACACTGAACAAATGCAATCATCTTCATGTTTGAAATACTCTTATATCAGTAATAAGCTTGTACTCATGGTTTTAGAAGAGCATCACAACAAACTTGTCACTAGGAATCGTAAAAATCAAATAAATGAAATATTCCTCTCACTACGAACATTATAACTTGTTTGGCAAATCATTTGTGATTCATCATTTAGAGTAATTATATTGTATTTTCAGGATATTAAGAACAAATACTTATCTCGGGCTAAATTAATAATATAGGTCATGGAAATTAGGTGGATTGCCCAAAGCCTGAATATACATGTATCATTAAAAAAAATGTTTTTGGATCAAATATATTTGTGCGTAATTGTAATTCTAACTGACGTTTTATGTGAAGAATCCATTTCATCTAAGAAATATGTCTGATGATTTTTATCTCTTTGTGCTATTTATCCTGGTATAAAGTTACACATTTTGGATCAAAATTATAATTCTTTTCTTGGAATTCATTTCATCGAGCAAACACTTTTCATTTTATGATAAAAATCATACATATGTGATCGTCATTATGGTATTCATTTCCATTCAAAATACATTTCTCAGCAATTTGATCTTCTTGCAATGTCTTTGCTGGTACAAGCAAGAGCAATGAAGAGTGTGTTGCGATAAATAAGATAGAACTAAATTCTTGTAAAGGAGGCTATGGATGATGGATGATACCTATATTATGTTGTTGTTTAAAAAAAATGAAAAACTTATTTTGTTTAATCAATGGCATGTGAAATCTAAACCAATTTCTTTTTTTATCATACATTACATGGAGAAGGACACATCGATATATGCAAAGATAACCACTGATTCATTACTTAAGATTCACTCGAAAGATCTCATTTTATCCGCAAACTCTAAAAAATGTACATTACTACAGCCCATGGACAAAAGATTACATAAATGCATATCCGTACCTTTGAGTGCCTGCCTGGAGCCTTGTCTATTTCAGGCATTGGCGGTCAGGCTTGGCAGCTACTTTGATATCTGGTTAGTTTTAATATCTGGTTATTTTTAATATACTAGATAGTGGATATATGTATGTGATAAGCTGTCTTCCTCTGCCTTTTTCCTCAATTTTCCAGTTGAAATCTTATCTTCTTCATTAGCATTCGTCTCAGGATTTTCATTTCCGCATCTCTAATGCTACTATTCATGCATTTATTCATTGTCCAATTCTCATAGCCGTACGTGAGAGTGAACTAGAGATGTCATTTCAATACTCTCAATTTCAGCGGTCATTTTACGGGTTTGTATATTACATTAACATATTTCCCCTTTGATTTAGTCAAATGACTCCTTTGCAAGTGCAATACGTCTTTTTTTTTTTGTGTTTCACACATTGCACCAGACGTAACAACCCGTCAATTAAAAAATGTACAACGGTGACGGTACATACTTCTACTTAATATTGTCTAACCCTCAACCATTTTCATCAATCGAAATTTCTGAAATTCCTCATTAACATTATGTTATATATGTTATATGGAATTCTTGTAAGCTAAAAACATACATGGAATTTTAAAGCGACTTATATCTACAGGATTTGTGTGGTTTATACATACTGTATTTCCGAACATTTCTTTTAATTTTGGTTACAACTTGGGTTCCAAAACCGAACTTGCAAAATAATTTTACTTTGGCAACTTTCGTGGAAAATAAGGTATTTTTCACATATGTTTCGATTCTGTATATTACATATTCATAATATATAAAACATTGTGTCTATGTACTTCAGATTGTAAATTGTATCTTTCATATCTGCGTGTTTGGATTATTATCCCGGCGTTATCCCCGAAAGCAATTACCATCACACAATACATTACAAGGAATATAGATCCTACTCATGAGATTTCCTACATTTTAAATCTATCTCCTAGACCTAATGCTCTTATGCACTACATCGATAGCAACAACCAATCGAAAATGATCAACTTACTGCATGAATTATGACACAACCAACAATTTTTTTTTAAAGATGGCTATATTGCATGAATTATGCTACAAAAACAATTGTTGCACCAATATCCATATCCATATCTATAGCTTTTATATATTTATTTATCAATTAAAGTCATGGCCTTAAACACTGAAATCCGCTTTCAACTTCAAAATAAACGTAATCTTAGAATATTACGCGAAAGAAGGTTGTAAAGTAGTATTTTCGTAATTTTCCCAACGTATATCACAGGTAGCATTTCCTCAACACACAGAGTACTGTCCATAAGGCAAAAACCGATACAGTAAAACAATATCACAAATTACTTGCACAAAAATACTAGTTTCTTGATGATGTGTATAATACAGCATATGAAACATTATAATTCCAATTGATATGAATAAAACTGCCGTGTCCGCATCTCCCAGATTGAGGGGAAAATCAAGTACCTGTTTCCACCTCGGCACAGCATAACGCAGTGTCTGACTTTGTGCCTGATTTCTCCTTTAAATTCATATTCATCATCTTCATAAAACAGCAGGTGCCTTTCAATGAATACATAAATAGATTTAATCATCTATTTAATGGGAAATATATAATTGCCTCAAAGAGTACTTTTCAAGAAGAATCACCTGAATTTCTGATCACGACAATGACAGATGGCCTTTCGTTTAAAAACTGATTTTTTCCAGAATAAAAGACAATATTCCCTCTCCCACTTACCACTAAAAGACTCCATTTGATGTCAGGCGAAAAAAACCAACATAAAAAGAGTGTCATTCTAAAGAATTGCCTCAACTATTGTATATTAAGATGAAAGTGTCCGTCCTTTGTAGAAGGTGTTTTCGCAGAATGCATTTACTTTGCCATCAATTTTAACTTCAAGAAAACCCAGAGAGAGAGAGAAAAAAAAAATGGTGTTCTAGTTTGTCAACGAAAAATCTGCCTTATTCCCACATTTTAGTACATTTTAATGATAAAGAATACAATTTCAAGAAGGAAGTATATCCTTTCTCTTTTAAAAATATAATTTTTGCCATACAAATATTAATGCAGAAGGGAGGGAGTAAGGGAAAAAAATTTAATGATTTTTTTCCAGATATACCATCTGCATTGAAAGGGATTTTCCAAAAGAAGTCCCTGGGATTGTCCCTGGCCCTCATGTTAAGAATGCAATCTTTAAGCATTCTTTCTTGATTGGTAAGAACTGTTTCTGTATTTACTCAGTCTTCTTGTTTAAAATCTTTCAAATACATATGCTAGTAAAATGGAGCTAAAATGGAGAAGTCGGAAAGTTTGCTTAATCTGGGTGATGCGAAGACGGAAAATGAATCTAAAGGAGAATGAACGCTTCATACAATTTTTAATAAGTGAAAGCAGAAAATAGCATAAACAAATTCATGAAGGTTTGAGAAAAATCGACAAAGAAAAAAAAAGTTAGTAGTATGTTCACATCATAGATTACATAGATTACCTTCCATTGGTAATTTTTGATATCGTACATGGACTAACTTTCAAATCGATGTGCACTTGAATTACTAAAAAATATTCTCTTTCTATTTTTTTATATCATGCAACAAACATTTTTCACACAACGACATAAAGAGATAAGTTACACATTTCATCCTTATTAACAAATGGAAAGTTCTTCGTAGTGTCAACATTAAACATGTACTAACGTTTTTTTTTCTTTGTCTGATTTATTTCAAACTTTTATTCATATATTGATTATGTTCTTATCCACTTCCATTTATGTCAGCTTTTATGTGAAGTGTTAATTTTCCTTCAAGATATTTGATGGATATTGGTCTTTATTCAAAGAGAATCACATACTTCGGGTCTACCCGTAAGGCGGTATTTCGGGGCGGAGAATGAACTCTGTTTCCTCATCTTTTGCCAGACGTTATACCGTTTCGGCAAAAGCGTGTACAGAAACGGATTGACACATGAGTTGAGGTACGATATGACAAGGGCGATCAATCCTACGATCTGCTTAGGATCGAAATTGTCAACGTACAGGACGGTAAGCTGATAAATCCAGAACGGGGTGTAGCATATCCAGAATACGAGCACCACCAAGAAAACGATTTGTGCCACCCGACGTTTTGACCGTCGTACTTGCTGGCTGCCGCTACGATCCGACTTAACCTGACAAAAGTGGGCCATGAGGAGAACGTAGGCCACCACCATGATGACGGACGGAATGGCGAAGGTGATGAGAAATACAGAAATCATATAGGTGGTTAAAGAATCATCACCGTTGAGTGTCCAAGCGCACGTGTATTTGACTGACCCTTTAGCGTCCTGAACAATAGTTAACGCCATGCTGACAATCATTGGTGTCGCAAGCACCAGTGCGGATACCCAGATGACAGCGACAATAACACGAGCGAAGCCAACGCTACGGTACTTTAACGACAGCATCGGGTGTACGACGGCCACGTATCTCTCGATGCTCATCACTGTAAGGATATAAACACTGACGTGCATGGTGAGGACGTCGATGCTGAGAATGAGCCGGCAACCGATGTCTCCGAACAACCATCCATCTTGGTTGTAATTCGTCAGCGTGTAGAACAGACAACCAAATATGTATAGCAAGTCAGCACCAGCCATGTTGACGATGTATGTGTTGATTGTATTAACATTGACATTGACATTGGTGTTCCCTCCAGGCTTGAAAGAGAGTAAGATCACCAGGGCGTTAGCGCAGACGCCGATGATAAAGATGCAAAGGAAGCCCGCGATGAGAATAGATTTGAAAAGCATGATGAATTGCCTAATTCTTCTATCTTTCGGGGATAAAACGCTATATGCTTTGATTCAAATGTTTCGAAGGCAAAATAGTTTTCCAAAGAAGTATGTTCTTCTACACCTTATTCATAAGAAGGCACTGGAGGATATAATACCGTTGTCATTGATTCAGTAGATGGAAGCTAACTATGTGGAATGGGTCAATGGGTGATAACGGGTAGTCTTCAATTAAATCTCTCAGATGGGGCTTCAATCTGTAGGTTCACTTTGATACTTAGTACATATTTGCTCTCATAACACTCAGGTAAAGTAAACAATCAAATAATTGGTATATCCTTCATATCAGCTTCACACAAAAAAACTGAGGAAACTGTGGGTTCAATAACAGCGTCGTCTTTCATCAGGAATTCAAGCTCACGCGTTCACGCTGACGATAATCATTTTCCTTTGGGGAAAAGTCAGACGCAGTAACCTTTCTCCCTACGATGCTTTCTTCAAAGTCAAATTAATTTTGCGCGTAAAGTCTGAATCGATATTTTGGATTGATTATTCGATATTTAAAAAACACACATGTGTGTATACAATATAGAATCGATGATTGAAGGTAATTATAAATCATTTGCATTATCCGATTTGAATTCAGTCGATGCAATAGAAATGACGTTAAAGGGGCAGCTTTGTTGCCATGGACACAAACTCAATGTTGGATGTCCTTCAAATGTGTGGCTTCTCCATCACTTGGTTGTATTAGCCAGCTTTCTCGACGCATGGCATCATAATATTTGGTTTAAATCATTTCCCCCCTTATTCAACACAGTTTTATATTCTATGCTTTTGATATTCACTTTTCTTCATCTGCTCATTCGGACTCCAAACTCAAAATTACGTGTTTCTCTACATGGCAGCCATTTCCATATACGAGACTCTTGTCATAACGCCGTGTAGTCATTTAGCAACTCAGAAACGAGATTCGATGTTAATCTGCCTTCGAACCTGTCATTGCGACGGCGACACCGTGTAAGACATAGAGCCTAGGGTTTCTTATTAACTCGGTTCACATGGAATCTCAGTGATGAACGACAAATGCACATACTACGCGAAAGGTAATCAGTAGGACTCGGTCAGTTTACCACTCTAATATACAACATAATTTGAGCTTTGCGTGCGGGACGGTTCCGTTATAATTGTTCGTTGTACACTGCTATCATCTCTTTAAAATGGCGTAAAACAAAGCACCAAGATCGATATAAATAAGGACGAAAGCGTACTTTTTGGCAGTAAAATTTGAAGGAAATTAATCAATGTTTCTGCACCAGTATTTTAGGGAGTTGCGGTAAAATTGTTTAATAAAATTACTACGTAATTGTTATGAAGAAAATTTAGCCATCAAATATTGTGAGCAATCGATTTGAAAGCAAAATTAATAAATAGTAAAATGTGAAAGCCAATGTTTTAAATTCACGTCGCACTGCTTATCTAGATGAAATTGAAATTCACCGAAATAATTGTGTCTCGAGTTTGAAGATGATTCATATAGTACGAGCTACCAATAAATGCATCATTTAATTCTATATCTAATCGCAGATTCCGTCGGATATGCAAAAGTTATACTATTATTTTAAAGAGAATCACAACATATGTCGCGAAGATTTGTCGTATTCAAAATATGCTAAGTTGCCAAACGTTGAAGAATGAAACAAAAATGGTAGCGAATACTATTTCTGGCATATAGGATTACCGCCAAGAAGATATCACCGAATCCAAAATGTCATCTTTTACAAATTAATTAAAAACGAGAAAAGTTTGATGTTTGAACTTAAAACGTATGTCTGCACCAGCTTGTGGTAGACATGTTCAGCAATAATCCCACGAAATATTCTCAGCAGATAACTAATCCAATCTCTCCGTTAACATAACTCTCCTAGACGTTTATTTTCAGCAGAAATATCAGCGGAATACATGATAACGAGAAAAGGTCCTATGAAATATGCGAAGCTTGAATGGAAATCTTATCCACGCTTTTCATTTTCCGTATAATCGCATACACCGTCCGACATAATCTCTAATAGCGTTGATTATTCAAAGCATCAGGATTCGGCGAGGTCCTTTATCTTTACAGACTAATAAAAGAGAAATATTAGCTGTCCAGAAAACTACTATTTCTACACTGATCTGTATAATTTGTTTATGTAAAAAAATAATTGCATTCCTCGATCTCAGTAAGTCATGGACGTCATATATTCTGCCAACGACATCGGAAGCTAGCTGCCTTCAGATATACGATGCATGACCACCCCTTGCAAACCGGGGGTTCTGGTTAGATGAAGCAAATAAATTGCATCCGATGTGGATGGGCTGATATTGAGAAATTAAAATATATATTTTTTAATTCCGTACATCCATCAGCTGGTGAATGGTGCGATGGTTTCATACAATGCATATAACAAATTCATTCATTCCGAATGGATGATCACCTCTCCTACATACGTCGTATGCATGCAGATGAAGTGGGTCACTAGATTTAACCGCGTTAAGCATGAAGCGTGAAATGAACTCTCTGAATAATAGATGAAAGCTCAAAGAGATGGATGTACAGAATCCAAGCAAAAGTCAGTCTAGGGTGAAGATTACCGTCTGGAAGTGCTAAGCAGATCCAAAACCTTTCCCGATTCCACATGGGTCTCAGAGTAGATGTAAGCAACCTCATCTGTTTTTTCCCCAAGAGCAGGTTGTCACGGAAACATCAAGCGTGAGAGTCACTATGATCCTGCACTGCCAGCTCATTTTAAAATGTCTTGAGCTAACGAGCAGCATAAGACGTACGGCACGTCTTCGCGCGTTTTATAGCAGGGTACGGAAAGATGAAATTGCGTTCCCGGAGATTGCCCATACCCTCATGTTGAAACAAAGATCTGTAGAAAAGCTCCCTGGTAATAGTGACTGGTATTAGTAAGAGGGAAAAGTCATTTGCATGAATATACAAAGAGTGTGGGAGGCGATGCATCAGATAAACTGCGTGTTCGGATAAACAGCAACACACTGCGCAGTTTTTGACTGCATAATTCTATGTATAAGCTGTCATAATGGCAAAACGTTCTTAAAAGTTGCTTTAATCCCAATAAATATGAATTTCTTGCGCGACAAATGTTTAATCGCAAAAAGCAGACATACAATCTTTCAATATTTTCATGAGCTGAAATGTTAAAGATCATTGTTGTCTTAATTGCAAGGTGAAACACAAACAATGGAAAATATGGCTAATTCTGTAAGGGTCCGTTCGCTATTCATAAGGACCGCTATTCATAGAAAACCGCTATTCATTTAGCCCGCGTTATGAATAGCGGTCCTTAAGAATAGTGGTCCTTATGAATGGAGGTCCTTATGAATAGCGAGGTAATTTGTCTATGGTTTGCTCGCTATTCAGAAGGACCGCTATTCATACAAAACCGCTATTCATTTAATTCTAATATTTTGATTGCTTGTTTGTTGAAATATTGAAAATCATGATTATTAATGCTGTTTCATGAACCTGAATAACAGAACTAAAGATGGAGAGAATTGAAAAGAGTAATCACACGTAAACCCTGCATTGCATTATGTAACACAAAGTGTAACTTTTTTCTTTTACCGATTGCAAAATGCCCATAATCAATTGTTCAAAAATAACCAATCAAAATGTGAGTAAGACAATTCTGCATACTCTGTTTTTTCAATGAATGGACTTCTTCAAATTTTTCTCGAGTTATGTTGGAAAGTGTCCGTGGAGAACTCTTATTTCTTGGGTTGAGTGAAGTGAGAATGTTTGAACAAGTCTGCTGTTCCATTTGAGCGACGTCCACATTAACATAAATCGGTATATGACACCGGAGATGGCTTTGACTTTAGTGTCAGCAATAAATTCTGAAGAAGGCCAAGGCGCCAAAACTAACAGATCCGTACCCGTACCATCATTTTATTACCTATCACCTCCACGCATACCCGCGTACACACACGCACACACACCCACACACACCCACACACACACGCATCTATGTTTTCTATTGTTCGAATTTCAACCGATGACTCCACTATTGAATTGCGTCACAAAATTCATTGACGGAATAAACCTCACCAATTGTTGACAACCGATGACCTATTGAATTACCACCGATGACCCATAGTTCTCTTTGTTCGATGCCATCGGTTTGATTTGATGCGTACACATACACACTCACACACATACACACACACACACACACACGTTTACATGGCTTTACTTCCGAGGACAACTATTGTTCCTCTATTGTTACTCGTCCTCGGACAGTCGACGGAATAAGGCATAAATTCATTGTTCGACGTTCGAGGACTATTGTCCGCCTTCCGAGGACCATTGTTGTCATGATTTTTTTTTTGTTCTCTGTCCGAAAATGTCCTCGGACATAATGCTAAACAAACGCACACGCACACCCACACACACACACGTGCGCCCACACTAGTACACGAACAAGCAGGCCAGGTAATTTCCGAGTTACATTGTATAATTTTGCCTTTCTATATATTCTAGTATTTTACTATAGGACCAAACAAGACAAAAATCTTCAGTACATTTTTTTAAAGCAGTACATTATCCATATAATGCTTAAATATGAAAATAGGAAAGGGGAAATGTCATTTTTTACTGCTCAAAAGGTGGATTTAGCATCTTCTAGAATGTGCTTCTAATTAGTCTTACGATGTTTTCTGAATCCACTCTCTCTTTGTGAGTTAAGACCAAAAAAAAATAGACTAGAACCCCTTAATGGATATCGAATGACTATCACAGCGACGAGCTGCTTTTTAAAGGTTATAACCCCTTTTTGAGGTTTATCTTAACTGGTACGCATACATTAGGAGTAAGCAGTCATGTAAGTAGACCAGTGTGATGTCGTCATGGTCATCTTGTCTTACTCGATAAGTGCAACAGACCGAGTCCAGCTGATATGAAGCACTCAAGAGAGGGCGTCCGCTAGAGTGGCATGTCCTGAGTCACGCTCATCTTCTCTTTCCTCTTCGATTTTTCCCCCGTGATCTGAATTTTAGAGGGTTTTCTGTTTATCATCAGTTCTTCGTCTGTTACAACTTTAAAAAAACGCGTTTTCCTGGATTTAATTCAGAAGTCTGAGAAAATCAACTCTTGCAGTTATAAGCCTCTAGGCTTGGTGAAACGTTTATAACCAATCTGAAAAGTAAAACTTTCATAATCTGTGCAAATAAAAATCGTTTACTCAAACATCAATTGGTGATTATAGTTTGGTGATTATCTTTATCTCAGCGTTAAAATTATTATTTTTTGTTCACTTTTTAAAATATATATATATATATATATATATATATATATAATATATATACATAAATATTTTTGTATACTTGTATCTCAAAGCATTCGTTTAGATCCAGCTGAGGCATGCGGCTTGTCTTTGTTCAAAACTCACCTGCCCCCGACAAAGGAATTAATTAATAAGGCTGAAGATTTTTCAAACTGTCGGTCAATTGAATCTGGTTTCGCCGAAACCACTTACCCGTCTCCGTGGTCTAGTGGTTAAGGCACTGGCGTTCTCAGCCAACGACTCGGGTTCGATTCCCGGCGGAGACATTTTTTCAACCTTTGCAAAAATTTCAAAAAGGAAGGACAGCTCTGGGGAACTTTGATTCAAGTTTCGCAACCATTATTCTCTCATTTCCTTTCACATTAAATATATATATATATATATACTAATAATCCAGGCTTTGGGTATCCAGTTTGAAGAGGTGGATTGGCATTTCTTTGCAAAGCAGATAAATCATTTCATCTATTAAAGATAGATGGAAAGAAAAAAAGAAGAACAACATTTACACTAGCAATGCAAGATCCTTTCATCTATTAACATGATTAAAGATAGATGGAAAGAAAAAAAAAGAAAAACCATAACACTAGCAATGCAAGATATATATATATATATATATGTATATAAATTTATATATATGTTGCATCAGCGACCTGATCAGTTTACTATAAAAGCGCTTGATAAGAAACCATTTATTATGTTTATTATTGTTATGATTTTTTTTGCGGGGTTATGTAAAATAAATTCTTCCATATTTCTTAAGGTATGACAACCTTTCTCCGAGACATCTTATGTGATCATGTCTCCCATCTGCGTGGGTATGTTTTAATTTTATTTTATGTTTTCGTGCTTTTATTTGCATCAGTATGTTTTATCGGATTCAGTCCACGTATCAATAATCGGTGAAAGCACTGAAGAAAAAAATATTGATTGATTTTGTATTCAATCATTGATCACTTTTTCGTTCCCTCTTTCTTTCCCCTAACCGCCATGAATTTAAACACTGTACATCCATCATGACCGATAAATGGATTTCTTGAAAGTTCAACGGCCGACGTTCCTATCGAGCGTCAGTAAACTTACTTCAGGAAAAGTTGTAATATTGAATTGTCTATTGTAAGTGATTTACGAGAGTGAAACATAAATCAACAACAAGAAAGGATTTTACTACAGAAAAGCACACGTGTACGGGGGGGGGGGGGGGGCAAATCATCAATAATCAGGCGGCTATCACCTCATATTGGGGTATTTGTAATTTGTATTTATTCATTCGTTTGTTTTTTGCAACCATAGGTTGCATTTCAGAAACAGATAAAAATACAAAGTAATTCATATCAATTCATATCAAATACATTACAAATAAAAAGAAATGCATATCAATGGTTGACAATAATTCTAGATTATACATGATAAAACTATTTGAATTTTGTCCGATAACTAAGTAGATACGTGGTAGCAAAATTCAAACTGTTACACAATGGCAAATGATGTAAAATTAAATTGGATATAGACCTATTGATAATAATAACAATAATAATAGCTACATTTATATTACGCACGTATCCATCCCAGAGGATGCTCAAGGCGCCTACAAAGGAGTATTATTACCCTGGCTTTAGCCCAGCTGCCCTAAGGCGCTGTAAGCATTCAAGGAATAAAGTCTTACCTGGGTGGAGAGTGGCAAATGTAGATTAATGCCTTGCCAAAGGGCATTAGTGCCGCGGCGGGACTAGAGTCAGAACAATAATTATGCACCATATGATTTTGTGCTTTTTACACCTTAGATCTCGGTTTTTGAGAGCTTACATCTATATTTCCCCATTTTCATCATCATTACTATCACCCATGGGTGATGGGGGTATATATCCCCCAAAATTTGAGGTGGGGGATGGCCTGTATTATCATCCCCCCAATATTTTGGATAAAATAAACAAGAATTATGATACATTAACTTATGATTAGAAGTAAGGAAATAAGAAATGCCATAATTTCAATGCGAAAATATCGAAGAAAATTCGTTCACTCGCATTGTTATTCTCAATGTAGGGGTTCCATTAATGTCATACTCATAATTGAATTCATCATCGCCGTCACCATGATGTAGTTTGTATCTGTTACTTTTGAAATTATGTTTTAATTTTTTAACCTGTATTGCCATAATTGTAGTATTCCCATTTTCCTTCCCACTTAATTCACATATTTAAAAAATTTAGTCACTTTCTTGTACCCAATTTTCCTTTTTATAAAGCAATTATGTCATTATATTGTAAATTTAATTCCACGAAGAGAAAACTGATGTTCCAAATGAAATAAGAATGAGATTATTCGAAGAATTAAGAGCTCTATAAACATTATTTCAACATTTAGAAAGATAGAGAGAGAGAGGGAGAGAGAGAGAGAGAGGGGGGGGGGAAGGAGGGGGAGAGGGGGGGGGGGAAGGGGATGGCAGAGGTAAGAGACAACTGACAACATTTGACCCCCAAAAAAAAGGTTATTGGATTCATGAAAAATTATCTGTAAATTGTCCTCTCCATCAGTGGCGGATTTAGGGAGGAACCCGGCCCGTGCCCCCCCCCCCCCCACTATACATTGTGCCCCCTTCTTTTTTGGATTGTGGCTTCCCTTTTAGAACTGATAACCCCCTTTTTTTTGCTTGTCAGAGAATTGTGGAGGAAACTGGACCCCAACAAATCTGATACGTCCCCCCCCCCCCTCCCCCACTGAGCGACTTTTGGAGGGCTGGCGAGAAGAAAACAATTCGAATCTCTCTCCAAGCAGTTCCCCAAAGTTTCCGCTCACCATTTCCTCCGAAGTTTTGCCCCTATTGACACTAAGATCCAGTTACGCTACTGCCCCCTCTCATTTAGTAAAGTTCCTCCCACGCCACAGTAACTGTACCTTGCCAATAAAAAAGCAATCTATTTCGAATTCATTATTTGATCAATTTAATGTACAATTCACTCCCTCCATCGGTTGTTATTATGATTAGAGCGAAATATAATCACATTTCACGTTCTTGCATCCTGTCACATCGTCGACATGATCAAATTTAAAGTCGCAGTTGTATTTCTTTTTCTTTTTTTTTTCTTTATATCTGGTTTATTATGCGTCCGACAAGAACTATCGATAAATCGATACGCCTTTCTCCGGTCGGGAATGAGGGGTATCGTTCTAGAATTACTAATAAAAGATATGAAAATTGATAATAATGCGATATTTCAAAAGACAATACGAGGTGAACGACATCAAGAGAGCGAGAGAGAGAGAGAGAGAGAGAGAATAAATGAAAGAGAGGATATTCAACCTTTCATTTTGACAAAGAGATCTTTGTTGTTTTTGTTGTTTTGTTTTTCTTTCAAACGACGATATTATGTATCGTTATATATTTTGAGGTACAATTATGTATAAGAATATCATCGATTGTGCTGGTAAAGGTACATACTCAGTGATATGTTTTTACAGATTTCGTTGCATGAATGGACTAACATAGTTATAAGCAGCTTTGAAAATATAACAAACGTAACATTTTCTCCATGCAAATAACATCTATGACCAAAGTTAAACAGGGGAAGTCAGGGGCGGATCCAGGATTGAGTATAACAGGGGGCACACAAATGAAGGTTTGTCACCTTTGGAAAAGGTAGACCCGTAATTTTTTTTTGGGTCTCGCCAGCTTCTCGAAAAGTCGCTCAGTGGGGGGGGGGGGGGGGGGGGGGGGGGAGGGCGGCGAAATTTTTTTTTCGCGAGACCTTCAAAATTCGCTCAGTGGGGTGGAGGGAGGGTTATGGAGGTCCAATTCCCCTCCATAATTCCCTGACAAGCAACAAAAAACAAAAAAAGGGTCTTCATTCTAAAAGGGGGGGGGGGCACAATCGAGAAAATGGCGGATCGTCTATGGTCAAATGCATACTTTCCTGCCAATGTGGGAAGTCAACCAACAACATTAATTTTGCCGGAATTAGTATCACCCTCTTCTTAGAGAAATCTATAACGTTGTCTCATAAAAAAGTCAAGGAAAACATGATGACGTATGAACCTCTTTTGATCGAATCCACTGAGACCTAGAGCTAGTGTAAGCATATTCCTTAGATTACAAAATAGAAGCATGTCTGCTGGTGATATGATATGACAGCCATCTATCAAAATGTACATCTAATTTCTTGACGTATATGCATCTAAATCGGGCGATATTTACGTCAAGCTGATGGCTAAGTTTGCACGTTTATACCCTTGTGATATACTGTGATTTAAATAACTCTTGACACAATGGGGATATCAAGCTTCTTGATTGCATCGTGCCTTGAGGACAATATTTCTCTTTTTCGTGACACCAGCACCAATTTCTTAGAAATTAGTTGCATAAGATTACTCATTTGTGAAAAAGAATTTTGTAGCAACAATATTTTCCCCTTTAATTACATGTATATTCCTTCCTTACGAATTTGCATGTCATAGCTTGAAGTCTTTCATTATTGACTGGATCAGTTTAATGCCACGCGGGAGTGAAGCAATCTAATTATCCATCAATGGAACGAGTATTACTTACGTTTATCTTCATCTTCAAATAATTTCATTTTTTTTCTCTTTGTGTTTGGAATGACATGCATAGAAATCGCTATAATCGATTTAAGATACTTTCATTACTCTATAGGTAATATTCATTAATTGAATCCAAGAGTATGAATATCATTGAAATCTGTTTTAGCTAGAGATACTGAAGGCAAGGAAAGAGACGAAAATAGAGGAGATGATGTAAGAGGATCAAAGAGGAAAAAAGTTGACGATAACGAAAAAGGATAATAGGCTAAACAATCAACAAATATTTCAGCAGAGAGTTAAAGGGAAATGCTAACCCGTAAAGTTCGATTGGCATGACGATTGACCCAATATGTTGTAATGTTTACCCAACCCATCACTTTTAAGTCATTCTGATACAATATAAATAGAATAGTCTTATCAGTCTAATAGTGCTATAGAGACATTTAGTTAAATGCACATAGAATAAGAGGGACGAGGTAATTAACCCATTGTCTACGGGAACCGGGTGGCCCTTGTATTAAGCCTATGGGAGTTAGATAATTCAGTGGTCAATGGGTTAAATACTGGTGCATTTTCAAAGTGATCAATGCACTGGGGCACTAACTTTGTTTCGATCCAGAGGCCTTTTACATTGAGCCATACTTAATAACCGAATATTGCAAACATAGTTTGTAATAATGTATTCTGCTTTGTGATCATGATAAAAAGTTCTATCCCTCTCCTCTCTTCTATATCGTCTCGGTCATATCGTAAATTCTCACCGCTCCCCCCCCCCCCCCCCCATCCTGCGTGTCTTTTTCTGTTCTCCCTCTCTTTCTCTCTCTCCCCTTCCCCAACTTTCTTTCTCTCTATCCCCTCTCTCTTTTTTCTCTCTCTCCATCTTTCCTTCTCTCTATCCCCCGTCTCTCTCTCTCTCTCTCTTTTCTCTCTCTCCCTCTCTCTCTCTCGTATCTAGATAATTTTTATTATAAACATATTTCTGTCGAGAAATCTTTGTTTAGATCTTGAATTGATGTACTATAAAAAAAGTTTACATCTCTCCCGCCCCCCCCCCCCAACAAAAAAAAAAATGTGCAAAACAACAACAATATGGTATGCCTGCATTTTATAGTATAACTGAAAACTTTCACATACAAAATCCCAAAGCGAAAACCAACAAAACAAATCCTTCTTTAAGACAAAATTCATATTTTTTGGTATTAAAGAGATCGAAACAGGAAAATTCACTTTCTTCACTTCGTTCATTTTTTCTTTTCTTTTTTTTTATTCTTGGCCCTTGTATTCTCAGATAAAAATAATAATAATAATATTTCGTTTTTATATAGCGCCTAATACATCGGTGATGTCTCTAAGCGCTAATAAAAAGTACATAAAGAAATCGGTGATGTCTCTAAGCGCTAATAAAAAGTACATCAAGAAATCTGTAGTTCAAAAATGAAGATGGAATTGAAGGTTATATTGTGACATGTATTCGATTCAAAACTAGTAATATGTCTTAACCGCCGTTATTGAGAAGTGTATGAGATTTTGCGGCTAAAATGTCTTTAGAGATTTTAAATGCATACCTTGAAGAATGATTCTCAAACGCATTATTTTTTTCATCATAATTAAATTCACAATAATCCCTGATTACGCATTACATGTTTCGTCTTCCATTGCCATTGCTAACTGAATACTGCTTTAATACATGACGAACAGTCGGCATAATGATAATATATACATATTCTTCTCATTTATATATACAAAATAGACAGAAATCGTCCTATATTCTCTACTCGTCAAATTATAAGACAAATATACACTGTCAAAGGTAAATAAGAACAACTTGAATATACGTATTCAAAATAGAACTTGGTATTCAGTTGCCTGCATGAAAGTAACGTAATATATACATAATATATGCAAGAGAAAAATGAGTAAATTCCTGCAATTGTTTGATAGGAATGATGTTTAAGCATATTTTTATAGATATTAAAGTTGAGAGTCGGCTTATCGAAACCGACGTTTGTCGAAGAATAATTGATATTCATGATAGCATATTGTGGTAAGTTTGTGAAGGATATACTCACGTTGGTTATGTCACTCCTTGGCCTATTTGTTATACCATAATAATTTTCGGAAGTCGTATTCAGTAATGGTGTCAGATAAATGTGAAGCAGGTTCTACCTGGTATTTCTAATGCAGGGTATTGTTGATAAGATGAAAAAAGGCGTCGAGAACGAAGTTTAAAGGGATACCTATAATATTTTTCGATACACGGAATATAAAATTTATGTATTGAAAAAAATTGTAGAGTAATGCACTTGGAATAGTCAATTTGTAACTTTGGTGTTCAAGTCATTATAATTATGGGAAGACTAGTCATGTAATTGATTCCATCGTTAAATCACAGTAATGAGTATATCACTTTCTGTTCTTTTTAAATTTTCAACCATCCAAGCTAAAAGTGTTTTGCACCCTGCGCCCTTTGTGCACTCGAAATTTTTTTCATGTGTGCATTACAGCGCTGAGTTTTCTTCACTGTTGCCTGTCGGTGCGTCAGCCTCAGTTTCTGGAGGGGGCGGTGGTGGTGTTTCTACGGGCGGGGGTGGTACGCTGTCGGCTTCATCAAGTGGTGGTGGGTGTGGGAAGGCCTCTTCCGTATTATCCTTTGGTTGCGGAGTGACGTCAGCAGCTACAATAATGGTTTGGTAGTCGAGGTTATCTCCTTCCTTGTCGTCAAGGATGCCCTCATTCGATTCGACCACGGCTGTGTCAAAGACAGCCACGGCGGCGGCCGCCTCCTCAGCCAAGCCCTCGTCGTCGGCGAATCCGTTGTTGACTACTCCACCATCGACGTCATCATTAATATTGCGGTTGACATCGCCGTTGGCTTTCACGGTAGCATAACCGTTTCCGGTCTCGGCTATGATACCGACCTTGGTTGCCTGTGTTCCCTGACTACCTTTGCCTTTGTCGATGCCGTTAGCGTGATGGTTGTCGGTGATCGGGAAGTAGCCGTCTTCGATATCATTGTCATCTTCGAGAGTGTGATATCCAGGTTTGGCGTCTTCTGTGAAGACGAATTTGTTTCATTTAACTATGATTTTAAATACGTCTGAACTATAGACCATTTTACTGTGCATCCGAAAGACAAATGCAATATTGAGATTCAGATTCGAATTTGGTTAACCATGGGAAGGACAAATAATAGACTTATAGAGTTAACTAATTCGTAAATTGTTTGTTTTTTAAGAGCGAGGTGATGAAATTCGATTAATAAATAACAAATAAAGAGTATTCATGCCCTAATGATAACTTAACATGTACTGTGTACGATATTCTAAGGCTCATTTTCATTACGTAATTATAATAATAATAATAATAAAAACAGAGTTTCAGCATAAAATTAAAAAGTTAAGTCAGGCTTTAATACACGAGGCATCATTTTTTTAGGACAAAGTCAGTGTCGGTAGTGTCCTTCACGCCCAGTAACACAAAGGTTTGCAATCAATTGCAAATTTGAAACAACCATTCTAATTGGTCCAGGGTCAGCTTTTTGAAGGAGATGTACATGAAACAATGATTATGATTGCCTATGATTGCAACTTTGCGATTGATTGGAAATCTTCGTGTCACGTGGCCCTGGACATGTACATGATTTAACTTACCCATAGATTCTATCTCTGCAAGCCTAGCTGCGTTACCTGCGTCACGTTTATTGACGGTGTAGAGTGACGCAGATATGACCATGATCAGCAAAGCGCCAAATATACAGGCTGCTGCGATTCCGAACTTGTAGCCAGACAATTCACTCTCAAGGGAGTTGATAACGGCGATGTTAGGATCTGCAGTCGGTTCACGAGCTAATAATAGGAAAAAGTAATATAAATATAAAACGATATAAATTCGGGTGCCACATGCGATCAGAAATTGGATCTAGCTGTAATATCTGCGGGCAGCTATTTGTATTCGCCTACAAACTGACTCTGATTGGACACAGGTCCGAATCTCAGCCACGTCTTTCGAATGGTGACGTTAAAGGTCGGCATTCACAGACGTAAATAATCATATTTTATTGATTTTTTTTAAAGAAACACGCTCACACACGTATTTAATATGCCCAACACCATTTGTTTAATGTGCGATAGCAAAGCAATGCCTTGCTCAAGGGCATACGTGCCGTACCGGGGATCGAACCCGCGATCCTTCCAGTCAAGCGTTACAGTACCACTTGACTACGATACGAACCTCTACTTTGATTTTTTTTTCTTTCCAATTTTCACATAATCACATACAAATTATATCATACAATGAAAATAATCACATAATCACATACAAATTATATCATACATTGAAACAAATTATGTCATACATTGAACGCAAAGTATACAAGTAAATCATGTAAATGAAGTTTTAAAGTTAAGACGTGCTTCATCAAAATTACAAAAAAGGAAGGGATAGGCACCTAATCACATACAAATTATATCATACATCAAACAAAGTGTAAACATGTACATGTAAATCATTTAAATGGACCTAAAAGTCTTAAGATGAGCTTCGTCCAAATAAGAAAAACAAAGACAGGGGGAAAGGCACCTAAAATCCCACGAACTTACATGTTACTTGATCTTGTGAAAAAGGAAAGATTTTATCCACATCTCCCCCCCCCCTCCTTCCCCACCCTACACACAACACACACACACACGCACACCACCCCCACACCAACACACAACCACACACCAACACCCACGCACAAACACCCACACACAAACACCCCACATCCTTTCGGTGTTTCAATTAGACTTCCTACATCATAAAACAAAAATATGCCCTGTTCAAAACAAAAGAAAAGCTGAACTCCTCCCACTTGTCCGAATGTACATGTAATTTTACCCTCTTCTTTGCTAATTTCTTTTCATTTTCTCTATAACTAGTAATCATTTTTAAAGCACGTTCTAATGGTGAAATCTTTCCCTTTGACCTTGCAGAAAAAATAATATGTTTCAACAAGGAAAATTACAGTATTACACAGATTTATCCTTGAAGATTTCCCCGATAGCCCAAGAAATATCTCATCCCATGACCCTAGTCTAATTTCAGATAGCTGCAAATGTCTTATTATTTTTTCCCAAAGTTTATGAACTATTTGACATTTAAGGAATAAGTGTGGGTATGTTTCAGCCTCCGTTTGTATAAACAGCTCCATGTAATAATTTAAATTGGAATTCTCGCAATTTGCTACAGAGGATGGAGCCTTTAACTCTTAAAAATATTTCTCTCAGTTCCATGGCGGTGAAACTAAACTGACTATGTCCACCCCTTACCTGTAGAACATAATCATTCTGCAGCTGCTTAATAAAGTAATTATAAACTTTCCTTCATTTAGAAGTATCAATATACATAAAATTTTCCTCCTTATATTTATCTGGAATAACTGAAAATATAGCATGTAATTTTAACAAGCTATTACCTTTAATTCCCATATTCCAAAAATGTATATTCCAAAAATCTAAATAGTATACGATTTAATATTTCTATTGTCCATATAACATCCCGAAACATGCATATTCCCTTTTTAAACAAATCTCCATCATAAAACGTTTTATTTCTTATACACACATCTGTATTACTATTCAAAATGATAGGGTTATTTCTATTTTCTTCATAAAATCTACATTTTTTAAATTTCTTGCCAAACTCTTAAAAGTTCGATATAGAAAGGAGGTATGTTCTTAAGATCCATTTTACCAATATCATAGTTACATAAAAACACAAAACGACTTCCCATCTTTGAACCACAAAAATCAAATGATGTCTTCCATTCTGACAATTCTTCCTCATTAAGTAAACGCTTCAACCACATTAATCGTTGACTTTTAACGAAAATTTCAAAATTATTCATTCTCAACCCTCCGAATTGATAATCTTAGTACAATATTTTCCTTGTTATTCTATCTTCCCCTCCCCACACGAATTCAAACGATATACTTTCAACCTCCCTAAAAATATCATGTGGGACCACTATTTATTATAAGGAGATATAATTAATTTTTGATAGAACATACGTTTTTAACAACTGAATTCTCCCCAAAATAGTGAGATCCCGTTGCTTCCACCAGCCCACCAGACGCTTTATTCTACTTAGTATTTCTTTATAATTCACTTCATTCTTTCTTTTAAGATTTCTTGAAAAATGAACTCCCAAGATTTTTATTTCCTCCACACTATGTCCAAACAAAAGTGAGCCAGGTTTCTCCCTCCCATTACCTAACCTATTAAAGTTTGTTTTTTTCCTTGTTAACCTTTAAACCACTGACATTTTCAAAGTCTTCCAAAATCCTTTTTAGCTTTTCTATTGAACTAACATCTTTCACAAAAATAGTTATGTCATCACTCCCCTAATTTCCTCATCCCTCTTTAAGACTCTAGCTAAGGTTTCGATTACTAAAACAAACTAGAAATATCACTGAAGATGATAATTAATACCCCCGCCCCGTGACAACAGCCTTTCTTGACTTTTGGTCGAAAACTGAGGAAGTAGCTCGATCCGCAAGATTTTCCCCTGATTTACTGCCATAGATATGCCGTTTCCATGGCAACGCAGCTTCCGACACATCCAAAAAATATGTCTTGCACATCTTCCCACCAAGACCAATGTGTGTACCAAATTTCTTGACTTTTGGTCGAAAACTGAGGAAGTAGTCCGATCCGCAAGATTTTTCCCTGATTTACTGCCATAGATATGCCGTTTCCATGGCAACGCAGCTACCGACACATCCAAAAAATATGTCTTGCACATCTTCCCACCAAGACCAAAGTGTGTACCAAATTTCATGAGCTTTGGTCGAAAACTGAGGAAGTAGTTCGATCCGCAAGATTTTTCCGATTTACTGCCATAGATATGCCGTTTCCATGGCAACGCAGCTTCCGACACATCAAAAAAATATGTTGTACACATCTTCCCAGTAAGACCAATGTGTGTACCAGATTTCATGACTTTCGGTCAAAAACTGAGGAAGTAGTTCGATCCGCAAGGTGTTTCCTTGATTTTCTGCCATAAATATGCCGTTACCATGGCAACGCAGATTCCGACTCATCCGAAAAATATGTCTTGCACATCTTCCCACCAAGACCAATGTGTGTACCAAATTTCATGACTTTCGGTCAAAAACTGAGGAAGTAGTTCGATCCGCAAGGTGTTTCCTTGATTTTCTGCCATAAATATGCCGTTACCATGGCAACGCAGATTCCGACTCATCCGAAAAATATGTCTTGCACATCTTCCCACCAAGACCAAAGTGTGTACCAAATTTCATGAGCTTTGGTCGAAAACTGAGAAAGTAGTTCGATCCGCAAAACTTCGTTTGGCGGGGGTATAATAAACATGGTGAAAGAGGATTTCCTCGTCTGACCCCTCTCTTTATTTGAAAATAACCAGTTGACTGCCTCCCCAAAACCAAATGATTCAAATACTTTATTTAAAAAGAAATGTGAAACGCTATCAAAGGCCTTCTCAAAATCCACTGCAATTAAAAAACCAACTGACTCATTCATGGAATAAAAAAACAAACATATCATCTATTAGCCGGACCGCCTCACCTATGTTTCTATTTTTAATATATCCAACTTGATCATGATAAACTACTTCTCCTAAAACTTCCTTTATCCTTTTTTGCCAGAACTTTTGATAAAATCTTATAGTCTACATTTAAGAGTGTTATCGGTCTATAATTTTAATGTACCTTGATACACCTCTGTCAAAACCCAATTACACACACACACATACACACAGTCTTGTATTGCTTTATTTCCGAGGACAAGTATTGTTCCTCTATTGTTCCTTCGTCCTCGGACAGTCGACGGAATAAAGCACAAATTCATTGTTCGACGTTCGAGGACTATTGTCCGGCTTCCGAGGACCATTGTTGTCATGATTTTTTTTTTGTTTTCTGTCCGAAAATGTCCTCGGACATACTGCTAAACAGACACACACACCCACACCCATACAGAGTCTTCCACACACGCTTCATTACGTATACCGTAACATAGGTGTTGCCCTTAATTGGGAAGTCTTCGAGTGTTTAACCGATGTAAATAAAATGAAATCATATCAATGCCACATAACAATGCTGCATAACACCCCTTATAATACTCATCTTGAATTTCTACCATAAAAGGAACTATGGAGAGTTTGTGAAAATGTCCTTGTTTGCCGATTAACATTCATGACGGTTCACATAGCTAGACTTTAGCCTCCCCTCCAAAATTGCACAGTCAAAGTAGCAAGATTTTAGCTTTTCGTGGACCCAAACTCTAACATTTGGAATATGGTTTGCGAAACAGAAAAGAGGGTCGTCGCTACACTATTTTGAATGGGGGTCGGGGTCGTCGGAACAAATTTGTCGACAAACTTGCAAAAAATTGATTTTCAGAATTTCAAGTCTGCGGACAAAAAAAAAAGATAATTCCCCTCCCTCGAGTGATGGCCCCAGACATCAAACAACCTGACTCACCGATATCGAAATTAAAGACGCCCTTGAATCCCGTCGACGTAACCGACCCATCCGAAGAAAACCTGATAAACATATCTTGTCCTGTCGACTGGAATTGTGTCTTGGGAACATTACTGCCGCAGTAGTAGCCGATGAGGGGTTCGTTCTGGTCTTGCCCGTCGTAGAGAGCGACAAAGTCGTATATGCAAGATGGATGAGCCTCGACGTTCATTTCCTCAAAGTTGAAATATACCACCTCGCCTTCTGGCGCCTGAGAAAATGGGAATTTGACGTCTTTATGTATCACGAAAATTCTAGTTGAATTTGTGCAAGGTCAATATCCGATGATTACATCAAGGTTAGCAATCTTGTGTATTTCTATGTGATGTCGGTCAAGTTCAGAGACGAATGATGTGACAATCAAATTACAATCACATTGAATTGACCTGTTTACTGATGTATTTCAATATGCATGTTTCTCTCCATAATCCTTAGTTACCAACTATTTAGTGCACCTGCTATGCATAATGTCATCTGCATGGATGGAATCCATTTTGCATAAATTAGTTGTTGCTATGTCGGGCAAACCTCTGGCAAGCTTTTGAGTAGTTAAGAGAAACCTTTGTTCAAGAAGTATGCATAAAATTAGTGAACAGGTCTATTTCTTGATTGGACAATCCTCTTTCCAGTGCGGTTCTAAGGACTGTTCCTTTTTAAAGATTATGTTCTGAACATGTTTACGACACCGGAAAGAGTCTTCTTTTGATATCAATATTATGTGTTGCATGAATTCGGATTTGGAATGTACAATGCTACATTGAATAAATATTTTTAAAAAAAATCAATTTAACATCTATTGATATCTTACAAAGTGGCGACAATTTTGTACAAGGACAGGAAGCCGAGCCTGGAATGACTTTTAGGTTACCATCAATATGAATTCTTGGAAGAAAGAAGTGTGAAGTAAATTTAAGGCCAGTTGTTTGTCAAAAAATTCAATTCCTATTATCATGATCGCAATACGTTTCCTGCCCGTTTTACACGAGGCATTATTAACTAGGCATCGAGAAATAGTAGCAAGTTTAAACATGATATTTCGAATAATAATAGTACCGATCGGATGGGCCGGACTGCGTCATCGACTAGCGATGTCTTTGACGCACCACGTGAGAGTGACATCGATCATACAATTGAATGCAAAATAAACAGTCTGCCACATGAAATAATATCCTTTATAGTACTGATGAGGATAGGTAATAACGCAAAGGAATTCTCGCCTCACGTGCAACGGGCATTAGGAAAATGGAACTTTGCATGTACTGTTTCCAGATGAAGTCTAGCAAGTGACATTGGTCAATATGGCGGTAACATATAGAACTGCCTTATAATATCTATTTTGAGTACAATCTTCATTTGTGTTCACAATGTTTCTGTATTTCTTGAGAATTCTGAGAATTTTTGAGAAATTATACTTAATTTTGAAAATGCCCGCTGTCAAATTAAGAGAGCTTACCGTGAGATGTGTTGTACAAGAAACACTGTCAGGATAATTATCAGGATAGTTGGGTGACGTCACAGCTCCTGGTGCCAAGGTGTAGGCATTGTTGCAATCATAAACTGAAACAAGGACAATGATTGAAAATTTTGCAATCATAAACTGAAACAAGGACAATGAATAAAACTTTGCAATCATAAACTGAAACAAGGACAATGAATAAAACTTTGCAATCATAAACTGATACAAGGACAATGAATAAAACTTTGCAATCATAAAGTGAAAAAAAGAGAATGACTGAAATGTTGCAATCATGAAAAAGAGAATTATGGAAACTTTGCAATCATAAATTGAAACAAGGACAATGATTAATACTTGTCAATCATAAACTGAAACAAGGAGAATGATTGAATTGTTGCAATCATAAACGAAAAGAAGGACAATGATTAAACTTTGCAATCGTAAACTGAAACAAGGAGAATGATTGAAATGTTGCAATAAAAAAAAGAGAATGATTGAAACTTTGCAATCATAAACTGAATGGGGGACAATGATTGATACTTTGCAATCATAAACTGAAACAAGGAGAACGACTGAAACTTTGCAGTCATAAACTGAAACAAAGAGCATGATTGAATTGTTGCAATCATAAACGGAAACAAGGAGATTTTTTGTTTATAAAAGCACATTAAGAAACTGGGTCAGCCGACTACGGATAATGCTGTTTGTACTATCGAACGAAGCTTCTCTCTCACTCATCTTTTCAAATTTTGTTGTATAGTCTCTCTCTCTCTCTCATTCCCTGTCTCTTATTTTCCAGGTACTATTACAGACAACAATACTTACACGACTCGTACTCGAGGAGGAATCCATAATGGGTGGCATTCGACGTCATCATTTCGACGATCGCTTCGGTTCCTTTGACCATGAATTCGGCTCCCATAACATCTTCGTTGAGGCAGAACGAGGTCTTCTCGACACCGTTGCCGCCGGTTATAGACAACAGGGCAAAGTCAGTATCGACATCCTCGCATGCTGAGTCGCCCTTCACGTCGATAATGGTAAATTTGAGCGTATCCTTGCCACTAAAGGGAACGTTAATAGTCCAGGTGTATCTCTGACTGTGTCGTGAAATTGAATGTAACAGAGAAAGGCAAGTTCATGATCCATCTGTATTCTAATTTACGACTGTTACGTCAAAGGGAAATGATTGAATGCAATGGAAAGCAGGGAGAATTTTTGTTAATCAATTTTAAACTCATTATTTGTAAATTTATACCAATTGGAAACCTTCTTAAACGGATAATAAAATCTTAATTTCAAATGTCAATTCTAAATTGAAAAATATTCATGTATCTACATACTGAAAAGAACTCTGACTGTTAGGTGTAATGTAATGATTGAATGAGTATTAAAATCACAAAAACGAATGAAAAAAGATTTTTCAGATTTTGTAAGTGCTATTGGGTTCAAAGACATTAAAAACTAAGAGAGAGTGTTCACTGGTATAATCGCCATTACTCAATAAAATCACACATGTACATGTTTATCATTAACAATTTATCCTAAAATTACAAATGAAATTCTGTATTGACCGAACCAGTAAAACACAAAAATCAAAACCGTCAGTACAGGTTTTACAGAATTGTAGTTAAATTGACTGAAATAAAGAAATTATTTCCTCACTTTCCAGGTTCAACAGGGCCGTCAAAATAGGACGGAGAGCCGACCACACCAGCTGCTTGGTTTAGCTCCGAACCAGGTTCTAAAAATGAAATGAATATTTCAGTTTAATTTACAATCGTATTTACGACAGCTCCCATAAATTTACTAAATAGACATCATAAGTAGATCCAAGACTTGTTCATTATGTTATGTATGGATACCGTTTGAAGAAATTTTGGGGAATATCTGCACTGCCTCCTCTTCCCGTTTTAACAACGAAATAAATACATCATGGGAAGGTCACGACTTTTCTCAATTACCTACTCAGAGTCGAAACTGTGTTCATTATTCCAATTATGATTTACATCTCCATGAAATGAAAGTTGCCTTTTAAAAATGATAAGTACACTCTAAAAAGTTGGCTAAAATTTTATCGAATACTTGCTTAATAAGTAACAAGCACAATTTTGGGGAAATCGAACCCAGTGTTAGGTCAAATGTACTTAACCTTTGGTAAAAATTTATCCAATATTGGTAGAATCTTTACCCAAGAAACATACATGTTCCCTATTTACCTAAAATTGGGTAAGTTTTACCCATTCGTTTTTAGAGTGTAAATTACAATACGTAATGAATAGCCTAGCACTTATTGTTTAAAGTGTTGGTGTGTACAGTCCGGAATCTGTGTTATGAGTTACAGTGGCCAAGGAGTTGTGCCTGCAAGCTGCTTTAGATGTGGGGCACCTTCTCGGAGTCTGGAAATGCATGCATCGCGGGTTGGGAGCTTATCAAGGCCATTGGCACAGCTTGATTCTTTATCATGTTTTTCCCCTCCATCATCCTCAATGTCGATATTCTCACCTTGTGACTGAAATTTGAAGTGGTTGAAGGTCCTGTTTTGATCATTGGCTTCATCTATGGTGGTGTAGCCAGCCATGGCGAAGTCGCACATGAAAGTTCCGCCATCCTCCTCGCTGACATCAAAGGCTCTACATCCGATGTCCAAACAAATGTCTGCACAGTGTTCCTTGGATGGTTGCTCGACTTCCGTTCTTGAGACGTTGGCTGGGCTTATGCGCTCGTAGTAGAAGACGTCAAACATCTTCATAAGCCCATCTGAAAGAAACCAATAAAATTCACTTTTAAGAGAAAGCTCGATTTTTCCTTACCGTTTAAAACAACTTTATTTGCGTCCGCAATGACATAGCTGTACCAATTCAACTGCTTGTTCCTGGACCTATATTTCAATCAGTGGCATTCATCCATTTCTTTATCATGCATCATTATTGGGTTTTATCTTAAACCCATTGCCTACGGGAACCGTGTGGTCCCTGTGTAAAGCCTATGAGAATAAGCGAATTAGTACTTAGTCAAACGGGTCAACAACGCCGCAAATTAATAATCGTAACGCATAGACTTTTGCCCCTTTCACATTCACACCCGTGTTTGCAACATGATCTTTTGAACGAACATTGCCAATGGAAAGAAATTTTGACGTATTAGGTGAGTAAATCAATGGCTATAGTGAATACTGATTCTTACCGCAGAATTCCTCGTCGGTGTCATAGTAGCACTGTCCACTCCCGGAGCAGCGGTAGGTGTCTGATATACATTCTCCACCTCGGCACAAGAACTCATCAGCTTCACAAGTTCCATCCTCTGTTGCAAAACGTATGAACATAGCATATTTTAGACTTATAAGCCAATATTTGAAGCTCGTATTCTATTAAACAATTATTTAGACCTGCAGAAAAGCCGAGTTTCAGTCGAGTAGTCGAAGATAACATTTTAGAACGCAACCTTAGTTCATTTGTTTGAAATGTTCAACTTGACTTTATCTAGTATAAGCGTAATCCAACTAACCACTGTATCACACCAGTTCAATTAAAAATAGGCCTATCGTTTCCCATTCTAGTCTCTTTTTTTATAAGCATGAAGTTCAAGAAAAGGGGGAAATTACATCGAGTGTATATTAATGGTATTTTATATCAAATCACTCTCTCTCTCTCTCTCTCTCTCTCTCTCACACACACACACACACACCCACATATCTATGTTTTCTATTGTTCGAATTTCAACCGATGACTCCACTATTGAATTGCGTCACAAAATTCATTGACGGAATAAACCTCACCAATTGTTGACAACCGATGACCTATTGAATTACTACCGATGACCCATTGTTCTCTTTGTTCGATGTCATCGGTTTGAATGCGTAAACATGTACACCCATGCACACACACACTCACTGTGCTTTTGTTTTGTTTTGTTTTTGTTTTGCTTGCGTTTTGCTAGCGTTTGTAATGTCTATATAGAGCGGGGATATTATAAATATGAAAGTGTATTGAAAGAGCTATAGTTATTCGCATGCAGAAAGAAATTGTGTTAAGGGACGACTGCTTACTGGAAGTCGGTTTCCCTCCATTGAAGATGGGTTTGATCCAGTCCTCGAACTCGGTAACCCTGGTATAGACTCCTGGGTAGCCCTTTTGAGCGCATCCTCTACCCCAGCTGACGATCCCAATGAGATAGTACTGGTCCGTCGTACCGTTCTTATACGCCACCATCGGTCCTCCACTGTCACCCTGAAGGGAGTAATGATAAAAATAATGACTTGTTAATTTTCAGCTGTTAATAACCAGGGGCGGACTGGGACTAAAATTCGAGCGGGGAATTTCGGAGCGACTGGCCCTCTTTGTTGTTCAGTGACCGGCCCGTGGAGAAAACTCCCCGAACTCCCCATGGCCAGTCCGCCACTTTTAATTTTAATAACTAAATTTGGAATTGTAAACTTAGGGAGGTCCTGGTACCCCGTCTTTTAAAGGGTTGCCATTGGTCTTAATTGTTCACGTGACCTCCGATCAATCACAAAGTCAAAATGACCCATTTTGTTCTGTCAGAAGTTTAGATGGACATGATTCTCAAATTGATATGGAAATCAAACTCCACTTTTGAGGCCCTCTGGGGTCCTCTGAAATATTACTCTCTGAAATACATAATAATGATAATAAATAATAATAATAATAATAATAATAATAATAATAATAATAGTGGCTACTTAAAAATAAAAATCACTCGATTAAAACAATAATAAATTAAATGTACCGTTACTGTTTTCCGTTCCGATTTTTGTGCATCGCTTTTCGACTCTTTCCTGACTTTCAGTCTCCTTGAAGTTTTCTAGGCATATTGATATGCATGTCTAAATGTACATAATGGTCTTATGTCTAATATCAATCACCCATGACGAGCTAAGCGTCATTTTCTTTCAAAACTTTTAATCTTCGTGATGCCTTTTCGATCGTTGGCATGACCTGGTTTTGCTCGAAGTTTTTGCTTTAGACATACTATGGAACAATGTTTTGGACATAATTATTAATGTTGCCATATAAATTGTTGTGCCGTGTTTTTATCAACTACATGATACAGAATTAATTTATCAGAAAATGAAACTAATAAAACGAGCTTTAAAACTTAGAAATTACTTGAAAATTATCGAACACGTTGCCAAATAAAAATATGTTACTTAAAAAATAAATTGAAAAGCGAGTAAAAGAGCTATACAGAGTAAAGGCTATTGCAATATCTTTAGATTTATTTTTTGTCGAATAAAGAGCTTGAACCCACAGCAGTCTACAAAAGAAATGTGAAAAGGCTATATACTACTACTACTTACTATAAGCAAGGAAATCGCACATGTACTTAGGTTTTCTTGTATAGCTCGATTACTATAGAAAGCAAATTATGCAATTCAGTAAAATGAAACGTAGATTATTTGGTATAAGCTATGCCTTCACAATCGCTCTGTATAAGTTACGTAAGAATAATTTATAGGATGCAACTCAGAAATGTAGGCAGCAAAGCTACAAATCTAAATGCGATTCAATTCCTTTTTTAAAGAAATCTATATAAGAAAGTGACGCAACAAATCTAGTATGCCTATTGCGGGTACAATGCTCGTTGCACATGAAGCGTCATTAGCTGAAGCTAGACTGCGTCAGGGACATGCGCGGTCATTGACGCACCATGTGAGAGTGGCATCGTACAAAAAAACACAGGATATACATTGTCTTAAATTACTGGCGCATGCACCAATAGACCTGTTTACTAAGTTATTCAGATTTTATGCATACTTTTGAAACAAAGGTTGTTCTTGACAACCTCAAAGCTTACCAGAGGCTTGTCAGACATAGCAACAAGTAATGTATGCAAACTGGATTCCAAGTATTGTAGTTCATTCATTAATAACAGGTTAATGGAATACCTCGTTACTAGGCCCCCAGGAAAGAAATGACTTTACGAACGACTGGACCATGTTCTTGGGTGCTATACTAATCAGATTCTCAATCATTTAGCACAAGAACTGATCACCAGTCGCGCGTAAAGTCGTGCGTAACTTACGAACAGCTTTATGAAACACCACCAGGTCTATTGCCTTCGCTTGATTAGCGAAAGTAATAACGCAATGGAAATCAAGGCAAGCTCACAACACGCGTCATTTCGATTGCGTCATCACCTGCGCTAATCCAGCCTGCGCAAGCAATTTTCTCATACGCCAGTTATTAAAAGTACTATTTGTTCATTTTGTAGTCACTTTTGAAACGATATCACTCTTTCATGAAAGGCCGTACCAGTAACTGACCAGTAACCGACGCGGTCCTAACGTAAGCAAATGGCGTCTCGTGCGAGCCGGGCTTTATACTACATGCCTATGTTCGCACTATCTGCTTTCTGCTTTGTTCTAATTTAAATCAAATATAAAAATGCATTTAATAAACAAGTCATGATGAATTAAGATGATGACAAAGATGATGTCATATGACTTTGGAAAGATCAATCAAATCTTGTTTAAAAATAAAATCATTTTGATGAAAATTATCGTTTGTGAGGATTACTGGTTGATTTCCAATTGAGAACACACATTTCTGTTACTAATGGTAATCTTAATGTTTTATCTTATCTTGCGTTATAGCGAAAGTATTTTGGAATTCTTTTTGAACATGAAAAATCTAAAGTGAGAAAACAATTCACAAGGTTCACAAAGAAACTTGTTTGCATAAACATTTGTCTTAAAAAGATTCAGCACGAATACAAACCGTGAATGGTTCCGACTCGGCTTTCTTTTGGAAACTAGTAAACAGTTAAACACGATAAAACTCTTGTTAAAATGCTCAGAAATATATATGCTGATATCTTAACGATATAGGTATACTGAGGGTAAAACTAAATTGTGTGAATATACCAACATAAGGAGAACTTTAAGAGACCGACAGAGCGAACTGAATGCAAATATTGAGGCATTCGACCAAGTGACAAAATTTTCCTAGAAAGCAATTAAATGACTCTGATATTTTGTGTCCTACGTAATTCAGTTCTATTTGATTTTTTTATTAACACAAATATATGGTAGACGACGGTAGTCCGGAGACTAATATGTTTACATACAATACAAACAATGCATAAAAGAAATCAGCGTGAACATTTAACACCAAATCGTGAATACAGAGTAAATGACCAATCAGATCAGATTATCAATTATATATTGGATCAGTGAGTAGTCAGAATTTTTTAGCACAATTTAAACAATTTAAGTAAATTTGTTGCCTTTTTGTGTTTTATTGAATCAAAACAATCATATTATTTACATATGATTACTAGAATTTGTTACCTTTAGCTATATGGTTATTTATTTCTGATATTTATACAAGGTAGAACATTTTCACCAATAGTGGTGGTCTTTTTTGACATCCCACAAAGTATACTAATATTATGAAAGCTCATAAACAAAGTAAAGAGTTGATCTTGGATCAATATAAATCCCCACTTGGGATACCAAAAATGATATATACATATTTACATATAATATATTAAAAGATAGTATTGTTATTTAAAAAATACACGTTGAACGTTCATTATACAGCATAATAATTGAGTATGTAAAGCATAAATACCAATGAAAGCACCAATAACTATAATGAGTGGTGTCATTCATTCAGTTTCAAAAGTTTCATGTCGTCAAAAAGTCTGTGAATACACAAGTAAATTTCATAAAGTAATATATTTGAATAAGTTTGCCATCAAACACTTGTTAATTAATATAAACGATATTCATCTCAACGTTTTCTGCAGATAGCAGAACTTTCAAGTTATGTTTAAAACAGTTCAATGTTGGTGATATCTTGAGAGAACTTTCAAGTTTGTTTAATTATGTTTTAATTATGTTTTAATTATATTTTATCTGTCATTTTTACATTATTTTATAAAATGAGCTTAAAGATACGGTAAATTAGATAAAGCAAACAACAAACACTCAGAAATAAGCTCATGGAATTGTTACTATTAGTCAACTATTTTGGGTCATACCTGACAAGAATCGATTCCACCTTCTGCCACTCCTGCACAGATCATATTGTCCGTTATTTCACCTTCATATGACACGTTGCATTCGTGCTGATCGTAGATAGGTACTGTGACCTCGTATAACTCAGTTGGACTTGGGCCTGGAAAGTAAAAAAACCATCATAATCATTTTTATATTGCTTTGGAAAAATTATATTTCAAACGACATTATGTATATAACAATAACGACACTGGAGGACGGGATTCAGGATTGTCAGCAATTTTCCCGAATATCGATTATGTCGGTGCATTCGAGGCGTCATAATTATGCTTGACGCACCTGCGTCAGTGACTGTTGAGTCCGGCTCAGACGAGGCATCATTCATCTCGACTGCGTCAATACCTGCGCCAATATGGCCTGTGAAGATAATTAACCCATTATTAAAAGTTTTGTTTGAACTCTTTATTTTGCATTCACTCTTTAAACGATATCATTCTTTCATGACGCGCAAAAGACTGTACCGGTCACAGACGCAGTTCCTAGGGTCAACAAAATAATGACGCCTCGCGTGAACCGGTGTCTTTAGAAAAGTTATATCGTATAAAAAGTGAATGCAAACGCGGATTTGAATTGAATTTGAGTTGCTTCCATAGTCTTTATTAGCTATGCAACAGGCTTGTAATTCCTTTATCAAAAGTTTAGGACGTTTTGGGCTTACCGCCTTGTTCCAGTGCACCCCATCCTGTGACGACTGCATCTTGGTCGACCCAAAACCTAGACTCATCGCTCTTCTTGGGTAAACAGACCGTGTTCGTCTCGTAGTCCGCCCATAGGTTGAATGTCTTCGCCATCTTGAAGAGGGCGATGTCGTTGTCAGTTGTACTGGGGTTATAGTCAGGATGGACGTAGACTTCCACTGCCTCACGCATCTGAGTCGCACCGGTTTCGTTGACCAGACTCTTGGAGCCTATCCGGAACTCGAAGAGCTCGGGTTCGAAAATGATATCTCTGTTGTTTTATGGATGAAAATAAAAGTATCAATTATAGTGTGGCATTACCTGGAATCGCATTTTGTACTTATCCATGTCATTTCAAAATTGAACCCTAAAGCTTGCACAACCATTCTTCAAACTTAATCGTTGCTGTAGGATTTCATCGGCGTATCGAAGGGGCTGATAAAAAAGGGGTGAATTGATTTGGCTTCACCACATGGCGTAGACCAAATTCAAATTTTCTGGGGCTTCAAACGAGGGGGGGGGGGGTACTCCGGCCCCTACCTATGCTGGACACGTCGCCGGGATTCAATACAGACAGCATTACTAGCACGTTGCTATTGAAAAAAAGAAACCGCAAAAGTGTCCTCTCTGATACCTTCATATCAGAGTCTAGCTAGTGAAGACAAAGGATGTGTTTGCTTAAATTAGGGATAGGGAATATCAAACGCAAATGAACCATTGTATTATGACCTGACCCAAAGTTTTAGTATCATCATATATTATTTATATTGCAGTCTTTTCATGCAATTTATTGACATTTTACATTAAATGGGATTGAACAATCTGCAATTTAGTTTCGATGCAGAATATACGGTTAGATTAAAAAAAAACCGCAGGACAATATTACACATCAAAATAAAATATTTCTCAGGAACACCTGTTTAAATAATGTCACCCTCGTGACATAACTATCTTTCAGTTAAAGCTGCTTCAGAGTACATGAATCACATCACATCGTCCGTGGCTTTGTTTATGTCAATTAATCTCAATAAACGATAATGGAAAATATAATGGGGTACAATATTGTAAAAAAAAAAATCATTTTAAAAGAGGAACTTCTGCACTGATATTCGGATAGGGATACATTGGTATCGTTTAATGAACATCGATTCGATATTATCCTGGATGAAGTATCTTAGCCCTTTTATCAAATCTAAAATTACACATCTTGGTCGATAGAGGTACCATTTAACACTTCTGAGAGTCATCTCCTGAAGTTGAACTACTTAAGAATAATAATCATCTTAAACTCGAGAGAGAGAAAAAGAGCAGTTGAAAGGTGTCATTAATTTAAATCCAGGTATCGTTTAGTGTCTGATCCGGAGATTTTACTTGTGCAAAATAACTCATTCCTATTATTATTATTATTGCATTTCAAACGTAGAGTAGAATAGTAACATGGGATACAAAGTAAGAAGGAATACATTGGCATCCCCTGCTGCGCCTCCCGAAGTTGCCTGGAAGAAAAAAAGGAATTTGAAATACCTCTAACCTCTTCTTGTGCTAAATGATTGAGAATCGGATTAGTTTAGCACCCAGGAACATGTTCCAGTCGTTCGTAAAGTCATTCGTAACTTTACGAACAGCTTTATGAAACACCCCAGGAAACGCACCAGAAGATGCCCTAGATATACGTCCATAATTGCTATTATATAGAAAGTGTCATGTGAAATTTTATTAACGTCGTTCTTTTAAAGAAATAATTTTAATCTCGATGCTTATGATAGTGAGGAATGTTTTCCTGTCCAGTTTATGTGCTGAAATATGCCTTTAATGTTCTTACAGTGTTATAGGTCATACAATCGAGGCAGCAATGGGAATATCAATCATTGTGTTGAGATCTCGTTATGTACAGAATGTAGAGTTCGTACGACAAAGAACTAGCTCTACTGGTTGACATTTAATCACCAAAATATACATTCTGATCTGTATCAGCTGTTTAGTATAATGACAAATTTGTTTCAGGTAACCTTTTCATTTCATATTGATTGGGTATACATGTAAATAATTCCATGGTTAGGGTATCATAAGATTTATACGAGAGCTGTTATGAGCATATACGTGCCACAAAATTGATTATGAAAAATACAGTGAAAAAATACAACTAAAAGTCAGCAGTATGAAGGAAAATCCCTGGTTAATTCTGAAAACGTAGGTTTTTGATAGCTTATTCCTTTTGAAGATAAATATTGGTGACCAAAAGATTCCTGCTCATGTATATACACACATAACAGGCCTGACTATAATGTTATTACACACTGTTATATAAGGTTTATGAGAGAAGCGATCGGACAAAAATTTTGACGCTTTACAATAGTGAAAATAATATTTCCTCATCAAAATATATAAGATATGTTATTAAAAAGTGAATACCTCGCTGCCCGAGTGTGAGGTGACGGTTTTCTGAATACTGGCAATTTCAAAATAGAACAAAGTGAAAGTAACATTAAAGAAAAAAAATTGTTAAAGGATCGGATTTATTTTTACATTTCCATGCACAAGGAAGAAGGTTTGAATATAACTTACACACAGTGAGCCGCTGTAATAATCCATTCAGGATCAATAAGTGAAGCGCCACAGATCCGACGTCCACCTCTATAGAAGGCTGCTTGCCATGGGTACTCGAACTCATCGGCCATCTGACCACCAACGATCATCGAGCTTACACCATTGTACTGAATACCACACGTATCATCATCAGCTAGAAGAATAGAAGAAGGGAACATGGTGGACGTATTATTAGACCAAGTAGAACTGAATTTTAGTTTCTCGTCCAGATTTTTTATGCACATGCATAAACATGATAAAATTCTTATTACGGATTCAATTTCAACCCAAATTTGCTTAATGTATATCCCCCCCCCCCCCATTAAAAAAAATGATACTCATACTTATGTGATTCAAAACTGGCGAAGTAGCAATTTGAAAAGTGTTTTGAGTATGTTGAAATTGCATCTAGTTTCAAAATAAGTATCAGTGAACAACACTGCTTGAATGACAGATCACTTTAATAAAAAAGATACTTACAGTTCAATCAAATATTTTCGACACTGAAGAAAAAAACATTGTGCTAAACGTGTCAAACAAATTTCTTTTAAAATCTCATTCCTATGGTTTTAGATATAGAGAAGTGACGCAACAAAAGAATACCTTTTAAAATCTGAAATGGAATGAAAAACCATTCTTACCTTGCCAATCTTGCGCTAGAATGGGAGCTACGAGAGCTAATAGCAATACGTGACGTATCCTGATAATCATGTTGTTTCTAGAAGTAAGAACAAATTTTAAAGGATGAATAATAGTTCCAAAGCAAAGAATGATAATGATAAAGCTTTAGTCTTTGTGAATAGCAAATAAGGCTAAATTACGTTCTAGCGAAAAACAATGCGATTTCTGCATCATCTGACGTCTTTAACTACATGTATATTTAGAAAAGAGAATGATTAAAAGTGAAAAAATACAGCACGAGCGAGGAATTGAACATTAGCTCGGGCTACCCTCCCCCCCCCCCCCCCGCCTTACGGGGGAAAAAAGCTATTCAGTAATGATTACATGTTTCAATATACCATATACCTTAATTCTTAGCTACTTTGTCGTAACAAGAAACATCACCATGCAAAATCCAACCTTTTGGGAAATAAAGCATTACGATGGCATCCACTTCTAAACAAAAGACTCACAAAGATCTTGGATCATAAGGTTTGCTCTCATTATACAACGTAATCGTTGAAAAACTTTTGACTTAAAGTAGCTATTCAAAAAAAATCACAAATATGGCAATTAATGTATCACTAGAAACTGGGAAGCTTACAGATGGCAATCGTATAAGTTTTATGTCAACTGCGTATCTGATGATTATAAAAACAACACAAATAAAAGCTCTTCTCAGCATCTGGAATATCCGAGGATTCGCCAGAAATATAGCGATGTTTTAATGTCGTCACACTCGGGATCGATCCTGCTTAAGCAGACGACGTCCTATAATGAATGAACGTAATTGCAATGCAATTATTTATCAAATTATAAAGAGTTTGGTGTATTTAAACATGACCTTATTTCACACCATTATAAAGGGAAAGTGAAACTGATTCTGATAGCTAAAACCGTTTGATTGTAAATACACAGGAGAAGGGTCAATGATCAATGAAATAAACCCCACTTTCAAATTGAAAAGCCCTCCGAATAATAGCAGGATGGTATTCGTTCCCTCTTGAAACGCCGAACATGCCCCGGTGCAAGCAGCTGAAAATACAATGGCGTCTTATTTTGTTTACAAGTGACTGATTCCTTTATTTTTTTAACGCTGCATTTTTCATCAAAATAATACCATACACGAAGTTAAGAGTGAGGCAACAGACTAACATTAAGACTGACGCTAGTGAAGGAAGAGAAATAAGTGAAGAGGAGATGACAAAATAGGCTCTGAAAAATGTGTAAGATGTTATGGGACATCGTCTGCTTAGACAGGACTGGTCCATGGTGTGTCGTCACATATCTCGGCAGCGTTCGAGGAGCTCTTCAGCTGCTATATCGGGGGCTGTATTTTACCGTTTTATAATTGATAATAATCATTACTTCAAATGTTTCCAAGCGTTGAATTTGGATAACCTTGTTTAATTTATGCCATCTATGCAATAATAAGTATTAAGCCAATATTTAAAATCATTAAAGTTCTACTTTAAAAGAAAATTCTGCTTAATTAAGCGAACAAAAAGAACAAAACATTTAACCTTTATATTTGTTGCAATGAGCGTGACATGAGTAAGTTTGTATTCAAACATGGGCTTTACGTCATGACCCAAAATGTTCTATCTAAAGCAAACAGGTTAAGTAAGTAAATAATCTTGAAGTAGGAAACTTTTTGGCAAGTGTAAAGTGAACTTTGTACAATGCTATTATCTGTGATAAAGGCTGTGTTATCAATAAACGAGATCTCATATATAACTATTACTACCGATAGCGTCCATACGTTTGTCACATTTATGAACCAATTAAACTTAATTTTACAAAAGTTTTTATTTCCAAATGGCAATAAATATTATCATAAATACGTCTTTGTTGTAAGACATGGGTGGGTTATGTTAAAAGAGTTAGCATACATAACACAAAATCTATTCCAATGTGTTGAAGTGTTATCGCTTTCGAAATCAAGAAAGTAAATCATAAAAAATAAGTTACTACAACTTTTTCTTTCAGAAGAAAATTTGACATTTCATCACCTTAATTGGAGTTTTGAAATTAGATGTTAAATGCCAATAATGTTTTATTTCTTTTGTGAATGATTAGTGTTATTTCGGCAGGTGGATTTGTAGAGTGTATAGTGCTGCTTTGAAGAGATGGGGCTCAATATTCCACAACGAAATATATTCACCCGAAACCTATTTCTCCTTCCACTGTATGTTGCGGTTTCCAGTTCAAGTATCACACATACATAAAGTGCTCATATTGGTAAATACAATTTCCGAGAAGATGAGCTAAAAATGAATAAAAATGATTTCATGATTATACACACACACACACTGGCGTAGACAGGGGGCGGCACAGGGGGTGGGCCACCCCCCCCCCCCCCCCACTATTCAGCCACTTAAAAAAAATAAGCGAAAGCAAAAAAGCGAGAGCAAACAAGCGGGGGAAGTTTTCGCGCTTCGCGCGGGAAGGGGGCAATAACTCTCCTCTCCCTGCACCCACCCCTGTTACATACAGTGAAGTGTTACGTCCAAATAATTGAAAAGCAGTCCGGGCGTCGAAGTAACTCCCCGCCTAAAAAAATTGTTTGCTACGAGCCGTTTATCTTTCTCTCAAATTTGCTAAAACGTCAGAGCTTTCGCGCTTCGCGCGGGAAGGGAGAAACTCCCCCTCCCTGCACCTACCCCTGTTACATACAGTGCAGTATTGCGTCCAAATAACTGAAAAGCAGCCATGGCGTCGAACTAACATTCCGCCTAAAAAAGTGCTAAAACGTCAGAGCTTTCGCGCTTCGTTATCTTTCTCTCAAATTTGCTGTAAAACGTAAGAGCTTTCGCGCTTCGCGCGGGAGGGGGAAAACTCCCACTCCCTGCACCCATCCCTGTTACATACAGTGCAAATATTGCGTCCAAGTAATTGAAAAGCAGCCATGGCGTCGAACTAACATTCCGCCTAAAAAAGTGCTAAAACGTCAGAGCTTTCGCGCTTCGTTATCTTTCTCTCAAATTTGCTGTAAAACGTAAGAGCTTTCGCGCTTCGCGCGGGAGGGGGAAAACTCCCACTCCCTGCACCCATCCCTGTTACATACAGTGCAAATATTGCGTCCAAGTAATTGAAAAGCAGTCGGGGTGTCGAACAATAACTTTCCGCCTAAATAAATGTTTCCTACAAGCCGTTATCTTTCTCTAAAATTTGCTAAAACGTCAGAGCTTCCGATCTTCGCGCGGGATGGGGCAAACTCCCCTAGCTCCCTGCACCCACCCCTGTTACATACAGTGCATTATTACGTCCAAAATAACTGAAAAGCAGCCATGGCGTCGAACTAACATTCCGCCTAAAAAAAGTGCTAAAAAGTCAGAGCTTTCGCGCTTCGCGCGGGAATGGGGAAACCCCCCCCCCCTCCCTGCACCCACCCCTGATACATACAGTGCAGTATTACGTCCAAGTAATTGAAAAGCAGCCATGGCGTCGAACTAACATTCCGCCTAAAAAAGTGCTAAAACGTCAGAGCTTTCGCGCTTCGTTATCTTTCTCTCAAATTTGCTGTAAAACGTAAGAGCTTTCGCGCTTCGCGCGGGAGGGGGAAAACTCCCACTCCCTGCACCCATCCCTGTTACATACAGTGCAAATATTGCGTCCAAGTAATTGAAAAGCAGTCGGGGTGTCGAACAATAACTTTCCGCCTAAATAAATGTTTCCTACAAGCCGTTATCTTTCTCTAAAATTTGCTAAAACGTCAGAGCTTCCGATCTTCGCGCGGGATGGGGCAAACTCCCCTAGCTCCCTGCACCCACCCCTGTTACATACAGTGCATTATTACGTCCAAAATAACTGAAAAGCAGCCATGGCGTCGAACTAACATTCCGCCTAAAAAAAGTGCTAAAAAGTCAGAGCTTTCGCGCTTCGCGCGGGAATGGGGAAACCCCCCCCCCTCCCTGCACCCACCCCTGATACATACAGTGCAGTATTACGTCCAAGTAACTGAAAAGCAGTCAGGACCTCGAACTATAACTTTCCGCCTAAAAAAAATTGTTTGCTACAAGCCGTTTATCTTTCTCTCAAATTTGCTAAAACGTCAGAGCGAGAAGGGGGAAACTGCCCCTCCCTGCACCCATCCCTGTTACATACAGTGCAATATTGCGTCCAAGTAATTGAAAAGCAGTCGGGGTGTCGAACAATAACTTTCCGCCTAAATAAATGTTTGCAACAAGCCGTTATCTTTCTCTAAAATTTGCTAAAACGTCAGAGCTTCCGATCTTCGCGCGGGATGGGGCAAACTCCCCTAGCTCCCTGCACCCACCCCTGTTACATACAGTGCAGTATTCCGTCCAAAATAACTGAAAAGCAGCCATGGCGTCGAACTAACATTCCGTCTAAAGAAAGTGCTAAAACGTCAGAGCTTTCGCGCTTCGCGCGGGAAGGGAGAAACTCCCACTCCCTGCACCCATCCCTGTTACATACAGTGCAATATTGCGTCCAAGTAATTGAAAAGCAGTTGGGGTGTCGAACTATAACTTTCCGCCTAAAAATTGTTTGCTACTAGCCGTTATCTTTCTCTCAAATTTGCTAAAACGTCAGAGCGGGAAGGCTGAAACTGCTCCTCCCTGCACCCATCCCTGTTACAGTGCAGTAGTACGTCCAAATAACTACTGAAAAGCAGTCCGGACGTCGAAATAACTTTCCGCCTAAAAAAGGGTGCTACGAGCCGTTATCTTTCTCTCAAAACGTCAGAGCTTTCGCGCTTCGCGCGGAAGGGGGAAAACTTCCCCCTCCCTGCACCCACTCCCTGGGGAGCACGCTTTGCGTGCTCATCACCAATTTCGCACTCTTCGCGCGCTCACAACCGCCCCCCTAAAATGAAATCCTGGCTATGCGGTTGGATCCTTCACGTCTGCCCCCTCCCCCTATTGATAAATCCTGGCTACGCCTGTGCACACACACAAAACAGTAAGTTCATACAAATTAATTTCATTAACACAGGCCATGAATAAATGATGTTAAACATGATAAAGCTGTATCAAAAGCAGAACTTGTAATCATTGATTCCTTTAGTGAAAGATAAAAGTTGCCCTTTTAAAGCTTAAAAAGTTAATTTAGGATTCGCATCGTTTGAAAACAAATAGAAAGGAGATAACGCTTAATCCCTCCTTGCCCTAATCGTTGATATTACGTCATAGATTATAATGCGGTTAATTACAAGCTTGAAATGGCGACCAGTTAAATATTGTCTTGAAAGAAATACCTGCCACGTGGATTTACATTCACACAATAAATGAGCAAAATATTTATGTCTAATGCAAGTGTCATGTTACTTTAATAAAGAATACCTTTATAAACTGGGCAGACGTTTCCATGAAAACTTTCAGATGTATATTATCTAATCATAAGGCCTAACTTCTAATTGTTTAAAAAATATGTTTAATAAATAGAAGGATTGCACATAGCTCATAAATTGATTCGAATACTGACAAAAAATGAAATATTGTTTATCAGGTAAACTGAATTTTAAGACTGGAATAAGGATTGTATATTATTGCAAATCATCATTATATCACATCCTATAAGCATACAACATTATTTCCTACGTTAAGGCCGCGTCACACTACAGCGTATCGAGTCAACAAATGCCCAACGTATTCGAACATTTGGATATACGTTCGCATAAGTTGCTAATCGTTCGTAACACGTTCGACGTACGTCGTATTCGTTAGCTGTTCGCAATGGTTCGCAGAGATACGCTGGAGCCGATTTTTTATTTTGGACATGTTCAAAACTTTGAGCGTATAACAACGTATCAATCAATACGTTATATATACGTTGAACATTCGCTGTATGAACGTTTTGCACGCTGGGTGTACGTTTCTTATTCGTCCACTGTTCGTCCAAATACGTCCAGCCATCTGGGAACTTTGCGGAATGCACAACGCATACAGAGCGTTAGTGTAACAAATGATTACCGAATGGCCAACGAATATACAGCATATTCCGACCTACTTCAACTTTCACGAGGCGTTCATCTGACGTGCTTGACGCTAGTCTACCGATAGAGTAACGAATGCGCACAGAACAGGTAGCGTTTTTTGTCTGTTACGTCACAGCGGCTGCGAGAAGCTCAGACACTTCGGATGCAATATCTTCTGGCCGCTTATCAACATGAGTATGACCTGAACCAGCTGGCCATTGCCCAATACATCCAAGGCAGAAGAAGATGGAGGAGAGGACAGCATGGTAGATCGATGTGGATCAGAGCCTGGATCCGGAGGCGACTTCCTTGATCCATGTTTCTCTCTCTGTCAGGACGCCACCGTCACCCGACTTCCCCTTGTCAAGCTTGGTAAAGATGTCACGGCGGCTCTTGAACCAAGTCGTGAGGTGTTCAACTTAAAGCAGAAAAAATATATGCAAGTTAAATTTTTCGTTAATGTAAATCAATTAACCTTCAACATTTGGCGGACAGAGACGCAGACTGTATGAATAACGTTTTCTCAAAAATGGTAATGTAAAATGTCACTGAACATGTTGAAAGCAGACAGAAGTATTTCATGTACTCACCACTGTATCCTAGTTCATCGCATTTTTCTTGCCACAGGCGATCTTTCTTTGTCTTCATCCGGTAATCAGACCGCTTGGAGTCCCAGAGGCACTCGTGTTCTCTCACCCACTAGACCAGGGCATCCTCCAGTGCCTTCGGGATGTGAAAATCTCGGCGTTTGTTCCTCTTCTTTTGCGACGACGGACCAGGCTGGGACCTGACTGAGGCATCAGATATCAGGGATGATGTCGGACTATCAGCAGATTCACAAGGAGGTGGAGAGTTTGGGGTTTGGGAGAATCATGCCCGGTAGGGCTGAGTGTCCCGACAGGAGTACTTGGTGTTGATTCAGCCTCGGGTGCTTTTTCTGCCTGCTTGACAGGTTGCTTCCTTTTCTTCGATTTCTTTGGAGCCATATTGAAAACTGCAAGAACTTTTCTTAGATGTTCACTATTCCACGTATTTGGTGAAGTGTGGGTCAGCCGAAATACGTCACGTCACTGCCGCAGCACGCTATGCACACGGTGGACATTCGCTGGTCATTCGTCCAACATCCGTTGGATGGACACTACGCATGCGCTTTCATTCGTTACTTTGTACGCTAGTAATACGGTTAGCATACGCTCCTCATTCGTTAGGCTAGGTCTGATACGTTCACTACTTGCATGAGAATTCGAGCGTATTCGAGCGTATCTCGACTTTTTCCGAATTTCGAGAAAAAATGGTGTACGCTACGCATACGCTAGCTCTATACGCTCTAATGTGACGGGGCCTTTAGGGGGAATCCTAACAATAGGTTTATGCCGTCACAATAGAAATTCGACGTTACGGGGAAAGAAACCGTGCGTTAAGGGGAATGCTAACAATAGGCTGAGATAAAAGGATTCCCCCTAAAGAGTTATTTATTATATCACAAGTCATAATATTGTCATCATATACCATATTTTTGTATTTATTGTCGTAACGTGAGAAGGTGGCAGTACTCTCTAAGAAATAGTATAGTTTCTATATCTGGTGATTTTAGTGTATGAACGTATGTGAATGTATTATAGTTAGGGCATAAATTATTATCTATCACAGAATGGCATCTTTACAACGCCACTCCACAAACACGCTCTACATGTATAATTATATGAGGGTGTTTGTTTGCTCCTCAGCGACCATTCTTGTCCTCAACCCCTTTACCGCCCCACTTTTACAATCTTGAACTCCTGATCTATTACTGTATTCCTAATTTTGAAGTCAGTTTATGCTGAGTCGATGCACTCCGAACACTTGGAAATATTTGGTATCAGATTGCAACCATTCCAAGGACTACATTGCATTATCAAACTACAGTACGCAAGTAACATATAAGGGAAGATTCTTTTCTGCAAGTTCAAAGGTGAGCAGACAACATGTCCCACCCTAATGTTAATGGGGAGAAAACTCCCCCTCCCTCTGCCCCCGTCTCCTTCCTATCTCTCTCTCTCTCTCTCTTTATCTTCCCCTTCTTGTGTCTTTATCTTCTTTTCTCTATATACATAACTAAATGTCCTACTTTCATTTTTCTACAATGAACATACATGATCCTCATTCCGTGTTATTTATTAAACTTGGATCTCAAAGCATTCAGGCTCAAAGTAAATTTTGCTGCACAATCGCACTAATGAAAGGGGGAAGACAGAGAGTCAATTCATAACGGCGAAACCGGCTTATTTTCCAATCTAAATGATAATGGGAAGAAGGATACAATTTCGAGCATGAGATTGTAAACAACATATCAGTGGTCGGTTGTTTTTCGCAGTCCTGAATGAGTTCATGCAACCTCTTTCTATTAAAGAATGACGACAACACGAAGTCTTGAATTCAAACCAAACTGGCGAAAATGAATTCTAAACCCACTAATATTCAGAAAGAATACATGAATAGGCCTACAAAATATGAAGAACAGATTGAGTATGAACTTGGTAAACAGCATATGCGGTCTTCTGTTTTCCACATGCACTGTATCACATCGATACCTCCATTTGAATTCAGCCTCTATAATGAAGATGTCTCAGATATGGAACAGACGGTATAGATTCCCGTTATAACTCCACACGATACAGATTGCAAAATGATTGTAGCATCATCATCATCATCATCATCATCATCACAAACTAAGCATTCACTCACTCATCACAATACAATCATAATATCACGCTGACATTCATAACAAATATGTCAAACGTAATGTTTGCAAGGAGCGATGGAGACTTACCTGTTATACTTGTCTGTCGTATGAAGAATATCTCTTACAATGACGTTATCGGTCACTCTCTTGCTATTACATTACACCACTCGGTATGCTTCCCAGGCAGCTGGGCTTGGGGGAGACTTTAACCCCCGTTCTGGCTGGGGTTATCACTGGGTTGTGGACTACTCCAAAGGCAAATAAAACGGTTAATTATTGATCGAAAAGGTGATTATCGCAGAGTTTAAAGGTTCCCTTGCTGCCTAGCAAATACAATTTACAAACAATAGAAGTATCTGCATTTAAAACAATGAACCCATCATAAATGATTCAATACACGGATCACATCTTTGATGAGTGTACAGTATAGAGGATATTCAGATATTTCGTTCAGGCTATACAAAAAAAATCTTGTTGACAGTAACTTGAGCACCAAAACTGAAGCAGATTTTTTTTTAAATACCTCACCATTCTAACATTTACCCTCGCTGGATGAAGAATGATAAATCAAAGAACTATTACCATTGACCAGAGTTTACAAGAGTGGAAGACCTCCCTGCTTAATTTTGCATAATCACTGTTCGAGGAAAATTTGCTTTGTCATAATCAAACTGATGGTTCAATTGTTACTTTGTCGATTTGTTTGCTCTTGTTTCTGACTTAACGTACATGTACTTCCCTGTATGTCATATTAGGGAAGCAAAAGGGGAAAAATCACATTGTCATCTTTATTAAAATGGATGTTCAGATTTTAATTTTACTTGGCAGAATCATCTGTATGTCAAGAAAATGCAAAATTTTTCAAATGGTTCATGTAGCCTCACTGGTGCCTACAAAGCTCCAAGGGCCAAAACTAGGTGCAATTGATGATTTACTAACTGCATCTCTACAGGCACCACAGAGAGGTTGCATGACTTCAGGTGAGCGTCATACCCCCCCCCCCCCCCGGGGAGGGGGGGGGGGGGCTCTTGTTAGTTTCTCCTCTGTCCTGTCCTGCCTGAATTGTTTTTTAATGGTTTTAAAACTTTTAGTTGCCATAGACGTTTTGAGGATACTCGAAAAATGACGAAGAAACACTAAACAGTTTGTAGCTGATGATATTCCATATCCATTTATTAAATCTGAAAATTATTTCATCAAAAAAGAAAAAGACAACAAGTGTATCTGTAAGCTCATTATGATAGCTTTAAGGTACAATAAAAATGTACAAGATATTTTAAACAGAGTAAAGGATTTACTCATTCAGTCAAAAATTGGACCAAAGTGCATTTCTAACTGCAGTAAATTTTACAGAACATTTTTTTGTTATTTGTTATTTATTTATTTATTTATTTATTTATTAAAACATATTTATACGTGATAACGATCAGATACAAAACTGTTTTTAAGGTCCTGTACAATAACAGTAATTATAAGAATTACAAAGATCAGAAAATCCATTTTTAAAAAATGATATTATATAGCTTTGCCAAGCAAAGTTAACTTATTGTTAAAAACAATACTAGTAACCTAATTTTGAAAAAAATATGCAAAAATCTGTTTTCTTGTTTATCAATCCTATGTTTCATCTTTACCAAATCGCATTAAAACTATCTCATTTAAGCTATTATGACTACTCGACTGATATACTGTGCTGTGGTAGTTGAATAAAAATAGGTGTACATTGTACAAAACAAACACATACACATTTTACACTGTATACTTGTACAGTATATTGTGAATGGAATAAAACAATTTTTGATACAATTTACATATATGTACCTTTTAGGCTGTGATAATGTCTTGTAACGTGGCAAAATTTTGTTCATACTACTAATGAATGATTGCTGAAAATTCAAGCTATTTAAACATGAATATGACCAGTGACCACCAGTATCAAGATTCATATATTTCAGCTCCATATGCATGCTAACCAGACATTGTGTGGTGATGATACCTTAAATTTTGACTTGACTTGACTTGACCCGTGATGACTTGTGACTGGACTTGACAGGAGTTGAAATGACTTGCGACTTGACTTGACTTGCCCTATGGCCAAAATACTTGTGACTTGACTTGGACTTGCAAAAAACTGACTTGCATACAACTCTGCAAAGTACTTATGGTACTTGCTGTGAAGCTCTAGACCATTTTATTTTTTTTATTTATTATTAATTTATTTATTTATTTATTGTTTCAGTGTCTGTTCAAACAAGGGGTGGGCTGTGGGGGCTGCGCCGGGTCTAAAGCGGATACGCCGCTTTGAGTATTGATAATGTGCATCCCAGCTCTCCTATTTTTAAAAAATGGTTTGTCAAATTTATTAATTTGAAGTTTAAGTTGAAATAAGTTTGGAATCTTTAAGTAAACATTGTGGTGATAAACTATCACATAACATGTGTTTAAACGCGTGTTGAAGTAGCCTGCTTTTGTTTGGACACTTTAATCATTTCTGTTATTAGATTATAAAAGTGATAAGAGTATCGTAATTTTCTTTTATACGCCTCATTAGACAATAAATACTTGTTGACAGTGTCAGAACTACACTTTACCCTATTTTTACGCACCCATATCCTGATCACTTTTAGGTCATGAGAATGTTATTATGTTAATTACCTTCCCAACGCAAATTCCCTTTTCACGTACTTCATATACTTTGGAGTGAATAGCAAAGTATAGAATTAATATATCTATCATCATTATAATTACTTTTTATCTATTTTTGTTTGTTGCAAGTACATTGCACCGTTTAACACAAAGAGATAAATGAGAACTCAATTCAATTCATTCCGATCCAATTCACTGTGTGATTTTAACAGGCGTTTCAAAACATATTTTGGAAAAGTAAACGTGTGTACACAAAATAATGAATAAAGAAAATTTATTTTGACGCCTGCATGTCACTCTTACCAATGCTTTGATTTACATGAAGGTACAGTTTGAATGTTTGCTCTTTATAAAGAGAAATTTGAAACTTGTGTGATTGCTATTACCTGACTATATATGACCTTGGACCTAATCTTAAACAAATTTTCGTTTTTTGAGGGAAATATTTCACTTGGTCCTTGATTGATATGCACATTAATTTGGATTGATTTCTTGTTATTACTGAAAAACTGTTGTACATTAATACAGGAAAATATTCAAAGCATGATGTCAAAAGCCCTCCACACATCAATGGCACTTTTTCAATTTGAATATAGATCAAATGATTTTCTGCTTCATTTTACCCTCTTTATATTAATCATCCGAAGTAGTTGGAATGTGATATAACATGATCTAGACCGAACTGTAACCGAGTAATCAGCCTTTCGAGTAATAAAATACGATCATAATCATTATCTATAAGACTCTAGACAAAAAACTTCCAGTGAAAATTTGAAATATGTATTGTTTGTTTGTTTGTATTTATTTCCATATTAAAAAGACAGATATACATGTTTAAATAATTATCAATGAGTACAAATATGGCGGATAGCCCATTTCAGCGGCACTAACATAGTGCCACTGTTCTTCCATGGGGTCCTTAACATATAAACAATAACATGCATATAAAACATAACAAATCATCATAATCAATAAAACAAAACTTAATCATAATACATTAAAACCCATGACACACAAAAGGGGAAAAATAAAATATCTTACAACCCTACCCCCCCCCCCCCCATCCCCACGCAAAAACAAATTGCAACAATAGGCAACAACAGTTACCGAAAATCGAGATAGGCTTGGATATTGGATTTAAAGGAATGGACCGTTGACATTGCTGATAGATAAGAAGGTAATTGATTGTAAAGTGTAGCCCCCCTATAAAAAAATGTTCGTTTACAGCTACTTGTTTTCGGTCTAGGGAGACTAAGGTGATTTATTGCTCGAAGTGAGTAAGGGCAAGACTTTTGCGAAAATGACATTTTCATATATTCAGGTGCAAAATTATTTAGAACTTTAAACATCATTACGTACATATGCTCCCTTTGACGAGTAGTTAATTTCTTCCATTTCAGAATATCATGTATGTATGAGGTTGAAGTATGAGAATATGGATTTATTTTTAGAATAATTCTTCCTGCTCGGTTTTGGAGTTTTTGTAATAATATCAAATATTTTTGTGATGCAGATTGCCAAATTATATCAGCATAATCAAAATGAGGAATGATAACCGAAGAATATATTATTTTTAAACTAGATTCATTAACAAAATGTCTAATTCTGCCAAGGAAGCCTATCATTTTACCGATTTTTGAACACATATGATCAATATGGACATTCCATTTGAGTTCCTTATCTATAAAAACCCCAAGATACTTAAAACTTTCTACCATTTGAATATTACTTTCACAAATACGCAAGTCAAGATTATTATGTCTTGCTAACATGTGCCGATTACCAAATAACATACCAACTGTTTTACTACAATTTAATTTCAGTTTGTTTTTACTCATCCAACTTGCAACATTTTTCAATTCGGTATTAAGAGTTCTTTCAACAACAAGTGGATTTTTATCAGAGAAGTATACTACAGTATCGTCAGCATATAAATGGTATGAACATTGAGAAATGGAACATGTATCTCCTTTTCTTAACATCCCAATGAACTGGTGAATAAGGATAACCCCATCCCCCTCAACATCGATTTTTGTTTTAAACCCCTGGTTATTTATATCTCAGTATAACTTTTGACAATTCAGTTTATTCCCTTGGCTGTTGAACTTACCGTGAACGTATATAGAGTTTTCATAATCCGCCATCATGGAAATTATCTTAGCCCTTATCAGAAGGCGTATACCTCATGACTATGTACAGGTGTATTAGGTCCCATCATAACTATTATGGTATTTATTTGCATTACTGATTTAATACCATGAACCCTACACGCCCATGCAGTAATAGAGTGGCAGCCAAAAATGAATTACATAGTACCCTGCATGGGGTGCATTTACAGACTCCCCTCCCCCTCACAAGTTTGAAAGCCAGTTGACGTACCTCAAAATACATTTCCCGCTTACTTGTGTTCATTTTTTTCAAAACGTGCCCCCCCCCCCTTTTTTTTTTGCAGCATCCTGGAGGCACCTCTAATTACATCGACGATTATAAGCAATTAATCAATTCTTATCATAGAAACTGACATTGTATCTACTTTTTATCAGTATCAGTATTGTGCAAGTAAAGTTGTATAAAGTATCAGAGATGACCACTTTGGTATATAGTTTTATTTGACAATATAGTAAACTTTAGTTTCATGTACTATTATAAAATATTATTAGTGTGATTAATATTAATACGAAAATGATTTACCTGATGGCTGTAAAAAATATTCATAAGATTTACCAATACTCCGTTCACTCTAAGATGTCAGCTGGATTTCTCTTATCGTTTCTCCTCGCTATGTTTCCAACCAGAATTAAAATCAATTTTTATCACCGACTTTGTATGAACTTTTTAATTTTGCGTAAATGCCTTAAATGCTTTTATACGAGATAAATAGTCAATAGTTGTTTCGTTTAAAGTATACATTTACGGGTCTTATGTAATCGGTGTCTATATGAAAAGATGGGTGCAGTGGATTTCATATTTCTATTCGATTGATGTATTCGTGTGGGTTTTTTTTTGTGTGTGTCCTTCTTGTTAAATTACAAATGATGAATTGAATTCTCAGTCTCAATCTGTCATTTTCTTACTTTCTTCTTCTTTTTTCTTTCTCTCTCTCTCTTTATCCTTCTCTGACCCTATGTATATCTATTCTCATTCTCTTTCCCCTTCGTATCCTTCTGTTTTTTATATCTCTTTCTATTGTTTCTTGTACTCATTCTCTGTCTATTCCGCTTTCTTTTTCCGTTTGAAAAATAAACTTCACTATCAACTCTGTTACTGTTATAATCTGTTTAACCATCCGTAGTTCTTCTATGTCATTTATATGTTTCTATATATGTTAGCTTTGTTTTTGCAAAAGAAATATCCAAATTTATATTGTATTTGTACTACTACTACTATGCTCTACAACAAAAACTACTACTTCTACTGCTACTACTACATGTACTACTACTACTACTACTACTACTACTACTACTACTACTACTACTAGTAGTAGTAGTAGTAGTAGTAGTAGTAGTAGTAGTAGTAGTAGAAGTAGTAGCATTAGTAGTAGTAGTAGTAATAGTAGTAGTAGTAGTAGTAGTAGTACTTCTACTACGACTACTACTAATATTAGTAGTAGTATTAGTAGTACTAGTACTACTAGTAGTAGTCGTCGTAGTACTACTACGACTACTACTACTTCTTCTTCTTCTACTACTACTACTACTATACAAAGTATAAGTATGTTCTGGAAGAATTCCCCGTTTAAAGTTTGTTATACTTTATGTATACAGAAAAATTATCAAGGATAATGCCCTCATCATAAAATAAAGGATGGTCAATGTATTGTCGAAGTTGGGGGTAAAGAAAGGGCATGTTTTGTATTGAAATGGTACCTGCAATCGAAATGAAAAGCATTATTGTTTGCATTTTTCTTTTAAGAACAAAGCGGACAGAAAGGCGATATTTTTTAAATAAAAGTAATATCAGTGGCACTTTCCATTGTTATCGAATGGAAGTACAGGGGAGAAAGGGCAAATTAGGCAGAAAAAATACCAAGATTATGGTATTTTCCCACCTCAGGAGGGGGCACCATTGCCATCATACGAAGGGCACTTTTCATCTTTTGAGGGATATTTATCGATTTTGGAAATTTGGGGGACGTATGCCCCTGCCACCACTGGAAATTGGTATTGACCTGTGTTTTATGAATTTTTGATTGATTGTATGTCATCACACAAGGGAATTTTACGTAGTCATCTTTGCATGTGATACTAACGTCTTCACGGTTTTACCCAAATCCGGCACAACTGAGTTTTTACGTGTCATTTTAAAAATGCTGCTGCTTGGTAAAGCATGTACTGGTGGATACCATCAATGTATCATTTAAAAGCATAATACTTCTAGTTTATGGAAATTATTGTCACAGAGCACATAGTGTGGTCACAATAACCCTTTGTTTTAGGGTTTCGTTTTTTCTGGGACGCACTAATGCTTATCATACTGACGTTAAAATACGTCCATATGCTAGCACGGTGTATGAAGTTAAGAAAGCTATGATATTGGTCATTAGTGTGGAATATTCCATCATATCACGAGGAGAGGTTCACAAGGTCATTATTTAATCTTAACAACCTTTGGAACTAACTACCATTGTCGTAGATATAGCTTGACTGCCAAAAGGTAGTGAGTCCATTTTAACTGATTTCCAGCTTTGATGTTCATTGATAGCGCCCCTGTGCTTCCTTTCATTTAGTCTCCGTTAAACCATTTTACAGTAAAGGTTTATCATCTACTTTTTGATGTGTTGTAGCAAGCTGTGTGAACGAATTATAAATGATGATAGCTATACAAACAGACGTGACATGTCGAGTATAGTGTGTTTTCTCTACGCAGATTGTTACGTGTTTTGACTCAACAGGGTGTCACCGACAGTGATATGATTAATCTTATCTTTGCAAACGAAAAGACATTTACTCACACGGTTGTACATGGGATACGAAGGAATTGTATCTTTAGAATGGTTTCCTGTCCGGAAGAACACGTTTGTCATTTTAAAGAAATTTTATTCACGTTTTCTTTAGTCTTATATCACAAAATGAATATTTTGAAAATCGCATCTCATGATGACTACCCCGGACAAAACCCCAGGAACAATTACCCGCCGGAAAACTATCATCTTAAAATTACCCAAGCACAATTATTAAGATGGTAGTTGTCTAGGGGGTATTTGTCCCAGGGGTAGTTTTCCGGAGGGAATATTGTCCTCGTGATAGTTCAAGGGGTAGAGTTGTCGTAAAAGTAGTTTTCCGGAAGTTATTGTCCGGAGTTCACGGGTATTTGTCCTAGGGGCAGTTTTCAAGCTGATTTACGTCCGGGATGATAGTCCATTGGTAGGTACCACTTACTGAAAACAAGAATGAGAGGGAGAAAGGAGAAAGGACAAGCATTCATGTCCTTTGCATTTTAAAAGGGAATACATTGTTTAGGCCAAGAAGAAATAATGGCTATAAGGCTGATAGCTGATAGTCTTCTCGTCGAAATAAGTGTACACGGAATTTTATGTGATTTTGCACTTAAATTTCGTGTCGGGGGGGGGTGGGTTGGGGTGGGGGTGGAAGCGGGGTGTTTCTATTTCTTCGGACATGATTATAATCATCCATTTAAGAGGTACAGGAGTTGAGCGTATGCACATTTTCAAAAGAATTCAGAAAACTTAATAAGAATGCAGTGGAATAATCAGAAAATAAGAAACACTTACCATTCCAGTCTCCCGTTTCTATGTATTTGCTGGAATACTCACAGGGAGTGGAGAATGTGCATGCATTGTGTGCGGGCATGCCAGAATCCAATGACCGGGGTAATAATATATATCTGTAATTGTGAGCGCTTTGGGTCACTATGGGAAAAGCGCGTTATAAATGCCAGGTATTATTATTATTATTATTATTTTGTCGTCATTCTGTTATGAAATAAGATAAACAAAGTGTTAGGAATGCTCAACATTAAAACATTCTTGATAGTTAAGAAATAAGTATCACCTCGTTGTTTTGGAAACTGAGCTTGAAATTCTTCAAACAAATATGTAACAATGGAATTTTCATTTTGTACATTATTTAAACTTTTTTTATTTGAATGAATCCTCTTTCGTGATATCATGATACTTTTGATTTGATTTGATTAGATTTGATTTGATTTGATTTGATTCGCTAGTCGCATGAGAAATTCATTAAATTGATGCGTAGAGAGAATGATGAAGGCTGACCATTAAATTGGGGTCCCAAATTGAAACACTGGAGACTGATTCACTATTCTGTTTGAACGATGTAATTAAATCCTAGACAGTAGACAAACCAAACTATAGCCTTTCTCTAAACTATAGGATACAAGGAAAAAGAATGAAAACGTTGATGCCTTAGATTAAGCGAGATTAGTTATCTGAATTTGGAAATGTTTTAATGAAAGAACGATCTTTACATCATGCCTGCTTTACCTTTTATGTCTTGTCTGTACAAACAGAATACAAGACCAATACTGATGACCATGAAAACGGCTAGCAATACCGATAACACAGAAATGACAGCTATGATTGTAGAGGATAGTTTCTCTCCTTCGTCATCACAACCACATGGTACATCTAAGATACCATAGATAAAGGAGATTATACTGAATCATTTGTTAACCTATTGATTATATTTGCCTGGACATTTTAGTGGAAATCACGTCACAATGAAGCTTTTAAGAGTATCCAATATTATGGATACGATACAAGAAGAAAAAAAATATTTGTAAACAGAAATGACGATTAATGTGAGGGCGTATAATAAGGCTTAATACAGTAATAAGGTATTATCATACAAATCACGCTTTCATACTATATTTATTTTATTGCTGGTAAACAAATTAGTCAATTTTCTATGAATTTTCAAAGCTGGATTACATTTTTATCAATCCGCTGTGTGTGTTTTTTCCCCAATATTACAATTCAGTTGATGGAGATATTCTAAATATTTTGTAGATAGTGTTTCTCAAAAAATGATTTTAAATGTATAAAATTATACAAAATATGAAGAACCGGTAGGTTATATTTTCACTGCATCTTTAAAATTGTTTCTTTATGCTTTTTGTTGTTGTTTTGTTTCTTTTTTTACAGACCAATACAAAACAAAAGCAATGATTGGTATAAGTGACAAAATAAGAGTCGTTATCCTATTTTATGGCAGTCCATCTTACATGATTCTTGAGTTGTAGAGTTTAAGAAGGATCGTATTCATTCTTCGTATCGTGTGAGCCTGGTGTAGACTCCAGGTGAATTCGGTTCGCCACATCCATTCCCCCAACTAATCACACCAACCTGATAATACTAGTCCGTGTTATTCGATGGATACGCCACGAGGGGACCACCACTGTCACCCTAAAAATGAATATGAACAAAATGTCAAAATCGAAATGGAGCGAATGCAAAAGGGTAAATTTCAGTGGCGTAGATACAGGGTCCACCGGGGGCACGTGCCCCCCAATCAAAGGCGAAAAAGGGGGAAATGGAAGAGGAAGGCAATATAAAAGGAATAAGGTAGCACCCCTTCTGTCCTCCATCCACACGACGGTCTTGTTCTTTCACATTTCATTCACCTAGTATGACCAGTACCCCCCCCCCCTCTCTCTCCCTCTCCCTCTCCCTAAATAAAAATGACTCGAATATGTGAAATATACAGATAACATGCGTCACAATGACGGTGTATGATTTTTAAAAAAGATTAAGGAATGATTATGAAAAACAGCATCAAATTACCATCAAGATTTCATTTCCACACTACGTAGAGCAATAGAAAAATCAAATTGATAGATTTGATAGAGAAATTATAGTGATGGTGATGTCACAAAAGAAAAAAAATAAAGTCAGCTTACCGAGCATCAGTGCCGTATATAGAGAGAGTCTGGCCAACTCGGTTTCAGTTGGGTAGCAACATGGCGTATATTCCTTTGTTATGTAAGCTTGCAACAAAGGAATATGCGCCATGTTGTTACTCAATTGGAGCCGAGTTGGCCAGACTCTATCTATATACGGCACTGCCGAGCATGCATCAACACCGCCCTCTTGCAGTCCAGCACAGATCATGTTATCGGTGACACCCCTGACGAGTTTATCACATTCCGTTTGATTGTACATAGGAACAACCACATTATTTAACAGGTCAGGAAACTCTTCCTCTATTCCAATAAAAACAAACAAACAAACAACTGAAATGACATTTATTTAAAGAAATATGACATTACTGATAGATAAATTGGATAAACTTATGCTTTAACCTAACTCCACAAATTCTCGTCGGCATGGTTGGTCTGTTTTGTTTCATTCATAATGAAAATTCTCAAGGTTTTATTGTTGTAGTAAAATTTGATATTTTGAATTTGCACTTAAAAGACGTAGCGCGGGAGGGAGCGGCAAATTGGTAAAAACACTAATGGAAGAATAGGAAAGGCGGGAAGAAAAGAGGAAAGAGGACAATAATGAAGAGAGGGTCACGCCAAACATGAAACCACCTTCAGTCCGTCGTTCGCATTTCGTCCTCCAAATATTAAAAACCAGTGCCCCCATAACAAATGGGGTATCCAGAAGTTGTTAAACAGGGGATTGCATAAGGGCAGCATCACGTGCCCTAAACACACTGCAAGTTGTTTTGGGTTATTTTTTAAACAGGGATACGTCACTATAAATGACCGGACCAATGGTACGTCAAGGTCTAGGTTATCAACAATGATACACAAACGAATGTGAACATACAATTAAAAATCAAATAAATAATGTTCTCACCTCCATCCCATACCAGAGTTCCCCAACCAGCGGCGATCGCATCCTGCCCAACTCATCATCCATATCGCCAGTAGAAAGAAAAATAGTATTCACTCGGTAATCTTCAGTGAGAGTGAGCGGTTCCTTCATCTTTAACAAAGCGATGTCGTTATCGTAAGTGTAATAATTCTGAAAGTCGAATTCGGGATGGGCGATGATGCACGAGACCGGAAGTGTATATTTCGTGAGACTATTCGATCCGATGCGAAACTCATTATGCTTCAGATTCGCGCAGGTAACATCTATCACTACAAAATAAGATAAATAATCTGATATAATCAGCGTTTCGATTCAGGTTTACTAGAGGAGACTTAATTTTCAAAAATATTTTCATAAATCTATTGGACTAAGCACCTCTGAATCCGAGGATGATATTTTCAAAACAAAAGTCATGAATCTATTCAATTCAATGTTCCTGGTCATAGATTTCCAATTTTTCCATAGCTGAGTAGCTTTCAGTTCAGTGCATCAACCATGATTGACGTCAAAGTAGAGGTGTCGCGGTCCCCAGTCCCCAGACTGTGAACCACAAGGTACGGGGTTCGAATGCCTGGCGCAGCACTAGTGTCCTTTGGCAAGACATTAATCTACATTTGCCACACTCGACCCAGGTGAGGTAAATGGGTACCTGGCAGGAATTAATTCCTTAAATTGCTAGAGCGCTGTAAGAGCAGATATGCTAAAGCCAGGGTAATAATTGTGGAGCGCCAGGAGTGTCAAGACTGGCAGACTATACAAGAACCCACTATTATTTAGTAGTAGTAGTAGTAGTAGTAATTATTATTATTATTATTATCATTTTTTATTAATTATTATTATTATTAATTATAATTATTATTATTATTATTACTATTTGTATTATTATTATCATTATTATTATTATTATTATTATTATTATTATTATTATTATTATTATTATCATTATTATTATTATTATTATTATTGGCATTACTTGAGCTAACAAAACACAAGAAAAGACTATAATAGGATAATACTAAGTTAATAAACTTGTGCGAATGGATGGTTGACGAGGTGCGGATGAAAGAGAGAGATTCAGAGTGAGACAGAGACACTAAGGGGAAAATAGAGTTGCATATCAATTCTATCTTCTTCTTTTTTCATAATACTGAATTGCTATAAAATATTGATATCAGAAAAGGTGAGTAAATGTCCATCAGAATACATACTCAAAAAGAACTTACACACAATGTGCAGCTGTCATAACCCACCAGGGATCAATAAGAGTGCCTCCACAGTAAACGAACATTCCATTCTTGAACATAGCAACCTGCCATGGCCAGGCGTACTCCTCTGCTGGTTCACCACCGATCATCATAGAGTTCATCCCTTCATAATTATGTCTTTCCACAGTCATCAGGATTGGCTTCATACAGAAAAAAAATATTTTAAATGGCGAAAAAATAAGAATAGACATGGAGACAACTGTATAATTTATAACGACCGCCCCCCGCCCCTGCACCTGCCGCCCTTCCCCCTTTCTATTTTAAATTTTCTCCCTCCCTCCCCCCCTCTCTCTCTCTGTATGCCTCTTTTCTCTTGCCCTTTCTTAATTTCTCTCATATCATCCCGTATTCTCCATTTTGCCTCTTCTAACCTCTGTTCTCCTTCCAAAATCTCTTTCTCTCTTTTTGAATAAATATGTTTTATTAGTCATCTTCAATAAAATATGATTTTTGCCCAAACAGATGTATAATGATAAATTCATTTCAATAATTGTTCAAAAAATGAAACTTCAATACCGTTTAAATCTGTTAATCGTATGCTCACCTTGCCAATCAGCTGCCATTGATGTGGCCATCATGTATTACAACATCATCAGCACGGAAACTGACGCCATTATATTTGTTCAATATGAAATTCGATACCTCAGATTGAAGCTGAATATCAGGGGAGCGTTTCATCAAGCGTTTAGTCGCTGATTTTTACCGACAAATTTACTCTCAGCCAATCAGATGCAAGGATTTCAGTAGCTTATAACAGTTGATGAAACGCTCCCCATAACTCAAAGAGTGGGCATGAGGATGCACATTCTTCACTTCCTTTCAACCCTGTGAAAACCTTATAGGTTAAAATGTTTCAAGTACTTAATGTGTGATAATGTTCATCTCACTACCATCGAGCTGCAATTAACAAGAAGAAGAATTGCGTTACCTTGAAGTTTGACCAGCTACATGTACATGTAGATTATGTCACTGTTGAGTTTGAGTTTATTAACAACAACACATCACATAAATGACAGTATAATCATCAATATAAAGAGTAATAATGTTACATGAATACATATACATAACAATGGTATGACAGTTTTTTTTTTTTTTTTTTGTTAAAGGGAGAACCAAAAGTTAGCACAAGTGCTAGTCGAGAATGGCCCTCCCATTTTACTTACATTTCAAATGCTCACTGCAAAGTCTAAAATAACTATCCTTCAAAAGTAGATTATACTACACAGATTTTTACGAAATGAAAGCCTTGTTCTTTCCTCTCGAATAGTTTGGGGCAAACTATTCCAGAACTTTGTTCCAACAAAAGAAATAGAAAATGTACCATGTGTCGTTATACATTTCGGAAGTCTAAGCATGGAATGTTCTTTGCCTCTAGTTCTATAAGTATGACTCATCTTCTCATAATATTGTGTTAAAGAATGTGGTAAATATCCCCTGTGTAGATCATACACAAATGTTGATACTGCAAGTTTATGCAGATCAAAAACATCTAATATTCCCAGGCTGGTGAATAATGGCCTAGAACTTGTTCTAAGTGGGGAAAATGTAATAGCTCTCATTGCCATTTTCTGTGCCAAAAATATACAATTCAGGTGGCTTTTGTAGCTACTTCCCCAAACTTCAATTCCATAAAGTATGTGTGATTGTATAAAACATTTATATAAAAGCAAGAGAACATGCCTTGGAACATAGTGTCTTAATTTGAAAAGCAAACCAATTTTGCGCTTAATGCATTTATTTATACATTGAATTTGTTCTTTCCACATCAAAGTTTCATCAATTTGAATTCCTACAAAAGATGCTACATGTACTCTTTCTATAAGCGTTTCAGAGACTGTTAACACACCTTTAATTGCAATGGTCTGTCTTGGTCCTTTGATAATCATATAATTTGTTTTCTTCAAATTTATAGTCAATTTATTTAATATACACCATTTTTGTACCTCCTTCGTTTTTCCATTTACCTCATTCATATCAATTTCTTTTTTACCTTTGGGGAAAGTATGGAAAATGTTTGAATCGTCAGCAAATAGTCAATTCTGTGCACGTCGAATTATATTTGCCATTACATATAACAGTTAGACCAGTGAAATACGTAACCCATCCACTGAACATTCATTATAATATGCTCAGAAGTGGAAAGAGATGGAGGTCTGTGAAGGCAAATACAAACCGTTACCTAAATTCATTTGTACCAGTATCTATCCGCCTCTTAATGAATGAGAGCAGTGTTCCAGTATTGTATTGGATTGGATTTTTAATGTAGGCTTGATAAAGCACTGTCCGTTTTATACCCTTTTATCTAATCTCTCCCCTCCCCCTCTCTCTCTTCTCTCTTTCTCCCTCTTTCTTTTCTCTCTCCTTCTCTCTCTCTCTCTCTCTCTTTCTTCAACTTCTTAAGGGCAACAATTTATCTTGGTTCTCGATTTTATGCCAGTTTAATACTGTGTGTATACACTGTTTAAACCTAGATGACAGTGAATCCTGGAAAAACTGGAACATCTTTTTTTGTTCAAGTGAAAAAGTGTAATTGTCTTTGACAAGTCCACTTACCATGTTCAAGTTCAAGTTCATTTTATTTACACTCATCATAAAAATGCAATACAATAACATATTGACAAATACATAAACACATCATAAAGAATGACATACATACATAATACAAGGTTAACAACGACGAGAGAAAAAAAACAAAAACCTATTGGATATGAGAGTGATGGAGTGAACTAAAAAGGAAATAAAACCTTATGCTAGAGTTCATCCCTGAAAAGTGTTATTAATAATATTGAAATTATTGAAATAATCTGATCTTTATGTTGGCAACACTCAGTTGAATTAAATTATGTAACAAATAAAATATACTGTTCGGCGCATTTGTTTGCCTATATCGTTGATGAGCTGTTCACCCAGTGAATAGTATTTCAGTATGTAGGGATCTATACTTACTTTTTATAATTTCTGTATATAAACTTTTTAAATATCTTCTCAATACCAACATAGTACACAAACAGGCAATTAAGATCATTCATTTTCGTTGTTGTTGTCGTTGTTAAATACATTATCTGTATATCTGTTTTCGAACTTATATTTGTAATGCGTGTAAACTAAACAAATTTCCATGTATGACTGTATGGACCATAAAGATTGAATTGAATTGAATTTCACATGCTGTATAATTACCATTATGGACCTGAATTTAAATGACGTTAATCATTTGCCATTATCATCCTAGTATAAATACAGCAGCACACTGGGTGAACAGCTCATCAACGATATAGGCAAACAAATGTAATGCGCCGAACAGTGTATTTTATTTGTTACATAATTTAATTCAACTGGGTGTTGCCAACATAAAGATCAGTCATGGATATCGTCATCAAATGGAAACTGAGAAATTTAATTTAGACATTTATAAAATCCAAGGGAAATAATTCTTATCATTATACAAGGGAAATAATATACCTTCTAAATTTACTATATATGGTTAAGGAATAATCTATTTGTCTCATTCTCAGTGGTCTTAAATCACCAAAATATTGTTTATTATACAATTCATGTTATAAAGAAAATCAGCGTGTAAAACAATTGTATTGATTACCCTTTCCGACCTGTATATAGTGTATTTTTTTTAAAGCAAATATACTTTATTGTTGAAGCTGAGCGAAAGCATATTTACAAACATGCATGGAGTGACCTAGGATATTTTTCTGCAGTTGCAGAGAAATACATAGTGTTATGAATATAAGAATGGTAGAAAGAAACAAACTATATAATACAAAAATACAACAAGTATACATCGTCAAAAAATAGAAAATTAAAGGACATAAAAAAGAGGTAGTAACCATGCATGTAAAAGGAAACATCCAGGCAATCTATTTATGTCTAGTCGAAAACGTGTTACTAAGAGAATTACATACCTAATTGTACGGTAAAGTACTATTGGTGGCTGATTTATGGAAATTTATAGGTTCATGATTTTAAAAAACGTGATTCAGAAATTGCATCATCTACTGAGTAGTAACTGTCTGCAAATGAAACTAAATATATATGTGTATTTGGAGATTAACAACGAAACTACTTTGGACAACCCAAAATTGGATATAATAACAGAAAAGGAAAACAGGAAGAAGGGACCAACCTAAGGAATTGTGCTGTTGCCAGCTGATGTGATATATTATGTAATACGTAATAAGGCTAGAATAGCATCAGTCATCATAAAGGAGACATCAGTCTCTTATTCGTAAATATATATAACAAGAATTCTGGAGATAATAAGGTAAATTGAGTCTAATCAATACTTTAGGTTTATAATTACTTTTCAAACTTTTAAACGAAACATATCTATCTATCAATATATAAATATAGTAAATTACTTAACACATGAGTACTGTTCGTCATTATCATTTCAAAATTCTCAAGATTTCAACAGCATATAATTAAAAGCATCGAAACATTCTAATAAACATATTTTGTGTATACTAAAAAGTTATTAATGTTGTCATTAACGTTGCCGTTGCCATCGAATTCGTTGTTCATAGTCCCGAGAATGCAGATACACTAAAATAAAATTGAGAGAGAGATAAAGAGATATATATTAAAAGAGAGAGAGAGAGAGGGGGGGGGGGCAAGAGAGAAAGAAGAAAGAGAGAAATTTTTTCAAATCTAAAAGCGAATATATATATATATATATATATATATATATATAGGTGCGTGTGTGTGTGTGTGTTCGTTTGTGTATATTGATTTATGTGTATTGATGTATTTTGAATGAAATCTCTAATAAAAACATTATGGGGACAAAAAGGTGAGGGTGTGTGTGTGTGTGTGTGTGTGTGTGTGGGCGTGTTTAGCCGTATGTCCGAGGATTTTCGGACAGAGAACAAAAAAAAAATCATGAGAACAATGGTCCTCGGAAGCCGGACAATAGTCCTCGAACGTCGCACAAGGAATTTGTACCTTATTCCGTCGACTGTCCGAGGACGGAGGAACAATAGAGGAACAATATTTGTCCTCGGAAGTAAAGCAATACAAGACTCTGTGTGTGTGTGTGTGTGTGTGTGTATGTTGTTGTTGTTGTTGTGTTTTCAATCGACGCCTAACAATGAGAATGATTAAAGATATACCTGTCTGACGATATCAGTCTTATTATAGGCCAGTAATGAATATAATTATTATGTTGTTGTTGTTTTGTTTAGTTTTGTTTTTGTCTTAGCTTTATAGGTGTCTCCGAACACAGAAGATATATTCGAAGATCAAGAAGATATATTCGAACTTATGCAACCTTAACTATCACAATGAGGGGCAGTGAAGCAAGGAGTTTCTTTTTCTTTGGACAAGGTGATAATCATCTAATAAAAAGGAAACCGACGTTGGTGGGGTATGCTCATATTACGGTGCAGAGCCCTCCATACTGTATGGAGGGCTCTGCTACGAAATACGCTACTGAACTACTAATCAAAGTACAATAATCAGGAAATATTAATTCCGTACAATTCTGTCATCCCTTTAATTCTTTTTCTTTTTTTCATTCTATTCAAAATATTTTTATTACTGATTACCCGTTTATTTGAGAAGAAAACAAAGTGATATTTCTTTGTTCATAAATACCGTATATCGAATTCAAATTTCAATACGCAATTCTACTGCTCACAACATTTTTATTTCGTCAGTCATAGACAACTAATTAACGATATATTCAAGCAATGTCGATCATTCAGAAAGGAGCATTTTAAAGTGAAATAAAGATTCCCTTACCCTATTTCTTTTGTCTGTAAACATAAATTCCGACACAAATGTTGACGAATAGGGAAATGGCCAGCAATACTGACACAGAGATTGCAGCAATGGTCGAAGAGGACATCTTTTGAGTATGTTCACAAGCACACGGTACATCTGAAATATACATTATAGAAGGAAAGGAGATACGACTAAATCGCAGAAATTTGTTTACAATATGGCACGAAAAAGAGACATGATAACGAAGCTTTTCGACCTGCACTCATCAGGTTATCACGCAGGTATATAACAAATTACTTGAAATCAACTATATTATACTCGGTAAACCCGGACGCAACCTAGACGCCGTAATTTCAGAACAATCGCAAAGCTTGGACGAACTCCTTTTGTCTGCACAGAAGAGGTTCATGCGATTGAATGTAAGCGGCTTCAAGAAAGCGTAAATGCGCTGAGCTTCTGGCCCGGGACATAATTGAGAATTGGTCGTCGGCATAGCTTTGTTTACGTGTATCTCTACGAAATGAATCTTGTATTTATAAAATATCTGATACACATGTATATTGTCGTTAGATTGTTGAACTCGATTTTTTTTTGTGTGTGTACAGGCCTATAGCTGAATGACGACAGCATTAAATACCAATACGTATCTGATCATCATGATATTACTATCGTTATTATCTTTAAACTTTTGTGCAAGAGGCCTACGTCCTTGTAACGTCCACTGAATGGTATTAAGTCATCTCTGCAGGTTCTCAGAGCTTGGGGAAGTTTCAGTGTGAACAGTAAACGGCGCAGACCACCGTACACAACCTGACTACGACTGGATTTTGAAAGAATACAGATTAGAGAAGAGGATTATATTTATTTCCGATTAAGGGGCAGAATAGCTATTCAAATACCAATGTCACAATGCGAGATATAGCCTTGCAGTCAGAGGAGGCCTACTCAAATCGGTTGGCAGTCGTGCAACAATCCACATGAATCACAGCCAATTGGGCCTTTTTTGACTGTCAGAAAGGACCCCAATTCTGTAATCATTCCATTCACAATGATATTTTTTAGAACAATCGACAAGAATGTACATTGCCAAAGCAGTTTATTTGAGAATCCAGTCATTTTCTTGGTATGATGTGGCTTTAGACTGACTAACACACCCACTCAATCTGTAATTCAAGGTTTTAAATGTTTTTTTTGACATCGCGCATAAATACTTTATTAAAACTGAAATGCAAGATTTTCCCTCATAAGGTAGAATGGTTTTGATATACTACTTTAAATGACTTAACAGTTTCCTTCCACTTGCTAGTACAATTCCCTTGCCGAAAATAGTCTTATTTTTCATTATGATTTTAAAAAAAATCATATCCCGCTTGATGTGAATAATTTATTCTTATAACTATATGATTACTTTATTCTATATTCAGCTATCAATGCAAAGTCATAGCAGTGAACAAAAACAAGAAAAATTATGGATAACCATGATGATGTCTAATGATTCTCATAGTATCTTTATCTTACATGTTTCTGGCGTGTACGAGTTAAAGATCGCTCGGATCCAGTTGTCATAGCGTGTAACTCTGGTGTAAGTTCCTGTGAAATACGGTTTACCACAATCGTTCCCCCAGCTAACTATACCAGCCAGGTAATATTGATTGGGGTTACTCGATGGATACGCCACTAGGGGACCACCACTGTCGCCCTGTGTAGAAATGGAAAGAAACACCGAAACATTTGATAAGATAGAAAGGGCAATAACAAAATAAATACAGAATCATCATCTTTAGTGTAAGGCTCCCATGGCATCGTTTTCTCAAAGATTTCTCATTTGCAGCATATTCTTAATGATGACAAGACATTCTTTTCAGCAGGTAAGCTAAACTGAATCGAATCTAGTCATGAGATTAATAAATCAAGTCCACTCGCCTCAATTATTATAAGTAAACTACAGAAAAGGGTTTTTGACACAACGTCGAACCTATCACAAATAAAGAAGGGATGCATTAAGGTGTTATTACTATATGCATGATAATTATGAAAACAATCTAAACAAGATGAATGCGACTGCGTCTCCTATATGCCTCCGCCTAAATTCAGTTGATGGCTCAAACTGCTCTTGAAATATTGTGATAACCAGAATAAAAGCCTCTAATTACATGTTAACTGACCTCTTTGACATTTGACCTTACACCTTATAACCCAACTTATCTCCTCCTAGTCATGAATACAAATTAGTTGAGATATGGTCATAACAATGTAAAACTACCCCAAAATCTAATCAGTTCCTCTTTCTATGGGGATACATACTGGTACCAAGTTTGAAGTTCTTACCTCAAACAGTTCTTCAGAAATCGCGGTAACGGTGCTAAAAACCAAGAATTTCATGTAATTTCATGTAAATTGACCTCTGACCTTTGACCTACTTACCCCAAAATCTAATCAGTTCCTCTTTCTATGGGGATACATACTGGTACCAAGTTTGAAGTTCTTACCTCAAACAGTTCTTCAGAAATCGCGGTAACGGTGCTAAAAACCAAGAATTTCATGTAATTCCATCTGTGACCTCTGTGACCTCTGACCTTTGACCTCCTTACCCCAAAATCTAATCAGTTCATCTTCGTATAGGGATACATACTAGTACCAAGTTTGAAGTTCTTACCTCAAACTGTTCTTGAGATATCGCAGTAACGAGGCTAAAAACCAGTAATTTCATGTAATTTCATGTAAATTGACCTCTGTGACCTCTGACCTTTGACCTACTTACCCCAAAATCTAATCAGTTCATCTTTCTATGGGGATACATACTGGTACCAAGTTTGAAGTTCTCACCTCAGATAGTTCTTGAGATATCGCTGTAACGGTGCTAAAAACCAGTAATTCCATGTAATTTCATGTAAATTGACCTCTGTGACCTCTGAACTTTGACCTACCTACCCCAAAATCTAATCAGTTCATCTTCATATAGGGATACATACTAGTACCAAGTTTGAAGTTCTTACCTCAAACAGTTCTTGATATATCAAGGTAACGGTGCTAAAAACCAGTAATTTCATGTAAATTGACCTCTGTGACCTCTGACCTTTGACCTACTTACCCCAAAATCTAATCAGTTCATCTTCGTATGGGGATACATACTAGTACCAAGTTTGAGGTTCCTACCTCAAATGATTCTTCAGATATCGCGGTAACGAGAAGTGGGACGGACGGACGGACGGACGCACGCACGGACGGACGGACGGACGGACGGACAACCCGAAAACATAATGCCTCCGGCACCCTCCTTCGGTGGGCGGAGGCATAATAAAATGCCTTCCTCGAGGACAACAGTACAGTGCTGCATGGGGATCAAACCAAAGACCTTCGCATCAGCACTCAAGTTTTAAAACCCCTCGACCACGACACCTCTACAAAATTTATATTAAAGAAATAATAGGTACGGTCTGGACAGCAATTATTAATTTAATCACCTGACACGCATCACTCCCACCTTCGTCTAGTCCTGCACAAATCATGTTTTCGGTGATTTTCCCCTTGTAAGTATTATTGCACTTCGTCTGGTCATAGATGGGAACAACTGCCTCATGTAACTTATCCGGTTGGTCACTCTCTGTTTCATGAAAAGAACAGTTCAACATCCAAGTAGATTAATTGTGGTTAATGGTAATTATTTTCAATTTTGTTTTCAACCATTGTGTTTTGTGGTTATATATAGCAGCGGCCCCTGAGGAAAAAGAAAAAGAAAAAGATAGACTTGTCATTCTATGTTATAATGTACATGCACAGTAACTATAAAATCAACTGCACGCATTTATCCGAGGCGGAAGGCATTTTGAACAGGGGCATCGCTAGCCTTTTGACAAGGCCCTCGTGACTTGGCTATTTTTCTCGGCAAGTAAGCAAGTAGTGGCTGCATAACAAGACTAGCCGCCCAGCCCAGTGAATTGGCGATCGAGCGACGTGAGTCCGAGGGCCTTTTGGAACCTGGCCTGTATTTCTTATTGGTTCTAGGACAATTACCCCCTGGGCAATCACCCCCCGGAAAACTACCCCCAAGGACAATTACCCCCTGTAAAATTACCCCCCGGAAAATAACCCCCCACGGACAATCACCCCCCGAGGACAATTACCCCCTGGAAAATTACCCCCCGGAAAATAACCCCCCACGGACAACCACCCCCGAGGACAATTACCCCCAAGGACAATTACCCCCCGGAAAACTACCCCCAAGGACAATTACCCCCTGTAAAATTACCCCCCAAGTACAATTACCCCCGAAAACTACCCCCAAGGACAATTACCCCCTGTAAAATTACCCCCCCCCCCGCAACTACCCCCAGAAAGAAAGTCACTAATATTTTTTTAATGATATTTCTTCCTGAAATTACATGCTCGAACCGTTTTTGATAATTGTTTTTCACAAAATCAACTTTTTAAGAATAAGTTTCATCTAACTAAAATCATCTTCCTGCACGCCGATTGAAAATCTTGCTCAAGAGCTACAAAATCAAATGAAATTAATGTACCAGAAAGCAAATTATTTACTTTATTTTTAAGCACCATGCATACTAATAATAAGTCTCGAAGGTAAATTTCATTCTGAAATAATGACTGAACCATAAAGCATAATATCTTACTTCAGTATGAAATGGATCATGAGATAGATCATGAAATCATACAAAGGCAAATACATGATCAGTTGATTAGCAAAATTACAGAGGATGCATAAATGATGAAAACTTACACCCTATTTTCTTTGTTGGGTCCCCTTTTCTTTTGGCGACAGGATATAGCGCGTATACTCGCTCATAGATCTGCGCGCAACCTATTATTAAATTTCCTATATTTAATCAGAGGTTTAAATTATCTTTAGAACACTTTGTGATGATTCCTGCCTTTGTTAAATTCACCCAAGGGTTAATGAGAAGTTTAAATTAACTTTTTAGAATGGGGGAGGTAGCCACATCGATAACAGACATCCTTGCTTTAATCCTCGATGAATTTACAGTTATGTTATTTGTTGTGTTATGATTATGTCATTACGCACTTCCATATTAATATTTTATTTTTCCTTTTTTATTTTCCTTCTTATATATATTATATATTTATTACACAGGCTCTGCTTCTCAGTAGATCCTTCCATTTTTACGGTTTACAGCAAATAATTCGATACATTCCTCCTTAGTTGAAATGATGATTTGCAAAATGCATTAAAGCAATGTCACTGAGTTCTGTGATTATTTGTCATAATTTTTGAAATATTGATTGTTCTGTTATAAGTGAAAATAAAACTGAACACTATTTAATATGCTGATAAAGTTATCCACTTTTAATGCGGAAAATTGTTGGTGATTGGCAACTAAATTAACATGGAGTGTGATAGATAAATAAATGTAAATAGTTTAATGTCCTTTTTATACGTAGATTTATTTTCGAAACATTTTCAATTTCATTACTTTTTTAATTAAAAGTAAGGTGACAATAGAGATTTTCACCACATTGACATTAGTCAAGCGTAAACACAACAAATCAACCTTTTAAAACAGTTAAAGTAGCAGTCCTTTGCTTCGAGAATTCATGAAAAGTCAAACTTCTATAAGGTCAGGGGGCCAGTAATTTTATGGGGGAATTATCCGGGGGTGGGGTTATTGCCCTCGGGGTGGTTATCCTTGGGGGGTAATTTTCCGGGGGGTAATTTTCCGGGGGGTAATTGTCCTCGGGGGTGGTTAATCTGGTTATAGCCCTATAGCTAGAAGGTCCGATGGTTACGCGGGTCCGATAGACCGACACCCAATAGATAAAAGGTTCGATAGACCGAATGTACGAGAGGGTCCAATAGACAGACGGTTCATATAGACCGAATCGGCGGAGGGTCCGAGAGTCCGAAGGTTCTATAGATCGAATGCCCAACGGGGTCCGATAGTAAGAAGGTCCGATAGATAGAAGGTTCGATAGACCGAATCGGCAAAAGGGTCCGATAGTCCGAAGGTTCAGTAGGGGTCCGATAGTTAGAAGGTCCACTAGACCTACAATAAAGTAAAAAATTAATGTAAACAAGTGGATACAATAAGTTTTTAATAGCTTTATCACATAAAAAGAAAAGGGTAATTGCCTTATCTTCTTCTATGTGTATTGTAATAAATCGATGCACTAGGTCTGTAGGCCCACCCCCCCCCCCAAAAAAAATAAATAAATGAATGAACTTATTTTAAAGTTTTGTTTTATACATTTTTAACATGTTAAAAGTATTTTTATCAGAGCATCATTATCATCACCGTGGGGCGAGGGTGATCCACCCATGCAGCTCAGCCCCCGGTTAATTTTGCCACTAAACCGATGTATTGGCAATGGGGAACGCTGACCATTTTTTGAAACATGGAAATCTAATTATATGGTGCACATTAAAGCCCCGAGGCCCATCATGCCCGAAGCATTTTTTATTAGTGGAGCAAGCTGAGAAAAGGGCGTCCCCTTCTAACACAAGTGTTATTTTTTAAGCAAAGAAATCTTATGGGGTGCACACTTTATATATGAATTTTCATTAAAAGTAACAAAAGATAAGATTCTGACAACAAAAGATTCTGACCGATAAAAATGAAATTGTTTCAATTAGGCCCTACCACCTTCTTGGGAGGGGGGCGTTTCCATTTTTTTTTTTGAGGGTTGTCAGGTGATATTTTCCTACCAGCTATGATGTCAGCTTTTATACTTGTATACTACTACTACCTTGTGGCAAATTTAAGTCTGTGGACTCTGTCGGGTAAATTATACCACTTTTTTTTTTGGGGGGGGGGGGGTTGGGGGAATTCGAGAATAGTCGGATACCTCACTGCCCGAATAGTATGATATTCGGGCTTCTTGTTGCTGCAGGACGTAAGAGGTGCTTGCTGCAAAAAACAATCTAGGCCTAGTTTCTTGATTGTATGAGCGAGCAAAGCGACCGAACGAGAGAGAGGGAGAGAAAAAAGAAGAATTTTGTATCCTGAGAATAGGTTCTAGCGTATTGTTATTCCGTTCTCGTAATCTGTGTAACATGTTATCGGCATTTTCCGTCCTCATATTGGGAAGAGACTATTGGTCACAGGCCATTATTTCTGAAAATTCATCTCTTTAGCCCGTTTAGGTCAACTTGCCGCTCGATTCCTTTCAGTTATGTTGCTAACATTCTTTGAGTAGAAAAATAGCATAACATTAGCTAGAGATTCAAGATGCAAACCAAATAACTTCCATAAGAATATGACTTATTAATATAGGTCTATAATTGGCATTGTTTTATATACATAAATATGGCGATTATATTAATAACTAATATCAATAATGGAAATATAATGGGCATTGGTAAATAACCCTAATAATGCCAGTGAGCGAATTTTTTTAATTTCTGTTTTCTTCTCTTTCCTTTCTGATTTCTTTTCTTTTTCTCTTCTTTTCCTTTCTTTTCTCTTCTTCTTTCCTTTTCAACCTCTTCCTTTTTTGCTTTTTCTGTGGTTGGAACCCCCTTTTCAGGCATGAAAAGTGGGAGGGGGAGGGTATTCCCGCCCCCACATTTGAAAACATCTGAAAACATAACGCCCCACTTATTTTAACCACTTATTTTTTTACCCACTTATCATTTTATCCACTATTTTACCCTTTTTACGTATTTATTGTCGGTCTATCGGACCTTCTAACTATCGGACCCCTACTGAACCTTCGGAGTATCGGACCCTATAGAACCTTCTGTTTATTGGACCCTCATGTACATTCGGACTATCGAACCTTCTATCTATCGGACCTTCTGACTATCGGACCCGTTTGTCATTCGATCTATAGAACCTTCGGACTATTGGACCCTCCTGCCGATTCGGTCTATAGAATCTTCTGTCTACTGGACCCTCTCGTACATTCGGTCTATCGAACCTTCTATCTATTGGGTGTCGGTCTATCGGACCCGCTAACTATCGGACCTTCTAGCTATAGGGATGACCCCGGTTAATCTTGGGGATAATTTTCCGGGGGGGGGGTAATTTTCTGGGGAGTAATTTTCCGGGGGGGGGGGTAATTGTCCTCAAGGGGTGGTTGTCCTTGGGGTAATTTTCCGGGGGGTAATATACCGGGGGGTAATTGTCCTTGGCGGGTAGTTTTCCAGGGGGTAATTGTCCGGACACGTTTCTTACGCTATCCTTTGTTCCTAGCGAGGATCTTCTACCTTATAGGTAGGAGCCAATCAGCGACCGTATCTTCGCCTGATGTCAGCATAAATTTGATATGCAAATTCGCCTTCAACTCGAGCTAGCTCGCTCGGCACGCGGCGCATGCAGCGGCCCGTGCAAGCTACTATACATCAATCATGGAAAGCAAGCCCTGCAGATACCGTTGTGATTGGTCGATAATCCTCGGTTGGCGTCTTAGCATACGAATGTCAACTCGTGAATAATTCATATCGGACGATGGAAACCCAGGTTCCAAAAGGCCTCGCGACTAAAGTCGCTCGATCGCGCGTTCACACGGGCCGGCTAGTCTCATCTCAGGCACAGCATGACGAGGAAAATAGCCAAGTCACGAGGCCTTGTCAAAAGGCTAGGGCATCGCTAGCACATTTTGAATGGGGGGGGGGGGGGGTAACACCCAAATCTGCCAACAAATTTTTAGGGTGTGACACCCAAATTTGCCAAATAATAGAAGAAAATCACAGAAAAAAGAAAAACCATACTTGATGTAGCTGTCACACCTTGGTATTTTAGCCAGCGTATGCCGACGTATGAAAACGCTGAAGCACGCCAGTATACGCCGTACTTCGGTGAGGTCGTCACAAAATTTTGTTCATCCACAACATTTTGGGGCGTATACATAGCGTATTCATAACGAGTTGGGCGTATACATAACGTATTAGCAACTTATACCAACGAATGCTTAGCGTATCGTCGACGATCACGTGTCGTAGCCTATATAAAGGCTGCCGCTCGACGATTAGAGAGAATTAAATTGTATTATTTTATATGATGAAAGTATATGTCTGCCACTTATTACACGAATCAACAACAGCGATTCAAATCATAACCGCACTAGACATCGCAGTATCAAAATCACCGTATCAACATCACCGTCATGCCGAAGAAAACTTCGAGGTACGTTGCCAATACGCCATTATACGGTAGCTGTAAGTAGAAACACGTTCAGTAAGTTCTGTTGTCGCGCGGAACACATCAAATAAGTCTACATAATACGTCAATATGCGTTGGAGATGAGTTCGATATACGTTACACATGTTCAAAGCACTTTACTCATAGGTTAAGCGCCTGTCACACTGTCAGGCAAACACATAGGAAACGAATGTCGATTTTTGGCATCCATTGATATCTGTTAAATGCGTTTCATGTCCTTTTTATCCCTTGGATGGACGTTCATCGTCAGGTGATTTCCGTCAAAGCGGCCAGAAAACTTTGTGCATGAAGTTTTTTTTTGCCAGAAACGGATAGCGAGATCCGGCCCTTGTCCGATGGCTGTGCATTTCTTCCTGTATATTATACTGGAGTTTTCCACGCGTTTCCATCCGCTAGGCGTCCCGCAGGGTGCATTGCTGCAAGAGATGGGACGGATGGAACGGGCATGTACATCACATCAAACGCATACCCACTGCATAGCCACAGGACGACTACCGGTCAAAACGCATGTAGTTACGGATGACAAACGGACAGGACGGCCACAAGCAGTGTAGTAAAATCACGCGAAACCGTTATAAGGCAAACGCGTAATAATTTGACGTCAAAAAAGTAAATCGATCATAGTGAGAGCACCGTCCGCTCTCAACTGAGTCCCAAACTATGCACGCAAACCGTATGCCAATGGAAAGAAATGGCACGATTACGCGACACGTTCTTCATCTTTACCCTCCCAGGGATAGCCTCTTGTCGAGGCCCTGGCGCTGTTGAAATCCTTGGCGGCAAACCGAGGCGCTTGCGCCGAGGGCCTCTTGACACCCGACCTGAATTATATATTCATGAGGCACGATTTCCTACTGAATTATGCATGAAAACGTGAATAGTTAGATAACCGCGGCGATCGCCCAGCAAATTGGCCAATGAAATCTCAAGGATTTCTTACTTCAGTTCTGGACTAGTCTATTTTTTTTTTTTGGGGGGGGGGGATTACGTAAATCTCTTGCTCAAAATACATTCACAGACAAGCACATTATGAAGAATTCGATCTCTAGCTTACAAACCATGGTAATTTGAAATAAGACAAATGTACATATTTCTCAAGGGATCATCATATATTTACAAATAATGAAGAATGGGCAATAAAAGTCACCGTTCAACAATAAATGCATCTCCATCAATTCTGATGTAACCAAGGAGTTATACCAGCAACTTCACTGCCCGGCAAGGCCCCGGGGATCCGCCTGGCCTAGGCCGTAGCCATAGGCCCTAGCATAGCTCGCGAATTCAAAGCAGCAGTCTCACTCTCCATCCCTGGCCCACGGAGGTAATCAGCACAGAGCGGTAGCGCGTGAAAGTAGCACTTTTTCCATAGCCAGTAGGCAGATTCACAAAAACATCTTGTCCTTTAAGTGCAGATTTGATTGCATCAACTTGCAAATCTTTGAATCTGTCAATCTTCAACATTCTAGCAGCATATTCTAAGCTCTTACAAATATCGTCATCACTCGTCGTGGAAGAAACGTTGAACGCCATTTTGGGCAAGCGTGCAGTCGAGTCATGAATATTTAACATTACGTCATGGTAGCTCGCGCTTATTGGATGATTTTCACCGACCAAAATTTGGTCGGAATATTCGTCAAAACAATGAAATACAAAAGAAATTCAGATCAGGTGTCAAGAGGCCCTCGGCGCAAGCGCCTCGGTTTTTTTGCCTCCATATCGCCAAGGATTTCAACAGCGCCAGGGCCTCGACAAGAGGCTATCCCAGGGACGGCTTGGAAGGCGATGGGACGATCGCAAAATACGATACTTCTTCTTCTTCTTCTTCTTCTTCCATAATCTTCAAAGGGCTTTACAGCCTATCACGAGGATGAACTCAATTTGTGAGCAGGTTATGAGGAGGAGTGAGGGGTACTTTCAAGATGGCTTCTCACAAGGTTCTGGAAACTTTCAAGTGAGACTGCATTAACCACCTTAATGGGGAGATTGTTCCATTCAGGAATAGAACGTTGAGCAAAGGCAAACTTGTCGATGTTACCTCTTGGACGATATCTCTGAAAGCACTTGGTGTGGTTTTTCCTTGTAATTGTGCTCAGGGTAAAGAATGTGCCTTGTGATATAGCGACGAGTTCATTCACGATCCTGTACACCATGCTGAGTCTGCTCACAGTGCGTCTACGGGACAAGCTACGCCATTAAAGCTTGGTAATCATGCTGGTTACACTGCTTGTTCTTCTATAATCAGCTAAGACGTAACGAGCCGCTTGCCTTTGGATCCTTTCCAGCTTCTGACTATCTGAAATTGTGTGGGGGTCCCATACACTGCAACAGTATTCTAGGTGAGGACGTATTAGAGACTTATAGGCAGCCTCTCTGAATGCCTGGGGTAAGAATCTTGTGTTTCGCCGGACAAAACCAAGCTGCTGGGAAGCTTTCTTGCAGATGATTGAAATATGAGGTGACCACTTGAAATCATCTGATAGAGTAACTCCTAGATATTTTCCACTCTTGCAGGTTTGGAGAACAGTGTTATGGATGTAGTAACTGGAGTTTACTAAAGACCGAGAGGGGCAAAACCTCAGGACAAAGCATTTTCCAGGGTTAAAAGACATCAGCCAAGTGCTCTCCCATTGCTGAAGTGCATCAAGATCTTTCTGCAACATCTCAGCATCTGAACTGCAGTTGATTTCCCGATACAGCATACAAGTACAACCATCCGCGAAAAGCCTGGATTTAGAAGTAACTTGCATGGGAAGATCGTTGATATAAAGTAGGAAAAGCGTGGGACCGAGCACAGTACCCTGGGGAACGCCTAGACGAAAAGTCTTCGATGTTGCACCCTCCAGAACTACTGACTGTTCACGGTTAGTTAGGAAATCCTGAATCCACTTAAGGATGCGGTCTTGGATCCCATAATGTCTCAGTAAGAGGCGATTATGTGGGACCTTATCAAAGGCCTTAGAAAAATCTAACATAATCATGTCAACTTGCTTCTTGCCCCTATATGAATCGACAAGGTCGTGGGATGTTAGCAATAGCTGAGTCTCACAGGAATGCCTCCTTCTAAATCCATGTTGCCAGGGAGACAAGATGAAGTGAGAGTCAAGATGCTTCTACCACTATATGTTCCAGGGTTTTGAAGGCATTACTAGTCAGAGAAATTGGACGATAGTTTACAGCTAGCGTCTTGTCACCTTTCTTGAAGACCGGAGCAATATGAGCCTTCTTCCAGTCCTTATGAAGCACACCAGATTTCAGTGATTGGTTGAATATATGGGTGAGAATTGGACTAACCTCTGATTCTGTCTCTTTTAAAAGGATGGTTGGGGTTTTATCTGGACCAGTAGGCCCTGTGGTTGTGTCTAGTCCTTTCAGAAGTTTCTCAACACCATTGACTTGAACCGTTATGTCTTCCATGGATGGGTATTTAGCTGGGAGGATGTTAGGAAGAGGAATGTTGTCTGGTTCAGCGGTAAAGACCGACTCAAAATGATGGCTAAGGATATCGGCCTTTTCTTGGCTGGATATTTAAGACACACTTTGTAGAGAAGTTGCTGAATACCAGTGGAATCTTGTCTGAGCCTTTTCACATATTGATAAAAGGCCTTGGGTTTATCTCTCAAACTAGGACCAATGACATCATTCAAGTACTCCAATCTTGCAGAACGAAGGGATTTTTGAACTTGACATCTAAGTTTTCTGAAGAGATTCCTGAGATTGATTTTTCATAGCACGGTTGTAGACGCGGTGCTTCTGTCTGATCTTGCACTTGATTTATCTTGTCATAAAAATAAGGTAAGTTGTACCTAGTGCTTCTCATCTTGCTAGGGATATACTTTTCCTTCAAGTATAACAGTTTGGTCTTCAAGGCTTTTTTGCCAGACCTTCAAAATTCGCTCAGTGGGGTAAGGGGGGGGGGGGGGTTATGGGGTCCAGTTTCCCTCCATAATTCCCTGACAAGCAAAAAAAAAAAAAAAAAAAAAAAAGGTCTTCATTCTAAATGGGGGGGGGGGGGGGCACAATCGAGAAAAAAAGCGGGTCGTATATGGTCAAAATGCATACTTTTCTTCCAGGGGGGGGGGGGGCAGGGGCCGGAAGTGCCCCCTGGATCCGCCAATGGATTAAAGCGTTCAATTCATTTCAATTACATTTTTTTTAAATCGTCCGGAACACGTCAAATACGTACATACGTCAATATGCGTTTGAGATACGTTCGATATAAGTTACACATAGGTTCAAAGCACGTTCAAGTTACTCATAAGTTTTGGGTAGGCCTACGCTAGACATTATCTCGACGTATTTCAACTTAATATGAGCAACTTACAAGTAACGTGTGTGAATGTGTGTCAACGATCGCATAACTTAACTTATGGCCCGCGCATGGGGGACGTATAAGCCATACGCTGTCATACGTCGAAAATTTTTGTGCATGCACAAGATCTTTCGACGACCTCGCCGTACTACGACGTATACCAGCGTGCTTCAGCGTGCTCTTAACTTATACAAATCTTACCCATAACTTATTCGACTTACGTCAGTGTATTCGCCAAAATGTGTCGTCGGCATACGCTGGCTAAATAGCCAACGGTCTCCAATCGCCAACGCTATGCATAAGTTAGACTATCGGTGGGCGTAAGTTGTGAACGCCGGCAACACGCTACGCATTCGTTTGTATGAGTTATCGAAACGTTCTATATAAGTTACTGATACGTTATGGATACGCCCAAAATCGTCAATGTGACCGCGCTATTAAGGAGTTGAGTAACAAAAGAAGATCAATGGTTCCTATATAAACTTTTAGAATAAGGTCACTTTCTAATGGAACACAAACACGAAATAAATGCAAATAACATGTCATTCTGATATTCAAACAAAAATCTTACTTCCACTTTGTCGTGTTCCCCATCCAGTGACCGTTGCATTCTGCCCAACGACGAACTGGTCCTCCATGTCACCAGTAGGAAGACAGATAGTATTCACTTTGTAGTCTGGGCTGAGGGTGAAAGGTTCTTTCATTTTAAACAAAGCGATGTCGTTGTTCTTTGAAGATTTGTTGTAGTCGGGATGGATGTAGATCTTCGATGCATGACGTTTTTGTGTAACGTCTGTATCCTTTGAGAGACTTGTCGCACCGACTCTGAACTCATATAAGTCTGGCTTGCACAAGAGGGAAGGTTTACTGCAAAGAAAATTCAGCATGGACACAGAATTTTTAACTTCCACTATTCTAAAGTGATTATATTATATTAAGCGTTACCTGATAGCATTACTCGTTTTGACATTTTTTGACATTTTAAAATTTGTCATAAGATTCGAATTGTGCATGGAAACAAAAGAAACAGAGTAATGTTACATTATGAATGAGGTAAATAATTGCGCTTATACGTGAATACGGACGCGCGAAAATGTAAAACAGTTATACCTGAAATAATGAGCAGAAGCAAATACAGTGTGATCAGCGCCAGAAATTAGATTACATGTATGCTAAAAAACATCGAAAAATTATGCTAAATTATGCTAAACGAAGTTGGGGATCATCGCCGATTTGGGGTGTGTTTTTACTCCAAAATTCTCTGACAAGCAAAAATATATATAAAAGGACGTCAACGTATTCGCGCGTCTTTTTACATCAAAGTTCTCTGAGAAGTAAAAAAAAAAAGAGGGGGGAGGGTCATCCTCGTTTTCGGCTGTCTTTTTACTCTAAAAATTCTCCAAAAAAGTCAATGCTCTACAATTATGATAAAATTATGCCTAATTATGCCAGATTTTGTAAAATTATTCTAAGCATAGTGCCAGATGCTCAAAGAGTTAAAATTATGCAAAAAAGGTAATATGGTGGAGAATGGAGAAGATGTTGAGAGGGACAGGGAGAATAAGGGGGAAAAAGAAGGGTAAGAGTTTGATTAAAATATACATATATATTAAAAACTTACACGCAATGGGCAGCGGTAATGATCCAATACGGATCGATAAGAGAGCCCCCGCACTTGGGTCCCGATGCCCCATTCTCGTACATAGCTACCTGCCATGGCCAGGCATACTCTTCTGCTGGTTTACCACCGATGATCTTTAAGTTCATCCCTTCGTATTTTCTCCCACAACCATTAGGATTCGCTTCACATACAAATACAATGAAATTTCACGAAAGATCATAACTGTATAAATCATAAAACAACATGACACGAGTTTGTAATTTAATAAGATAGTAAATATTCCCCCCCCCCCCGAAATTAAAAATCTCTCGCCGTCTCTTGCTTTCGCTCTCATTTTACATGATCTTCCTCCTGTATCTGGTTCATACTCCAATATTTACACAAAGAGATATCACAGAACTCCTTGATTTACCCAGCAAGTCTATTACACTGACATGTGAATTCACAAAATATCGAATGATTACATTTTTAAATATGCCTTTTTGCCTTCTATCTCCTTTTTCGTCAATGTCGGGGGGGGGGGGGCATTTCTAGCTTATGGCGATTTGTGTATTCCAAATTGGAAACCATTTTCGAGTTTTTACACGGTGCCTTAGTTCTTTTGGAGGGAGGATTCGCAAAAGCGTACATTTTCAGAGTGAATGGAAGAGCTCGAATGAGACAGGCGAAAGGTTGAAAAACAGTCTGAATGGGATATCATTGTGGTTTAATTCTTGAGAATGATTTCTATTTGTTTCACTTGCACAATGAATTTTTTACCAATATATAACAGTATAGTATGTCATAATAATTATTATGAATGGTTTGTTTGATATTTTTAATTCTTTTGTTTTTAATACATAATAGATGTACCACCTTATGGTACGTATGAAACACTCTGTATAAAGGGCTGAACAAACGAGAGGTTCTGGGAATTTGAGGGACCCCCCCCCCCCCGAAAAGGGGGTAAAAAGGACTAAGCGAAGTTCCTGGTGGCTGTGACAGGTGTTAATTTTTCCTACCAAAAAGGTCCCTTAAAATCTAATTACCTTTTATTGTTATTAGTTCGTTTTTGTTTTTGTTTTGCTTATCAGAATTGCTGTGCCCTCTTTCTTATAATACAGACTTTGTATATTTGATAGATTATTATAATAAAATCGATTTCATGTGCGTTATACAGGATTACAATTTCTTTCGTCTTTAAAGATATCTTTGATATGACTATAGCAAATACGGCAGTATTTTTTTTTTTACATGATTGTTTACCATTGGCATTATACGAGGCAACATTTTTGTGATTTTTTTGTAATATATGATGATTGTTTTCTTTCTTTTTTCTTTCTTATTTCTTTTTCCTTATTTTTCTTCTTTATTTTAAAGAAAATATTGTAGTCGTGACTGTTAATTTTTTATTAAAACTCAAACGTTAATGCTCTTTATTTTGCTTTTAATGCTTGTAATGATCGAAAATGTCAGTTATTTTATATTGTTAATTGTACAATAGTTATTGTTATATACTTTGAAAAATGAAAATGAAATGAAATAAAATCTAAATCTGAAATTTGAAAATATAGTTTTCCTGTTTAGGGTATAGGCCTACTTACATTGCCAGTTCGCTGCCATTGTTGGAGCCATCACTGAAATCAGTATCACCAGGGAAACCAACGCCATAGTGTCAGGGTACTAATAATGAGAACATGCAATTTTTGTTATACTTCCCGAACAATGAAAATGTTTAATACTTTTCCTCTATAGTAATCGTTGCACATGAAGCATCATTTCCATTGACGTAGACAGGGCCTCGTAAAGTGGGGGGATATGATTTTCCTCATATATGTATATATATACATGAATATATGTACACACACACACACACGTTTGTAAGCTATTGTTCGAATTTCAACCGATGACTCCACTATTGAATTGCGTCACAAAATTCATTGACGGAATAAAACTTAACCAATTTTTGACAACCGATGACCTATTGAATTACTACTGATGACCCATTGTTCTCTTTGTTCGATGTCATCGGTTTGAATGCGTATACATGTACACATAGTAATCGGTCTCGTGTGTGTCCTCGGTTCGAAGATGTGTTTTCATAAAAGTGCCCGCGGTTGCCGGTGAACACCAACGCGCGCGCCCACACACACTATTCATTTCTCCTATTGTATTTTGTACCCCGCAAGTACTTCTCCTATTGTATTTTGTACCCCACATTCACATACATGGACTTGTGGGGAACTCTATTCATATCTCCTATTGTATTTTGTACCCCGCAAGTACTTCACCACACACACACATTATATATATATATATAGCCTATATCTATATATATAACGTAAGTGGGGTGTTGGGTGGCGTAGCAAGGATTTCATTTTAGAGGGCGGTTGTGAGACGGCGAAGCGTGTCCCACGGGGATGGGTGCAGTGAAGGGGGAGTTCCCCCCCCCCCCCTCCCGCGCGAAGCGAGAAAGCTCTGATGTTTTATAGCACATTTGTGAGAAAGATAACGGCTCGTAGCACCTTTTTTAAAGTAGATATTCAAAGAAAATCACAAATATGGCAATTAATGTATCACTAGAAACTGGGAAGCTTACAGATGGCAATCGTATAAGTTTTATGTCAACTGCGTATCTGGTGATTATAAAAACAACACAAATAAAAGCTCTTCTCAGCATCTGGAATATCCGAGGATTCGCCAGAAATATAACGATGTTTTGATGTCGTCACACTCGGGATCACCTGCTTAATGGGCCAGTCACAAATCAGTTGCGATGCGTCGGCGATGGGTAAAACCCGGGAAATTTTAACAAAATCTTGAGACAGATCTCACGATTTTGCACCGTCGGAGGCGCTCTCCGGACGCCTGCGGCTTGTCGCAGATTTTTTAGGCATCGCCACACCCGTCGCGGTCCCCAACTTTGAACTTAAAATTTTAAGATTGCTCGCAAGATTTTTCACCCATTTTGGGCATCCCAGACATAATCTCCGATGACCTACGATGCCCTCCGATTAATCGGAGGCGTCCTCCGAATAATCTGAGACTAGTCGCAAGATTCTGTGTGGGATTGGAAATTCAGGTTGAGATTCAATGTCTGCGAGTAGTCTCCGGCGCCCTCCGACTGAATCGGAGGCGCCCTGCGACGATTCGTACGCTTTCTGTGATCGTCTCCGACGAATCGTCTTTTAAAAATTTAAAAGAAAAGACGCTCGCAGATATCGTCTCCGATCCCCTCCGATGCAATCGGAGGCGATCGGAGGCTAATCCCACGATTTTTCGACAAAACCGGGTCAAAATCCTTGAAAAAATCTCAGACAATGTGACTGCTCCACTTTTATTAGGATTATTGCTAGGATTGTTCAAGGATTCTTTATTTTCTACGACGACCCCCGGCCAAAACTAATCCCCGACAGATCGCCGACATTGTGACTGGGCCATAAGCAGACGACGTCCTATAATGAATGAACGTAATTGCAATGCAATTATTTATCAAATTATAAAGAGTTTGGTGTATTTAAACATGACCTTATTTCACAGCATTATAAAGGGAAAGTGAAACTGATTCTGATAGCTAAAACCGTTTGATTGTAAATACATAGGAGAAGGGTCAATGATCAATGAAATAAACCCCACTTTCAAATTGAAAAGCCCTCCGAATAATAGCAGGATGGTATTCGTTCCCTCTTGAAACGCCGAACATGCCCCGGTGCAAGCAGCTGAAAATACAATGGCGTCTTATTTTGTTTACAAGTGACTGATTCCTTTATTTTTTTAACGCTGCATTTTTCATCAAAATAATACCATACACGAAGTTAAGAGTGAGGCAACAGACTAACATTAAGACTGACGCTAGTGAAGGAAGAGAAATAAGTGAAGAGGAGATGACAAAATAGGCTCTGAAAAATGTGTAAGATGTTATGGGACATCGTCTGCTTAGACAGGACTGGTCCAGGGTGTGTCGTCACATATCTCAGCAGCGTTCGAGGAGCTCTTCAGCTGCTATATCGGGGGCTGTATTTTACCGTTTTATAATTGATAATAATCATTACTTCAAATGTTTCCAAGCGTTGAATTTGGATAACCTTGTTTAATTTATGCCATCTATGCAATAATAAGTATTAAGCCAATATTTAAAATCATTAACGTTCTACTTTAAGGTGGAAAGTTAGTTCGACGCTTGGACTGCTTTTCAATTATTTGGACGCAAGACTGCACTTTATGTAACAGGGGTGGGTACCCGAAAGCGCGAAAACTCTAACGTTTTAGCAAATTTGAGAGAGAAAGATAACGGCTCGTAGCAAATAATTTGTTTTAGGCGGAAAGTTATATTTAGACGCCCTGACTGCTTTTCAATTATTTGGACGCAATATTGCACTGTATGTAACAGTGGTGGGTGCAGGGAGGGGGACTTATTTCCCCCTTCCCGCGCTAAGCGCGTAGTGCTCGTAGTGCCTTTTTAGGCTTTTTTTTCTCTTATCTCCCCGCTTTTTCGCTCTCGCTTTTATTTTTTAGGGGATGAATGGGGGACATGGCCCCCTTGTGCCCCCTGGCTACTCCAGTGTGAGGGTGTGTAAACATGGTTTTTCTCTTTACATGTCCAAGATACAACTTTAGCATCATGCTTTGCAGTTTTGTAGTATGATTTGAATATTCAGCGAGCGAGCGTGCTAACAATATTCCAAATTTGTGAGGTCTCAATTACATCGTATTATAAAAACAGGAAACACATTTCTGATGGGGTTTCATTTGCAAAATTCCACAATGAAAATTTATTTAAATAAGCCATGGTTTTAATACGACCAGCGAATTACAGATAATACATAATTACCTTTTTCATGATTAAAATCATAACGTTGAACTTGAGTAGGCTTCTCACAAATTATCCGAAACTGAGAGTTATTGCAATTGAAGATAAAAAGTTATTTACTAGTATTTCAAGCACACCGTTTGAGATAGTTCATGTTCGCCGAATGTAGCCTGTTTTGTAATTGGTCATGCTGTCAATGAATGAATACTAGTGCACATAACACGAAATGATTTATAAGTTTGTAAGACGCATGGTCATAATGAAGTTCAAAGTCTACATTTATTTTGTTTATCAAAGATAAAAGGTCAATATTGCAATCCTTTTTATAAAATGTTATATTACAATAGTGTTTACACAATTGCTCATATATCGGGATCATAATTTCCAGGAATACGCATGTGCCGTCGATGTATAATATGAGGAGGGAGAGAGAGAGAGAGCGAGAGGGGGGGGGGGGGGGGGGGATTGGGGGACAATAAGGGGTACTCTTTTTCCGAAGGTTCGTAATTCCGATACACAAATTTCCCATAGCAGGGGGTTCATAACTCCGAAAATGAAACAGGTTTAATAATTCCGAACATTTGATGGACTACTCCGAAGATTGGTTGTTCCGAAGGTTCATAATTCCGAAAATGAAATAGGGTTCATACTTCCGAATATGAAAAATGGTTCATGATTCCGAAAATGAAAAAGGATTCATTACTCGTTTTTCCGAAGGTTCGTAATTCCGAAACACATATTTCCCATAGCTGGGGGTCCATAACTCCGAAAATGAAATAGGGTTCATAATTCCGAACATTATTTTGATGGATTACTCCGAAGATTCGTTATTCCGTAGGTTAATAATTCCGAAAATGAAATAGGGTTCGAAATTCCGAAAATAAAAAGGGTTTAATTCTGCAAGTTCATAATTCCAAAAATGCAATAGAGCCCTACATGACTTTTCGGAATTATGAACCCTTTTTCATTTTCGGAATTACGAACCCTTTTTCATTCCGAGTAATGAACCCTTTAGCCTCGGAATTACGAACCTTTGGGAAGACGAACCTTCTGAATTAAGAACCTTCAGAAAAACAACATGTAACCGGCTTGTATGCTACAGTAAAATGCAGCGACCTAGCTAGCGAAAGAATGGAGAAAAATAATACATGTATATCGAAACTTATAGTTGTGATAGAAATTTAAACCATTATAGGCCTACTATATTTTATATTTATGGAAGGTCATTTCGAGTAAACTAAAAAAACTTATTATTTTTTTCATTTGCCCAATAACATTATATTTGACTATGATGGTAAGGCAACATCGTAAATACAAGTTTAAGTGTACATTGTTATTATCATAATTAACATTCACGTTACTTGTGGGGGGTCTTTTTGTTTGATGGACTTGGGTCATTTTTATAATCATATGGACTTGGGTCATTTTTTTAATTATACAGAGTAGGCTACTGTAGTAATAGGTCTTCTAGAAAGAATACGTAATAGAGTTGTGTTATTTTTCAGCTTTTAATCAGTATGGCTTACAAATAATGTGGTTGCATACTACGGCACAATGTTCTTCATCACCTAGCATGTTAATTCATGGGATTGTGTGTGTGTTTGTGTGTGTGCGTGTGTTAAGTGAGGGCACATGTATGTTCAAATATATGAATGTAAAACTGACCCAAGTCCTGGACTTGGGCCATTCTTACATTCATACTAGATTTCACTCATTCATTTTAATAGGCACTTCCGGGGGGAATTCAGGTTTATCATTTATGCACAAGATGGGCTCATGACTGTATAAGCAACTATTTCCCATGTTTAACTCAATTTGGCCAGTTGGTTAAATGCACTGATCTGTGCAGTGACTCTCAAGCTATAGTGTATTTTGAATAGCGCCATCTCAAGATTTTTTTACTCGTATGCTGTTTTATAATAGCTGTTCCATCGTCGAGGGGCAGAACATAGTCGGGGCGGGGTGGGTGAGGAAGAAGTTGGGAAGCCTCTTATGCGTAACGTGCCTCCAGTTTTTAGATTATTTTTTTTTTAATTTTAATAATAGCTCATTCCTCTGAAAATTGTAGCCCATAAAGGTTTCCCTTTTTCGGGTGGGGGGGGGGGGGGGGGGGGCTTGCCTGTCAGCCTATTTGCCATTCTTTTTTTAGGTCTACCATATTTATTTCTATACCTGTGCCTCGATCATAGTATGTATCTCTATGGCCTCGATCAAGGATCCATCACTTTTAAAAGGAGTCATTATAGTATTAGACAAAATTATATTCCAAACAAAACTAAAATTGACGCCATTATTTTTAGCTAACGAGACAGTTCTCCCACCCTTATTCCATCATCAAAATACATTAAATAGAGGCCTACTTTCCAAATTCTGATAACCTCCCCTCACACCTTTGTCCTTTTAACCGCCTATAACTTGAACACGTACCTGTTATCATTGATGGGGACAAAAATTTCATATATAAGCTCTTGGCATGGGAAAGATTTCAAAACAATTACAATGATTACTTTCTACATCTATACCTGACTTTATTTTCTCGAAATAATTTACCAACTGTTCATTTACTTTACCAATCGGCTTAATTTATTCTAAATTAAAAGTAACACTTCTTCCCAACTTAAAATATGTAAACCCTCATGAATCGAGCGTATATAGGAGGCCTACTTACATTTTGCTTTTGTAGTATATATATTTTTTTTATTAACCGTATTTATTTGTTATTCATTTATTTATTTATGTATCTTATGGGGTGTTGCAAGAAAGTTGCGATTGATTGCAAGTTGCAACTGATCGGTACTGACCAATCAAAATCATTGTTGCAAGCGCATCTTCTTGAATGGGCAGACCCTGAACCATTCAGAATGGTTGTTCTAATTTGCTTTACAATTTGCAATTGATTGCAACTTTCTTGCAACATACCTACATGTAGGGAATACCTAGGGAAGATACTGAACGCAGGCACTACGCCTCTATATTCAGTTCCAAGTTCTTTTTCCTCTTCAAGATGGCTGGATCGTTTCCTGGTGCAGGCGATTCGTAATCGTACTTAATGGGCTCATTTTTCCAGCACCTATCCAAAGCTATTTCAAAACTGTGCACACTTGGGGCAGTAATGGTGTCGTTGGAAAGATTATTCCATGGTTTACGTATTCGTACATAGAAAGAATTTTTGTATCTCTGAGTTTTGGTCCTAGGAATAAACAATTTTCTACTATGTCCTCTTGTCTGATCTCTGGATTGTAATTCAAGATTTGGGTTTACATCAGAATCGTATTTATTAAAAATCTTGTATGTTTCAATCATATCGCCTCGAGCCCTCCTACATGTAAGCTAAGGTAGGGATATTCAACTTCCTCAATATTTGTGCATAAGACAGCCCCTTTAACTCTGGGACTAATCTAGTTGCTCTTCTTTGGACATTTTCCAAAGCATGTATATGTTTCTTAAGGTGGGGGCTCCACACAGCATGAGCGTACTCTATTTGGGGACGAACAAGCGATTTGTACAAGAGTGAAAAATTATCCTTATCTAAATAAACAAAGGTTCGTCTGATTAAATTCATTAGTCTGTTTGCCTTATTGATCTTGTATGTAAATGTTCTTCAAAGTTTAGCTTATCATCAATCACCACTCCCAAATCTCTCTCAGATGACACTTGCTTGAGGGCACTTTGCGAATTATCACTGGTCATATTATACACATATGGACTTGCCAGGGCAGACTTGGGGTTACCAATGGTGAGAACACTACATTTCTTAGGGTTGAATCTAAGCAGCCATTTGTCAGACCAGCATTTGAGCCTATCAAGATCCCTCTGAAGGGCAATACAATCATTCTCATAATATGGACTATGGACTACTCTCAGAAATCGTGTCAGGTAGATCATTTATATACAACACAAACAACACGGGCCCAAGAACACTACCTTGTGGAATTCCACTTGCAACAAGACCCCAACTGGAATATTCTCCATTCACACATACACATATATGATCCCACATGTATCTATTTATTTGTTATTTCTTTAACTTCTCTTCTATCCGGAACAGAAATTAGATGGTGCAGTTTAAAAACTAAACAAATGATGATTTCTCTAAGTTATTCCATGCACTTAAATAATTGATGTATTATCTTGTTCGTTTGTTTGTGTGTTATGTTTTCTTTCATTTTCCTTCTTTCATCAATTTTTTTTTCTCGCACCTTGTATCTCCATACAAAGCGATCGACGCCGATCGATAGCAGGCCAGGTGATCGTGAACAAGCGGATGGAGTCCGAGTCACGGCAGTCGACGATTTGGTGACTGAATTTGAGGGAAAATGCTGATTTATTCTTAGTTAAAGCATTATTTGCTGCCCTGTTATTAACCAATCAGCCCCATTGCAACTTCTTAGTGATGAATCTTCAAGAATGTAAGTATACTAAGGAAGTCTTTCAACGCATTGCCAATGTTCGTTTTCTGGCCCGGCGACCGCACGAGATGACGATACACCGGCATCTCAAGCGGATAGCCGAGGCTTCCCGGCCCCGTCAGGTCCTTGCTTCTAGTTCTACTTGTTCTACATGTTCTAGTTCTGTGATAACTCCTCCCTCCTCCGACATGTCCGAGGATACTCCGCAATATCCATTCAATCTCTGAATCTGAATCTGTTCTGTTCCTGGTCCTGAGGCTCAAAGTAACTTCAAAGTCAAGTGGGATAATGTTGACCAATAACTAGTTTTAAAAATGTGTTGCTCGAGAGTGTGTATGATGGGGAGCCCTATGTCTGCGCACCTAAGGTTTTGACCTGTGTAAATGAACAAGAATTTCTTTAATATTCCTCTAAAGCTGTATTTTATATTATTCCTGATATTCTAAAGAGTAAGTTTGAAAAAAAATTCATCAAAATTAGAGCAAGAACAATGCTATTTTCACAAGAAACGGTGGCTGTGTCATTTCAACATTGAAAAAAACAATGGTGCCCATGTCCGCGCACTCATTCATTTTACACGCAGTTCGGGAGTTTTGACGTGAATCACAACATTTGAGGCTTGTGAATAAAATGTCTGAAATAAGACCATTTTTCATTATTTTGACTCGTTTTTTGCATGAATACCTATCGCTATGATAAAGATGAAAAGTTTGTGTTCGTTGCGTGTTTTGTTTTATTAGAATCGCGCAGTTATGCGTGTGCGCAGACATGGGCACTCTAGCCATACATGTACATGGTGTAGACTTATCATGCTTATTTAGTACTAAAGAGTAAAGTAAATCTGTTGCTTGGTATAACTTAATAATATGTATGAATGATGTGATGGACGACGAGTGGTTAGATACCAAACAGTTTCACTTTAGTTAGAAGACAAGACAAGACAAGACAATCACACCGACAGTAGCAATGAGATGAAGACAGTTATACTAATACACTGACACTTACATGTAATGATGTATACATGTAGCTGAGCAGACCATAGGCATATAGCCAATGGCGGAATGGCGGAAAGATAGCTGATGAAGAGGTTGCTCCAGGTACAAATATCCAAAGTCGACCTCGCCCACTTTATGGCTAATCGCATCGCTAAATTTCGGCAGGTAAGATAGAAATTTGTACTTACACTTCAAGAGAATTACTGTATCTATCTAGCAGGCTCTTTGATTTTACGATTTAACGATTGTTTCGATGAAAAAAATGGAATTTCCTCGCCGAGCCGATCTTTTCCCCGTACTGAACCGTCGATTCAAATGACTCGATCGCACTGTGTGTAATGTACCGTATACCGTCGCTGACTCGATCCCAGTACAGTGCGATCGAGTCATTTGAATCGACGGTACAGTACGGGGAAAGGATCGGCTCGGCGAGGAAATTCCATTTTTTCATCGAAACAATCGTTAAATCGTAAAATCAAAGAGCCTGCTAGATAGTTACAGTAATTCACTTGAAGTGTAAGTACAAATTTCTATCTTACCTGCCGAAATTTAGCGATGCAATTAGCCATAAAATGGGCGAGGTCGACTTTGGATATTTGTACTTGGAGCTCCAACGCACAAGTAACAGGGGCACAGTAATCGTTGAGAGACATGTCCGTGTCCATGTTTGTCTTGAGTTCCAGTTCTTCAGCTTCTCTTTCTTGGTGGAGTTGTAGCCCTCACGTCAACTCCTGCAGGTGCCGATGACGGAGGGATAACGGGCGCCCGTACGTGCTCACTTGCTATCCAGCTATGAATATTCAACAGCTAGACAATACCGTAAGCATGCCGGACATCTGGCATCACATAACTAGCTCTTTCAACTAGCTACATGTATATGCACGGCACCTGTGAGTAGCCAGGACTAGCTTCCTGAGTGTAAAAAAAAAAAATGGGCTATACCTTTTACATCACGAAGCTAGGTGTTTTATTCCACCAATCTAACTGCGCACGGTTAGCATGCAGGTCATACAAAATGGGCTGGAAAATCACTTTCCTGATAACTCCCGCGACCGACAGGTTCTTCACCACAGCATCTCCCCCTAGGGAAACTTTTGGAATGTTTGTTTTAAAATAATTTTAAATATTTAAAAAAAAACGAAAAATATAGCATTAAGAAATTTCCGAGAACTCACCAGTGTTTGTGTATCCATGCCTCCTCTTGTCATGCAGATTTAAAATGGCGGCTGCGTGCGACGGAGCGCACTGCCGGCGATACAACCATAATCAAAACTATAGGATGTGGTACAGTGGTGCCCATGTCTGCGCACTCATTCATTTTACCCGCAGTTCAGGAGTTTTGATGTGAAAGACAGCATTTTGAGGTTTGTGAATAAAATGTCTGAAATAAGACCTTTTTTTTTTCATTATTTTGACTTGTTTTTTGCATAAAGATGAAAAGTTTGTGTTCGTTGCGTGTTTTATTAGAATCGCGCAGTTACGTGTGCGCAGACATGGGCACTCTAGCCATACATAAGGCCAAAAAAAAAAATTGTTGTATTGGCGTAACCCGCCCGACCCTAAAAATGTCGCCGACCCTAGGTTTTTTTGTTTTTGTTTTTACTATCGATATCGCGTATCGTGCTGCCTTTGCAATCGCGATCGTGATCGAAAACCCGGAAGTGCTGCGGACAGAACTAGCTGCATGTATTATGTATTATACTGTCGTAAAAAAAAAAAATCCCGACCGACCGACCCTATTTTTCAGAGACCCGTTACGCCAATACAACAATTTTTTCTTTTTGGCCTAAGTCATAGTAGTACCTCATCAGAGGCTCATGTTAAATCTTGATCACTATGGCATTAGAGGCCCGATAAAGAACTTGATTAAGGATTATCTGATGTCCGAAACAGAGAGTTGTCATGCATGTAGGTGGTGAGTACTTGGACTGGACTGAAGTTAAATCCAGAGTGCCGCAAGTTACCGGTTCTCGGTCTGTGCTCTTTTTAACGTCGATTAACAATCTGCCTGACAACACAAAATCTACAGTTAGACTATTCGCGGATGACTGTGTAATATAGAACAATTACAAAAGATAAGGATGCTGAAATCCTTCAGAAAGATCTTCACCAACTGCGCTTGTGGGCTTGTAAGAGTAGTGTCACTTCTATGATACATGTAAAAGAACTTGATATGGGTATCTTCCGTGATTGTGCAATCCTCTACTTTGGCTTTGCATGATTGCTCTACCGGTAGTTTCTTTGTTCTCAGTGCATTTTGACTACATTTTCTAGTGGAAAAGGAAATGTCATTAATTATTATGATGTTAAGTGCTTTGATTTCATTTTCTAGTGAAAAGAATGCTACTGTATCATTAATATTAGATGTACATGTATTATGTTAAGGGGTTTTATCTTTTGTTTTAGTTTTAAACTTTTCTAGTTTTAGGGTCTAGATCTATAATTCTATACCCTTTCTGTGCGTGTGTGCGTTGCTCAGTTTGTTCCGATGGAAATGTAGATCAATGTTAGATTACATGTACAACTGCAAAATTCAATACTTGTTCACTTGAGCCCCTTTTAGATTTCGAGAAAATTGGAGTTCTTTGCGTGTATCTTTGAAGATTGTTCTTAAATTTGATTTCTAATACTCCTTGTTTACATGTTGTTGATTTGTTAGCATTTTGTAGCTTACTCACTCTCCACTCCTGTCTTGTAAATGCTGTTTTAGAATTTTTTAGTATCCAGGTTTAATACACTTCATACAACTTTGTGATTTCATGTCATGTAGTCACGAGCAAACTGTTGAAAACATTTAAGTTTTGCGAGTTGAGGAACTCTTTTTCATTCGTTTTTGCAAGTTGAGGAACTCTTTTCATTCGTGCATTGAATGTTGTCTGCAAGTTTCACTGCAATATTCTTCTTTGAAATTTATTTTAAAGGGAAGCTTGAGTTCTGGGAAAGGTAAAAAATAATTTGTGAGCTTTCTCATTCTTTTTATGTGTAAGTTTGGAAGATTATCATAGTAGAAATGTCCCCTGAAAAGGATTGCGCTTCAAATGCTCTCCCATTCAAAATATGACTAGAAACAGGAGAAATGTTTGAGCTGAACGTTTGTGTGTAGTCCCATATACTTTATGCAGTGTATGTGACTCTCAGCAGGATTGAGTCAATTTATTATGATTTTGGTGGTTCCAAAACCTTACAGCACACACCAATTCTTATATGCTCTATAATCAACCTTTCCCAGTTTCTTTCACAATTCAATCTCATGACCAGAACTCAACTTTATCTTTAAGAAAGCTTTACTCTTTTGCTGTTTAATCATAAGAAAATAAACATCAAAAACATATATTTTTTGCACATCATTAATTATTATTATTATTATTATTATTAAGTGCCTGGGAGGGGGAAAGCAAACTGAATCACTGTAACCCTAAATGGTCTCTCCTCCCAATATAACTGATTGGGATGTGCAGGTGTACCACTACACAGGGGTTTCCCCCTACTCTTATTTGAATAATACAGTGGGTTCTTAACGTGCAGAGGTGGTGACTGTTCTCTACACAGGGCCTCCAGTTTACGTCCTATGCGAGGCCATGAAGTTTTTCCACTGTATCATAGCCTGCGTCTATCGGCATGTTAACACACAAGGCAGGCTTCAGTCATCCGCCCGGGTGGATTCCAACCCACGATATTTGGTTCGACAGGCAGACGCTTTACCGACTGAGCCAACTTGCCTCCTATCACAAAGTTATAAATGTAGAAATTACTTCCGTGAAGCAGATTACTGTTGTTCAAGCAATATCATCTTAGGAAGTAATAAACATCATACCGGTACTGATTATTGATTAGAAAAGGTAATTTCATTTCAGGTTCTATGATCTCTCCAAAATCTTTGAACACATTCACAGGTTGTTCGGGTAGAGCAATATATTTTGTAGCAGTGCAGCAGTGAGTATTCGACGTAGGTTTTTGCCTACATGTACATGGATGAGTGCTTTAATACATGTACATGTAGGTTACTTTTGTTTTGCTGTATTTAGTCTGTTGTATTCTCATCAGCCACTACATACAGAAATACTTCCTTTTGACCTCTTGACTGTTCATTCCAAATGTGACTGACTGTGGTGTAGGCTGCATCTATATTTCAAACAGCAATTACATGTAAAATATGATCAGAATTCACAGAAGTCATACATGTAGTCCTACATTTAAGGCTAAATAAACTATCCTGTTTTTACCTTCATTGAATAGGTTTAATTTAGATTAAGTAAGAGACAGTCAATTTTATCCAGATGTTAGACCACTAGACACAAAACCTTTAGGGAGCAAAATTTAAAGGAGGCTTCTGCTGGATCATAGGAAAGAGGAAATTGAAAGGTCTTTAAATAGTCAACCTCAAAATTACTGATCTGATATGTGTTATTTTCAGGCATCTTCGCTCAGCCTTCCTTTTCTATTATATCTGATATCTAAATATTTGTTGAGTAATACTAGGAACATATTGATTGTATTTGTACATGTATGTATGCCCATCTATCTTCAGTGTAGAAATATGTGCATTTGATATGCAGTGGTTTTTGTTTGTTTGTTTGGGGGTTTTTGTTCGTGGTTTTTTTTTGGGGGGGTTTCATTTAATATTAGCACTACAAAGTGTTAAGATAGTTTGTACTATTTTTCATTACAAAACCAGATATGTCCTACATTGTAAGAATTTGTCTTACTTTACTGGCACTGAATAGGATGTTTCAGCAGTAGTATAGTAACAGTGCACATGAACACTGTACATGTTTGGGTGTGCTTATGTTCTAGAAAATACCATAACAAATTAACAATGAAAATCATGTTTGTTATCCTATACATTTGTAAATGTACCAAGTGGATTTCTTTACATTTCCTTATTGTTGTGAAAATGTATGTCACTGCTGATTACAGTGTAGACTGAAAGTTTTGATCATAAGTTATGAATACATTTAACAGACTGACATAATCATTTAGACCCTCCACCCTTCGTACAAGTTACATGTATGGGTAACAGGTAACCGTCTAAAATAACAAAATAAAAATCAAAGATCTACTTTGGATAATTATTTCATTATGAGAAAAGATCATTGCTTTTTCTGTTGAGATCCATGTGCATTATAAGAGTCTTACCATTGAGCTACCCAGTAGTTGAGGTCTAAAATCCCAACTGCCTGCTACTACATTGTTCATGTTCGTGTACATAAGTACATGTACATACATGTACCTTAAATTAGAAACAAAGATTCCTCGTAAGGCGTACACGTAGGATACCATAGCCTGCACTTGTGTGTTAACCCTTTCAGGACAGGAATTAAGGGCTAAATTGATCACATTATTATTGGCAACAATAATATTTCTCTTTTAGTGCTACAGTGTATGTTGGTTCTAATAAGGTGTAATGTCTTTGAAAATAATATACATGTACATGGTAAGGAATTTTGTTGAGAAGGTGAAAAAATTGCCAATTTTGATAAAAAATTATTTTGAACCTCTCAGTGTCTTGCCAATTTAAGGATTTTAAAGCTTATTGTTTTATAAATTCCTGGCATCAAACGCAATATAGTCATGCAACAGAAATGGATATAGTCTGCTCTTTCTACTCAAGCATCTGGTATATTGTTTAGAGCTCTGAACCAAAAGTTATTGCTCCAAACCACAAAATGTCATTGGTCTCGAAAGGGTTAACTGTGCAGGCCTACATTAGCTATATGTACCTTGTGGTTTCGAAACTTTAAGTTAACAAAGCAACGACTCGCTCACAACGGCAGCAAGGGTTCACACGGGCATGAAACAACGGTTACATGTCGTTTTTCCGAAGGTTCGTATTTCCGAAGGTTCGTTTTTCCGAAGGTTCATAATTCCGAAGGTTCGTTATTCCGAAGGTTCGTTACTCCGAAGGTTCGTTACTCCGAAGGTTCGTTTTTCCGAAGGTTCTTTTTTCCGAAAATGAAATAGGGTTCATAATTCCGAAGGTTCGTATTTCCGAAAATGAAATGAGGTTCGTATTTCCGAAATTGAAAAAGGGTTCGTATTTCCGAAAATGAAAAAGGGTTCGTATTTCCGAAAATGAAAAAGGGTTCGTATTTCCGAAAATGAAAAAGGGTTCGTATTTCCGAAAATGAAAAAGGGTTCGTATTTCCGAAAATGAAAAAGGGTTCGTATTTCCGAAAATGAAATAGGGTTCGTATTTCCGAAAATGAAAAAGGGTTCGTATTTCCGAAAATGAAAAAGGGTTCGTATTTCCGAAAATGAAAAAAAGGTTGTAAATTCAGAGAATACGGCGTCAATCCGTATTTCGGATAGGGAGGAGGGGAAAGACGGCCAAGTGTAAAGATATTCATTTCGTACTCAATAATCATAACAATGATGATAACAATTATAATAAAATCCAGAGAAATAGCCATTATATTATCGTAATTCCTATCAATATTATGATTATTATTATTATGATTATCATTATTATAATTATTATTATCATCATTGTTATTATTATTAATATTATCATTATTATCATTGTTCCTATTATAATAACCAATATTTGTGAGCGAGCGTAGAGAGCGAGCGCCTCAGGAATACATGTTTCATTTCTCATAAAACGATATTACTTCGGTGATTAAAATACATACTGATGTATTGAAGAAAGTGAATGATCGGATTCCGGATTAAATTTGCTACAACGAAATTGGCTTGAAGTTAGTTATATAATGTATATACCGCTTTGGAAAATGAGACACACCAAAGTTCCAAGTAGATCTTTACAAGCAGAAAATGGCCACGTAATGTTTTTGAAAGGGGGAGCTGATGCCTCTTGGCAGAATATCATACTCCCCGTTTCTACAATTTGCAAGCGAGCGAAGCGAGTTAGAAAAAAAAACATAAAACCCTTTTTTTTATTGTAATGGAAATGCAATTTCGCTATCAAAAGACAAATATAGAACATGTAATAATGAGCCATGAATAATATTACTTAACCCTGCTGCCGAATATGGGATATTTGGGCACTTCACTCGCCATAATGAAGGGCGTTCCCTGTCCCAAACTATTCCGTTTCTAAATCTTACGCGCTAGTGAGCAAGTAAAAAAAGGAGATATTGTCTATAGAATAATGATTTTGTTACCAGATAATCCAAACAACGATAACATTTTGAGTACCTTCCCGCCCACAGATAAGGATAGCCGACCATCTCGCTTCCCAAAATAAAAGGATGTTCGGGCACCACGCTGCTGGATTCCAGCGAGCCAAACATTGACACTTTATTATCTTTAAGATGTAATTACTTCGTCAACATTCAACATAAATTGTGATTAAAAAAGTATACTTTGAAAAGTGTATACTAAATATAAGGTGGGGGCGTCCTGCATCCCTAGCCCTCAGAGCCATCTATTACAGAGTTTGGCCAACTCGGCTCCATGTAGGTAGCAATATGGCGCTTGTTGCTTTGTTAGGCAAGCACTAAACAAAGGAATATACGCCATGTTGTGCCCAAATAAACCGAGTTGGCCGAAGTCTGTAATATGACTCTGTAGATGACTCTACAAGCCCTCCCCTCCGGTCCCCAAAACAACAACAGCAATAAAAACAACAACATAATATTACAGAGAGTTCATAAAGGAGTCACTGCTATGTTTAATAAATAGCCTGGCAAGTAGCACAACATATTATAACAAGCATATTATTGATACGTATAGGCTATAGGCCAATTATACGATCATGACAAGGGAAATAAAAGAAGCAATAGTAGAGTAACCGGTGCAATATCTAAGTCTGGTCGCATAACTCCATCCAAAATGACATCGTCATCGTAATTCTGGGTAGTCCACTTCATAATAACAATTGTAATAATAATAATAACAATAATAACCACAACAACAATAATATTATCAATAATAAAAATTATAATACTGATAATATTAGTAATAATAATAAAAATGATAAAACAGATAATAATACTACTACTACTACTAATAATGATAATTATAAAAATAACAATAATAATAATACAAATAATACTAGTAATAATAATAAATAAATGAATAGATACCATAAACAACCAAAGCCGAAGAAAGATGGATCGTAACAAGTTAAAGAAGGAGTCTTATCATCAGGCTGATATGATTATCATAAAAGGAAACAAAAGTAAAACCAAACTATAATACAAAATATCTTAAACAATTTATGCAGCAGGGCAGACTGAAATCATTGAGCATGTTTTTTAACCTTGCAAAAGTATTAACATTTCTTAAAACAGATTAAAATCTTAAATTGTAGAGGTAAATGAATGAAATGCAGCATAGTATGCTGTAAGTAATGACCTTGCTTACACAACTATACAGCATTTTGTTTGCCGCATATCTGAAATGATCAATGACGCAGATAGTTTTCAAACACTTTACAATTCCAACAGAACTTTACAAAAGCCGTGCAGCAGCTACTTCTTAAGAAAACCAAATTCAAGAAAAGAAAGATAACAAGTGAGCAACAACAAAAATGTTAAAGCCACTGCTATGTAGCACATTGCATCTGAAGAATAAAAATAACTCTTTATACTGGCATATTATGTGTAAGTATATAGGTCAGGTGCAATCGCTAATTGAATATAATGATAATGATTAAAAGCAACATACAACCAAATTTGAAGAATAGTGGATCAAAATGTTAAGTTCTTTCAGTCGGGCTAAAATAATTATCATACAGGGAATAATCCTAACTATCTATGCCGCATAAATAGATTAAAATCATTGAACATGTTGTTTAACTTTGCCAAAATACATGGATGAAAATCTTTCATTTTATACAGCTGCTTACAGCATAATAAATTTGTACAGATTCTAATGAGTTGCTTCATTTTACTGCACAGTCTGCGTTTTTAACAGTTACAACCGCTGACCTGAAGTTTGAAATAACTTTTACAAGCATAACAAATTACAAAACACTAAAAGACATTGACAGTAAAACAATCCTCTTCGTAAAAAATAGAAATAAGGAATTACACATGGAGAAGAAAACATTCTGACCTAAATTAATGGCTTTTATCAACCAGTGCCCCGCCTTATAAGGAGGTGAAGCGATTTATTTGAAACAATCGCAACTGTGTACTTAGCCTAGGCATAGGCGTACGAGAAGGGGGGCTGCTGCAGCCAACCCCCCTCCCCGGATTTTGAAAGTGCCGATATTCCGGCAACTCACACCTCATATTCAGGGAGTGAGGTGCCCGAATATCCTCATATTCCAGTCATTATATGCCGAAATATGTTATTTTTATGATTTTTCACAACGGAAAGGCACAATTATTTTTGGTCGCTAGCTTCGCGCGCTCGTAAATTAAAAAAAAGGAAAGTTGCTATCATATTTTTACAACAAAAAGGCCATAGGTGCCGTAACAGGGATCAAACCCCCAACCTTCGCGTTTCCACTCAAGCGCTGTAAACCGTTCGACTACGACACCTCCACACACGCACACAACACACACACACACACACACACACACACAGGTTTACATGGCTTTACTTCCGAGGACAACTATTGTTCCTCTATTGTTACTCGTCCTCGGACAGTCGACGGAATAAGGCATAAATTCATTGTTCGACGTTCGAGGACTATTGTCCGCCTTCCGAGGACCATTGTTGTCATGATTTTTTTTTTGTTCTCTGTCCGAAAATGTCCTCGGACATAATGCTAAACAAACGCACACATACAAACACTTATTCGATTTTTCTAATCTCGTCCTCTTATTTTCGTCTCTTTTCTCTTCTCCTCTCCTCTTTTATAAACCTTCCCAGTTTTGTGTCTCCATTTCATTTTTTTATTCATTGCGGGGGTGGGGGAGGTGCTTTTCGTCGAAAAGAGATCCGCTTTTTGAAGATGGCAATTAAAACCATAATATCCTATCGTTACCCTAATTTTCCCTTTAACAGTGGCGTAGCTAGAGTCTAGCCATTGTGGGAGCACTGGCACCATTGGAGGCACAAGTCTTTTGGAATAATCTTAAAGCTAATCTAAGACACCGCTGGTGGAAGAGGTTTGGGGGGGGGGGTTGCCGGAAGGGGTCCAACCGTCTTCTTTCCTATTCCATTTTCTTTCTTTTTTTCTTATTTTTTCGCCATCCGATGAGGGAGGGGTGGGGGCGTGCCCGCACCCCACCCTCCCCCCCCCCCCGTTGCTACACCTCTGCTCCTGATGAATTTGCATTTTTTTACCAGGAATTATGAACCCTATTACATTTTTCGGAAATACGAACCCTATTTCATTTTCGGAAATACGAACCTTATTTCGTTTTCGGAAATACGAACCTTATTTCATTTTCGGAAATACGAACCCTATTTCATTTTCGGAAATACGAACCCTTTTTCATTTTCGGAAATACGAACCTTATTTCATTTTCGGAAATACGAACCCTTTTTCATTTTCGGAAATACGAACCCTTTTTCATTTTCGGAAATACGAACCTTCGGAATTATGAACCCTTTTTCATTTTCGGAAATACGAACCTTCGGAAATATGAACCCTATTTCATTTTCGGAATTATGAACCTTCGGATAAACGAACCTTCGGATAAACGAACCTTCGGAATAACGAACCTTCGGAATAATGCAACAAATGTTCGGAATTACGAACCCTTTTTCATTTTCGGAATTATGAACCCCCAGGCATGGGAAATTAGTGTTTCGGAAATACGAACCTTCGGAAATACGAACCTTCGGAAAAACGAACCTTCGGAAAAACGAGATGCCCCCAAAACAACAACTTTCATTGTTCTGAGATTACAAGTCAAGGGATCATCGTTAACGAGTTTGCTAAACTTAACGTTTATTCTGTCCCTATGCTTAATAACTATGAGGGAGGACCACCCGCTGCTCGTGGTAAACATAAAGTTTTGAAACTACGAGTCCGTTTATACGGTCTGAAACTACAAGATAACTTAAAGTTTTGAAACTACAAGCGAAACTTAAAGATTAGCTCCCTCCATGTGAACCGGACTATTGACTCAATGCCCTGAACTTTTCCTTGACCCTTAGGTCATTAGGGTTTGTCTATTTGCCAGATGTCTCATAACAAAACAGGCACAGACTGATATCAATGTGGACATGCTATAGTCATCCTTGTATCATTGTAGAAACAAAGACAAGTGCAGGATGTGTCCTGGTGAGGTCAGATGTGTAGTCCCATACTGTATCAGTTCCTCTCCTTTCTCGTTGTACATTTGCCAAGTTGTTTATGAAACCCCAATCTCCCTGCATGTTCATGTATCACTCCATTGACTTTGATATGAGAGCAGTGAACCTGATTATTAAAACATTTTCTCTTACCATATGTTGTGAGTGGAAAATGCAGATGTCCAAATTAGGATTCAAGGAGCTGGGGTTGACCAAAATAGTGAATTCAGTCTCATTCATTAGCTGTGAACATTGATTTCATGATTTGTCATGAATGTTTCTTTGATAACATAGTCAATAAATGGCAAGGTTTCTCATTTTTTCTTCTCCTGAAGAGAAAGTGAGAATGATGTGGGAAAAAACAACTTGACATGTACATGTACCTAGTCAGAAAATAGATAGTTTAAAATTATGTTTCTTTCATGTTATATTCAGGACTGTCAAACCAGAGACTATTTTTGTCTGTTGCCTACAGTTAGGCCCTTAGAACTTTCTATTAAACTCTAAAATGAACAGGATCACAGATATTTTCCATCACAATTTATTCCATCTTGTGTTGAAACCATTGACTGTACAGCAATACAAAGTTGTTTTTTCCCAATTTTTAAATGAGAAACCCCTTGGTCATTAGTCAGGTCAGTCTTCCATCCTTAACCGTAATCCTGATGATTTCCTCTTACTTTCTTCATGGCCTCCCTAATATCCCATTTCTAGGAAGATTTCCTGAAGAGATGTGATTAAAGTGTTATTAAACTTCTTGTGAACTTTCTTCAGTTTCTTGCCCTTAACAAATGGGATTTGTAAACTTCTTGTGAACTTTTTTGCCCTTAATAGATATAGCTGATGACCTGCTGATACTCCTTTAAAGGATATTGGGCAAGATACTTGAATAGAATGAATTTTTAAAGGGTAAATACAGCTGTAACATATATTCGCATCCATGAGTGAAGCCTCTAGCAGCAAGTTTAGTAATACATGTAGTCATAAAAAAAAGTCAGTGGATGCTTGACTTTTCCTACCAATCATTGTAGAACTTATTCTACACCTTGATATTGACTAATTTGTGATGTTACATGTATGTATGCAGTAATGTACAATACATGTTGGCCTACAGATTACAGATATGGATTACATAATTAGAATTAAGTGTGTTACAAGTACAAATGTATATGAAGCATAAAGCAAAAGTGGCACCTCCATTTATATAGACCTTCATGAGGCTTTAAAAGATAAATGTAACACTGACAAGGAAATTTCAAATGGTCATTGTGGATTGAACAGATAACACTGAGTATACATGTATGCGGGACTGCTGGTTGAAAGGGAAGATCATCCTTACTCGCGTGTATAGGCCTGTGCACTGTACTGCCCCTCTATCATTTTATCAGTATGACTCTACACAATAACATAGTAGATCGAGGACTGTCAGAATAAGGGAAATGACCCTTTGCTCCACACAGGCCTGTTGCTGACAGGTTTGATTTGTAGAGTTGCATTAGGCCTGTTCCTACTGCTGAAGAATGATAGTCTAGAAATTCAAATCCAGAGAAGGGAAAATGGTAGCATTGTAAGCATAGAATGTCATACCAAAAAAAGTAAGATACATAATTAATGCAAATTTTCCCCCAAGATTGTAAATGGTTAGGCTATAGCTTTAGCTTGTTATGAAGTGCAAATGAATACCGTATCCAAAGTTCCTGTCTTGCATATGTATTTCAAGCACCTTATCTCACTCACCTCTCCTTAATAGTGAGATGAGGTACAGTACCTAAATATTTGACTTCTAACATTTGTACAGCCTGAGGCCATGCATGTACATGTAGGTCAATGCTGGCTAAGTAGATACTGCTGAGTGCAGACACACCATTATTATAATAAACCGAGAGATGTGTACAGATACACCAGTACATGTACATCCATTGATTATACCGGAATATATGGCAGTGTGAATGTTTGGGCATCTGCATCCTCAAACAGTATCTTAGGACGTACTATATGTAACAATTTTATGATCAGTTAGATTCCTAGAAATCTAAACAGACAAAGATAGAGCATAATGAACATATCAATTTTTTTTTTATTGATTAATTTCATCTTCTTTTTTTTTGAGGAGGTGGGTGCTTTATTATTGTAGCATTATTGTTCACACTGTTATAATCTTAAAGTAGAACGTTAATGATTTTAAATATTGGCTTAATACTTATTATTGCATAGATGGCATAAATTAAACAAGGTTATCCAAATTCAACGCTTGGAAACATTTGAAGTAATGATTATTATCAATTATAAAACGGTAAAATACAGCCCCCGATATAGCAGCTGAAGAGCTCCTCGAACGCTGCTGAGATATGTGACGACACACCCTGGACCAGTCCTGTCTAAGCAGACGATGTCCCATAACATCTTACACATTTTTCAGAGCCTATTTTGTCATCTCCTCTTCACTTATTTCTCTTCCTTCACTAGCGTCAGTCTTAATGTTAGTCTGTTGCCTCACTCTTAACTTCGTGTATGGTATTATTTTGATGAAAAATGCAGCGTTAAAAAAATTAAGGAATCAGTCACTTGTAAACAAAATAAGACGCCATTGTATTTTCAGCTGCTTGCACCGGGCCATGTTCGGCGTTTCAAGAGGGAACGAATACCATCCTGCTATTATTCGGAGGGCTTTTCAATTTGAAAGTGGGGTTTATTTCATTGATCATTGACCCTTCTCCTATGTATTTACAATCAAACGGTTTTAGCTATCAGAATCAGTTTCACTTTCCCTTTATAATGGTGTGAAATAAGGTCATGTTTAAATACACCAAACTCTTTATAATTTGATAAATAATTGCATTGCAATTACGTTCATTCATTATAGGACGTCGTCTGCTTAAGCAGGATCGATCCCGAGTGTGACGACATCAAAACATCGCTATATTTCTGGCGAATCCTCGGATATTCCAGATGCTGAGAAGAGCTTTTATTTGTGTTGTTTTTATAATCACCAGATACGCAGTTGACATAAAACTTATACGATTGCCATCTGTAAGCTTCCCAGTTTCTAGTGATACATTAATTGCCATATTTGTGATTTTCTTTGAATATCTACTTTAAAACAAGATTCTTACATGTACATGCAAAATACATTTTGTATGTTGACCAATTGATAGATTTAAGCCAACATGTATTTTATACATTTGTCCACAAATATTTGTTTTTAAAGTGCATGGAAGGGGGATGAACAGTTGGAACAGGGTTGTAGAAATATCATAGACTGGTGAAACGTGGCATTATGTGGTCAATTCCAGCGTAACGGACATGACATTCAGACAGTTTTTTGTAATTCAAAACATCACACAATAGAATTGGCAGTCTCCAAACAATTTTTATTGAGTTTATCAGACACATTTGACTATCAGGGATATACTCATGAAATTTCACATCATTTTATTGAACGGTTGTGGAGAAAATGCACTCGTTGTGAGCGTAACGGACATGACACAAAATGGACAAGGCTTTTTAACCTACTTTTTATTATGAAAATTCCTGTGAGTTTTGGGATAGAATGAACCTGGTTTGGGTATTAATTAAAACTTAAAGTCATGCTGTAATCATAAATTCATGTTTGAGATTAGTTTTACATTGCATTCTTTTTTTATAGCTCAGAATGTAGCGTAACGGACATGACGCATTGAGCGTAACGGACATGACAGGTTTGTCCACTTTTTGTGAGCGGACATATTTGTTTTATTACGAGATATGGCAGATATTTTATTGTTCATATAGTAAGGTTGAAAGATAGGGACACACATCATAACTGGTATTCTGTACTATCTCATATATTTCTGTAATTTTAGAAGGGTTGGTTTTTCAATGTTTACACAAGATATAAAAGATAAAGTGTATTTACACTGTGCCTTAATTATAGGATTTTTAAACTTGAGCTAGAGTTTGAAAAATATTTGTGTCTCTTGAATAGCGCAGATGCAACACTATTATGTACATGTAAGTTTAGATGTCGAACACATAAATTACCAGTTAATAACAGTCGTTTCAACTCTGATTTGGTAAATGAAAGTCTATGCACACTCTGTACATCATTAGATATTGGTGATGAATATCATTATTTGCTTGTTTGCCCATTTTTTATTAATGAAAGAAAACTGTACTTGTCTGATTTTAATATACATAGGCCAAATACAACAGTAATGGCGGAAATTATTCTTACAAAAAATGCTTGCCATCTTAAAAAGCTTGTTAAATTTGTTAAAATTATTATGCAGCAATTTACATGTAAATCAAAAGAGGATGGAGTTGTTGATGTTGTACGTGACAATCAAAGTCAGGTAGTTACACGTAGTGGTAGAATAGTTAAAAACCCTATACGTCTAGTACTTTAGTTGTATTTACACTGTATATATATATATATTTATTGTTGTTTTTGTTGGTTTTTTTATGTTTCGTTGAGAAATGTTGTTTCATATGTAAACTATATACCCATGTACAAGTATTCAATATACCATTTATATCATTGTAAATATGTTGTGCTCTCATACCCCGAGAGGGGGTCAATAGAGTGAATAAAATCTTATCTTATCTTATCTTATCTTAGCAAACTTGCTTCTGCACCAGCTAGCTACAATTTATGATACATTTTAGTTAATACTACCCTCCATACAAAATTATTAGTTGATGCTATGGTGTTTTCTCCTTTATAGGCTAATATTTCTCAGATAGTATTAATATGCTAGCGTAACGGACATGACACCCTTGTGAAGTGAACCATATCTTCACTTCTTTCTTTCAAAAAAACATTTGGCATAAAAAAGACAAAACTAACAGCTCAGTACTACTACCAAATGTTAAATAGTAACACATCTAAGTTCTTTTTTGCAGGTTTTAGTGATCTAACAACTATACTACAATGCATGGAATATAATGCTTAGAGTACCACAACAACATACAACAAAGTAGAGCACGTCTCAAGCTTTGAGGCAAAGAAAACTTTAATGAACCAGACCTGATCAAAAGTTTGAACATATGAAAATGTCCTGAATGATTCACATCAGTTTTAAAGAAAGAAAGTTAACTACATGTATCTGCAACATGCACTAAAGCAGTTCCACAAAACCAGTGTCATTATGAAATGAGGTCTAAGTTATCATGGAAAAGTGCTAGGGAGATGGCCAATAGTGGAACTGCATTGTCTTGGCTTCAGTAATCCACTATGTAAATAAACAGGGACATACCTGCTGCTGCATGTTGGTCATCAATCATGATCAAGATGTTGGAATGGGATTACATAACAGGGCTAGCAAGATCATCTGAAATCTACAGACTTCCATGGGTAAACTGGAAAATCTGCTTCTTGTTGTGTCTTAAATATAACAAGCAGATTTATATTTATGAGTCACTAGTATCTAGAAACATCCCACTATCCTCAAGCAATTGAAAATAATAATAAATCTATTAAATGGAGCCCACAATGTGGTTTCTGCCACTTGTCGTATATAAAGTGTCATGTCCGTTACGTAAAGTGTCATGTCCGTTACGCCATTTGCTTGAAAACTGACAGTGGTAAGGGAAAATGGTTGCTACACATGTAAGGGGATTTAGTTCTAACATAGAAACTGAATTTACAGTAACCAAATACAAATTTCCTGTTGGCTATGAAAACTTTAAGTGAAAAACGTAACGGACATGACACTTCTAATGATAAAGAAATCACACAATTTTGAGGATCAATGCCTCGAAAATTGATGAATGATATAAACATTCATTGTGATTTTCTGTTGATATGTACACTGAACTACTGTTTAAAAGTTGAAGGAGACCTCCAGTAGATTTTAGGCCTTCATTAGAGACAGGAAGAATAAACTCTTCAAAAATAGCCACATTTTTGTGTTATTGCGATACATCATATTAGATTTTCACTGGTGGAAAAAAATACGAAAATTTGTCAGTTTAATGATTTGTCTATTGGAAAATGAACATTTATACATTACTTTTCAAGAATATTTGAGAGTTTAAGTGCAATTGCAAACTTCATTTTTTTACTAAAGTGAACATTTTTCATGGAATTGCCCATCTGCAAGCATCATTACATAAAGGGGTTTAAAACCTCAAGAGTATGTAAATGTAGGTTGATGTCCGGCAAGTAAATTCTCATTTCCCTGCCCGGAGATCAGCTAAAGACTCTCACTAATAGATTAATAAGAGCAGAGGACAGGTCAGGCACATGTGTAGTATTAATGCGCATGGGCTGCTACTGTGACTTACATGTATTTAACAGCTTGAAGTGTTGATTTATGTCAAAGATGTGCATCGAAACTAGTGTGCTAGTACAGACCTTGTTTTCACGTTTTGCTGGAATGAACGTTTGTCTCTCGTGGTGATTCCTGCTTTAATGAGACCAGTTCTCGGAGTATGGACAGGACCTACACATGCACTTAGGGAAAGTTTATTGTGGCTCTATGAGCACGATCTCTGGCCAGATACCCAAATCACCCCTTCCCCCCCCCCCCCTTGCATCTCGACTTTTGATTGTACACATATATATATTTTGCAATGAACATAAAAGGTTTGGACAAGCAAGCTAGGTGGTGTATGTTGTCCATGATCCATGCTGTGATGTGTCAATTACAACCCAAATGAGTTAATGGTGTAAGCCAGGCGTCTATCCTTGAGTCTGTCAAATTGCATGATAGATATTCCGGAGTTGTTGTGCTTGTAATTAAAGTGGATGTGATTGCCTTACACATTGTATCTCATGTAGGCCCTTACTACAGTATAGATGATACATGAAGGCTACATACAGTATATCTCCTGTGAGGTGTTTGTTTAATGCACCGCATGTTTCCTGGTAACTGGTGTATATTACTGTGGTCTTGTTTTCACTGTACTACATGTGTGGATTACCATGGTTGGATGTCTTTCTCATTGTCTGGATGATGATCTCGGGCTCTGCTGGAAAACTGAGGCAGAAAAGAAAATATCGTTGAGGTAAATGCATGAGCATATTTTTTTACTGTCATGTCTCCTGAGTCCTGACACAGTCTTTCTCTCTTCCACCTCCTTGATCTCTCTTTCTTTGCAATTGCAGGTACATGTGTCAACAAGCAGTTTCACATAATACCACTAATAAAAGCATGCTACATGTACCGCTATATGTACATGTAGCAGCACAGGTCTGGAATATTTCTCAGCATGCAGGTTTGAAAGGTTTATATTATGGTAGGGGGCCTGCTTATTAGCTGTGACAATGTGGATTAAGCTATTTAGTACTTAGATTTTTCTGTAGATTATATTTTAGTGAAATCTTTGTATTTGTGATATTTTGATCACTAATATCGTGAAAGTTGATATGATAACAAAACTTTGCTGGTAAATTTTGAAAAGGGGGTAATGGACTTGGTTATGTATGGATGGATGGAGGCTCTTAAGTAAATCAGCCAAATCAATTTAGTTTTTACATGTAAATTCAGGTCAAGCATTTTGAATTGCTATAGATATTCTGTAAAGAAATATGAATACAGATATTGGGTAAATTGATTGAAGGCTTTTGTTATTTTATTTGTGAGATGTATCATGAGTTTTCACTCTTCTGAGCTTTAGATATTCTGTAGGACATGCTTTCTCAGAATTGTTCATATGCTACATGTACATGTATGGAATGATTGTGGAAGATGTTTATTCATTTAACCATGTACTTGTAAATTGGATACAAAAATTGGAAACTGGGAGACTGGTACAGTTTTACATATATGATTAAGCTTAATGAAGTATAATGTAGGACAAGGTTTCATGGAGCTGAAGCTTTTGATGGATTTGTGATGAGATTCCTTGTCAGTATCCTTTGAGCTCCAGGCATGCAAACAGTGATAGGAAAGAATATCCAGGGTTTAAGATTGAGAAATTTCAGTACAAATTGTAAAATTCTGATCTTCAGACTTCTTTTTAATGAATGGTGTTTGTAATGTGTGTACCAATTACTCTAGAAATTGATCTGCAGTTTTCTGACAGGGTAGAAAGGATTTAATTATAAGAACACTGCATGATTTTCTCAAAACTGCTCAAAGCTCATGTACAGTTTTGGTAGCAAAAAGGAAATCGGAAAGAAACGTGTTAGATATAGTCTCATGTTGTTCTCCTTGTATCAAAAGATGTTTGTATTAAAGAGATCATGTGGTATTCCATCCATGATTTCCAGTGAATTTTACTGTAGATATATTTACAGTAAGAAATGCTAGATCATAGCAATGTACATGTCCTACCCTGCGCTAGGACCTTTCCACCCCGATAGCCTCCCTCACAGCAATCTTATTCTTGAGGCTTCGCAAGGAGGTAGCCCAGGGGATCACTGAACTACAGTATATTGCTGTACACAAGCGCGACCACAGGTTTTCCAAACACATTCGAGTATTTTTGCGTGCTTTCTTGAAATGTTACCCCCTAAACAAGAGACTCGTCACACAAAATCCAGACATGTATTCGGGAAAAGATAACCTAAACATGTATGACAAACTCAAACATACCCGTTTTTCTGATTTTTTGCCTTTTTGACATCCTAAACGCGTCAAGCGCGTGACGCGCCGTAACCGGCATAAACTACCTTTTCACACATTTTTTTTGTCTTGCGTATGTACAGCAATATTATTTGAGTGCCCCCCCCCCCAGGGGAGATAGCATGTGTGTCACTGTGTGTAGGTTTTGAACAAGTGTATGGTGTACTGTAAAACCTGAAACTTTCGCGAATTTCGCAAGTGGTCGAGATTAGCAAAAATTTCATGCTGAGAAATAATAAAATCACAATTGAAACAACGTAAAAAATTATTGCAATTCACAAAAGCTTCTTGCTGCAAAATTGGCCGTCATTATTAATATGTGGAAGTTTTATGTCGCAAAGGTTTCTGATTTTACAGTACTTAGTGCACGCTGACTCGGCACAGATTATTTTTTGCTCTCATTTGTGTATCCAACTTCAGGGTGTGAAATTTTTACAGCATCTTTGTATTGCTTGTATCTTGCTATTTATCATCGTAGATAAATAAAAATGACGAAAAGTTTTTGATGGCTTTCCGAAATTGCATGTTACCTTCAAAGCAAAAGTTAAGTTCTGGTCATGATATTGAATTGTGAAAGAAACTGTCTCAAAGCAATTGGGAAAGGTTGATTATATAGCAATTAAGAATTGCTGTATGCTGTAAGGTTTTGGAAGCATGAAAATGATAAGAAATTGACTCAATCCTGCTGAGAGTCACATGCACTGCACACAGAAATGTGTGTATGGGACTACACACAAATGTTCGGCTCAATCATTTCAGCTGATTCTTGTCATATTTTGAATGTGAGGGCATTTGAAGAGCAATCCTTTTTAGGGGACATTTCTACTATGATAATCTTCCAAACTAACATAAAAATAATGAGAAACCTCCCAAATTATTTGTTACCTTTCCCAGAACTCAACCTTCCCTTTGAAGTAAGTTTGCAAAACTCTTCAGGTTGTCAATTAGAGTACACCTGAGACAGGCTGGTTATCAAATTATTGCTAGCATCTAATTGAATTAGGGAAGTAGGCTGGTTGTTTTAGCAATTTTAGGGAACCTTTCCAATTTGTCCATGTTTTTCTTCCATCCTGTCATGTTGCAGTGGGGGTTTTGATCTTCAGCGTGAAATGCAATGCTGTCTGACAGGTATGATAATGCTCCTGAGGCGGTAGGGGTGCATCCTTAGAGAACTACATTATACATGAAGCTTTACATGTTGGCTTCGGCTTACACATACTGACAGTGTCGTAGATCTGTTAACAGTTGGAAAAAGTCTCCCAAAATAGATATTTTAGAATATTTTCAATAAATTTCCATTCTTGTTATACAAATAGTGAATGGCCATGAGTGCAATGGTACAAGATTTTGCACGAGGTGAAAGATAAGAGACTATTCAACGAGGCACAGCCGAGTTGAATAGAGCGTCTCATCTTTCACCGAATGCAAAATCTTGTTCCATTGCACGAATAAAGACCATTCACTATTTGTTTTATACAACACCTCGGCTTAAATTTCTTTTAAAAAAACGTTTTACTAGTCCAAATATGACGGACCAGATACAGTGATCGATAAAATTATCAGCGCGCACTGCACTAAACTAAGCAGCAAACATTTATCGTTCAACTTACCAAATATTTGTAGTCTAACTCGCTGAATGAACTCCAATTATCCATCATGTAATATAATCCAAAACGATAAGAATCCAATCCAATCAGAAACACAGTAGAAAACAATTCTTTCAGTATCTTCCTATTAACTAGTTACTAGTTTAGATCTAGCATAGGACTAACTTAAGAACCAACTAAGATCTAACGTTAGATCTGTCTGTTGTAAAAAGTAACGGGTCCGTGGAAATGAAAATCTTGCATGGAGCTTGTGGAAGAAGATGTGTTCTGAATATTAGTTAGATTCCTGTAAAATTAGCTGTTCTTGAGAGAGAGTAACTTTATGTCCAGTAGATTCTGGTCCGCTAACGACATTGATATTTTGCAAAAAAGGATTCCAAACGGCTTTTCGCAAACTTACCAGTACGGTACCTCTCTAACTTAGTATTGTGAGCATCGGAGTCGGACAATAATTTATTCAATCCTTCATCAGTTTGAATTAGCAATATAAAGTTTGGGCTGCCATGATGTGACTTTTTAAACTTAAAAGTCAAAGAGCAAATCTTCGGGGAACAAATCAGATCGAACGTTAGTCTATGCTACGTAGCTGCCAAACGTAAACATAATGTACTCGATCTCGGCTGGTGCACATGCGGCGCGCGTCGTCGTTGAATCGCTAGCTAGCTAGCTAGGTAAAGTCAGTACAGTACGGTCAGTGCACATTTTGTGTTGCATAAATAAACTGCGCCGCGCGTACCATACTTTGTTTATTGTGACGTCAGAGTGCAATTTCGTTTGATCCATTTGTTCCATTGCACGGTGATGTCACCTACCTCACAATATACATGTACTGTGTACATCGATAGTGACGTCAGCGTGCAATGGTGCAAATGGATCAAATGGAATTGCACGCCTGGAGAATGATACTGTTCAACATTACTTTTATCGGATGTCATGTAATTAAGAATTGACCAATGGGGTTGCAATAATCTTTGTAGGCGTTGTATAAAGGTCTATAGCTTAGGGTCTCTCCTATGCAATATCACCAAAAAATCTGACTAGTCATTATGCTTGAGTGATCAAAAGCCACTTTTTTGAAATGGTGCAAAATTCAGACTTGACAAGAACTGGTATTTGTTCTGGCTGGTATCAACAGATTTGAGAACTGTTTTAGAATGACATTTGAAAAGAGTCTCCCCAATTGTGTATTTCTAAATATTTTCAGGAAATTGTCATACCTGTGGACAGCTTAGAGTCTCTGCTATCAAATGACACCAAAATATCTCTCAATATTTTACACTTTTGTGAAAGGGTGCAAAATCCATACTTGATAAATGTTTGTTTGTCCATTCTGGCTGGTATCAATAAAGTTGACAGTCATGAAAAGGCTAAGAAACTGTCATATTGATTAATAAAAAAAACAATTTTTGAAAGAACAGATTTTGTTCACTGTATGTCCTGATATATCCCATCAAAACTTTATGGTTGAGTAAGCAGCTGAAGTTAAAAGACTCCCCAAAAGTAACATTTTGTACCACCCAACAAAGTAGTTAATTGCTTTACCAAGCATAAGATGGTGATGGAATATGTACATGTAAGGATATACAGAGAACAATGTTTGTTATTTCATAAATTGTCTTTAATTGATCAGAAAATGGAAATTTACAAGCCTTTTCATGACTCTCAGCTTGGCTGATGCCGGACAGAGCCAATATCAATTCTTGTCAGGTATGGATTTTGCACCCTTTCACATAATTGGCTTTTGCACACTCAAGCGTAGAATATTGTTATACGGTATAGTTTGGTGTCATTTGATAGAAGAGACCCTAAGCTGTCCACCGATATGAAAATCTCCTTAAAATATTTATTTGGGGAGACTTTTTCGAACTGTTAACTTTTTTCTGGGACGGACTGTATAACGCATGCATTTTAGGCCTATAAATTGTGTCAAACTGCTTGTGTCTCCATGGATATATTCTTTCTGTGTATGCATACACCTGTACGGATGGAGCACATAATGATTCTAATTAGTGTAATGTCCACCTGATACGAAGGAATGTTAAAGAATGCTGTTGGTTGTTCCTGTCAACACTGTACTGTGAAACAACATTTGCAATAAGTTCAAAGGACATTTTTGTCCTTCATGAACCCGTACATTTAAGATCTGTTCGATGACAAACCAACTGGTGTATAAATTTTCACCATATACATGAGGAGGCGCAATGGCTCAGTGGTAGAGCAGTGGTCTCGTAACTGGGAGGACCCGGCTTTGAAACCAAGTGGATTCGCTAGTGCCCTTTGGTAAGGCATTAATCCTCATTACCATGCAAGTCCCTCGGAGAGGACTTAAAGCCGTCGGTCTCTGGTTGATTACTTACAAGCATATATGCTTTCATAGCAGTCGGGTAAAATAAACCATCAAACTATCAAAACTAAATATGTACATGTAGGCATTGATATTGTTACGTTTACAAAGTACTGTACTCAGTAGCCCTATAGTCCCTATACCCTTCTGAAAATAGGAAGTTCCTCTTTCCGACCAACCTTTGAGAAATTTAAAGGAAGTTTGGAAGTGTAGAAATGTAGGCTTTATGTCCTTGTACAAATTACATGTGTTACAGTTATTTTTCTGATTCATTCAATATGCAGCCTACTTCTAGTGTCAGTTCGAAGGTTCATTATTGTAAGCTTTAAATATGGCCTTTGTACGTGTAGCCATGCTGTCTAGAATGTACATCACGCTTTATTAATGTTGGAAAGAACTTATGTGATCTCAAATGAATACAAGATACTCCCTAGACCTACATGTACAATTGAACAATGTACATGTGCATATGCTGAGCATGTTCGTGTCTAGTTATACATGTACAGTGTGTATGCAGTATGCATGCATTTTCATCCATCATAGATTAATAATTTACGCATCACGTGTTATCCTGTTGCCAGCAATGATTGTCTGCAGAGTTTCTCCTACAAAGACAGTAGAGCCTTTCCAATATCAGATTGACTCAATGCTGAAGGAAAAGCTTTCTACCTTCCAACCTTTATAGCAGAAACAAAATAAGCACCTGTGCTGGAAATGCCAAGGAAAATGTGAAGATCAGCATCGCCAAATATTGACAAAGAGAATGCTTTCCCCGAAAGGAAATGGGAGAGGGGGCTACACATGCTTTTACATTTATCCTAAGATTGGAGTTGAGTGAAATGGTTTTACTGCTTGATCAAGTTTCATGCTGTGTACATTTGAGGGAAAATCTTATAGATCTCTGTAACATAGTCCAAGAAGTGTAATAGCAATAGTACAAATTGATCCATAATAATTGTAGAGATGTTTTATCTGATTTTTCCTCTTATTTTGAGCAGAATGTGTACATGTACTATATTGTTTGAGAATTGGCCTACTGCCTACATACATGTTCAGACGTATATATTGTACATGTAAGGCTAAGCGACAAATAATTTTTTTAGTCTGCTCCCATCATTCTTCCTATACTGTCATAGTCAGTATGCTACTTTGAGGTTCATTTCCTCAAAACAGGAGAGTGATGACGTACATGTAGCGAGCTACTGTGGGGTAAATGACTGGTATTAGCAGCCTCCATTCAAAGGAGAGCTAGTTGAAAACTTCATAAGAACAGTATATGATGATACAGTCATTGTGCAGTTATGAGCATCCATCCCAACCATGTATATGAGGGGCCTGAGGGTGGAGAGGTAGGGATGACATTTGCCTGTATTTTCTTGCCTCCTCGCAGTTTTTTTAAGAGGTGATGTTCTTCTGAAATGTGAATAACATTGCATGGTTTTGATAACCGTGCCTGTAAATGTTCCTCTATACCCAAGCTTCCTGGCAAATTAGTTTCCCTTTTCAAAGAAACTGTTTGACTTGAGTATATATGTACAACGTTATTCCTGTCTTTGTCTCCAGACTCGTGTCTCAACCAAACATTTCAATGAGTTGGAGAACCTGCCATAGCCTGGGAGCCAGGCTATCCCTGTCTCTCTTTTGCTTTCACTCAGACCTGTCATACATGTATCAGGACAGGATTTTAGAGATTACTTCTGTCATATAGGCCTACTGCCGTTTCCTTCTCTGCCTGAAAGTGCGAGGCCTACTCTGTCAGAAGATCAAAGACCTCTATGTAATAGGCAACATTATTGGCTTTTAATACAAAATATGAACAGGATAGGAATCATGGCTAGGTCCATGATAGGAATGTATGCTTTCTTTGAGCCCTACTTCACCTAAACCAGGCAGATAAGAGTTTAAAACTCCCATCTCCCTGCCTAAACCAAGCCTTGCCTTATAAACTTCTTTCACATGTATGACGTCTCTCTCTTATAGCCTGTTCAGACTACAGGAAAGTTATACAAGACTCGAGAAAGAAACATCGTGTAAAGCATCATGATTAGCAAAAGGATTGTACAGATTACAACATCGTATAAAGAAACAGGTCTTGGGGAAGTCAGCTGACACCGTATGTTTTATGGAGAGGAGCATTGTAGATAAAATGCCTTGCTCAAGGGCATAAGTGCTGTGCCAGGGTTCAAACCAGTCAAGTGATTAAACCACTCGACTACGACACCTCAATCAGTGTGCACACACAATAAGCCCCGCCCAGTTATACGATTCTCGTACTATACGATGTTCAGACTAGAGGGGGATGCTGATTCTTTATCAAGTATGAAACGATGCTCAAACATACGTTTCGTTATTTGACGTTTCTTTTATGATGTTCAGACTATGAAAATTTAATTACTTATCGTATAACTATAGATACGATTCTCGTATAGCCATTCCATGAATTTTTATTAGTCTGAACAGGGGGCTACTCTCTTAGTCAATCACTGTTGCAATATTTTTACTGAATTATAGGTAGGCCAAAACTCTGGAATTTCCTGATTGTTAAGTAGTTCGTAAGAAATGTTAGGAAGGACTAGAACTGTGACAGCAGAGAACAACTCAAATGTTTTTGTGATTTGTAAGAAACGTAACAGGCACAGTGTGTTTTCCCTTATTTTTTAGATTGTACCTTTAAGTCCTCACCAGTCAAAGCTGTATTCTTTATCCTGACAGTCTGACCACAGACCCTGACCACAAACTTGACCATAATTCCTTACCCTATTTCCAGTTTTCAGGAATCGATTGGGACATACATTGTACACAGCTAGAATATGAATAGAAAGTAGCTATTTCAGCCCTATTGTAAGCATGGGAAAATACACCGATGCCAATAACATACAGTTGTGTAGGTTTTCTTTTGTTTTCAAAGATTTTAAAGCAAATTCATGGGATTTTGATCATGATATCATCAAAAATATGAAATATGAAATGCTTAGATGTTAAATCAGAATTTAGGTATGAACAATATTCATCAGTTTGATAAAAAAAATCTCTGATTTTCAGGATGAGGATAAAATCACATTTTACCTGGAAACCAAATTTACTTTCATATTAATTCTAAAACACTTTCATCATACTTGTAGTACTCCAGGCAGAAAAGTTCCAGACAACCACCTGTGTGCAGGACTTTCACCCTCCTGTGCCGATCATAAAACCACACCCTTCGAAATAACATCATCTTGTACATCATACATGATAAGAGGGAGGTCTGATTAGGGAGGTGAAAACCTTTCCTGGAGGCTGGACAAATTAACCCTGTGCATACGTAGTGCTGTAGGTTTCCTACATGCATTTTAGATAATGGTGATATCAGTATCCCTTTCTTAATGGGGACTTTCATAGCTAAAGTAATTTCCTTCCTGCACCAGAAGAGAAAGGAAACAACATGCTAGGATATTCCTCTCTCTCTCTCTCTCTCTCTCTCTCTCTCTCTCTCTGCTGTGCTTTCTGTCCATCTATTTACCAAGGATTGGGTATCATTGCCAAGAAACTACTCCCGAAACAGTAGAATATTGTCTTCTACAATTAGTGTCTCAGCTGGACAAGTGCAACAGGTAGCTTTGTTTGCAAATCATGCAGTCAGATGTTTGGACACTGCACTTTCTGACAAATGATGTCTTCGTGATTGTGTTGCCGGTGACATTTAAAGGAAACGGATCGACACGCATGTGCTGATTTGACTTGGCTGCATGCATTAATGCATACAGTGCGTAATGAGGCAGTACTCTGTGATGTGGCTGATGGAGATTTAATGGAAAATATCCTGGGTTTTCTTTGTTTGTTCACTTCACATGTACATATAGGACGTCATTTCATAATGTGGATAGATAAATTGATATATAGAGTATATATATATATTTATATGCCAGGTTTGCCGACATTTGATCACCGACCCTGTTGTTAAAATTTCACCATCGTTTACTATCCGACCTCCTAACCATAGATGCGACGCTGACAATGCTCTCTATTGCATCAGGTGCGCTAAATGTTCAGATATATCCTACATTGGCGAAACAAGCACGCGATTCCGGACAAGGTTTAATAACCATAAGAGTACAATAAAGATGAGAAAAGATTTCCCAGTGGCTAATCACTTCAATCTACCCAACCATTCAATTGATGACCTCACTATGAACATGGCGAACAAAGAAGCGGACAAAATATACAGCTCCTCATTGTACCTCCCACACTTGCTCTGGTAGACAATAGAACATCCCTCCACTGCTATTATGTAAAAGTATGTAGAACAGGTGTCACATGCATATTCAACTGTTCTACTTATTTTACACAAAAGCAATGAAGGGATGTTCTTTTGTTACCAGAACAATTGTGGAGGGTACAATGAGGAGCTGTAAATTTTGTCTGCTTTCTTTGTCATCGTGTTCATAGTGCCTCAGGGTCTGCATCTTCAGGGGTAACTACAAATCGGCTGACGAAAGGAAATGGGCAGAATTGCGCTACATAGTCGAATCTAGGAGCTTTGAGAACGGCCTTAACAAGGACCTCGCGTGGCTCAGCCCCTACATATTTTTCCGTTAATCCTGTTGCTTCTGCGTCCTTCTTTACAGTGCTTTCAGACTTGATTCTAATTTATATTATTTTGTTATGGTATGACCATTCTTCTTTATGCCAAGTGCTTTGTCTCTGTCTCTGTCTCTGTACAGCTTTCGCAGTCTAAACGTCTTCATATTAATTATGACGTCTTTTTCATTGTGACGTTTATTACGTCATAATGCCTAATTTTAACCCCAGCAACACTAGCGCATAATGCATTTGCAATATACGCTTAGACTGCGTTTGCTTTTATTTTATTATTGTTTGTTATCAGTCGAAATCACTTCACGTTTTCCCTGACGAAGGGGGAGGACCCCCGAAAATTTGGAGAATAAAATTTCTGTAATTGGCAATCAATGCATTTCAGTCATCCTTTATTTTGATATATATATATATATATATATAAGTATAATCTTCCTTGACTCACATGTTGACCTAAATACAAATATTCCTACTGAGTATGAATACTAAATTTTCGAAAGGAAATACATGGAAGCCTACATGTAGGAGAATACGGAAAATTGATTTAATTTAAAGGGCAATCCAACCTTGGTAATAAGATGATTTGTGTGAAAGCAGAAAAATAAGAAACAGGATGATGAAAGTTTGATAGAAATCGGACATGGAATAAGAGAGTTATGGATGTTTGAAAAATGAGATCACTACATCTTTGCAAATCTCAAATTGGCAATTTTGCGAGTCTATTGTGATATGCTTGTGGACAACTTTCCCATTTGTCGTACACAAATATATCATTAATATGATAGGCAGTACTAAAAATATATGGAGATAGCATATTGTTATAGGTCCTCATGAAAGAAAAACATCCTGCCGAGTATTACATTTTAGTCATTTTGTGTGTTGGAGCAAACAGGAGAGTTGTTCGCAACTACATCACAGTGACATTACCTATTCAGCCAATTTGTAATTCCCATATGTATAGTGATTACAACTTTCAAAAATTCATAACTTTCTTTAATATTGCGTGTCCGATTTCATTCCAACTTTCACCAATCTGCTTCTCTGATTTTTCCTCTTTCTTTCAGAACAACTTGCCATTAAGTTTGGATTTCCCTTTAAAGGTGTCTAAACCTCAGAAGAATGCTAGAAAAAAAGAAAAAAATACAAACTTACCCTTCAGAACTTTTTTTTTTTTTTTGCTTGAAATAATTAGGGCTCCATCATAAGGAGTAATTTTTGCACTAAAATAGTGAATGGGGAAAATAGCACTTACTGTACCCACTGCACTCCTAGTACATTTTGTAGCTATGGAAAGTACAAGGCAAATCCACTGACGAATAGGCTATGAAAGACTTGAAAGCTCATGGCTTTTAAAAAAGAAAAATCCTCCAAAAAGGATGAAGCAATCCTTCTGTACATGTTCGAGTGCATCTCCAAAGGGGTATTTAAGACTGAGAGAAATAGAGAGCAGATGATCTGTTGCACTCCTCCCATCTCCCCGGTAACAAAGTAGGAAAGGTACCCCCTGGTATTACCCTCAGAGATCAAGGAGCCTTATTAAAGAAGTAAAAAGAAGTAAAGCAATCCTTGTCTAACTGTATAGATCCTAAGGGTTCCCTGATAGAAGTAATCTAGTATTACCCTACAATGACAGGTGCAGTCTGCTCCCAGGGAAGTTCATGTAATCTATGTTCTACATGTGTTTACACAAGCTGTATATAGGGCCTTTTCTCTTGAGGCAATTTATTGTAAAGAACCATACAAATTAATAAAATGTCTGTGAAATGAAATGGACATACATGTACGCAGGAAACATTTATATTCAGCCAGTTATACATATAGTACGAAAAGATGCCCACACACAAGCCTCTACTTTTCATTACCTGTTTTGAATTTTGATATCAGCGTGCATGTATAAGAGGAACAAACTTATGAGGTACATGTATGTAGGTCTACAAGCATTTACCTATCTTTGATGGCCTATTTTTTGTCAACAAGGAAATATGAATTTGAATGTAATTGTGAATACATTGGTGAAGAAAAAAGATAGGGCCTACATGTAATGCTAGCTTGTGTGAAGCCACCTTAAATGGTGTTTCCATGCAGGCTGCAAGTTCATCACTCCTTCAACATCTAAGGAGCATTATGCAAGTATGGCTGCATTTTGATTCAGGGTTCAAGACCATTGATTTTTCTCTCCTTGGCTCTGTGTAGGGTGCCACTTTGTTTTCATTCCCTACCCTGGATCTGTAAATGCACTTAAATCTAATATATGCACACAGAGTGTCAGAGGGCTGAATACTCGCTTGTTACTGCTTGTGATGGCTGTTAATGTATCTCCTGTACTGGGAGATACGTAGATCATATGAATCTACTGGTATACTTTCCAAAATGATTAATCTTTTGATCCATATATATGTAGATTTTAACAGTTTGAGTAGAGTAGAAGTGACAGTTACTTGAATGTGGAAAATCAACATCACAAACTCCATTTATATATATATAGCCTACATGTATGTGTGGTGCACACAACATATTTTATACTCAGAAAATAATAAATCATTTTTAACAATACAATTGTTGCTTTAGCAATAAACACGATAGTATCTCCTAAAGGTTGATTGTAAAATTAATGCACTCTGCCCTCTCCAGTGAAAGAATGGAAAAGACTAATATAAAGCATTGACCAAAATTGTACAAATTTGAGCGTTTTGAAGCAATATTTGTCAATAAATTACGATACATGCATCTAACATTTGTTGAACACAGCATACTGTACATGTATAGCAAAATATTGTATTTTCTATCCTTTCATCTACATGCTTCGATCTGTCATGCTAAGCATGTCATATGCTTGATCTTGGTAAGAATGGAAGCTACTAATGCAGCTTCTAAAAGTGGGTCAGTACACACAACCTAGTCTTGCAGCTAGGAAAGCAAGATCAGCACCGACTATATAAAGCTGGAGTATTTTGGTAACCTACTTGGCAGAAATGTGATCACTGGACTACTGCTAATCCAATTGAATGTGAAATCAAGGTTGACCGGCTGCCTAGAACTTGGACTCAAACCAAGCATTATTAAAACTGAGTATGTGCCAGCATGATGACTTTGTTGTGTAAGGATCCAGGATTGGATTGAAAAAGGCAGAGAGATGAAAAGGAAAAGTTGATTTACCACTGATTTTTTTTTTTTATTAAGTGATCTTAGTAAAAACGGACTATATGTACGTGTGTGTCTAAGTAAGTCCACTGGGCTTTTTGGTATTACTTTTTTGTTCTTGTATATTCAGCCCTGCAATCCAAATGAATTTTTTTGGAAAAAAGTTTTGTGATCTTTTTCTTCAATGAATATATGACATGTATTTTATTTGTAACATTCTAAAGATAATATACTGGACAATCTTGAATTCACCAACGATGGATCTTATTTGTAAGCCTGTAGGTTTTATGCATGTACATGTTCATACATCATGTATGTATGATTTCAAAGGCGTGCAGTTTACATTCAAATAAGTGAAATTGCTGTATCATAATTATCAATTGTCTTTACGGAATAAGGTTTTATTATAAAAAAAAGCTTTTTGATGGTTTTTATGTGAGGTTCATGTAGTCACAGTTCATGATAAAGATCTTTTTAAATTACCAATTGCTTTTACCAATCCCATGGCAATGACAACCCCTGTTCATTAGTCCTTGTCTAAGCTGTTGAATGATGTGCAGCTACATCTCATTAGAGGATGAGAACCTGTAACAAGAGTATCTTGGCTGTGTATTCCAAGCTTTGGAGCTAGACCAAACCGATATAAGTAATGAGTCAGATGATACATGACTCACCGACTGACGTAGGAGAAGTTTTATTGTAAAGAAGCAAAATCCTTCATCTGATCAGGTTCCATTTCCTTGAGACTCTGAAATCCCTGCTCAAAGTTAGACCCTATGGACCGTAACCACATTCTGAACTCCAGTCTAACTTTAAATACAGTCTAAAGTTAAACTAGAGTTAAATCAAAATGACTGTAATAGACCGCAAGTCCAGTCTAAATTTCTATACAGAGTTAATGGAATTCAGAATGTGATTTTCTAAAACTCTAGATTAAAGGGCAGGTTTAGACTGGGTTTAAACCACAATAGACAGCGGTTTCAGTTAAACCAGAGTTTATAATACAGGCCTATAGAATCAGGGGTTGTCGACATCCCCTTCGCATTTTTTTCTAACTCTTTGCCAACACGTACTTTGTTAAATGTGATTATGTGAACCAAAATTTGCCTGCAAAACACGTAAATGTGTAGGATGTTATCCATTCTGCATGTTCACATACATGTACATGTAGGGCCTATGTATGCTTGTATGCAAATGGTATAGAGACAAGGAAGTAAAAATAACAAACTGAAGAAGCTCAAATTAAACAGGATATTGTTACTATTTTAATCTTTTACACATCTCACATTTCACCAATGTGTGGACCTATTGCAGGATTTGCTCTTCTCAAAAGCCACATTCTGGGGAGCGTTTCATGAAAGGAAGTTGTCTGATATTTTATCCGACAACTGTTATAAGCTACTGAAATCCTTGCATCTGATTGGCTGAGAGCAAATTTGTCGGATAAAATGTCTGACAAGTCCTTTGATGAAACGCCCCCCAGAAAAGATAACTAATAAGAAATGTTCAGTGTTTCATTGTATTTCCCTTAGAAATGTTGTAATCACACATTTCAAAAAGTGATGCATAAGGCTTTTGAAATTTCTTCAGATTTATCTTTTTTTGAAAGTCTCTGTGATCCTGTTTTTAATTAAACTAATGTACATGCTTGTACAGTCTGTTACTTTGACCTTACATTGCACAGTGAGCAATTTACATGTTTTCTATGCAAATTTCACTAATCTGTTTGCATTTGTGGAACTTTATTAAGTTATTTAGTATCAACTTTTGGAAAGATAACATTGGGTAAATCTTTGCTCATTGTCAATTTTTTAAAGGGTGTGGCAAAGCTTAATTTCTAGATTTCTTGTTAAGATTATCATCAACAACTGCATTAGTACACTAGTTGGACTTGCCTTGGTGATCCTCCCTCTTGACATTGTTCAGTGTAGGTCAATGAAATGTCTCATCCATTGCCAAGTTCAAATGTGTTTCATCATTTTCTGTACTTATTCTATATAGTTATGAACATTGTGATTCAGGCAAAAGAGGATTTAGATATAGTGATAAAGCTTGAATTGTAGGCAGGTCCAGGGTTGAGAGAGACAGCATTGCCCCCCCCCCCCCCCCCCCAACGAAAAAAAAAGTTAGTCACTGTCCACATAACACTTCCCAGGGATCAACTTATGTTCTTGTTGAATGTTCTGTAACTGAGATTTGTCATTCCATTCTCATGTACATGTATCGATTCATGTTCTTGTTTGTGAGGATGTAGCATAAGATTGTGTCTTCGGTGGCTGACTGGAAGTGTCTTGTTATTGTTCTCACTTCTCAGTGGTTGTAGACCTGTAGGATAGGCAGTATCACATTATTTCATGCATACAGGATTTCTTTTCTTCTACTAATTAGAGCAGTACGCATACATGTCAGTGGGAAAGAGATTGCTGCATTAACTACAAAAGCCACGCAGTATGACTGTGATATATTTGGGATATTAATTTGTTTTAATAACCACATTCGTTAAATCATTAACATTCAGTTAAATCATTAACATTCATCTTTTCCAAATAAAGGTTTGTTTTATGTGCAATGTTGAAATTGGACCAATTAATCAATAATTTGCAAATGGGTGAAGTACATTAAAAGTTACACAATGTTTTAGAGCATTTAAAATGTGATGAAGTGAAATGTTTATTTATCAATTGAAACCAGATCTGAAGTGTATTTTTCTAGGCCTCAAATATTAACTTCTACTTGTTAATGATATACATGTATGTTTCCAGGCATCTCATCTTAGATTTCCACTCATTCACATGGTTGTTCACCAGTGCATGTATATGTGACATTGGAGTACCGGTACAGTGATTGGACATTGCGGTTAACAGTTTACCAGCTTTCATCATAATTGGTACAATGGATGAGAATTTACATTTTGTAGACTGTTGACCTTGCCTAATGCTTTGATGTTCCTTTTTAATTCTCATCCAAATGATATTTTGCCAATATACCATTCATTGGTTTGCTGGACCCAGTATGTAACTGCATTATAAAACATTTTGTAGTATATACTGTATGTACACACTTTGATTTTAGCACATGCAATGATGATATATAGAGATTTATCCATTACCATCTGCAGTATTTTAAATGTTCTGTTCAATTTTGTTTCTCCTTTCCAGATGCCTTGACGACCTGACCCTGTAGCAGCTTGTTTATCTCAGTTTCACAGTCCTGTCAAGCTACATGTACCAGGATGGTGCGGCTCGGGACATCCAAGAAGACCATCGCAGCTCTCCTTTGCATCTCCACTGTGAGTGTGATCCTCATTCTAAACTCACAGCTGAACTCCTCACCCCGCCGGCGTGCTCGTTACGAGACCCGTCACACCCTCAGTGTCCCCCTCACCCTAAACCTCTCCAAGAGTGTCACCTTCCTTCGCCTCCCAGACGAAAACAACCGCCTCCACCGGTATAAGCTGGAGCGCATCAATGATGCAGAAGAGGAGGAGGATTACTGGAAAGATGAAGAGGAGGAGGAGAAAGAGAGAGAAATTCTGAATGGTAGAGAGAATGGAGAGGAGAAGGAACACTTTGCAACAGATGAGGAGGAAGAGGATTTTGGAGATAGATTGAATACTGGCGAAAGGTCAAATAACACAGTGGAAAGACCACCTCAAACCCATAAAGAGCCCCCAACTAAGTCTATGGGTATGCAATTAAGGCAAAAAGTACTTCAAGCTAAAAACATTAGCAAAGATGGTAATTATCTGTTACGAGTTGCAGATCCGAGGTATTCTCGCATGATAGCGAAGGTTTTGTCCAAACTACCAATGGATGTCCGAAGAGATATGACTTTGAATATAAAGATGGCTGAAGCGAAAGCCATGACAGATTTCTTGAAGATGCCATCAAATAAACAGTGGGAGGTTATCATCAAAGTGTATGCATCGAATGGCTATGGGCAGAGGTTTCCTGATGTCATCAACATTGGTGTGAAGAAAAGTGGAACAAATGCTTTAGGTTTCTTTCTCCCGCAGCACCCACAGATTATTCATTCCATAGGCAATGAAGTTCACTACTTTGACTGGATGTATGAAAAGGGTTTGGCCTACTATAAATCAAGAATGGGTTTTGCGAAACCCAGCCAGCTAATTTTTGAAAAAACTCCCCGCTATTTTGTTACTGCACTAGCTCCAAAACGAATTCTAGCAGATCTACCCACAAAACCAAAATTTATATTGTGTGTAAGGGACCCAATAGCCAGACTTATTTCTGATTTTCGACATGAATCAGAACTGAAGCTAAGGAGAGAGTTCAAGAGCAACAGGTTAAAGTATGCTTCAAGGTCTGGTCAGTTTGAAGGAGAGCGGTTACGACGAGAGATTCTTGACAGCCATGGTCAGGTCAATGGATCCAATGAGCTAGTAGAAACCAGTGTTTATGTGAAACACTACAAGAACTGGCTGCGCTATTTCCCTCCAGAGAGGATCATGGTGGTTGATCAAGACAAGATGGAGAAGGATGTCTACACCCAGATGAAACGTTTGGAAGAATTTCTTCACCTGAAGTCCTACTTCAAACCCTCCATGTTTTACTATGACCAGGACAAGCATGGAATCTGTCTGCGAGAAGGGCACATTCCAAATAGGAACTGTCCTGCCAAAAGCACCCCTAGTGTCCTTCCAAAAGCTATCATCGATCCAGATACACTGGCAAAACTTAAAGAATTCTACCGTCCATTAAACCAAGAGTTCTCAGAGTTAACAGGGATGTCCTTTTCTTGGGCAAACTAATTTGGATTTCTGAGCACACCTTAACCTGTTGAGTACGAAGCCTGAGATACATTTAGCTGATGTTTATGGAAATTGGAAAATGTGTTGTACCTTAAAGATAAGTTGAGTTCTGTTCATGCAATTACATTGTGAAAGAAACTGTCTCAAATCAATTGGGAAAGGTTGATCATGTCTACATAACAATTTTTTATATACTGTGAGGTTTTAGAGTTACCAAAATGATAAGAAACTGACACAATCTTGCTGAAAAGCGCATGTACTGCACAAAGAAATGGGTACATAGGACTGCACACACAAGTGGCATGAATGATCGGCCCGAACATTTCAGCTATTTCTTGTCATATTTTGAAAATGCGGCATTTGAGGAAGCAATCCTTTTCAGGTAACATGTCTACTATGAGGTTTTTCCAAAGTGACAAAAGGAATGAGAAAGCTCACAAATTATATTTCACCTCTCCCAGAACTCAACCTTCTCTTTAAATCAAAAATGTATTCAATAGGTTAAGATGTTTGTCAGTAAATTCTCGGCACACTGGCTTGTGATTTGTATATATAGGAATGCCAGATTTACAATTTTCTCACAGCCATAAAATTTTGGAAGATAAGTTGAATCACTATCATACCTAGGTTTCGTTTGTTGTTGTTGTTCATTGAAGTACATAAATTGAGTAGATTGCAGAAAGACTTACAATCAATCACCTTGTCAGAAATGAGACTCTAATCTTTCGTGGCTGATGCTAAGAAATTTGGAATGGCATGTAAGTTGCCATTTATGGTAAGTCTTTGTGCAAGAGTATTACATTTATCAGACTTCACAAGTCTTGATGATCAGACATCTACATGTAGATGTACTTTGGAGGTTTAGGTTCAAAATTTGAAGTACAGTCAAACCTGTCTATTAAGGCCACCCAAGGGAAACACTGTAGTGGCCACTGTAGACAGGTGGCCTTTATAGACAGGTTCTAAAGTACATATTTCTTGCTACAGGGAGGCAATATAAGTGACCACTATAGACCGGTGACCGCTATAGACAGGTGGCCACTAAGACAGGTTTGACTCCAGTTTAACAAGAGAGTACATGTTTATCAACATGTACATCAGCAACAACAGAAAATTGTACAATGGCAATATCTGTATGGGGATAGGAGACAAAGATTAGACAAGCACTTATTATTTCAAAGTGTGAGATATATAGTGCCCCATACATGTACATGAGTGAGATTATTGTAGATGACTTTGAGTATGAGATGTTTTATAGGATGTGTGATACAGTACTATCAAATTGTACCTAGTTGTAGATTTAGGTAGCTAAGCAAAATGTTGTGGCACGAAAAGACGCGTTGAATGACAGTTATGTTATTTTGTCTATTCAAGGTGGTAGACAAAGTTGACCAGCTCCGTGTATGGTTATACATTTACATATATTTACATACCATAATGGGTTTTGCTTTCTGGACGCATCTTTTTGTGTCACTACATTTTGCCTAGCTACCTTCGCATGATGCTCTTCATCAATACACATAGATACTATCAAGTTGGATTTGTCTTCTGCTTCATATGATGACATAAATGGTACCCTGGGGTACCAAATAAAAATCAGCCATTTTTTTGAATTATTTAATTTTTTTGAAGGCATGGGTTACCAAAAAGTGGGAAATTATTTTGGTGTGATTTTTTCAACATTCAATTGTGTTCCATGTTCTTGTGAAAAATCCTATAAAGTTATGTATTTTTCTCAAATTCATTGTTGTGAGTAATTATTCTTTTATAGATTTCTATTTCTTCGATTTGAGAGAGGGATTAGGCCAGCAGTGTCATAATAACAGCCTGCTCCTTGTCTCCCCCGTCACTCGCCTTCCTAAAAACCACTACCATGTACACAGATCAGCGGCCTGCTCGTCCACCAACTTCTGTATTGCACGATATCGTTCCTTCTTTGTAGTCTTTTACGTCCTTTCCCTTACAGTAAATTTCCGTATCCACCATTACCTCCCTCCATTGTATAAGTTTGAAAGTTTGACAGCTAAAATACAGTAACAATGATGTGATGTTTTTTTAGGAAGAAGTGAAATAAAATCAAGTTCCAAAGCCGCGGGAGCTAGCGCTGTATATATAGCCACCACTTCGCTTGTGAGGGCTATAGCGCTAGCAGCTAGCGCTAGCAGCTAGCGTATAGCGCGAGCAACAGTACAGTGCATGCACACCATGCATAATAACACTTAACATGCATTGGGAATGACTACGTACACGCACTGCATTCATAACTCTGGGGTTGTACTCGAGTGGATGTGAGATGGCGCTACACAACGTGGTACCCCGGGGTACAACGCTACCCCGGGGTACCGCGTGGTGCATCATATTTTGCATAAACACCATGTTATATCACATTCTGTTTGTTGTAATACATGTTTCTTTAATAATCACTTAGTACATGTAAATACCCCTCAATCTGACTAATGAGGGAATAATAATGTACAAAATTTTTCTATAACACTCCTATGCAGGAGGCTGATTTGTACAAATCCTACATTTATTTTTATTTTTTCAAGTGTTAAGATATATTGTAATACGTTACCTAGAGATCAATACCTGTATCACATCCTTCAAAATTCTATGAAAAGGGGAAATTGAAAAATAGCTTTGGAGTTCAATTGTGCCATTATCATTTATACATAGTTTGATTTGTATGGCAATGGCACTTACATTTAAATGTAATGATAAGCTCATTGAATACATTCAGCAAACAAATGAGCCATCTTCTGCTGGATGATAGCCAAAATTTGAATTTTTTGTCTTAATGAGACAGAATTTTGAGGCATGTGGAAAATGTGCAGTACGTTACACTCTCATATCGAATCAGTTTTCAGACGTTAGCCTGATATCTGCTGTAAAACCAGAAGTTTTCGCTCGCATGAAACTTACCGTATGCGAACTTTGCGACTGGCAAAGATTCGCGAAAGTTTAATGCCGCGAAGTAAGCAAATCACAATTGAAACAACATAAAATTATTGCAATTCGCGATAGTTTCTTGCTGGAAAATTGGCTGTCATTAACAATTCGCTAAAGTTTCTGTTTTTTTTCTTCAGTTTTTCCCCTATCTCTTTTCACCGCCTATTTATAAAGGCAGAGCTTACATGTACTGTATGTACATTGTAGGTTACATGTAGGCCCTGCAGAGCAGATTACAATTATGAAATACATTATACCAGAGTTTATTTTGATATCAAGGTTGTATATATATGTACATGTACATTGAAGTACATACATGTGAAGTAATGTGTGATGTGTTTGTAGACTGGACAATCACAGTTGTGTGTTATTTATATGATATAGTAAGTTTGATAGAGATCTTCTTACTACAAGCTACTAGAAAAGGAAGATATGCACAGATAAACAACTTACATGTAGTTCCCCATATCTCACAGAGTTAAAATCAGCCCATAATGCATTGCAGTTTCAGTGTTCGTATCCACGAGAACAGGACGCCTCTATAAATGAAAACCAAATCCAAAAACTATCGGCAATACTTACTGTATGTTGATGAAAATACAATTTGATATGGAGAATTTTGAGGAAATCATGTCAGAGCAAAGAGTTGCATAAATAGCTTTATAGTATTGATCTGTCATTGCATATGAAAGTACGTTTTGTGAGTTGTATGAGAAATATTTGGTACTTCTGAAAAAGGAAATGCCTTTCATAATGATTTAGAGTGTTATTTTAATACCCAGTTATACTTGTAGTAAAAAAAAGGGTAGAGGCCCACCTGCGTAAATGCTTGAGCTTCATTGGGTTAATCCAGCTGTATCCTCAGGTGTTAATCCAGTTCAAAGTTTAGATGCATGTGGGTCATGTCTATTGGACTGTCTAGATTTTAAAGAATTAATTGAGAATTTTTGTTTTCTTAAAGTACCGGTACTTGAATGTAGAGTTCATGTTATTGTTATCCGTATTAAAGGAGTACTCCGGCCTGAAATTAATATGAATTGAATAAATAGAGTAAAATTAAACAAACAAATCACTGAAAATTTCATCGAAATCGGATGAAAAATAATGAAGTTATGGAATTTTTAAGTTTTGCATTATTTTGGTAAAACAGTGATATGCACGTCATCATGAATATGCAGTGAGTGAGCTGATGATGTCATATCCCCACTTTTTCTTTTGTATTTTATTATATGAAATTGCAATTATTCAAATTTTCTGCTCCAAGCCTATAACTAAAAGGACTGACTCCTTATTTAATGTGTAAGTTTATCATTGCTGTAACTTATTTTGTTACAAGGGAGATATTTTTAATAGACATGTATGAAAAAATGAAATAATGAAGATTTCATGTAATATAGTTAAAAAAGGAAAGTGGGGACGTGACATCATCAGCTCACTCATTTACATATTCATGATGACATGCATAGAACTGTTTCCCAAAATAATGCAAAACTTAAAAATTCAATAACTTCGTTATTTTTTATCGGATTTCAATGAAATTTTCAGTGTTTTGCTTGTTTAATTTTACTCTATTCATTCAATTAATATTATTTTTAGGCCGGAGTACCCCTTTAAAATTCCTTTTTTGGAGGGGGGGGGGGGGGAGATAAGCTTGAATATGTACGAGTCATGGGTTCTCTTGGTTAAATCTGCCCTAGAGAAGCATGAAATTAATGTAAGAATGTTTCTGTATCTTTGAAAACAGTACCAGTTTATGTTTGTCGATGCTCTGTAAGTATGGTGTATAAGTGGTAGTTAGCATTCTTGCCAATGTTTTTGTGCAGTATTTTTGTATTTGTTGGTATAACTGTTGATGAATTTGCTGAATTTATATGTTGCTTTAGCCTTTAGGACAAACAAATATATAGGTATACATGAATAAGAATCTTATTCATGAGCCAATTATATACATGTATTTCTAGGCGGAGGTAATTATACTGTTATTGATCAGGTATGCCCTGAGTTATATAAATAAGTATCAATTTATGTGGAAAAAGGCCCGAATTCGACTTAAAACTTATAGCGGTGTATGATCACATTGATGCGAAATTTCTGTTAGATTCTGTTAAAAAGTGAAAGGATGAATTAAAGAATCTGCAGGTGACAAATTGAAATGAACAGTGTTCCACTGTTCTGTATGCTACATGTACATGGTGTGTGATTCTGTTCAACATGATTCCCATCCATCAATATGCTTATAAATCATCAACTCTGTTATTACAGGAGGACTGCATTTCTGCCCTCATTGATTAAAGGAAGCAAATTGTCATCAGAAATTTGACAGAACATTTTTTTTGGGGGGACACCTACAAGTACACCTGTAAAAAGAGACAAATCCTCTGCTGAGAGGCAACAGGACATTTAGTTTTAGTGTGAAGGTACGTTAACCCATTGACAACTGAATTATTCAACTCTCATAGGCTTAATACAGGAGCCACCAGGTTCCCGTAGTCTATGGGTTAATTCCCTTCTGGATCTCAGCAGGTAAAATTATGGTCATTATGATTTATGATTATAATATGCATTACTTTGAAATGCCTGTCCTTGTTGCAAATGATTCTCTTTATTTTTAACACCGTCAATATGTTGAGTTTGTGCAGTTAGGTGCTTCCTTTCTTAGAGAGTAAGGCAGATTTGATATATCGTCTGTTTGGAGCCAGAAGGGCGTTAAGTCCCATTGTTTGTACAGAGTTAACGCCCTTCTGGCTCCAAACAGACGATATATGAAATAGACCAGTTGTGAATTGATGTTATACTGGTATTTAAATTCTATAGCTAAAAATCAAGCTTTTATTACCCCAAACCCAATATTCTTTCGACTCTATGTGCATAGTATTACTGGCAGGACATATTTTTGTTCATCATCTTGAATTTACTTTTCCTTATAGATCAACCACCTTGTGCTGTATATACATTTTATCATAATTTTTTTTTTACAGTATTATCATTTTTGTTTTGCTTATGGAATATGTTTAAAGGGTCTATTTCTTATTTGGAGCCGGCCCCAGGCCATTTGACAGATACAGCTTTTTAGTTATAGTTGCAATGTAGTGAATATGAATTATGTGGCAAAAAAAATGTATGTACATGTATGAGTCAGTACGCCATGCATCATTATCATTTCATTAAAACCTGGTGTAGGAAGTCCATAATTTGTTAGGGAAAAGGTCTGATTTAACATTATAAAACTTTGCGGTATGTTCAGATAGAACACCTCTTTCAAAGCAAGGAGAGAACTGTAATTATTCATTGTCATTTGGTTATATTAATAGGATTGAAATATGATTCAGTTTTTGTAGGGCAAGTCTAAGCACTGTGTTTGTTAATCAATCAAAAACCATGAGCCAGGACTTAACTCCAACAGAAAGCACCTGTTAGTATGTCATGTGTAAAGGGCTGGTCACATTCGTCCGATAACGATAACGAGATTTTCAATTAAAGTGACACCCTACTGTTTGGTGTGTAAGTGTGAGTATGCTCGTGTCTGTTAGTAGTAGGGCAGCTCTAGGGTATACCTTTAATTTTAAAAATCTTGTTGTTACCAGATAGATGTGACCAGCCCTTAAACATATCCTTTTACAAGTCTGGACTTAATTGACTAGCTTAAAGCTCATGTAATATATACTGATGATATTATATTGTCTGCTGAGTGTTGAAGGGCATCAAATTTATAGAAATGCAGATTTTAAAGTGATATGATGCCATTCACAAAGATTTAGAACCAACAATAAAAATCATCAAGATGCGATTTTGTAGAGAATGGCAAATTCTCAAACTATTTTCTACAAGTTTTTGACATTTTGGCTGAAGCATCATATTTTTGTCACATAATGGTCAAGATGTATGTGTACAATGTATTTGCAATTAGTTTTATTTCTTTTTTAATTATTTTTCTTTTCCTATACATAATTTATGTAGATTCGGTAGTATTTTTTCTGTGTTTCTTTATAGTGTTAACATTTTCCCACCAAAAGTAAAATAGGCAATTATTCACTACAGTGTTGATTGCAATATTGTCAGAGTGTGCATTTAATACCATTAGAATTTAGTAATTTTCCACTAAAAAAAGCAAAAGACAGTTTAGATTAATTACACTTGACCCCAACTTCATACTGTTATGGGTGGTCCAGTGTTAAAGATATGAGTTCTGATCGGGTGTGGTTCAGCTGTTGGATAATTCATGTCCATGTTCTTGAGTTACCATACATAATTTTTGGAAAATATACTCAAAGGGACCTTCCCTCTTAAGAAGATTATTTCTCTTTATACAGCTGTACCACGAACTTCTTCATATTTTACAACATAGATCTTGACCTATTCTTCCTTATATTACCCATGTCATTGTGACCAACAAAATTTGAGAATGTTAAATGAGTAATTTCTTTTGTTTGTCATTCATTTGATCAAGGTTATGACAATTTTTTTTTCAATCTTTGCCAAAATCACATTCTATATGTGCAGTGAGTAACATTTTGTTTTCTCGAGTGCAGGCCAAAAGATATATACCAGTTCCATTTATTTTCAGTAGGTGTGGAAATTGGCAATTAAAAATTGGCAGTTCACCCTCCACTTTATCTGAACTTTAAGACTTAATGACAATAGAATGTATGACCAATTATTATATATAGACTGGGTACAAACTGACGTCAAAATATGAGACGGGGGGGGGGGGGGGTTTCATCAAGTGTTTTGTCAGTGATTTTTACCGACAAATTTGCTCCCAGCCAGTCAGATGCAAGGATTTCAGTAGCTTATAACAGTTATTGCAACTTGTCATTGATGACAAGTTTTATGAAACAGGGCCCTGATATGACTCTTTGTAAAGTGAATATTAACAGAGCTTTTGTCTAATTTAGTTCTTGTTTTTTCAGTGATTTTTTGTTTAAGGTACTATTTGGTATGTTAGAAAGTTGTATAGAGCTTTGGTTGAAATGTGCATGATGATGATGTGGATGATGGTAATATAATGATGATCATCATCATTATAATGTTATGGTGGTGATGATTATGATAATGCTAAGGGGATGATGATGATGATGATGATTATGATATGAAGGTGATGATAATGTTATGGTGGTGATAATTATTATAATGATAAGATGATTATGATGATGATGATGATAATGTTATGGTGGTGTAGATTATGATAATGATAATGATAAGGAGATGATAATGATGATTTGGTGTTTAGAAAGATGATGATGGATATCATAATAATGGCGAAACATGACAATGATTAACAGTGTTTTCAACAGTATATTACCATAGTGAAACAATCGATAAAGGCAAAACTAAAGCAACATATACGGCTAGTAGGGGACAGTTGGTTAGATCATTATCGTAAACGATTTAAAATGGCACATCGGTTTATTATCACAATAAGTTCCCATGACCAAATTATAACAAATAAATTGATATAGGTCACTATTATTTTAGTTTTTTTTTTTTTTTTTTACTTGCAAGCGTTCAAATTTATTCCTAGTTTCTTGTCTGTACTTTTTGTAAATGAGGGGGGGGGGGGTGGTTCCATGTTATTTAATATTTAATATTTTTCCTGTACATGAAAATAATATTGGTTAAAATTTCACACAAATTTTCTTCATTCAATTGTATTTGTACATGCAGGGTTCAAAACCGGTGAAATTTCATTGAATTATTCACTTTTGTTCCCTCATTTTCATGATGTCCTCAGATTTTATTCACTGCCTTTCATAAAAAAAAAAAAAATTAAAAGAAATAAAAAATGAGGCGGGTCGAAAAAGGGAAAGAGGGAGGGGGTGTGAGAAACTGGGAATTAATTTTATTTGGCCTAAATTTAGGAGGGGTATATCCTTTTGACCCCCTCAATTTTCCCATTAGCATCTTGCTCCCTGCAGCTAGGCCTATCGCTCACATAGGCCTATATCTCGTCAAGCCAAAGATTATATTTGATCGCATGGAGAGAAAGGGATTTAGGGGTGAAGGACACTTGCCTATTTGCTCTGTGTGATGGTACTGAGCCCCGCTATGATTGAGCTATGGGTGCGGGATGAGTGAAGTTTATCTAGGGCAAGGCGACCTTCCGTCAAGGAAACCATGGTCGACTGACGCAGGGGTCAATGAGCAGTGACGTAGACAAAACAGGTAGGGACTGGGGGTAGGGTATCATGATGCATCGAACTACAGAGGTGTTATATGGTGCATGAACAGATTTTCTATCCAAGCAAAAAGCATGGATCATGCATGGCCAAAGAGAATGCCGAAGGGTTTATTCTTTCACTGAAATTTCTGTATCAATAAATTAATCTTTTCTCATCCATCCATTTCATACCCCCACATCGCTTTCCCTCGGGGCGGATGAAGAACCCAAACTGACAAACTGGCAATGTAAAATGAATATTTTAGACTGGCACCGAGAGACGGATTTTATGATTTGCCTCTTATCCAGTTTAAATTGTATATCTCACCTCGACATGCCTTTCCTTTACAGTCCTATATTTCTTTTTCAGTCAGAATACACTTGGAATCATGATTTAGAAAAAAAATCTCTATCAAATTTAAAGTGTCTCATTAACATTCACTTTGAGTTGTCCTCATTCGATTAAAAACAATCGAGATTTTTCTTTCTTTTCCAATGGATTATTCAGAAGAGAGGAAATTATATTTCAGTATTCCCGAAAGGTTTTATCACTTTCCCACTTGATTTATGAGACCAAAGACTTGTGCATACAAAGAGGGTGACTGCAGAAGGAGGGAGATTGGAGTTTGAATTAAGGATCGGAGTAAGCTCCTTGCATGGTAGAAGTTCACAAAAGGTTAGAAGTTCAAAGCAATTGTGCCCACATTTTTCCTTCCGAGATAAAAATAGGGTACCTCAGTGGAAATGTCCCCTTTTCCTTATCCCTTCCTCATGTGCTGATGTCTCACATGTTTCATTCTTTCTTTTTATCTATATTTCTTTCTTTCTTTCTTTTCTTCTTTCTTTCTTTTTTTTTCTTCTTCTTCTTCTTCTCCCCCTCCTCCTTTAATAATTTTCCTCCTGTTCCTCCCTTTTCTCGTCCGACTCTTCTCTATTGTTTATCTCTCATTTCTCTCTCTCTCTCTCTCTCTCTCTCTGTCTCTCTCTCTCGAAGTATTCTGTCTTTTACTATCGTGAAAAAACGCATATGCTACACCTCTGTTATTATTAATGTATAGATAGAGGAGAGTGGTATTTCATCTCAGTTTTCTCCTCTCATCGGGAAATGCCAATGTCCCAAAGTAAATACGTTATACATACTGTAAGAGCAAGAAGATAAAGATCAACACAGTCATCTATGAATAATGTAACAACGTGTTTTTTGTTGGTTTGGGGGATTTGTTTTGAGGTTTGTTTGGTTGGTGTTTTTTTTCATTTGGGGGGGGGGGCGGTCAATCTTCGAGACCATAAGAATGGATGTATTTCCACCTATTGTCATATCAAGAAATTCGGAACATGTAGAATATGTGAGTCAGTTTTAACAATTTCTTTTCCAACTGTTATGTTTGCTATCCAGTGGCGTAGCGTGGGACGTGTGAAAGGGGATGTGGGGGAGGGGGCACAGGAATTTAAGTGAATGAAATATAAGGAGGGTGAACGACCGTGCTGCGGAGGTTGCTAGAAGTGGGTTGTTTCATCCTTTTCTTCCCACTTTCCTTTCTCTTTCCTCATTCATTTCTTTTTCTGTTTTCCATACAATTCAGTTAAGGGGCGTGTCCCCCCTCCCCAACGCCACTGGTGTTATCACATTTGAACAAATTCGAATGCTAAAAACTGAGGGGGTGTATCTCAAACTTGATTAAAATACGTAACTGAATGTCAAGACAGTTTGGAAATATGTGAAAAATTAAATCCAAGGAACTGCAAAGCTTTATATTTTCTTCAAAACCGTCATCCTCATTACCTCTATTACTAGTATATGATCTGCATCTGCAAATGGGTATCCAAAAGCTCCTCGATCATAGCGATACTGAGCAAACGACAAAATGAGAAAATTACAAGGAAGCAGCTTATCACCCGAACGACAGAAACCCATAAGACATGACCAAATATATGCTGACATTATAAGGTTGCATAATTCATCAAGCGGATACAATCTCAGACGTCTTTATTCGATCACAGTAAAGGAAGCAGAGTGGTATAGAGGGTAGAATATTTTTAGAAGTGAACGGGAGAAAAGAACCAATGCACAAGGGGCACATTTTTTTTTTTTTTTTTTTTTTAGAAACGGGGGTTTTGTCAGGAATTTCATTATGATGATGTCTATGATAAATGTATAGCTTTCGTGGTAGCATTATGCATATGGAATGAGATTCATTCTTGTTCTCAGCGTAAAGTACAGATTAAGCATCCCCCAAATGGGAATACATGTAATTCTCATACTTCCGGTTCTTTTGTGTATACTGTATTTATAACATAATTAAGGAAAGTAGATTATAAAAAAATATCTGCAAATATTCAAAGCAGTGTGGTCTTTAAAAATGTAGGCCTGGCTAGGAAGGATAAAATGTATTTATTCTCATTATAACAGTAAATGAGAAATCTCACAAGCATATAAAAGGCACCGCTCACTAGGATATGAAAAGAATAAGAAGCAAAAAAAAATTAAAAACTTTAGAAAAAAGCTATAGCTTTATATGCAGTATAAGGTTGTGTACGAAAGCTGTGACCAGAAAGAGATAGAAAGAGAGAGAAAGTGACTTGAAGAGAGACAAACAGAGAGGGAGAGAGAAAGAGAGAGAGAGTGGATGGGGACGAGGAATAGCGGGTATCCACGAGGGGCCAGATAGAGGGATGATGATAGTGATGGAGTGGAGAAGATATATAGTGAAGATCAATATTGACATTACCTTGATTACAAGCCATCGAATAAAAGAAAAAAATACCTGAGGAGGGTGGTGATGAAGAGGAGCTGAATTGCATCCAAGTATCCATAACAACACATTTCAGGGTCATTAATGCACCGCCTTCGTGTTATATGACATAAAGGACGTGTGCTATGTTGTTCAGCGGGGAATTAATCAAACATGGCCATGGTGGTTAGGAAGTCTGCTATCATAGATTCAGTCTAGACTAAAACATCACGAACCGTTTATAAAGTAAAACAGTGTGCCGTAAAACAGAGTGAATAGGAACAAAAATTTGAAAAGCTTCCTGACAAAATATTTTTTCTAATATTGGAGATCAGAAGACCCTTTTCATTGTTTCATTAATAATGAATAAAAGAAATACAAAAATGTTAGCATCACCTCAGGAGATTAAAAAAAAAACCATGACAAAACACTCTTCTAATTTGTTTTCATATTCACAATAGGCCTGAACTGTCAGCCTTTTTTCATGTAATGAATTGTTAAACATGATTAGGAGAGTTCCGTAAAACCTGATCACCATGCACATGGTTGATGGAGTAGTAGTAAAATAAAGCTTATCGAGATGGGAGAGGGAGAGAAAGAGAGAGAGAGAGAGAGAAAGAGAAATCTGGAGGAGGAGTGATCCCGTCTCCCCAAAGCTGTTACATTTGGTCTACAATACCGGCCTCATTCAAAATTTTCAGACACCCCTAGGCCTACTTAAAGGGCAATCCGACCTTGGTAATATGATGATTTGTGTGAAAGCAGAAAATAATAAAAACAGGATCGTGAAAGTTTTAAAGAAATCGGACAAGGACTAAGATTGTTATGGATGAAAATGAGATCACTACATCTTTGCGAATCTCAAATTGGCAATTTGGTGAATCGATTGTAAATTTTTTGTGGACAACTCTCCCGTTTGTCATACACAAAATATCATTAATTTGCGGTTTTCATCGACTCGGCGCTTTTACCCAAAGCAACTTGCTATTAAAGGGAAATCCAACCATAATGGCAAGTTGCTCTGAATGCTAATGAAAGAGGAAAAATCAGAGAATCAAATTGGTGAAAGTTTGAACAAAATCGGACAAACAATAAGAAAGTTATGAATTTTTGAAATTTGTAATCACTATACATATGGGGATTTCAAATTGGCCAATTATGTAACATCACTGTATGTAGTTGCGAACAATTCCCCTATTCGCTCCAACACACAAAATGACTAAAATGTCATATTTTTTTTTCATTACACAGTATGATTTTTTTCTTTCATGAGGACCTATAACAATATGCGATCTCCAATATATTTTCCGTACTGCCCCGAGGGTAAAGGCGCTTCAGAGAAAACCGCAAATTAATGATATTTTTGTGTACGACAAACGGGAGAGTTGTCCACAAGTACATGAATGTCACAATCGACTCACCAAATTGCCAAATTGAGATTCGCATAGATGTAGTGATCTCATTTTTCAGACATTCATAAATTTCTTATTCCTTGTCCGATTTCTCTCAAACTTCCCCGATCCTGTTTTTCTTATATTTCTGCTTTCACACAAATCAACCTATCACCAAGGTTGGATTGCCCTTTAAGGTTCGATTTCCCTGATTAGGCTGCACAATAGGCCTTTAAAAACGCATTTCACCAAGTAGCGTGCCATAATAGAAGAAACACGATTTGAACAATTTAATACCCCAAAACACCCCAAAGAACGACTTCGGATCGATTTCACAGGAAACATTTTTTTTATTTTGAAGCATTTCACCAAACAATATCATTTTATTTGATCAGAACTTCAATAAATCTCTCTCACATCATCAGCTGTAAAATTGACAGAGGTCGACTCTAGGAGCGTTCCATACACTTAAGCGCGCTGTATTTGACAACTTTCCAAAAAGCCACCTTTTGACTTTTGTCACACGAAATAAAGGAGAAAAGAATGGATTCTTTGGTTCAGCAAGTTTTGATTGTTTGCCCACATGTATCAGCTGACGATGCTAGAAGAGATCTACTTTATACTAAAGACCCACAAGAAACTATCAACAGAATATTTGACGGGAATGTAAGTGGAGTCTGGAGATACCCCATATTTATTTGTAACACTAACACGTTGTAGCGGTGTGTCCAAGCGTTCGATCCCCGGAGTGCAGGCGTACTTACATACATGACATATCTAAGTTGGTCATGTTGTTAGTCGTAGGCGATGCTAAGATGTTTTGAATGATGTACCGTATTTGACTGATGTATTTAATGTTTTATTTTACCTGACTGCTAAGGAAGCATGTGTGTGCTTGTATTTGTAAGTAAGTAAGCAACCACTAGAACTATAAGTAGAACCAGGGGCAGGCATGGCAGGGGACTGACAGTCATGACAGTCATTACAGTGACAGCTTTAACTTACATGACCGATGACTTAAGACTAGTTTTAATAGTTTAAAGGACAAGTAACCCCACGTGATATTCTAGATGCACCTATTGTCTGCTACGTCTTTCCATGGAGGCTGCCATTTTGTGCATGACACGGATCATTAGGTACCATATGCATTGATAATAGCCTACCTTTACAACAGATACGTCGCTTTGTTCTGATTGTATTACGATTGTTATTGGCCATGGGCCTAGATAATTGACGACCCATGAGTTCTAATAGCCATCCTGTAAAGCAGATTCCTCGCTTTGTTTTGGTATTGTTACGATTGTCTCCGTCCTTGACGTCAATTCTCCGTCCTTGACGTATATTTTTTCTGAAGTATATTTTTTATGAACAAATTAAGACCTTTTAAAAAATATATAAAACTAAACTTACATTTCAGAATATGTGACTTTATCTAATATATATTTGTCCTCTAAAAATCAATTACAAGTTAACGATGAAGGAAATTTTACTTGGGATGAAAAATATGTTCGTGTACACATAAAGTAATGGCAGCCCCCTTATTATTGCTAGCAGACGATAACTTGGCTGGAAAATAGTGATTTATATCTATATCCTGTGTTTTTACATGAAATTGCATGTATCAAATAAGAGGCATATACTACACCATTCAAAATAAGCTAATTCATACGCTGAGGTTAATTTCCCTTTAAGTCATTCTAACTCTGAGTCTAGCTTCTAAGTCTAAGTCCACTTTCTTGTCTATTCTTCGAGGGACTTGGTCTTGGCATGCATCTTCCTCATTTGGTTCCTGATGGAATGTTGAGGAGTAACCAGAAGATGAAGAAGAATGCGGATTAATGCCTTACCAATGCTTACCAAGGCCGGCAAAGGGCACTACTCATGCTAGTTAGTGCATCCACCTTTGCACTTGGTTTCGAACCCAGGTCCTCCCATGGCCATGCAGTTACAAGACCACTGTTCTACCAGTACCACTGACATGACTGAGCCATGATTTGCAAGATAAGATAAGCTGCTAAGTAATGTGTTTTGCAAGCCGTAACCCTTTCAAGATAGTTGACCACATTTTGTGGTTTGGCTCAATAATTTTTTATTAGAGCTAAAAAAAAAATACAGACCTACCATTTACATGAGTAGAAAAAGCAAAATTTTCTGCAAATACTATGTCCATTTTCGTTGCATAACCATATTGAATTTGATGTTAGGAATTTAAAATCCATAAATTGGCAACACATTGAGAGGTTCAGTCGTTATTATGCCCAGCCACCATTAAATCCGCCAGAACAAGTGAATAATTAGTCAAGTTTCTTGGTTTTCATTGTTGAAATTCAGTTATTTATAACGGAATAAACGCTATCGTTATTGATTCATAACTGAAAAAATTATCAGCAAGAAAGAGCGGGATTCGAACCCGGGACCTTAAACGCGAATGCAGTGTAGAAAGAGAATACCCAGATAGTCTGACCAGACGCCTTTACCACTAAACCACGAGCAATTGACAGCGAATCATCTTGCTGCACTAGATGATATCTATTACTTAGTTTATTAAGCCGCTTATACCTCCGCTCCATACAAATCCTATCTATACCTCCGTTCTGCTGTTTTTTTGATATCCTAGGTAGGATTCTTGCCAATTTGAGGATTACTGGGCATATTAGCTATAATAGCCAAAATAATCGTTTTTGATCATAATTGGCAATTTTTCAAACTTTTCAACAAAATTCCTAACCATGTAATCTATATATAATAACCTTGTTGTCAAAGCACACTTAAAAATTTCGGCGTGTTTGGCGCTTGACCCAAACCCTACGTACGCGATAATCAGATGCTGGTGATTGTACATCACAGAGAGATACAGATATTGGTTTCAAAGACATTACACCTTATTAGTACCATGTAGCACTATAAGAAAGATATTTCTTTTGCCAATTTGAAGAACAAAATGTCATCAATGTAGCCCTTAAAGTAGCTATCCAAAGAAAATCACAAATATGGCAATTAATGTATCACAAAAACTGGGAAGCTTACAGATGGCAGGTTTTATGTCAACTGCGTATCTGATGATTATAAAAACGACATAAATAAAAGCTCTTCTCAGCATCTGGAATATCCGAAGATTCGCCAGAAATATAGCGATGTTTTGATGTCGTCACACTAGGGACCAATCCTGCTTAAGCAGACGACGTCCTATAATGAATGAACGTAATTGCAATGCAATTATTTATCAAATTATAAAGAGTTTTGTATATTTAAACATGACCTTATTTCACACCATTCTAAAAGGGAAAGTGAAACTGATTCTGATAACTAAAACCGTTTGATTGTAAATACACAGGAGAAGGGTCAATGATCAATGAAATAAACCCCACTTTCAAATTGAAAAGCCCTCCGAATAATAGCACGGATGGTATTCGTTCCCTCTTGAAACGCCGAACATGCCCCGCAGCTGAAAATACAATGGCGTTTTATTTTGTTTACAAGTGACTGATTCCTTTATTTTTTTAACACTGCATTTTTCATCAAAATAATACCATACACAAAGTTAAGAGTGAGGCAACAGACTAACATTAAGACTGATGCTAGTCAAGTAAGAGAAATAAGTGAAGAGGAGATGACAAAACAGGCACTGAAAAATGTGTAAGGTGTTATGGGACATCGTCTGCTTAGACAGGACTGGTCCCCGGTGTGTGGTCACACATCTCAGCAGCGTTCGAGGAGCTCTTCAGCTGCTATATCGCGGGCTGTATTTTACCGTTTTATAATTGATAATAATCATTACTTCAAATGTTTCCAAGCGTTGAATTTGGATAACCTTGTTTAATTTATGCCATCCATGCAATAATAAGTATTAAGCCAATATTTATTTTGATGGAATTAAAAAAAAATAATTCCTGTTCTGAACGGCTTAATGCAGTGCTAGACTAATTCTACTTCTGTACTGCAGCAAATAATTTTGCCCCAAAACCTATGATTACCGGACTCGCTTTACTCCACAGGAGCGTTGAGCCGTACTACATCAGATTCAGATTCAGGCACACGGCCGATATTGGAGACTGTCTCTATTGTCAGAAACTTTTTGTCAACATTTTTGGTACTATTTGGGAGACAGTCTCCCATTTAGGAGACCAAATTTCTTTGTTTACAAAGGGATTACCTTGGTTCAAAATTAAAAATTACCCCTTTGACAGTGTATTTTATAAATTCACCGGCCGCTTTTGTTTTTATAACAATTTTTGTCATGATCTACACACAAAACAAATGGGCTTCTGACCTCAGGCGAAAAATTTGGCTGAGCTCTGAGAGAATCTGCCTTGTTCGTGTTATTTCTTTTGTCCTTTTGTAAGCTAAGTCTCCTATATGAGAGACCGTCTCCAAAAAAGGATACGGTCTGCAATATCGGCCGTGTGCCTCTACCGTTAAAGTTAAATTCAAATATGTGCATGGTGCAAAATTAAGGCGAAATTAGTCTACCGATGCCCATAATCATTGGTCTCTCTGTGCCATAGTACTGCCCATAGTGAACGCATTTATTTTAATTTCTGATCAGACGTCTATTGCATTATTCCAGGAGTCCGTAATTTATGTGATGTCTTGTGTCTTTTTTTTATTTGTGCTCAGTTCTTGATAGGTATTCCAGCTGATGAGCCAGAAGATAGAAGCTCATTGCCAGTCCTGTCAGTACGCCCACACCCTTCCAAGAAGTCTCTCCCATCAGCTTCAGCTGGAAGTTTACCTTGCAAGATTGGATCAAACAGTTCGGAAAGGAGAAGTGCCAGCAGCTTTGACATAGTTCGCAATGCATGTAAGTTTCAGTTTGGTCATTCATTGGTAACTTGATACCCTGACTGCACAAGAGATGTCAATTCCATTACATTGATACAGAGACATTCATGCACGGTATCCATTGTCCAGGCACAGAGGCAGCTCTAAGATACAGATCTATGCAGTTTCACTTTACGTACTCAAAGATGACCTTCAGGTATGAGTGGACATGCCTTTCCTTGTCTCATTTCATGTAGCCATTCCCTCATTTTTCTTCTGTTTCAAATTTCATTTCAGTGTTTCCTCCATCAGAAGATACCTTGCCAGCAGAGAGTAGAGACAAAGCGAGAGACTCCCAGCAATTGACAATGACCGACAAGAATAATCGCAGACACAATGGGAAGGCCAGCCCTATCCACGTCACAGGCTCTGATCACCATGACAATAGTGATGATGATGATGATGACCTCCCAGCTGTCTTTGCATCTCATGAATTGCAAGGTACTTCAAGAGGGGAAGCCTGGGTAACTACCAACCATCCAAAGAAGTCTAGTTTCATACCAGGAAATTACCAGATGAATGAAAACAGTGTGACTAGTGGATCTGCACATAGCAATAATACCAAACAGACAACGTCAAGAGTTTGCCATATCGACATATCAAGTAGTGACAGTGACACTGATCAAAGCCTTAGTAAGGTTGTTCATCCTGATAAGCACAAAGACCAAGGGAGGGCCAATGGAGCACTTACTGTCCGTCTCGACTGTGATTCTTCATCTGATGAAGATGATGTCATCCAACTGGGTCTGTTACAGAGATTGCAGGAACAGAGGAAGAGGTTCAAGGCGGCACAAAGCAGCAGCCAAGAATCATCCCAAACATTATCAACATCTTCCTCCAAATTCAGCACTGCCAGAGAGAGGGAGATCCATGAAAAAGTGAAAAATGTAATCTTAGGACATGGAAAATCGTATAAAACCGATCATACTGTGAGTGATAGTGATAGTGAGCCAGAATCCATGGAAATGACCGATCAGTCTTCATCTCATTACCATACATCATCCATGCCTTATACAACAGAGACTGATAGTCTTGATTCACAGACAGTGACGTCACAGGAGAGCAGTTCATCTCTGTCTTCTGGTCATCGGAAGACAAAGAGAACACCAGAGGAGATAGAAGCGGCCAAGCTGAAGGCAATGGTAAGAAAGTACAATTACTTTATTGGCATTTTAACATGTATTGTCTGAACTAGCAATGTACTGCAAGGACACTTCCTTAAGCATGTTATGTTTCCTGCCATTCATATGAGTCAGATTTTAGTTCAATATTTCATTTATCTTAGTTCTTTTCTTAAAAAGGTTATGACAGAATATGAAATCATTCACCAGCAATTGTATGTTGATATGAAATATGATTCAATCAGAACTCTAATAATGATATCACATGACCTCTATATTGGAGAATTCTTTCACAGCTACTCTTTTGATCTACATGTATGTGAACTAAAGTTTGTATACTTAAAGTACATGTATCAAAACAGGCATTTATTGGGATGTGCAGTATTATTAATATGTGTAAATTACCGTACATTGAAATACAATGTTATTATTTATTTATTTTGACCACAGGAGAGGAAGGCTGAGAAGGAACAACAGAAGCAAGAGAAGATTAGACTTCAAGAATCAAAAAGACAACAGAAACAAAGAGAGGCTGATCAAAGGAAGGTAAAGACCACTTTCTTGTAAAGTTTTACCAAAGCACTAATTAGTCTCATTGATCACTGTCCCTTTGTCATTCTCATAGTTGTGTATTTGGCAGGCCAAAACCCACTGCAATTTGTTTGTGTTTCTTTGCAAGATAATTTCTGACATACATGAACTTGTCCTTTTAGCCTTTTCACCTTCAAAGTTACCTGATAAGTAACTATTTAGTATCAAATAGAATGATCCCAAGTCCTTACATCTTGATATTTCAAACAATTAATTTTTACTTTGCAAATGTGGAAAATTGCCTACGGGTACATTCTAAACTTCTACAAACTAGAACATGCGCATGATTGGAAAATGAGAGGCACAGACACTTTTCAAATCCTCATAAAAGATGGCACCATTAGGAGCTTCAGTTTACTGTCACTTTAAGATCTTTCATGTTCTCTCTTTAAACTTCTTTGTGAACACTGCAGACACTTCGAGATGCAAAGCGTGCAGAGAAACCAGGAGAATGCCTAAAGGTAAGTAGAGAAATATTTCTTCATGATTTTGATGTAAAAAATAGTGATGAGATGATTCAAGTAGCTCTAAACTCAACAGTAGAAGTGGGAGCTTAACCAAGTGCAGTCAAGTTTTTATTTAATCAAATATGAAAGCCAACAATACTTGCCTTTGTATTAATGTAAGACATACAATGATACATCAACCTTTGAGGAAATAATGGTACATGTATATTCATTTTGTTTCAGTACATGACCGTTGTGTTGGACAACCATGTGATAGAGGATCCATGTGGAGCCCAGATCTTAGCTAAGCTACAGACCATGGGATGTAAATATGTCATTGAGTCGCAAACTATCCCATCATGCATCAGGTGGCAGAGAACCGTTCTAGAAACCAATCTTCTGGGGGAGAACATACAGGTATGAAGTAGAATGAAAGCAGGGTTGTCATCTTAAATCATATCAATACAGTTGCAATTTTCATTCACACTGGTTCATGTCAAAAACATTTTATTTTTCTTAACTATGAATGAGTGGAATATAATTGTTGCCAATTTGAGGAAGGAAAGGTGATTAATTTAGACCATAAGAAGTTTCTGAATTGCTATGGGTTAAACCAAACTTGTACATCCCATATACATCCCATATACATACTGGTAACTGATAATAACAGTTTACAGGTGGTTTTAGCTTATAATTAAGTGCAGAGCCTGATCAGTTAGTCACGGATGAACATTTGACAAATTTTTGAAAGTTTGAAGTCCTGTAGAAGAAAAGTATTTAATTGAATAGAGCTACGTTATGTTTCTTTGTGAAGGACATCGCTGAAGGAGTTGGAATTTGATAAAAATTAGGTTGCCATTGCTGTCTACTAAAATTATAATCCATAAAATATTCAGTGTCACGGATGGACTAAATGCCTATTCTTAACCGATCAGGCTCTGCATGATTAGGATCGAAACTAATTTATTGTTTCTCATAGTCCATATATTTTGACTCAGTTACAGAGTTTGCTTGACAATAATTAAATACAGCAGACTGTTTTTCTCTTATCATTCACAGCTTGACTCTATGACAAGTATCAAGCAGGAACCAGAGGCCATTGTTGTTGTTTCTCCAGCAGAGTTTGTGGAGATGGTCTATTCTTACAAATGTGTAAGTCACGGGAAATGAAAGTTGTTTAGAGCAACGTCATTTATTTGAAAATAATAAACGTTCATTGGAATTTAATTTTGAAACAAGAGATCACACTATTGCTTTTTACAAGGCATCATTTTAAGAATCTTTTCACATAAGTATTACTATAATTTCCTTTTTATAATTATTTACAAAGTAATGTGTACTGTCAAAAAATAATTTTTCTACAGTAATTAAATTTACAAATCTTTGTAGGCAGAAATCAACTTTTTTGACAGAAAATGCCCATAGCTTTTAGCTTAATACACTCTGTTCTCATCCTTGTACATTCCATATTCACCCTCAAACATTTTTTCCTTCATTCTGCAATATCTCCAAAAGGAGAAACAAGAACATTCTTCACTATCATGCTCGTTGGACTGCACCACTCTGTACTATCTTATCAAGGAGAAACGAGAACGTTCTTCTCTATCAGGCACGTTGGACTGCACCACTCTGTACTGTCTTATTATTTTGTGAACCTCACTATGTTTTTGTGTATAGGAGCAGAAAGGAGAATACGCCACTGGTTCTAGAACATTGTGTGACCATGTGAGATATATTCAGAGGCAGCTAGGAGGTATCATGCCCACATTAGTTGTACAAGGAATGGAGAAATACTTCAGGTATGCATCACTAGTACAAAGCCCTACAAATTGTTAGCTCGCGCCACTTTGAAATAATTGCATCTCTACGTTAACATCTAGCCCCAAAACTTGCCTACAATTTTGAGAAAAGTTTGGAGAGAAGAATTTGTTTTGCTTGCCTTATCATTCACAGTTCTATTCCAATTCAAATGCAGTCTGCACACTTCTTGAAAGGCCTTTAGATAAATGTTTTGGTGCACCCTGTATTTGCACACTGTGTATTGTAAGCCTCTATACATGGCATGTGGTATATGTATTATGAAGGCAAGTTGGTTGTCTGGCTATCTGTCTGTTCCTCTGCCATATCCAATCATATGTCTTGCCGGTAAAAGAGAATGGTTCATCTTTTACCATGAACTTTAATCAATATGTTAAAGATCTAATGTATGGTATGTATTTCTGGTACAGTAGTAACAAAATTGTGGAGTAGTGAATCATTCCGATTTCGGAAAGGGATATTTCAGGGGGACCCATTATCCCCCCTTATTTTCACCATGTGCATTAACCCCCTACTTGAGTATCTGAAAGTAAATGACAAATTTGGTTATACATTGAACGAAAGCAAATATGTGACTACATTTTTCGCCGATGATTTCTGCCTGTTGACTTCTAACAGTAGATCTCACCAGCGAATCATGAATACTCTAACTTCCCATGTTTCTAGTCTTGGTCTCAGACTTAAACCATCGAAGTGTAGGTCACTGTCAATTTCTAGTGGAGTAATAAACAAAACTACCTCATTTCTAATTGAGGGCCAGAATGTTTTGTCGCTGAGTAATACGGACAATCGCTTTAAGTTCCTTGGGTCACTAGTCACTGATAATGATAATTCTAGGTCAGTGTATGAATACCTCAACGAAATCATATCGTCAGGTTTACGTAACATAGATTCTTCTTCAGTACGTCCTGTATACAAATTGGAAATCTATGCACGTTATTTTCTACCATCAATCAGATTCCATGTCACGGTGAATGATCTTTGTCAAACACATCTTAAGCAGCTTGATGCTCTCACAAATAGGTATGCAAAAAAGTGGTCTGGCCTGGCCCACCCAGCCACTCTAGCAATGCTTCACATGCCTGAGGGGCTGGATATCCCATCCATTTCTGATTTGTACACTGAATGCCACACTCTCGCACATGTCCAGATTCGGGAAAACAGCGATTCTAAGGTCAATGAATGTTTGGATTCAAAAGTGCAAAGGGAAAAAAAGTGGACAAGGAAAGTGTCTGCTACTGTTCAGTCTGAAAGAGATTGGAATGACATTCACATGCAAAATCTAACAGCTTCTAAACAAAGACAAGCAGTGAAAACCTTGTGTAAACAACGAGTGTCAGAATATTGGCGTAATCATGTGAGAAACTTGGCTTTGCAAGGCAAAACCCTTGAATTAATTAGCCTAGAAACCGGTAATGCCCAGTGGAAGAGTGTGGCATACAATCTACCTGAAAGAGTAACTAAGTTCATGCTTAATGCTCTAACGGATTCCCTGAATACACGTGCAAATTTGGTTACATGGGGTAAGAGGTCAAGTGATAGGTGCACGAAATGTGGTAATCGTGAGACACTTCACCACGTGCTTAACCATTGTCCAGTTGCCTTGGAACAAGGCCGCTTTACATGGCGCCACAACAATATCTTACATCATATCGTTGAGGTCGCCCGATCAGGTATCCATGGTAACAAGGAATCTGCATTAGATCCCGTCATTCAAAGTGATCTTGCAGGTGACGTCAGGTCAGTCCGGTCTACTGTTCCTCTTGAATGCACCCAAACTGACTTAATCCCGGACATATGCATTTTCTGGAAAGGGGATAAGAAACTTGCAATTATCGAACTCACAGTTCCGTTCGAAACAAATCTTGCTAAGGCAAACGAACGAAAGTCAAATAAATATGCATCTCTGATTTCGGACATAGAAGCCAATGGTTTCTCAGTGGAATTCCTACCGATAGAAGTAGGTTCCCGGGGCTACATTAATAGCGACAATTCGCAAAGGCTAAAAAGGTTGCTTTCAGTGTGCGGGAAACCGGTGTCCTTTCAGACCTTTCGTGACAAACTGGCGTCACTTGCTATCACTTCCTCATTCGTTATTTATGCAGCGAAAGAAGAACCCGTGTGGGAATGTCACAACCTATTAATGTAATGTCATAACCCATTAATGTAATTACTAAAATGAATCTCGATATGTAATAGCAGTTAATTTTACTCTGGTCGACTGGAGGGTCGGGTGTTTGGGGTAGGCTTTATGTGGAGTGCTGGGGCGGGATTGGCGTTCTGGTCAAATAGCAATTAAAAAAAAAAAATTACGACTCAATTTTCTCAGAACATTTTTTTTTTTTTTAAATCACTGGAATTATGTCATTTTTTTTTTTTTAATGGTAAATTCATGATATGGAATCCTACTATAACCATAACCATAACCATAATCCTAATCTCTATTTTTACCCTAACCCTACATAGAGACTGCTTCGGTGCGTAATTGCGGGGGGTTCGGGGGCCTTCTGTTTGTGGATGATAGCTGGTCTATTATCTGCGGGCGGAGGGCCCCAGAGCCTTTCGTAGGCGCGCACTGGAGCAGTTTCTGGATCCGCCATTGTTTTTCTCCTTATACATTTTCCTTTCATGATCAATATCCTGTGTAATCATGTTTAATTTTGTATATGTGCTGTATATAATGTTATTGTATTTTATGTTATTTGCCCTGCATACTCTGTTTTCCAGATTTGTCCTGGGCTTTAATGTATTCTGTTATTCCTTTATTGATTTGAATGTTGAATAAAGTGATGAATATATAATTGAATTGTAATTTGGTAGTTACCTCAACATCCTCGATTGTGCATGCATTTAATGAAGGTGAAGAAAAGTTCTCAAACTCCTTTCTAAATACCAGTTTACAGATACTGTGTATGTGCTTAGTGCCCTCAAGCTATGGATACCTTTTTCACTGTTTGAAAAAACTATTTCTGTAGTTGGCGTAAACAGTTTTCAAAATACGGTAGGTGAGCTGGTCATGCCAGTCCTTTATCCCATTGGTCCTCTGTCTCATTATTATTAGGGTTAGGGTCCATCAGATCAAATGGGAAAGAGGACTGGGAGTATACCATGTTAAACCTTTCATTACAAGAATTATTTGAAGGCTAAATTGATCACATCTTTAGTGCTACATGCTTCTAATAAAATATGTCTTAAAAAACAATATACATGGTTGGGAACTTTTCTAAAGTTGAAAAAAAATGGCCAATTTGATTTTTAAAAATGATTTTGAACTTCTCAACATGTTGCTAGTTTTATGACTTTAAAGATTATTCTCCTTTTTAAAATTCCTGGTATCAAATGCAATATGGTCATGCAACAATCATGGACACAATGTTTGCAGAAATTTTGCTCTTTCTGCTCATGCATCTGGTATATTTTTTTAGAGCTCTGAATCAAAAGTTATTGGGCCATACCTCAAAATGTGATCATTTGTCTCAAAAGGGTTTAAATATAAGATTATCATTTGTTTGCTTAGAGCCAAGAAGAATGTGCACCAGAGGCAATACAGGAATGCAGTGCTTGGAGTAGCAGGTGAAGAGAACAGTAGAGGCAAGAAGAGAAAGAGGAAACCAGAAGACATCGACCTAGTGGTATCCAGGGTAGATGTTGAAGAAGTAAGTGTATTAAGACAGAGAAAAATAAATAGAAAATAGAGTTATATCATGAAAGATTTGGTTCATGCACTCATGTACATTTCCCCAGACTTGAGCACAGTGATTTGCACTCAATCTTGAGGCACATTCAATTCCACCTACTTTAAAAATTAGCTTGTGCATTGTTTACAAAAGTCAAATTTTTATGATTTGCATTTGTAATTCGACTTCAAGAGCATGTTTTTGAAAGTATATCAAAAAGATTTAATCTAGGACAATTAAATTTTGATAGCACAGTGATATGTATGTTTTTTCCCCTTTTGCACCCTTGACACTTGTTTTCTTTTTTTGTTTGTTTTGTTGTTTCCCCCTCCCTGTTTGTGTTTATGAAGGTGGAAGTATGCTATTGTTATTGTATCCCCCGGCAGTATGCCGGAGGATACTTTGGATTCAGCAGCGTTTCGCCGCCGCCGCCGCCGCCGCCGCCGCCGCCGCCGCCGCCGCCGCCGCGTCACATTCTTGTGTGCGCTCTAGCGGTCACATTTCTCGACGAATTTCTTTCAGACTTCCTATGGACGTGTATCTTGGTAAAATCTGGACCCCTATAGTTTCTGGTGATGCTGCCCCCAGTGTTCCGTCTTTTATAGGGTAAAAGGCCATATTTTTGGGGAAAGTTTGTGTGCGCTCTAGCGGTCACATTTCTCAACGGATTTTGTTCAAATTTTGTATGAAGGTGTCTCTTGGTAAAATCTGGAACCCTATAGATTTTGGTGATGCTGCCCCCAGTGTTCCGTCTTTTATAGGGTCAAAGGTCATATTTTGATAGATGTCTTGTGTGTACTCTTGTGTGCGCTCTGGCGGTCACATTTCTCAACGGATTTTGTTCAAATTTTACATGAAGGTGTCTCTTGGTGTAATTTAAAAACCTATAGTGTTTGGTGATGCTGCCACCAGTGTCCCGTCTTTTATAGGGTCAAAGGTCATACTTCAGGACATGTCGTGAGTGCACTCTGCAGGCCACATTTCTCAATGGATTTTGTTCAAATTTTGTATGGAGATGTATCTTGGTATAATCTACACATGTTTAATTTTTTCGTGATGCTGCCCTCATTGTTCCGTCCTTTATAGGGTCAAAGGTCATTTTTCCATTTCTTGCACTCTTACTTCTGCATTTCTTGACGGATTTCGTTCAAATTTTGCATGAAGGTGTCCCTTGGTGCAATCTAAAAACCTGTAGTTTTTGGTGATGCTGCCACCAGTGTCCCATCTTTTATAGGGTCAAAGGTCATACTTCAAGGGATGGCGTGAGTTCACTCTGCAGGCCACATTTCTTGATGGATTTCTTTCAAATTTTGTATGGAGATGTATCTTGGTATAATCTACACATCTTTACTGTTTGGTGATGCTGCCCTCATTGTTCCGTCCTTTATAGGGTCAAAGCTCATTTGTCCCTTTTGTGCACTCTTACTTCTGCATTTCTTGACGGATTTCATTCAAATTTTGTATGTAGGTCCATTATAGATTACACCTCTACAGTTTTTGGTGATGCTGCCTCTAGTGTTCCGTCTTTCATAGGATCAAAGGTCATATTTTAGTGGATGTCTTATGTGTGCTCTGAGGTCATATTTCTTCCGAATTTTCTATAAAAATGCATTATACTCTAATCTACACAAATCGTTTTGGTAATGCTGCTCCTGGTGTTGACAATATTCCGGGCCACTGGCGGCAATTTCTACACCATCCTTTTGTTTGGGGAGGGGATGGGGGAGGGTCTTTGTCCCTCCTTCAAATCGCTGCCAGCGCCGGGGGATACATTTCGCATTGCGCGGCACGAGGAATGCACATTTCTAGTTGATACTGTGATTTGATGGTTTGGTTTTTCTTTGTTACTGTGTCCAAGGTGTATTCTGTGTAGGTTTGCGAGCCCAAAGGCCACTGGACAAGTACTTATGTATAGGTTTGCTATCCCAAAGACCACTGGACAAGTACATGTACTTATGAGTAGGTTTGCTATCCCAAAGACCACTGGACAAGTACTTATGAGTAGGTTTGCTATCCCAAAGACCACTGGACAAGTACTTATGAGTAGGTTTGCTATCCCAAAGACCAATGGACAAGTACTTATGAGTAGGTTTGCTATCCCAAAGACCAATGGACAAGTACTTATGTGTAGGTTTGCTATCCAAAAGAGCACTGGACAAGTACTTATGTGTAGGTTGGCTATCCAAAAGACCACTGGACAAGTACTTATGAGTAGGTTTGCGAGCCCAAAGACCATTGGACAAGTACTTATGAGTAGGTTTGATATCCCAAAGACCACAGGAAAAGTACTTATGTGTAGGTTTGGTATCCCAAAGACCACTGGACAAGTACTTATGAGTAGGTTTGCGAGCCCAAAGACCATTGGACAAGTACTTATGAGTAGGTTTGCTATCCCAAAGACCACAGGAAAAGTACTTATGAGGAGGTTTGGTATCCCAAAGACCACTGGACAAGTACTTATGAGTAGGTTTGGTATCCCAAAGACCACAGGACAAGTACTTATGAGGAGGTTTGGTATCCCAAAGACCACTGGACAAGTACTTATGAGTAGGTTTGCTATCCCAAAGACCACAGGACAAGTACTTATGAGGAGGTTTGGTATCCCAAAGACCACTGGACAAGTACTTATGAGTAGGTTTGGTATCCCAAAGACCACTGGACAAGTACTTATGAGTAGGTTTGGTATCCCAAAGACCACTGGACAAGTACTTATGAGGAGGTTTGGTATCCCAAAGACCACTGGACAAGTACTTATGAGGAGGTTTGGTATCCCAAAGACCACTGGACAAGTACTTATGAGGAGGTTTGGTATCCCAAAGACCACTGGACAAGTACTTATGTAACTTATGTAATTGTGCTATAACCTACATGTATGTTTCTTTACAGGCCTTGGTTGATCTGCAGTTGAAGTTGACATGTAACATGCGCTTTGTAGAGACGAGTGATCAGATAGCTGACTTGGTGGCAATGTTTACCAAAGCTGTCGCTGAAACACCTTTCAAGTGAGTGAACAGTCGTATTAGCAGAAGTACTGCATACAAAGAATTTTCAGAGAAGCAGAATTTATCTTATATAGCAGAATTCATGATGGAATGGAAATTGGTAGAAGCGATAACTTGGGAATCAATTTCAGTTATATTTAAGAAATTATTTCTGTTCAAACTTGAGCCTTCAGTAGCTCTCAAAGGAAAAGTTAATATCATTCACCAGTGCCATCCTATTGATAAATTGCAAGAGGGTTCAGTTGTACTGGTACACATGTAACTATGTTTGTTGGTTTTAGAGCATGTTTAATATTGATAAACATTTTGTAGAGAACAGTGTTCGAAACGGTATATTTGTCATTACATTTTGGAAGCCTCTTTTCAAAAGCCTTTTTTGTTTCATCCTATGAGGACATGAATTCTGGTAATTTACCATTTGTACAGAAGGGTCATGTATGTTCTCACATGTACTAGTAGTATACAAACCTTTATCGGAAACCACTCCATTTTCATGGGCTACATGTATCTCTGTTGGCACGTTTGTGCGTGTGTGTGTGTGAGGACTGGATTAATAGAAAAATTGCTTCTATACAGAATTCAACACCTGTAGAATATCCAAGTACATCTACTGGTCACTTGTTTCCTTCTTTCTGTGGATTATCATCTATTTTCGACCTGTTTTGCTTGTATTACAGGAGGAAACGAGATGAGGCCAAGTTCTCATTCCATGTCCATGTCGACTGGGCTGGAGGAGTCAAGGTAGGAAAAGATGGCAAGGGATTGATCAAGGTTTGGAGGCAACAGTTTCAACAGTTCAGGAACGTCAGTCCTGAGATCGCATCTGCCATCGTGACACAGTACCCCTCACCTCAACTTCTCTGGAAGGTAGAGTAACATTTTTCTCTTCTATAGCTTAAAAGTTTGTATGAAAACAGCTTAACAAAGTGGATCAACCTTCGTTTCAGAACAAAATATTGTCATTTTACTGAAATGCAGAATTAAGTATTATACAGTTTACTGAGGTATTTTATATGCTCCTGGTATTTTGTTCATCGATCTCCACCTTACGTGCATATCGCAGCGTACGCACGGCTCTGTGCGAGCAGTTGATGCGGCTGCGCGACCAAAATTAGGAGCCCTCACTGAAACACAGTACGCGGGACCGCGTGGGACATAGCGTGGGACATCGTCTGCTGTGTACGATTACAGCGAACTCCTATTTGAAAGATATATGTTGGCATCTGTCTTTCTCAAAAAAAATATTGTAGTTTTGTGACTAAACTACTTTGACCAATGTTATATTTTCAGATAGTGCTGCTTCCAACCTTCTTTGCATTGTTTATTACCATGAGTATCACAAAATGTCTGTTTGCTTGTTTCTTTGAGCAAATCCACCTGAATGGAGCAGGAAGTTCAGGCTGTTTGTTTTGTTACAGGTTATAGGTATAGATCAGCGTACAGCTGTAAAGAAGCTTTGATACCGACATGCATGGGGGTCACTTTTTGTATGTTGTAGGGAACTTTTGAGGAACTCACTTTTTTTTTTTTTTTCAATTTCTTTCAATCATTTGCAGCCAGATCTCAAACCCTGAAAACTGTTAACTGCCTGGTAAATAACTCTTTGTGCAGGATATGTGGAGTCTGCCTCTAGGAATGTCACTTCTTTGTATCCGTCTGACTCCTCATCTGCGAGCAATCCAATGAATACGTTCCTTTAATACAGATCCTAGTTTTCCATCAGGACCACCTCTGTGCTTCTCTTCTTGATCCTCTGTGCATAATGCCATTTTGTCTTTTGTTTTTTCATTAATTTCAGGCATACAAGAATTGTCCAACTGAAGATGCTGCCAAGAAGCTTCTCCAAGACATTGTGGTAAGTATTAAAAAGAGAAACACGTCAAGCACACCTTTCCAAAAGCAAGTCTCTTCTACAAATGGATCTTCTTTCGCTGTCTAAGAATAAGACACTTTAGTCATTTAAATGGATTCTTTCAGACATTCATGATTGTGTGTGTAGTTCTAGGCATGTAAACAAGGTGGCTTATTGAAATTTACTTATCATGGCCAGTATTCTTAGCCCATTGCCTACTGGGACCCGGGGAGCGTTCATCAAGTGTTTTGTCAATGATTTTTACCGACAACTGTTATAAGCTACTGAAATCCTTGCATCTGATTGACTGAGAGCAAATTTGTCGGTAAAAGTCACTGACAGAACGCTTGATGAAACGCTCTCCAGTATTCTTAGCCCATTGCCTACTGGGACCAGGGGAGCGTTTCATCAAGTGTTTTGTCAGTGATCTTTACTGACAACTGTTATAAGCTACGGAAATCCTTGCATCTGATTGGCTGAGAGCAAATTTGTCAGTAAAAATCACTGACAGAACGCTTGATAAACGCTCCCCAGTATTCTTAACCCATTGCCTACTGGGACCAGGGGAGCGTTTCATGAAACGTTTTGTCAGTGATTTTTACCGACAACTGTTATAAGCTACTGAAATCCTTGCATCTGATTGACTGAGAGCAAATTTGTCGGTAAAAATCACTGACAGAACGCTTGATGAAACGCTCCCCGGGTGATCCCTGTATTAAGCCTATGGGAATGAAATGATTCAGTAGTCAACGGGTTAAAAGCAGACTAAAGCCCTGTTCACATATGCTGTGGGAAACCTCTGAGCGAATTAGTAAATGCGCTTCACATTTCTGTATCTCTAACGCACAGATAAGTGAGTAAACGTAAGACCTTGTTGCACACAGCTACTTTTTTTTCATCCCCTCATGCCATTCACTTATAATATGTAAAGGACCCTTTAGTTTCCTGCATCATTTGTGAATCTTTACTGCAGTCATTTTATTTAAGGTAAAATATAGCAGACATTAATGAAAAGTACAATTAACCTTGCATAATTGGAAGTCGCATAAGTTGAATTTTGCATAAATCGAACTATTTTTTGTTGTGCCAACAGATTCGACTCATGCAAGTTAACTGTATTCACTCTTCAAACATTGTATGTATAGCCCTGGAAAAAATTATTAGACCAAGCTTCTGCAATCAGGGTACTATAATATGCATGCAATTAAAAAAATGATTTGTCTGTGTATTCCATTGAATGAATACTAAATTCCAGTAATTATACCTTGCTTTTAGGATATCTTATTTCCTTCTTACCACAAAAATGACACTATCGGTAACCATTCTTGGTCTAATAATTTTTTCCATGGCTGTATGACACCAGGGCCTTGTCTTATAAAGAGCTGCAATTAATATATATTTATAAGACGGGGCCCAGGTGTATACAGAGGGATCTAATCATTTTGGGGGTCTCATCGACGAGAGGAGGGGGGGGGGCTTAAAGTCATCAGTGAGATATCTAACCATAGCCACCGAGGTGATTTGACATATTTAGTTTGATTGTTGTATCTCGCATACAGGTGCGTCGTGGAGAGGGAGTCCTAACGACATCCAGACGAGTAGGACCGGAGCTATCAAGGAGGGTCTACCATCTCTTCAAATCTACCAATGGAGATCTGGTGTTGTGATGCTGCTCCTCAGATGCTTGAAAGACTGTGAGGCTACATCATTAACTTTGTTTGCGAGTGCAAATGTACGGGTAGGGGACAGATGGGCAGTAACCAGGAAGTTTTGCGATGCTGCTCCTCAGATGCTTGAAAGACTATGCAAGAACATTGTATCTGTGAGGCTACATCATTAACATTGTTTGCGAGTGCAAATGTACGGGTAGGGGACAGATGGGCCGTAAGCAGGAGGAATACTTTCGGATATCTTCATTTAGCTTTAACCATTCTCAACTACGTTATTGTTGAGGAGTATCGTGGAATATGCTTTTCAATTAATTGTGGAAGTTACTGTATTGCATCTAATTAAACAACTCACATCATGTCACCAATTGAGTAAACTATCAGTATCAAGCCACCCACCAATCTACCTGGTTGTACGTCACATGCTCGAGCAAGAATAGCTCCATGCCACTTTTGTACTCGAACTGAATGCAGTGAAACCTGTATATAAAGACCGCTCAAGGGAGAAAAGAAAAGTTGTCTTCACGAGCAGGTGATCTTTATGTACAGGTTCCTTAAATACGCGTTTCAGTGAGAAACACTTTTCAAGGGAGAGGAAAACTGGTCTTGCGATACAGGTGGTCGCTATTGCAGGTTTTACTATACTAAACTTAAACCGTGACCAAGCACTGTACCTAACCCTAACCCTGAACCTAACGTAAATCATCATTGCAACCCTAATGATCATTGCAACCCTAATCATCATTGCAACCCTAATCATCATTGCAACCCTAATCATTATTGCAACCCTCATCATCATTGCAACCCTAATCATCATTGCAACCCTAATCATCATTGCAACCCTAATCATCATTGCAACCCTAATCATCATTGCAACCCTAATCATCATTGCAACCCTAATCATCATTGCAACCCTCATCATCATTGCAACCCTCATCATCATTGCAACCCTCATCATCATTGCAACCCTCATCATCATTGCAACCCTAATCATCATTGCAACCCTAATCATCATTGCAACCCTAATCATCATTGCAACCCTAATCATCATTACCACCCTAATCATCATTGCAACCCTAATCATCATTGCAACCCTAATCATCATTGCAACCCGAATCATCATTGCAACCCTAATCATCATTGCAACCCTAATCATCATTGCAACCCGAATCATCATTGCAACCCTAATCATCATTGCAACCCGAATCATCATTGCAACCCTAATCATCATTGCAACCCTAATCATCATTGCAACCCTAATCATCATTGCAACCCTAATCATCATTGCAACCCTAATCATCATTGCAACCCGAATCATCATTGCAACCCTAATCATCATTGCAACCCGAATCATCATTGCAACCCTAATCATCATTGCAACCCTAATCATCATTGCAACCCGAATCATCATTGCAACCCTAATCCAACCCTATATCTTTGATGGAATAAATCCAGGAGCTTTAGTTACAGGAGCATATGTCGGAGTACAACCCACCCTTGGAACAGGGAGAGGACAAGGACATGTCTGTGTTATGCATTCATTTTGCTAGCTGTGCATATTGTGTGTGGGCATTAAATGTTGTATTATGTAAATAAAATTTGTATTCATTTTACTGTGCATCCAATGTGGATTCAGTAGCTATGTATTTTAAACCAAAGTGATGTGGTGCCATAGAGATTTATAGCTCAGAGGAGACTTATAAATTATGTGCTTGTTTTGAAATCTGCATGGCTTTGAATTGGAAATTGCTTCTGCTCACCTTTCCAGAGTCCTTTGCCAAGATTAATGGTCATCAGTCTTAATCAGTATATTTATGCCTCCGCCCACCAAAGGTGGTGCCAGAGGCATTATGTTTTTGGGTTGTCCATCCGTCCGTCCCGCTTTCTCAATTTAGCGATAACTCAAGAACCACATGAGGTGAACTTCAAACTTGGGGCTAGTATGTATCACCATAGGAAGACGATCTGATTAGATTTTGGGGTACGTAGGTCAAAGGTCACAGAGGCCAATTTCTGAAATTTCAGGTGCTAGCCTCGTTCTAGCAATAACTCAAGGACCATTTGAGCTTTGAACTTCAAACGTGGTGCTAGTATGTATCACCATAGGAAGACAATCTGATTAGATTTTGGGGTACGTAGGTCAAAGGTCACAGAGGCCAATTCCTGAAATTTCGGGTACTAGCCTTGTTCTAGCGATAACTCAAGGACCATTTGAGCTTTGAACTTCAAACTTGGTGCTAGTATGTATCACCATAGGAAGACAATCTGATTAGATTTTGGGGTATGTAGGTCAAAGGTCAATATCACAGAGGCCAATTTCTGGAATTTCAGGTGTCAGACTCTTTCTCGCGAACCATTTGAGGTATGAACTTTAAACTTGTTACTGGTATGTATCACCATGGAAAGACGATCTGATTAGATTTTGGGATACGTAGGTCAAAGGTGACAGGTCATAGAGGTCATTATACAGGTGTATGTGAAATTAATTTTTTTTTACCTTTGTTATCACATATCAACTATTTTGTGTTCATGACTAGGAGGAGATAAAGTGATCAGACTTTTGGGTAATAAGGTGTAAGGTCAAATGTCAAAGAGGTCAATTAACATGTAATTAGAAGCTTCTAATTCTGGTTATCACAATATTTTGAGAACAGTTTGAGCCATCAACTGAATTTAGGCGGAGGGATATAGGAGACGCAGTCGCATTCATCTTGTTTCTTTTGTTGAGTACTCCCAAATTAAATAAGTAGGAAAAAAGAATCATTATGATAAACTACAAAGGTAATAGTTATTGTGGAGGTAGAATGAGGAAGAGGTGCTCAAAGCCTCGAGGCAATAGCAAGAATGCATTGCCACTTGATTGAACAATGGTTGATGTCAGACATTGTGACATTTTTGACAGTCCAAGAAATTTTCATCAGTCAACTTTTTAATTGTGATTTTGAAGAAGTGACGCTCTTGTCCGACAAAAATAGAAGTATCTGTCACGTACTCAACTTCTCTCAAGTTGCACAGAAATTATCAGCTAGCTTTACAGTAATGCTTAATTGATTCATCAAAAGGAAATGAATGTGCATGTGAGAAAACAAATAAAACCAGAGTGCACTTCAAATGATTTCATTTTCCAGACAATAGAAAATTGATAGATTCTGACTCGTTGAAACCTGAACAGATATTTGTTTTGATTGTTCTAGGGTTTTTATGATGCATATTGATGATATAAATAGAAATACCTGCAGCTCATGGCACAGTGTTTAACCACTGACTAGGTCACCCTGGGTAAATAAGAAATAAAATAAAAATTGATAAAAATTGATTCAAATGGAGGCCAAGAAAATTTAAATCAAATACAGGAAGGAAAAATGAGAAAACAGATATTGTTTGTATACTTGATTTGAAAGGAATATTACAAAAATATTGAAGTCATGAATTTAGTTATTGAATAGTAAATTGTAAAGTATAAGTATAATATAAAAATCATGTTTATATTAATTATCATATATAGGCAGCAAGTATTGTACCACCTTTTTCTTTTATTTGTATTTTGCTTCTTATTCAAGAGTTTCCAAATTATGTATCTGTGAATCTCATCATGTATGATTTGGCTTATCAATATCTCTTTTTCTTTATTATAGATTTAATTATTTTTTTAAAATGTGTTAGTTTTTGAAAACGATGTCAGTGAACAACGTGTTTAAGATGTCCAGCTGTGACATATGAATATCATTAATATTATTTCATTTCTGAATGAATTCCCACTGTGGACTACAACATGCAGAACTGGCCCCATACATGAAGAATTAATGAGTTCATTTACTCCATTACATTTTGTATTTATCAATTGTTTTTCAACACTTTGAATTTATTTATACCAACAAGTGGTGTTGTCAACCCAAGGGTATAAAAACTGAAAGACCAAATGAACAGAAATCGATTATTTCATTTTTAATTTTTCATTTGACTGGTTATTTAGATTTTATCTATGATGGCATTGAATAATATAGATTGAGTAGGTGCACAAACTACAGATTTTGTGACCAAATTTCTGGCTGTGATAATTTCATATGTGAGTACATTATTGCATAAAAGTTTGATTTATGTTCCAATTAAAATGATTTGCATATTAATAATATATAAGATTGATAAGGCGCTGAATCCACTTATTGTCAACTTAATCGTCATCATAAAACCATTTAAAATGTGGGATTTATTTATTATTCTCAAGAACAACTAACACATGCTCTGAGCTGCAACTTGTTCACTAATTCTTGTTTTCAATATCGCTTTCTTTATGTCGGTATAAGGCAGATATTGCTTTCTAGCATAGAGTAGAGGAGATAGAAAGGACTTTGTTATAGTGTACTCGTTCTATTCTGGAGGGTTGAACTAGTTTTATATTTAACCATCTTGTATTCATAAATTTTAAGGTAAAAAAAGTGTTAAGAGAAAACGTGTTGGAGCATACTTATCTTATTGCATGTTATTCTTGTTTCATGGTGCTATTTACAAAATATGGTTATTTGATTTTCCTTTGAGAGTTTACATGAAGACGGATACAGATTTCAAGGCAGTCACTTGTTACAGGGGTCAGACAGTGGCATAGCTATGCTGATGCAAGGGGGTTGGGTCGGGGCTCAGTAGCAAAAAAAAAAACGAGGAGAAAGAAACAAAGCCCCCTCCTTTGATGGGTATTTTATCTACCTTGCGCAACAGGTGCCACTTCAATTTCCTGGAACTATGCACATAATGCTAAGCCACTGATTGGGTACTGACTGTCGTGGATTTGAAAACCAAAATACAGTGAGCATGAGATGAAGGACCATGCTTAAATTGTATTGTGTGTATTATGCAATCAATCAATGTTGATTGCTGTGTCATAATAAAGTTCTGTCGTCTACTCTCAATCTTTCTTTGTTGTTTTTGTTAATATATTTACAATAGGAAGTTTCTGATATGCATGCTCTATTTCACAAGTTAGTTAGTCACATGCTTGATAGTCTTGATGCAAAACCTCTGTTTGACATGTCCAATTGTCCTCTCCAATTGTCCTCATGAATGGAGCAAAGTCTCAGATAAATGAACAAATACAAAAAGCAATGTATTGGCACTGCATTAGAAAGGTTAAGCCTTATAACATATCAGTTATTGAAGGTACACGTAATCTGGAGTTCTTGTGATATCTAAATTTGAAAGTACACTACGTGTATAGTTTGTAGTAAGACTTTCAAACTGCATTACATTCAATACTTGACTACATGATCACCAATTTGAAAACAAATGAAAGTTTTCCTCTGTATTTTATCTGATTACCCAAAATTACCTCCAAATACATGTACATGTATATGGTCATCTTCAAGAAATCTTAAGCATCATCATCCACCCACATTGCATTCAAATGAAGGTCATCTTACTGCACTTTGTTAATATCAGCTTCATCATTTAATACATCATGTACAAAGCTCATTACATTTTCATTCATAGACAACAGGTAATGGTCGTTCATAGTATTTCTGTCAAAATAGCATAACCTCTGCAATTGAGCTTTTTTTTCAATTAGGTTCATTTCTACAACACGTATCTGAACTTTATTTTGCTTGCATTAATACAACATAGTTCATATTTCCACTTGGTTTAAAAGAAAAATGTGCCTCTTACCTACCTTACAGGTGGCTAATATGCGTACTGAATAAATAAATAAATGGGTAAAGTATAAACTGTTCATTTTAGCTTGTCTGAAAGAAGCATGTTCTGAACGTTTTTTTAAAGTACATATGGTTCAAATAAAAGCAAACATGCTGCGCCAGCGCTTCATGCATACAATCCCTCAAAAATATGCAGGATTGTTTAAAAATTCTTTTTTCTATTTTCATATACCTTCCGGCGGACCTCTCCCTGCTAACACCTCAAAGCTAAATTGATCATGTTATTAGGCATGAAGTGCTAGATTTAAGTGAATTTCTTACAATATTTTTGTTGAATTTTATTTTCACAGCAATATTGAACAAAGTAATTCTCTAAAGAGCATACTCGCATTCAAGTGACATCAACATTTAATGTCAAATCCAAAAATGTCAGAAAAATACAGGATTTTAAGGCATCAAATTGAGCAATGCAGAAAATTATCTGAAGATACTAATGGGCATTCATCTGCAACAATTTTTCTTCAACAATTACAAATGTTTCAACTTTCAAGACTGTTTAAAGGCACATTTAGCAACAGACTTCACCAGAAAACTAACCATCATTAAACAAAGTTTTGAATAATTACCTTTTACATGTCTTTCAGGATAATTTACCAATTTGTGTATTCCATGACAATGTAACTGATCACATATCAGCTACATTACAAGTAGAGGTTAGTGTTAATGAGTTGATCTTTGGATACACACATCACATTCATACTAGTAAATTGATTAAAAATCTACATATTGTATTCCCCTTTTCACTAGCTAGATGTACAGTATAACATTCATCATAACTTTTAAAAACAGAATATGAATACTTACCATTTGCGATTAATATAATAAAAAAGCAAACGCATTGTTTTCATGTTTGGTCAAAACCGCATTTGCTCAGTCGCGTCAGTGGAGGTAATAAACACCGGTGGGGATTGTTTTCAATTTCTCAGCGCAAATTGTTCCTTAACCACAGGAGAGAAAAATTATCTGAAACTTTTTCTTTTTCCGTTTAGGCAGAAATTGGAAAATGCTAACCAATCCTTTATGTGAATAGTCTTTTTGCAATTTTAGAGCAGGCTACCGTAGAATGTCTGCTCTAAACTAAGCTCAAAATGGGACTCAAAACTGTTCAAATTGGGGAAACATACATATTCTCAGCAAGCATCATACATTACATTCAACAAGAAATCATAGAAATGTACAGAGATATATAAATACTTTTAAAAATGTTAAAATTTAAAAACTTCCATTGCACGTAAATCAATATTTCTTGCTTTCGAATATCAACAAGCACTAGCTAAGATATATTTCTTGAGGAAGAGCTCCAAGGCATTCCAGTGCATATCGAACACCATAAATATTGTGTTACAGTTTGTAAATTGATAAAGGTTCTCTTAACTCCCTGCACTTCAGATCTTCTTTTCTATTTTTTTTTTCAATTGAGGCAACAGTATTTAATCCAATGTATCTGTAAAGTTATGTGACACTGCCAAATCAATCTTCCTCAGCAATATTCTCCAAGCCTGAAAACCTCCATCTACACAAGCATGTCAATGATTCCACCACAGTAGGGTGAAATATAGGGCTGAAAATATATCATTCCAATGCATGACACTGTAATATCACTTTCAGGTGCTCATTCAGGACAATACTTGCAAAAGTTTCTGACCTTATGGTGTGGCCACATGCCACTCACAGGCCAGCAGGAAATGAGACACTTGCAACAGATTTCCATCCCTATACAAACTTACTTCAAACAAAATAATGAAAAACAAGCTAGCCCTCAATGACATCACAGCATCACAATATCAGATCTTGTATATTGAGAGCTTTTACACGAACCATTAGTCCAATCTCACCTACAGGTACCTTTTAAAAAGAAAAATTTCTATCAAGCATTTGATTATACTGGATATAGACTGTCATGTAGAGAATTGATGCATGTACTTATTAGCAAACTATAATGTCCATGGCACAAATATAATGAACTGGAACAGTATAGAAAAATATGTGCACCACCTCCAAGAAATGCTAACTTGGTAGAGAGCCCCACTTTACAAATATCAATCTCTGAGTCTGCAGTTCTAAAGGTTCTCTGTGACTTACAATATGAATATTCTGTATATACCTTAGGCATAAATCACATGTAGAATAGATATTACTTTCATTACAACATTGATAATCGTGACATTTTATATTTAATCACTGATTTCCAAATAAACTGAACTTTCAGTATGATTGTGCAAGGTTGTCATGTGTATACTGAAGTTATTATGTGTGATAAGGTACATAGCTTATTTACAATCCGAGTTAAAAGAGTTGCCACCAGTCTAAAACTTGACCAAGACTGCATTTCACATCCCCATCATCCCCATGCACATGAAATCCTACCATGTTTGGATAACAAGTTACACTGATTATCTGAAATTAATCCTTGTCATTTTAACCACTGGACTTCAAAAATCTTGTAAAAGGTACCCTCATTTCTACCACGCAATTGCTTCTTTTAAAAACCTTACCTGACAATCTATCTGAAGCACTATCAGCTAAAAGCAACCAGGAAAGCCTTCTGTCATATGATCACCCATTTAAAAATCTGATCCTGAAAATCTGGCATACATCGCATATTCTACCAACTAAAAGCTGCTCAGTGAAGCACACATTACGCTAGTAACATTCTGATGACTTTTGACTAAGTGCATAACAAATCTATTCCGAAGATGGCCGAGTTTCCATGCAGGCAGACAGTATTTGGGAACTGTGTCTCCAATCTAAACCATGGCAAGAAAATGAGAACCAACAATTGGCACGAAAAAGTTTTCATCATCTCCAAACACATTTTTGATCCCTAAGTCTGTGAGAGCAGATCAGCTTATCATACATCTTCCTCATCTTCAGGATCCATCTTTTCTTTCCAGCGCTTGGACATCATGCTAAGCACCGTCTGAGTTCCCTTTGTCTTGCACTCCACATCAATTTTTGTCTCATGAGCCCTGAGCAGCCATGATAGGTTGTCCTCTAGAAAGTTCTTGAGACCTGGTGGAAGCGGGACAACGTCCAGGACGTTGTGTTCGGGTGGGACAGCTTTCCTGAGTGCCTGGCAGCACCAGAACTGGAGGTTGCTGGGGAATGATTTGGTGTTGACTAATCTCATGCTGGACCTCGCTGCAGTAGAGCTTACAATGGGATACCATGTCTTACTCAGGAGATTCCTTGTTGCTACACCTGTACATCATTAAAGCAAGAAACAATCATAAATGCAAAGTACACTTTCTACTTCATGACTGGTAATTGAATAATTTACTTTTTATTTTTTGTCATCTGCATTCTTGATGAATACTGGAAACATTGTATCTCTGTAAAATATTCACCATTATATTATAACTTTGGGAATAAAGGAATGTAGTGATGTAGTCACTTAACAGCCTTACTGATATCGTGAGCATCTTTAAAGTCCTATACTGACAAGATTTCATTTATTTTTCCACTTTTGAAACGGCACATAATCTGTACCCAACAACCAGCACCCTACCCCCCCCCCCCCCAAAAAAAAAATAAATAAAATAAAAATAAAACCAACTTAAAACTGTCCTTCCAGATAAAAGAGTATTTACGAGAATTAAAAGTGATGTCCTGAAACCATTATTGATTGACTTCAGCCTACCTAAATGTTTTCCATTCTTGTAGTAAGTAAGGGTCCCAAACCACATATCCAAGTGCATGCCGATGATTGCCCCCTGGCCGAACTTGCTGCAGTAGGAACGACCAATGCCTCCCTTCTGGAAGCGACCAGTGTAGGAGAGTCCACAGCTCTCACTGCTAGGTTCATGTCCTAGCATGCTGCAGAAGGCTCTGGAATACTGGTTCAGATCTACCTGCTTCGTACCTACACCTATCATCTGCAAGAGACAAACACAAAATTCACTGGGTTTTCATTTAAAGTGATAGGGATAACATAATATACCACTCACAGAGCCATCACTACATGTATGTGTCACATCCTCTAAGTTGAAGAGGTAAAAACACCAATATAATCAGCAAAATTTTATGTACATACATTTACTTCCTTCTACATGTTAGCATGATAGAATATCTGATTTCATGCCAGATACTTCAACAGGATCTTTGTCATCTTGATCAAGTGAAATTTTCAGGCTGTTTTTGGCCGGCAATCTTGCTCCTTTCCAGCACACATATGTGCTAGAGATCACACACTGACTTGCTATGGGAGGAAATTCTTTGCAGTACGAAGGTGCGAGGTTATCTACAATAACTTTGTGTAAGTTGAGTGATAATATACTGGTGTCCCTGTCTAATGCAAGCCACAAGAGTGTGGATCACTTAGTTAAACAGCTATAGTACTTCTTGTCCTTTGGTTCATTTTTAAATTTCCCACTCTCAACCCAGGTGAAGTAAATGAATACAGGGAGCGTTTCATCAAGCGTTTTGTCAGTGCTTTTTACTGACAAATTTGCTCTCAGCCAATCTGATGCAAGGATTTCAGTAGCTTATAACAGCTGTCTGTAAAAATCACTGACAAAACGCTTGATGAAATGCTCTCCTGGCGGTTCCTATCCTATACCTGAGAGCCTTTACAACTTACATGTAGGAATGTCTCAGAGCAAAGTAGGGAATACAGAGAATTTGTATTTTCACAGAGAAGCTTTCAAGAAGAGAGAGGAATCAAGGACTCCAAGATGGGGATAGTTGGCAGCAATGTTACCTCCAGGACAACCATGCCCAAGGACAGTTACATGTATCTCCCTTAGAAATTATCCCTTGCCCTTTGTAGACAATTACATGGGCAGTTGTCAGAGGTGGGTAGGGGGTAAGTACCAGAATTTCAATATATAAAATCTCACCATATCTGTGCCATAAACAGGTGAGACCATCTTGACCTCCCAGAAGAACTGTCCATCCCTCATGTTCTCTGATCCTCTGGCTGCTGCTGTCCCACAGCTGTAGTCTAGATGAAATCTCACCTCTGTCTTCATCTTGGCCAGACAGCATGCATTCGATTTTGCATTATCATCCCATTGCCACTCAAAACCTAGGAGTAGAGTCAGAATGGAGAATTGATTAAACATGCACAACAGAAAAATTCTGTAATTACAGCTTGAAAAGATAAGGTCATTCATACCAAACTTTTTAAAATCTATGCTATGCTGGATAAGTGATCATGAAAGTCATGTTATGATTTTGCATACATGTACCAACAATGCATTTTATGATGTACCATACCTTTTTTTTTGGGGGGGGGGACTATTCACAGGATGCTTTGTGACTGGTTAATCTGAAATGCACCAAGTAGGACTTCTTCAGAAATCTGTAGTTATTTGGGGACCTATGTGCTACATGTGATGTATGTGCTTACTGAGAATTTGTCTATTACAGTCACCACTGCAAAGTAAAGAGAGCTTGGACTGAGAAGAATACCCTATTCAAATCAAACACGAAAATCACCCTCAGCAATATTTAATTACCATAAATTTACTAGATTACCCGATTCATGGACTCTTCAAATCTTACTATGCTACAAATTTGGAGAGTAGAAAGTGAAATTTTAAATAATTTTCCTCTCCATGCTCTCATATATGAATGATCTAGACTGGACTCCCCCGCTGATACACACTAAACCTAATGCAGCCTATTGGGCAGTTAAAGCTATGTTGGAGTACAAGCTTATCTGGATAAGCTTCTACATGTACATGTATAAGTGGGAAAAGCTCCACATAAGTTTCAAAATGAAGAAAATGTTGCTAGTGTAAATTAATTAAAAGTCAATTCTTGGTCTTCCTGTAGATTCTGGCATAAATAAGTGGGAGAGATTGCCTTAAAGGGAAAGTCCACCCTGATATTAGGTTGGTTTTAAAAGAAGCACAAAAATTAAAGAAACAGATCAATGAAAGTTAGAGCAAAATCTGATAAGAAACAAGTTATGAATTTTAAAATTGTGATCAATCAAACACAAGTTGGCAACTCTGATGTATCTTGCGAGCTCCTTTCCCAATATGCTCTGTACACAAAAATTCATACATTTTTTTGTTTTGTTTTGTTTGGTGAGGGAATAGATTTGTAACATATAGGTTTTGTGTTAAAGCTAGACATGTAAGTGAAATGATTGTATCTAGGATGAGTGTATGAGAAAACATTTTTTAGAAAGAAATGGAAATTGATTTTTTTTCAGTACAGGGCAAATGGGGAGATGAGCTCGCAAGATACAACACAGAGTTGCCAATTTGTGTTTGATTAATACAACTTCAAACATTTATTACATTATTTCTTATCAGATTTTCCTAAAACTTTCACATATCTGTTTCTTCCATTTTCTGCTGCTTTTAAAATCAAGTTGATATCAGGCCAGGTTGGACTTTCCCTCTAACAAAAAAAGCCATGGGCATGGACAGACATCAGTGCAATGTTAGCACTGTAATTCATTATTGGGACGACACTCTGTCTTTCAAATGTCTTTTCAGTTTTCAGAAAAAATACTAAGAATTACATGCAAAAGTAAAAGTCTATTACATATGTTGAAAATTTTAATTGTCCTGTCCAAGAATTGAATATTTGATCAGTTTCATAAATTCAGGTCAAATTTCTTTCAATTTGACAAGCACTACATTATTGCATATTACCCAGTCTACTGAGTAGTCGAACCTACGGTAATTTAGACAGAAATAACCGTCTGTTATGGGGAAATCTTTAATATTTCTGACATTTCTCAACCTTCCCCATAGACAGACGGTACGACCGTGTATCACCAACAAGGTGGACGATCAGCCGACCTGAGCCTTAGGTCGCGTTGCCGTTACGTATACTGCACGAGTACGCCACTGCACTGAATACATGCTACACACACAAACACACAGAGAACCACTTCCGGTTCCGGATATGATCGTCCACACACTACGCGATATGTGATCATTCAGTCTCTATGTACGGAGGTCTAGTGGAGCCAGACGAAGTCTCAGCGGAACAACCGACGATACAGAGAGACTGAAGCTTTTGGTCTAACGGTAATTATGCTGTGACGCCTTGGCCCTTGCTGTCATGGCTGTGGCGTTGGTGTGGATGGCTTACCGTACCACTTACCAGCATATTTGTTGTTTCTTTCATCTTCTTCAGCGCCACTAGAGCTCATTCCCATTTCTTCTTCGCTCCCAAACCCTGGCCACCCAGCACCATCTCGCAAGATTCCTACCCCAGTGCCCTCCAGACTGCCCAAGCGTCGCACCTGAGGTGATGTTCCGCCCCTTGGACTAAGCGACGGAGGCGGTGGCTGAGGGGAGCTCATGGGGACCCTGTCCCGCCGACGATCCATTGCCGCCCGTTGGCGACCCACCAACCCCATCCGAATGATACTGACGAATCAAACTGTGAACCATAACGTCTATGGGAGGAGTATTTCCTCTCCTGCTTGACGACCCTGAACATGGTGGTGTTAACCTTGAGGTTGAGTTAACTGGAGAAAATGATCGTTTGCGCTTTTTCTTTGGTGGTTGGTGAAAAATAACGTTAACATCTTGCTCAGAACTCGTCTCTTTTGTCGTTTTTGAGTTGGTTTGTTCTGAAGTTGAACTTGTACTTGCAGATGTTGTTGGTGTTTCACTGGAATTTACAGTTTCCTTCTTGTCGTCCTCACTTACTTCGGCTATGCTGCGCTTATTTTTACAAGAATCCTCCATATTGTCCCAGTTTGAGTCCACTTTGAGGAAATGTTCAGATTTTATGATTATGAATCGAAACAGGCCCGCTCGCTTAATTGCTGTGTGATGTGGTGGTCTTCAGCTCTCGCCAGCGCTATGGCCTATGCAAAATTATTGTAGCTAGCCGCTCGCTAGCTCGCTAGATAATGGCTAATGTTAATGTTTAGATTGCATGTTGATGCATAGGCCATGCTCTGAAATTCTTTTCCTACCTCGTTTCGTGCTACGTGAATTTTCTAGAAACGACTGTTTATCAAATCTATAACGAACATGCGAGGATACACGTGACTCACGTCAAAGCAGATTAGATTTTGCACACTGTACTGCGAAGGAAAAAAAAAGTAAATACGAACATAAAATGGAGATCGATGATATACATTTGCATAACCAGTGGAGGATTTAGGGGGAGGGGTCATTTCCGGCCCGTGCTCCCCCTGTTGAAAGTTTACATTGTGCACCCCTTTTTGCACGTTGTACCTCCTCCCTGTTTTGTTTTGTTTTTGTTTTTTTTGCTTTTTTTTTTAGTTTCCCTATTTTTTTGGCTTGGTCAAATTTTTTTTGGGGTTTTGTGCCCCCTCATTTACAAAATCTTGTACCCGGCCCGGTAAATATATATATTTTCCACCAAGTTCGAAAATACGCCTGACGGCCGGTGGAATGTACTGCAACCATTGAGAACTAACAACAAGGTATAAGGCCACCACGCTGAAATGCATCTTGGGCGGCGCGGATCCAGGGGAACGGAAGGGAGCCGAAGTGAGCCGAAGGGGCAGCTCCACGAACCCTCCTTCATCGAGGATGATGAAGACAGGAGAAAGAGATGGAGAGAGAGAGAGAGAGAGAGAGAGAGAGAACTGTCAGGCTCGATTGCATTTGTGCAACACATTCTTTATTATTCCAACTCTTACCCCTCAAGTGATATATATATTTCACCTTTATTTTAAGCTCAGAGAGCTTATTGATTCTGTTTTTCCTTTCCACTTTTACACAGCCCCGGAAAACTTGTGTATCAGTAATTAATGCAGAGCTCAATAATTGCCATTGTGCATCGCAGCTGAAATTCCAGAGCACCGCCTTTTAACCAAGAGTCATCAATCGTAAATGACACTGAATAGTAAGTTTAGCAGAAATGACAGGTCACCGCAGGCCCGTAACACGGGGGGGGGGGGGGGTTAGGGGTTCGAACGAACCCCCCCCCCCCCCCCCCCCCCCCCGTTGGCGAGCAGAGGTCCGCTTGTAAAAAAAAGATAAATAAAAAAAAAAGAAGAAGAAGCGAGGGGAGAGATGATGGAAAGGGAAAATAACGTGATAAAATATCGGTCTTTCCATCTATTTTAATACATTGGATTTTGATTTTTTTTCTCGTAACTTCCTATACCTGGCAAATCTATAATTAATCAATGTCGTCTTTCACCATTTATTTTCGAATTTTGTATATATTATGCCATGTTGCAATCGATTTTTTCAAAGCGTCATTCAAAGAATTATTCAAATTCGTTTGTAGTATCCATGGCAGGCCCGGTAACAAGGCGGGGATGGGGGGGGGGCGGTTCAGAGGGTTCGAACACCACCCCCCCCCCCCAAGCTGGCGAGCAGAAATCTGCTTGAACAACAACAAAAAAGAATCATAAGACGAAAAGTTCTCCAAAGTGACATCAGAATAGTGATTTTTAGGTTAAATTTTTTTAAACATTTCCATATACCAACTGGCTTAGATAGCGGAGGGCGCACAAGGGGGTCACGTGAAAGGGGAGAGGAAGGAAAGTGGAAAATAATGTGAGATAATACGGTTTCCAGCCAGGTTTCCATTCAATTTGAACACTTGTTTTATTTGCTTTTGTCCTGCAACTTCCTAATAAGGCCTAGTCAATATACGTCTTTCGCCATTCATTTTCAGAATTTTTTCATTTTGCTATCAATTTTGTCAAAGACCGAAAGAGTTCAAAGAGTTATTCAAAATCGTCACCCGCTCGTTGTATAGTCTTGTCTATGTGACGAATTTGAATGACAATTTCTTGAAATCGACTTCCCAAAGATGGATTTGATGATAAAATTTTGCAGCGGATTGCCAGGTCGGACGAATTCGATTGAATCTGACGAAAATGAATGGAGATATGTTGAAGTTGATTGACCATTGAAACTGCTGAATGACATTGTAATTATTAAACTATCTTTGACATTTGGATGATTATTGATTCCTATCAGCGTATAGGAGGAAATTGAAAAGCATTTTGATCTTTCAAAAGTGTTAGATTGGACAGGAAATCCTGACAAAACAAGGAAATAGATTGCTTAAAACACCATACAAAGATAACGTGGGAAGATAAGCAGTGATAAGCATGATAAAAGTCAAATGAAATATGTGGTAATGGAATTATAGAAACCGTCCTGGTTTCAACCCCCCCCCCCCCCCCATGTAGATCCGCCACTGATCATAAATAACAAGATGCCCCGATATAAGCATGGGAGTGTTTTGGAAATAACATTTGGGAGATAGAAAAGTGCATTTCCCGTCGCTCGCTTCGCTCATTCACAAAACTTTGAAACGAGATAGTTTCAGGCTCTGGTTTCAGGCAGCGAGGACCATGAATATTTCCATAGTATGTTATTATAATATGTCCCATGAATATTCAGTGTTATGACAATTTTCGGGCACGTCACTGCCTTATCGCCATGGCGCCCAGAAATTAGGGTTACCTTACTTTTTTATATTGAAATGAGCAACAACGAATTAAAGTGCATTTTCCTTCGCTCGCTCGCAAATCTTAGAAATGAGATTCAGGCAGTGAGTTCCATGAATATTTTCATAAAGATGTTATTGCAATATCCAGGCAGGTCGCTACCCTATCGCCATGGCACCCGAATACTTGTTAGGTCCACTTTCTATATTGAAATGAGCAACAGCAAAGTAAAGTGCATTTTCCTCGCTCGCTTCGCTCGCTGGCACACCTTATAAACGAGATAGTTTCATGCAGCAAGGTCCATGAATATTCAATATTATGACAATTTCGGGGACGTCACTGCCCCATCTCCATGGCGCCCAGATATTAGGGTTGCTTTCTACAAAAGAACAACAGCAAAGTGCCCCCCGTTCGCTTCACTTCCTAAAAAATTTATTAATATGAATGATTCCTGCATATGGCAACAAGATGACCGGAGATATAGCTTTACATTTCACCTAGGTGACTAATGAAATAAAATTTTGCCATATAAAAGTACATTTTTATTTTTCTCTCGATCGCTTTGCTCGCTCGCATTATTTGGAATCCTACACAGTGATAGCATATGTTCGGGCTTCACATTTGATCCACCCCCTGTCACATAATTCTGACTATGCTCGTGCCTATACCCTTCGAGGGGCACTCCCCCTGACACCCACCCGCCACCCTACTCGGTCGCTTCGCTCCCCAGAAAGGTCCACTTTTTCCTATGTTGAACCCCCCCCCCCGCAAAAATCCTAGTTACGGGCCTGCAGGTGCGATGCACAATGGTATTGTTGTGTTCTGAATGAATTACTAATAGCCTACGCACAAATTTGGTGGGCTTGATTTCTCAAAAAGTGAAAACTTAATTGGATATTCAGAGCACTATTTTAAGAATATTATCAAAGGAAAAAAAAAGACTTAAGCCTATTGAAAAAATGACATCCTGCAACTTTACAATGTACAGACCTGATACGAGTTCTAACTTTTGAGTTATCTGGTTATTAAAGATGAAAGGTGTCAAATGGATTTTTTTACACCTAGTTGCAGACATTCGCTCGGCAAAGTAGGATCAAATCATCATTGCTATGTCCGAAAAGTACTAGGCTAAGGAATCTGACCAATATCAATAGCAAACAATCAGCTATTGATAACTGAATTTGAATAGACATTTTTTTCTCTATTCATTGTATATTCGGGAGCCTACGCATACCTCAATAATTATGTTCTCTCGGTAGAGGGAATTCATATTCATGACATTATGACGAAAGTCCATCAAATAGACCAGTTCAGACTTAGCACATTTCCAAATGACCCATCACGTTTTGGCACCAGAACCCCCCCCCCCCCCGCATTGTCATGACTGTAGGCTTCACCACTGGCGTAGACGGGGGCACAGGAGGCCATGCTCCCCCTATTCAGCCACTTAAAAAAAAGGGAGAGCGAAAAAGCGGGGGAAGTGAGAGAAAAAGGCCTAAACAGGCGCTACAAGCTGTTATCTTTCTCTCAAAATTGGCTAAAACGTCAAAGTTTTCGCGCTTCGCGCGGGAAGGGGGAGACTCCCCCTCACTGCACCCACGCCTGTTACATACAGTGCAGTATTGCGTCCAAATAACTGAAAAGCAGCCAGGGCGTCGAACTATAACTTTCCGCCTTAAAAAAATGTTTGCTACAAGCCGTTTATCTTTCTATCAAATTTGCTGTAAAACGTAAGAGCTTTCGCGCTTCGCGCCGGAAGGGGGAAAATTTCCCCCTCCCTGTACCCGCCCACTATAGGAGCACGCTTTGCGTGCTCATCACCAATTTCGCACCCTTCGCGTGCTCACAACCGCCCCCCCCCTAAAATGAAATCCTGGCTATGCGGTTTGATCTGTCACGTCTGCCCCCCCCCCCCCCCATTGAAAAATCCTGGCTACGCCTATGGGCTTCACCCCATCTGTTCTCCATCTCCACCATCCCCCTCATATTTTTTATCTTCTCTTTTCCCCTCTTCTGTTATTTTGTTCTTATCTCTACTTGTCTTCTTCCTTTGCTTATCTTTACACTTTTCTTCCGCCCTTGTTTGTGTGTGGTGGGTGGTGGGGGGGGGGGGGGGGGGGGGGGGTCGCGGCCTTTCGGCCCACCCCGTGGATCCGCCTCTGAACGGCCGTATGGACCTCACTTACATTATGCAGGTTTCTCATGTTACGAACCTTGATGACATGTTATGCATATTCATGTTATGTTAATTTTTGAGCATGCACGGTGTTAGCACTATGAACACGGTGACAAAGAGAGCGGACAATTTATGCAGCTCCTCATTGTACCCTCCACAATAACTCTAGTAAACAAAAGGACACCCCTTCACTGCTATTATGTGACACCTGTTCTACAGGATAGCAATGAATGGATGTTCTTTTGTTAACCAGTGCAATTGTGAAGGGTACAATGAGGAGCAGCATAAATTGTCCGCTTCTTTGTTCGTCATGTTCATAGTGTAGTGAGCCGAAGGGAAGAATAAATTCATAATATTATACACTGTACGATGGTAAATTCCATGTGATTTTTGGTTTATTTTACCCCGTTCTTAATTAATTACTTATTCGCAATTCGTTTATTTTAAATTTGTCAAAAATGAAGTTAAAATTGAGTATGAACCGTTTTTATTCCAGCGAGTATTACAAAGCTCACTCCAAGAACAACATTCAACTTTAAAATTTGCAAACATCTAGGTTCATCTATCTTATATAATACGTGCATTTATAACCAAGGTGCACCATTTACTCTCGAAACTCACCATCAGAAGCTATTTTTGCATTCAGAATGAAGAAAAAGGTAATGTAACTTTTGATTCAATTTCTATGCTCCTTAATTTTATGACTAATATGTTTCTATACCCAGCCAATGTGATTAAAAGAAAATACTGCACACCATACCTCGGAATTGTTTCGGAAAGAAACATTCAAATAAACAACTTCAGTCATTTCATCGCACTTTATTCAATGTCACACAATATCAACAGTTTAATACTTGTAGCAAAATACATAGTACACAAAGTTGGCAATGCGTACAATTTAATTTCATTAATTACATGGACTAACATTTTTAAATGCTGTATTTTTCATATGATTAGATTTTTACTTCTCTTTTCAAAACCATCATAATTTCTCCCTTGTATAATACTAGAGGCCATTTTCGTCATAACATGCATTCAAATTTAATGTATACTTCTGTGTTATGTACCCAGCGACGAATTACCACATTCATCTGTGTATGCCAATAGACTGTTTACTAATGTGTTTTAATTTATGCATATTTCTCTCCGAAATGCTTAGTTACCAACTATTTTAGCGTACCCATGCACGATATGGGTGGAATCCATTTTGTATGCATTAGTTGTTACTATGTCGGGGAAAGCCTCCAGCAAGCTTTGAGTCTTCAAGAAAGACTGTTGTTCAAGAAGTAAAATTAGTAAAAACAGGTCTATTGTTAGAATGTTTATATTCCTTATGTGTTGCTAGGTCAGGCAAACCACGTTTGTTCGACCAAGCAGCAGAAGCGGTGACGAGCAACAGTGTAAAATAAAAAGACAAATGAATATAAAAGGGTTGTACTGTAAATAGTAACAGTTTTCACATTCTAAAAAATTAAGTGTTAAATCACCATATAAAAGGGCCAAGGATCTAGAGTGACCACTTTTTCAAAATGGTAGATTAACACTTTTTTAACATGTTAGATTCAGCCTTTACAGTGTTGCATGTTAAAAGTGTTCCTCGGCCCTTTCAGTGATTTAACACTTCTGAGTTTTTGGAGTGAACAGGACAAACATAAATTATATATGTCTAACGAAAAATTGCATTTTAAAACGATTGAAATCTTTACTCAAAGGAGAAAATGCATGATACGGACAGGATCGACAAAGAGAAAGATTACCTTCGATTAAAATAATGAGATGCTCATTAAAAGGGTTTAATAATACTGTTGAATCTTCTACTGTTGGTTATGTGACGGAAGTACACATGAAATCCTCTTTTTCAACAACCGATGGCTATGCTGTATAAATATGATTCAAGGTCTTCATTTTAGTCACTATAACGCGATTTTCAATTAAAGGTACACCCTGCTATATGTTGTGTATATACGTGTGAGTCTATGCTCGTTGATAGTTGGGCAGATCTAGGGTGTAACTTTAATGAAAAATATCGATATCGTTATCATTATCGGACAAAATTAATGTGTCCAGCCCTTTCTCGAGTCTAAGTTTAATAGCGATTTTTAAAAAGTCCTCCATATTTAGGTTTGGATTAAAATATAGGGAATGTAGCAATCGTGATTCACTGAAAACAAGGAATTAAAATTACTGTTAATAAAATGTTCTTACATGACTATGTATACGATAAATTCTCATAAAACGTAATCAATTATGACAACAAATAACACGTAGGCTCTGACGAATCACTAATCTCAAATCCGTGCACAAACACAACATAACACAATATAATGTATAATGATGATATATCCATACTATCCTTCTAGTTTTAAAACAAAGTATATACAACACAAGCTTATATATCTATTATACTTCAAATTGAAACATTCTAATGTCCCAAAATATATAAAAAGTTATGCAGTGGTGATAAAATATTTCATGTATTTTGATATTTTTCTTTAACGCAGCACACATGTATAACTATACAGCAAACTGGTCTTGAGAGATGTTTTCTTTCTTTCTTCTATTAACCTATACCGCGTACAGGAATCGGGTGATAGTTAGTCTATCGGAATAAGAAAAATTCAGTAGCCAACGGGTTTATTAAGAGACCAATAACCACCCCCGGATTTTTTTTTTAACTTACAAATAAAATGAATGAATAATAATAACTGAAATAAATAAAATATAAAACAAAAATTTAAAAAATCTGAAAATGCCTAGCTAGTAATCAAACCAGTTCTAGACGCTCTCAGAATAAATTCTGATCATTATAAAACAAACATCTTTGGTATTGAAGAGAGACATTCTGAAGCTTTTCGTCTTGCACTCATCAAAATTATACCGCAAGAATGAACAGGAAGCCGAAATCGAACAATATACCGGAAACTAAAGGCAGCCAATCAAAATTTGTCTAATATTTCGCGCGCTTTATTCCGTTAGTTTCCGGTATATTGTTCGATTTCGGCTTTCTGTTCATTCTTGCCGTATATTCCGATGAGTGCAAGACGAAAAGCTTCAGTATGTCTCTCTTCAACGCCATTTTCCGATTCTGTAGTACTAAACATCTGTGTTAACATCTTATGTTACATTATAATCATCTTTTCCATTGCACTTATATCATAATATACAATTTTACATAGATATTAAATAGCTTAGTAATTAACAATGATTGATAAGTTGCATACATTATTCTTCAGCTCTTTGACATCAATTTCTAACTACATATAAAAATTCACAATAGTTTGGCACAGTGAATAATTAAAACATATTTAAGTTTTCATGTTTTGTTGGTAAGATAAATGTATGAATCATTTTACGATAATGCATGTAGGCCTTTATACAGTTTCATAAATTTGGTAATCTATTTTCAGATACATGTATTTTTAAAGTAATGATGAATGAGGAAACGACCTTTCAGATAAAATATTAAACATTAAAGGGGAAGTCCACGCTGATATCAAGTTGATTTTAAAAGAAGCAGAAATGCAGATCGATTAAAGTTTGAAGTAAATCCGATAAGAAATAAGCTTATGAATTTTTGAAGATGTAATCAATCAAACATACTTGGCAACTCCGTTTTTGATTGAGTTCAACTTCAAAATGTCATAACTTTCTTATTTCTTATCGGGTTTTGCTCAACCTTTCATTGATCTGTTTATATTTCTGCTTCTTTTAAAACCAACTTGGTATTAGGGTGAAATTCCCCTTTAAAGTATCTTACCCATTAGAAAGAGTGTGATTTCAATTCATAAAATTCACGAGTATAAAATATTGCCTTGTGGATTTGGCTTGAGCATACTTTGCTTATTCTTATTTTCTACAGCCTCTAGCGGCAGAGAGCACCAATATACTTTCACTACGTGATCTAGCAGTTCTGCAGTAAGTTATTTTTATTTATGTCTCCAATATATACATATCTGATATGAATTATGCATTTTATGGACTTTCAAGACTATGGAGATAAAGCGAAAATGAATACAGGGATTACTTTTGAAAATCACTTTTGAAATCAAGAGTTGTTGCTGGCATGGTTTATGATGGCCCAGCATGCACAGTTGTCACGAGATGAAATATTGAACTGACTTTAATTGGGGTTTTTGGACACAAATCTATCGGATGTTTCATTTTAATCATCTTTTCATTATGATTATAGAATCATTGCTACACTGCAAAAACCAGGGTGTTAATTTAACACCATCTCGGTATCTAAATTGGGCTACACCAGATAAGTGTTAAAACAACACCAGTTTCGAATCAAACTGGTGTTGTTTTAACACTAACTGGTGTTGTTTTGACACTTATCTGGTGTAGACCAATATCAAACTGGTGTTGTTTTAACACTAACTGGTGTTGTTTTGACACTTATCTGGTGTAGCCCAATATGGATACCGTTTTTTTGCAGTGTATGATCACTATCATCATCATTAACACTATCACCATCATCACATCCATTACCATAATGACAAAAATACTGGTATAACATGAATATCATCTCAGTAATTTGGCATCCTCCCTTAATATGTTTTACTTCTTTTCAACATGTCAAAATGTTATCTTTAGCTCCATCTTTCGTATTCTTCTCATTCCTTTCCTTTTCCTTATTTAAGTACTCATAATTTCTTACAAATAAGTTTCCAACTGTTTTGTTGCTTTTTATAACACCATTCAGTCTGTTAACAGTGCAATATCACCACCACCTCGCAACTGTAAGTGCTAATAGTTACGAAACACTGTACAGTACATACACTTAACACTCTCGCATCTTGGTGTCAAGCCATTTTTTTAACACCATAGGACTTATACAGCCACCAATGCTGATACCGAACATGAAAACCGGAAACAAAATCAAAATCAGCCTCATTAGTTTGTTCAAAAAGCAACGATGTAGTGTTAAACGTGGGCCGCAGTAGCATTGACGTAGCACGGTACCGTTAGCACTGTAACACCATTGTGTATGTTGAAGTTAGCGTAGTAGATTATACCAGCAATCATCATGATGTATGCAGGCACCGTGAGAATACACACTAACTTGTCTGGCATCGAGATACCACTGAAGTGAAAAAAAAAGTGAAGAGGGGAAAAAAGGTAATTGCTTAATCATTCTATTAATTCATTATTAATTGTCGGGATGTTAAACTTAAATATTTAAAAGTGATTGCCATGTTGAAGACAATTATAGTTCTTGCTCTGCATAGGAATGAGGTTTTAAGCACCCCCCCCCCCCCCCCGACCCACACACAAACTCAAACCCTATTATAAGGATGCTTGATCTCACTGTGTTAACGGATGAAATAGGTTACAAATCAAAATTCTCATCACAATGTCACACAACCGTGTCGTATAGTCTGAGGAAAGTTATTTTTCATTAGATGTAGTTTAACATGCAATTGTTACTATATCGAGAGAATCATTAAACATGCATCATTCAACAAGCAAGAACGTGTTACATCTAAAATTGCCCCTTCTGGCCAAATAGTAAATAGGCATCCAGCAGGTTTATCTTGCGTCATTACTGATGCAATAAAGCGCAAATTTAAATTCAGGCAATCAGAATATGGAGGACTTTGAAAGTGTTTTAGATAACTCATTTTCAGGAAAGAGACCCCTGGTAGGAAAATTATGGCAGTCTATATAGGAAAAGAAGGGTACATTGAATTGCTTTTCGCTACCAGGATAGATTTCTTAGCCTGGATTTCTTAGCCCGAATGAAAAACAGAACTGGCTTTCATTACACTTCACAACCTCTCATCAGACATCTCAATGAGTATGAGTAATTATTTCCTTATGTCCGTGCACATTTAATTCACACGTTCAGGCATTCAAAATTAATGTACATGCAATCTACAGGTTCAGACTCAGTCTCTATGCACAGACCAGATTCCTTGACACAGGGCTGCGATGACCGAGATGACCGAGAACACGGTTTTGGATCCCCCCCCCCCCCCCCCCCCAATAATCATCGACGACGGAAAATATTTGAATCTATACACAAATCAATGAGTGCGTACAGAACATGATTTGGCTTTTTTTATGTGGCAGGCCTAATCTGTAGGCCTATCGTTCTCTGAGGCATATTATCGCATGGAAATAACGTCTCTTGTGCAGCCCGCATTAAAAAAAAATGTTTTTATAGTATTGTTTCTTTTTATTTCTAAATCAAATTTCTACTTTAGTTTGTCACCATTATCACTTGATTACACTCACGCTTCATCTGGATCATCCGCCGTCTCCATTAGGCGAAGTTTTAGATGGATAAAAATTGGAGCCACCATTGATAGACCGGCAAGAAAAATTCCACCTGTTAATGACGTCACAATAGCAAAGTGCGGGAATGTCTCGACGATGAAGAATTCGAGAAGGAAAATGCCCGTGCGAAGAAGAATCCGCTTCCAGTTGAATGCTGTACGGAGAAAATAAGGAAAACATTTCCATGATCGTAAAACAGCGTCCCAGCGCATCGTCATTTCGTAAAGGATATTGTTAATGATTCTGTTTTATACTATAGGAATGTGGAGAAAACAGATTAAGACCAACTTTGAAAGCGAGGGTGATGAGATCGACAGCTTCCGAGTGAATGAATAGGACCAGTCCTTATCTTTGACGCCTCACCCTGTCGTAGAGCGTTAAATGTGTATCGTGGCGCTTTTGTTGACCTTAAAGGTCCCCAGAAATCCAAATGCAAGTTAATTTCTGTTGATGTGCGGGCATGCATACAACTCATATTTTGTTATTAAAACATCTAAATATGTTTCATAGATTTTTAAATATTTTTTGAAATATTTTTTTCCAACCTCTTAAGCTCCACCCCCAAAAATAGCTCCAGATCTTATTCCCGAGATGACATCATCTGTCAATCATTAGTCAGCCATACTAACATTATACAATACAGAGTGGAATGTAACTTCCCCCAGCTCAGCACATGCTCACAATAGAATTGCATGCTTTCAAACAATACCTCCTCATTACCCTTCTTTTCCTGGTGATGCTACAGCATGTCTGGCATAGCAACTCCTATGTAGGCATTGTATGGTCTATTAGAACAGATGGTTATCTCTGGCAAAGCTACATACCACTTTCTCTCCTTAGCTCACTAATGATTGACAGATGATGTCATCTCGGGAATAAGATCTGGAGCTATTTTTGGGGGTGGAGCTTAAGAGGTTGGAAAAAAATATTTCAAAAAATATTTAAAAATCTATGAAACATATTTAGATGTTTTAATAACAAAATATGAGTTGTATGCATCCCCGCACACCAACAGAAATCAACTTGCATTTGGATTTCTGGGGACCTTTAATCAACTGCGAAGGGGAAGGGGGTGCGAGGTGCGAGCAGGCCCAAGGCCATCTCCCACCAATATCTACTGCTAGAAAACAGTTTGTTTCAATAGAAGGTCATAAATCGGATATGAAAACTATATCTTGCGGAGTACCGCAGGGGTCACTCTTAGGCCCGCTGCTATTTATACTCTATATAAATGATTTTAAAAATTCATCAAATGACCTGTCCTTTATTCTATTCGCGGATGATTCTAACCTTTTTTTGTCGCACCGTAACCCAAATTCACTACTCAGTCTTATAAACAGAGAATTGCAGTCAGTTCAGACTTGGATCCGAGCAAATAAGTTGTCACTCAATGTAAACAAAACACATTTTATGCTTTTTAGTAACTCTCTAAAATCATTGCCGGGCCATGTAGTTATAAACAACGTTAACTTACTGCAAGTAAATTCTACGAAATTTCTTGGACTTTACATTGATCACGAATTATCATGGAAATGTCAAATTGATTACATTTGCAAGTTATCTTCAAGAAATATTGGTATTTTAAATAAACTAAAGTATTTCTTTCCTGCTTATATTTTGAAAACATGATATTCTACACTCGTCGTATCTCATATGAATTATGGAATATTGGCCTGGGGAAATTGCAATAAAACCTTAATTGAAAAAATATTCAAAGTACAAAAACGGGCAGTTAGGGTGATTAACCAAGTTGGGTTTTATTCCCACACAAATCCACTATTTTTTAATAATAAATTATTGAAAATCGCTGATTTATATATATATCAAGTTGGGATATTCATGTTTCAGCTTTCAAAAAATGAATTGCCAGATATTTTTGCATATATGTTCCGAAGAAATAACCTAATTCATACGTATCCCACTAGACAAAGTGACTCCTATCACCTTCTACGTACTCGCACACTCTTTGCTCAAAGAACAATTGCATTTGAAGGACCCAGGTTCTGGAATGACCTTCCCCTCGATATAGTACACTGTACCTCACTTAATGTTTTCAAATGTAAATTGAAAACGATGTTATTGAACTCATACAAGCCTTTTGCGTAGTGTGTACAGGATTTTGTGTACTTTGTCAATGCGCGCTCGCTGAGCAACTTTCTCACACTTTCCGCACTGTACTTCTTCATGCCCCTTCAAGCATCTTCAAACAAAAAAGTGTCTGCCACACCACACGGTGTGGCAGACACTTTTTTGTTTGTTTGTTTTGGCATTTCTTTTCTAGTCGATTCATTTAATGTGTCCCCTCCAAGCATCTAAGACTCGATATTTTTCAAGGAACCTGCAGACTCAACAAGCTTTGCTTTTTATGCAGGTTCCTTCATATTTCACCTACATTATTTTAATGTCTTGCTTAATTTCAACTACATTGATGTATCATTTATACGAATGTTCATGCCATATGACTCACTTATTTACCGTTAAATTGTTTATATATGTATTTTTATGTTATGTAAATTGTGAAATATGAAAATAAATTCAAATTCAAAAATTCAAATTCAAAATTCAAATATAAGTTTCATTTCATGATTTTGTACTTTGTTTTGTATTTGGAAATGAAATGAAATAAAACCTTGCATCAATCAATCAGTCAATTATATACATACCGTGTGGTATATCAAATTTATGTTCTAGCTCTTGAAACAGTGGGTTGTTACTCATGACGAGTACAGCTACGAAGTGAAAGAGAAGAAGTACCGAGACGACAGTCCTGACTGGACCGGCCTGCACGGCACTGAGGACACTCTCCACATACCCCAGCTCAGCTACAGGGCCGCTGAAGGCTAGCCAGATCGGGATCACAAGTATGAACATTGCAAGCATCTGGACTGCACACATCAACAAAACAGAGCAAAAAATAAAGCAGGAGAATAGTAGTGGAGAGATATTTCCTAAAGGGAGGTGTGATTGTGATAATGGTAAGAAATTTGCTGGGGGATGCGGGGGCGTAGCCCGACAATTTGAATGGGGGATATCAGGCGAAGTTCACAATTTCTACGATAGCATGGTATTGAAAAGCAAAAATAAAAATAGATGTATATTCCAACTTGAAAAAAAAAAATCTAATGATGATATTATTTCTTCAACAGAATCTATTCGGCGTCATTTTACAGCAGAAAGCGTGCTGACATGAAAAAAAACAGTAGAAAGGACTTCATATACCGAAATCTATCCTCAATTCTTATTAATAAACGGTATGTGGTAGAATTCCATCGTCATGATCGTTATAAGAAGGTTCCCAATATGATTTTTTTTTCTACTTACTCCCCATTCCTCTGACTAGAGCTTTAGAAAAATGTTGTGGTTCGGCCATATCCCTCTGTATTGTAGGCATGATGTAGTGAGGACCCGTCAGGAAAAACGAGGATCCAATAAGACCGAAGAAGCCGCTCCAACCTCCATCAGAAGCAGCAGAATGTGTGATGATGTTGAGTGGTCTGTTGGACACTCCGCCTAACACACCGAATGCTTTGATCGCCATGATGTAGGAGCCAAGGAATGTAGCGAACGTTCCTACTGCACCCACCTCCCTTTTGGAAAACGAATATTTTGAGAACGAATACGATGGTGTATTACAATTTGATTTGATTAGAATTTATTCAGAAAGTATAAAAACATGTCTCAGGAAAACAAAAAAGGTTTGATCAAACGCAAAAAAGTCAGCATTGACGTCGGATGATCCACGTTCGAGTATCAAGAGTCGGGTTTCAAGATCTTATTGTTCATAATTTATGAAAGTTATAGAAATTTGATTTCCATTGCCGTTACAAGAAAAAAAAGATAAACAAAACAAGGTATAAAGATAACATGAATGAAATTGTGAGTTTCATAATCCTAAATGATCCACAGACGAATAAGCATCTAAGTGAACAATGAATTCTTTAATGATGTGAATTAACCAACCCATTGGTGGCTGACGAGCATCCTTTCCATTCCCAAATCCACCACTTATCCTGGTGAGCGTTTCTTTAAGTTTTCTGTCAGTGATTTTCACCGACAAATTTGTTCTCAGCCAACCAGATGCAAGGATTTCAGTAGCTTATAATCACTGACAAAACACTTGATGAAACGCTCCCCTGCTCGGATCGGTTCTTTTGTTGTTGTTGTTTGTTCGTTCGTATATTTCATTTGTGTTTACTATAATAAACGTCACGAAAAATTGGAGCTTGGGATCTATGTGGCACTAGTGTTACCATACCGCAGTGGCGCAAATCCATTTTGAAATTCGGGGGGTGGGGGGACACCACATGATGAAATGTCTAAAATTTTTCTGACAAAAAAAAAGGGTTATCACATTTTTGGGGTCTAGTTTTCCTCCAAAATTCTCTGACAAGCACACACAAAAAAGCTCTTCCAAAAGGTGGGGGAGGGGACATTGGCCTATCTTCAAAAAGGTGGAGGGCACATGTCCCCCTGTCCCCCTGGATTAACGCCCATGCCAAACCGACTTTAGAAAGCAGAATTCCCCTACCCTCTTGTGAGATTATAAGAATTCAGTTTGCATAATGCGTCTAATAGCCAGGCATGTGTATGTATTTGTGGCGCACAGTCTTTTGCAGAGGTAATAACGGTGTAAGATGGTATTGGCTTGCTAAGCATTTTCAAACCGCCTTCAATAACAAGAACTGATGCGTTGAAAACAACTCTTAAATATCATTTAACCCTTTCAAGACAATTGACCACATTTTGTGGTTTGGCTCAATAACTTTTGATTCAGAGCCTTAAAAAATGTACCATATGCATGAGTAGAAAGCGCAACAATTTCTGCACATACTATGTCCATTTTTGTTGCATGACCATATTGCGTTTGATGCCAGGAATTTTAAAAACGAGAATAAGCTTTAAAATCCTTAAATTGGCAACAAATTGAGAGGTTCAAAATCATTGTTTTTCATCAAAATTGGCAATTCTTTCAACTATTCGACAAACTATCTAACCATGTATATTGTTTTCAAAGACATTACACTTTATTAGACCATGTAGAACTAAAAGAAAAATATTATTGTTGCCAATTTGAAGAACAAAATGTGATCAATTTAGCTATTTAATAATTCCTGTCCTGAAAGGGTTAAAAAAAGGATTATCTTGCTTTCAGGATGAGTGACAAAAACAACTTCTTAAATCGACTATAGACCTTCACCGTCATCATTACGTCACTGACATTTTGGAATATCAATAACCTGTTTATTAAATGTCATCTTTTGTAGATGTAAAACTAGAGATATAATCGTCATACTTATATGCAATCTATGAATTGCAACAGATGGAAGGTATAAGAGATTTTGATAATTAAAGTGTTTTCTCCCAGGAGAGGTGAATAGATGAATTATATTTCGACTTCAGTGGGTTTGAATGCGGAATCTAGCTCGAGAATTAAAACACTTAGCTAGTTCTCAAAATTAAAATGCATTAAGAGCAAATGCATAAAGAGCAAATCTAGATTAACAGTAATAGTGGAATTAAAAAACAAATCACCATTTTCAAAGTGGCATGTCTCCATTGCATTATGTATATGCTTATGAAAACGTTCTTTTATAAGAAACATTATATCTTATCTCAAGAATGTATCGGTGAAGGAAAATTCAATATTTTTAGTGCCAATGTGCATGGGTAGCCAGAAAAAGCTTCATTCCGAGCTCTGAAAACTGGGCCCCGTTTCATAAAACTTGTTATCAGTAACAACTGCTACATTTTTATCACAAATTTGGTCTCGGCCAATCAGATGCAAGGATTTCAGTAGCTTATAACAGTTATTGCAACTTGTTATTGATAATAGTTTTATGAAACAGGGTCCAGATGCTTCTCTAGAGGTTAAAAGTTACTTACCATAGCTCTTTTGGACCAGAGAACCACAGGAGAGGACAGACAATTAAGAATATAATGAGAGGCCAGAAGCAGAAGCTGAAGGTTTGATAAGGGTAGATGATAGAGAACATCAGCTCAGACACGCCCAATAAGAACGTACAGGTGGATGCCAACGCGATCAGACCAATCGTGAAGGAGATCACGCGCCTGCGCAGAAAGACAAGTTGAAAAGAACGATGAATGAAATATTTCTTTCGCTGAGTATAAAGAGTGTGACATTCAGATCTTATTATGTAATAATTCAACATAATTGAAAAGAGTAAATTATTATGTACTATTTTTATACGACAATGATGACAATATGATTTCGAACATATTTTTTTCCTGAAATATCATGCACTGATATTCCTAAAACTTTTCACAAAGTCAGGCAAGTGCTTTTTAAATGATCTAAATCACTACTTTTTTCTTTTTTCATTCTGAAATGCTTTCGACTGGTTGAACATCAAATATTTAAGACTTCCGTGCGACTGCGCTTTAATAAAATTAGAGATGATAATTATTGTCTGATGTAGCCTATGGGCGTGATGGGGAAACCTTTAGGTGGTATTTCTTTAAGTCCGAAGGGTTTCGTTTATAATTCTGCAAAATTTGATATTGATTACAACTAAAATATTCAATTTGTCGGCAAAACAGCGTTAATTTTTGTGTGTTGATGAACAGTCAACATTGTACCTACTACCTACTTTCCAATTTGTCCATAGGCCTCTCCTGCTAATGCCGAGTAAGGTAATCGACAATCCCGGCACAGGTCAGGTTTTCTTTTACAGAGGATATTCCAAGAACGACCAAGTAAGATGGCGGTATAGAGACTCAGTGAAGCTACAAGAGGGTAGATGAACAGACCCGGCCAACCTGCATAGATAATAGATAATAATGATAATGCTATCATGTTAGATTTTAAACCAGAATAACAAGCCTCTAATTACATGTTAATTGACCTCTTTGACATTTGACCTTAAACATTATAGCCAAAAGTCTGATAACTTTATCTCCTCCCAGTCATGAATACAAAACAGTTCAGATATGGTGATAACAAAGGTAAAAAAACCACATTAATTTCACATACACCTGTATAATGACCTCTATGACCTGCCACCTTTGACCTACGTGAACAAAATCTAATCAGTTCGTCTCATTATGGTGATGCATACTAGTTCCAAGTTTGAAGTTAATGGATCAAATGATTCTTGAGATATCACGTTAAGGCTAACACCTGCAAATTCTGAAATTGAGTTCTGTGACACTGACCTTTGACCTACGTATCCCAAAATCTAATCAGATCCTCTTCCTATGGTGATAAATACTAGCACCAAGTTTGAAGTTCATACCTCAAATGGTTCTTGAGTTATCGCGAGAACAAAGCTAACATCTGAATTTTCAGAAATTGACTTCTGTGACATTGACCTTTGACCTACGTACCCCAAAATCTGTTCAGATCGTCTTCCTATTGTGATACATACTAGCACCAATTTTGAAGTTCATACCTCATGTGGTGCTAGAACAAAAAAGCGGGACGGTCGGACGGACGGAGGGACAACCCGAAAACATAATGCCTCCGGCACCACCTTCGGTGGGCGACTTGCGAGAAAATACACGCCCAAAATAATTATATTATTCTGATCGTTTTTTTTCCAGCATGCGTAAAGAAATTTTTTTTATCATAGATAATGTACTGCTGACATTATATTACAATCTCTCTTTCTTCCTCTATCTCTTTCTTTCTTTCTTTCTTTTTCTATCTGTCTCTCCTTTAGAAGTGAGTCATTCTTAATTCTGAGTATTAAGGAAGTGAAGAAGAAAACTGGAAATTAATCCAACAGATAAAGACATGGTATGAATAATAATGCTACATGAAATACGGAAGAAAAAGTTAGGAGAAACTGGGAAGAAAGGGAGAGGAAATACAGGTGTGAGAAAGGAAGGTGGTGGCTTACAATGATCTGCTTAGCGATACCTACCACTATCGACCAGAAGAGGAGGAATAACAAGCACAGCAAGGCCAGATATCTGGCTGGCAAGAAAGATGGCTGTCTGGGTTACGTTCATACCAGACTTCAGCTTGGCATGGGACGGTGTGGTCCCGGGTTCTTGCATCTCATTTGACCCAGTGGCTCCATCCTAAAACAAAAAAGAATACGATAACTGTTAAACTTTCCTGCATGTGGATTATGATGAAGCCCCGTAAGTATGTGCTATTCATCATTAGTTTGTTTATTGAAATGTTTAAAAATAGAAGTGTTTTGAGGAATTAAGATAAAAATTTTGAAAAATTTTGGAGGAGGCGGACGTGTTTTTTAGTTGCTCCATATTTTGGCTATTTATCTGGAAAAATATCAACTTTATGTGGACAATCTTACATCTCTGGTTAGCGGATAAAGAGACGGATTCAAACGTACCTTTTATATATTGCTCGCAAACTTATCTTACAAGTAATTGCGGGATTTTCGTAAACTTTCGTCATAATTTTTGAGCGATTATCATTTGAAAACTGTCATTATTAAGCGCAAATATACAAGTTGCTATGGAATCGGCTTCATCTTTACGCAGACTTTTTTGACTGTGCGCAGACTTTTCTGATTCCTTACGCGGACTTTTCTGACTGTGCGCCGTGATATCTTCCAGATTGCGTGTTTTTGTTAAAACCTTTATTACGTAACATAGCATCTCGGAGGAATCATATCTTGCGCGTTATCTGGTCATTATTGCGTCATAATTCACAGTTATGGCATCCTCTAATAACATTACCATCTACGTGTGAAAGAACTCCGTGCGGAACTAAATAAGAGAGGCCTAGATAAAAACGGAGTTAAAGCAACACTTGTCGCACGTCTTAAAAGAGCCTTGGACGTTAAGAGAGCAGCAATCGCCGGTTGTGAAGGAGAACAGCGGGGGGCAGTGAATGAAGGTCATTCTTATATTCTCCTCGAAATTTTGGAGTTTGTGAAAAGTATTGACGAGAGATTGAAGCGTCTTGAGGGGAGGAAAGACGTCCGCGATGCCTCAACTTCTACTATTACATCTTCCTCGATGACAGAGAGCAATGACGTAGAACAGGCGGAGATAATAATTATGGTGCCAACATCTAACCCCTTCGAAGTTCTTGCAGTAGAGGAGTCATCAGATGATTCATCTTCTTCGAGGTCTACATCTACTTCTCCTACTTCTACTTCGCCGCCATATCAACAGCAGCTAGAGGAGTACCGCCAACGACATAGTCGTGTAAACAACAAGCGTGATGTAGTTGTGGTGGGAGAGGAGTCATCAGATGAGTCATCTTCTTCGAGGTCTACATCTACTCCTCCTACTTCTGCTTCACCGCTATATCAAGAGCAGCTAGAGGAGTACCACCAACGACATAGTCGTGTAAAGAACAAGCATGATGTAGTTGTGGTGGGAGATAGTATGATCAAACATATTGATGACAGACGTCTCTCTCGCCGCAAGAAGGTCAAGTATGTGTCCTTATACCAGGAGCTAAAATAGGAGACATCCTCACCTCCTCATCATGTGAGTCCTTCAAGCCTGGGGGTCACCTCATCATCGACGCAGGCACGAACAACGTCTCAGAGGGTGCTGCTGACGTCTGTCACCAGCTAACAGACCTCTGCAAATCTGTGTCTGCAGAGGGGTTTGCTATCACCGTGTCAACAATAATCCATTGTAGACGGGAGTCTACTGCAGAGAGAAAGCGGGTGGACGACATCAACAGACTAACGGAGTTTTCAGCCAAGGAGAATACGTGGGGAATCATCTTCAACAACACCATAGAGGAAAAGCATCTTGGCCGTGACGGGGTTCATCTCAACAGAGCCGGCCAGCGTATCCTGGCAAACAACCTGAGCCGCATTATCAACAAGGATGACAACCCATCATCAGGAGGCCTACCTATAACAACAGAGCGCCAAACTCCTGAACGCAGAGGTGACCGTCTTCCTAGAAGCAGCCCCGTCAGATCATATGCAGAAGTCGTTTCTGAACCGTCAGCAGATTATTTGTATTTCAGCCCAGTCCTTCAACGGTCCAACTGAGACTGAAACCAACATCCGAATCATCCAAGACAGACATGAAGGACTGGGAGAGATATCTCCACTTTATAAGAAAGAAGGGTAATGAATTAAATGAAAGTCTTACTAAATCTGATCTTCATCAGATTATCAAAACTAACGGACGGAAATATAGGTATCCTTGTGGCAACTGTGATAAGCCAGTAAAATGTAATCAATGTGGTCTTTTTTGTTCAGATTGTAAAAGATGGTTTCATATTCATTGCCAAGGTGTAAGTTTAATAGAGTATAAAAGGTTGTATTATGAATGCCCTGATGAAATATGGAATTGTCTAACATGTTGTTTGCCATCCTTTTGTGATTCATTGTTCACTGACAATTGTCTAATGAAAGAATATCGAATTAAGGATAAACTAAAAGAAAATTATTTTAAAGAAACTCAAACTAAATCTGAAATACAAACGATGGCAAAAGCAATTCGGCCAACCCTCACAGATGATATTTCTCTTTATCAGGAATTTGAAGAAAAGTTCAACGTTAAAGGTCTCCATTTCATACACCTTAATGTGACCTTAATGTGACCTTAATGTGAGGTCTATCCTGAACAAAATATCGGAGCTTAGAATTCTCTTTAAAAGAAAAAGGTTGGCTATTAATGCTTTCAATGAAACATGGCTAAATAATTCTATAAATGATAAGGAAATTGAAATTGGTGGCTACAAAATCATACGCCGTCATCGATCCTTCGGCTCTGGAGGTGGTGTATGTTTCTATATTCGAAATGATATTGCATTCAATATTATTGATTTAAGCACTGGTGATTCTGAATCCCTGTGGATTAATTTGCTTCTTCCGAGATCGAAACCGATCGTTTTGGGCGTCCTATATAGGCCTCCTAAAAGTTGTTTATTTGTTTATTGAGAAAATGGCAAATTTTCTTGATATGTTGAAGAAAGATGACGAGATTTTAATTTTAGGTGATATGAATATTTGTCTCTTTCAGAAATCGCCACTGGCTAAAAAATATATTGACTTGTTAAAACTTCATGGATTTAGCCAACTCATCAAAGAGGCAACTCATGTTATCTGTAACACAGAAAACAAAATAAGCCAAAGTGGTGTTATTGATCTTGGTATTAGCGACCATTCTTTTATTTTCTGTACACGGAAAAAATATTAGACTGGCTATAGGTCACCACAGAACCATTGGTATCAGATCGATGAAAAATTATAACGAGGAGGCTTTCAATCGAAATCTGTCTGCCGTCGATTGGTCAAGATTAACTAACTGCACTGATGTGAATGAGGCTTGGTCAATATTTCAAAATATTTTTATCACAAATTTGAATTTGGTAGCACCACAGAAACGAACGAGAGTAAAACAAAGATCCGAAAATTGGATAACTAAAAATATTCTTTAGCTCATTCTAGAAAGAAATATAGCATACAAAAAAAATGAAAAAAGCAGAGGATTATGAGATACTCTTTAAAAGATTTCAGAAAATAAGAAATATGGTCCAAAGGGAGGTACAAAAAGCCAAACTATAATTTTTGCAAAAAAAGATAGAAGAAAAAAAACATGATTCTAAGAGGCTTTGGAAGAATCTAAAAAGCTTAGAATTAAAAGGAAAGAGGGAAAAGGACCAAGATTTTGTCATTCCAATCGGTGGTGAATTATGTCATGATAAGGTGACCATTGCCAACGAATTCAATTCTCATTTTACTAGTGTGGCTGCTAAATTGGTAGAAAAACTCCCTTCTTGCAAAGACTTTTTCAGTGAAGACAGTGAGATCATTCGTGAGCTTTATGAAAGAAAAGGGGTAAGCCAAGGCAGATTCGAGTTATTACCAGTCAGTGAACAATTTGTTTTCAATGAGTTGCGAAAATTGAATGTATCAAAAAGCACTGGCTTAGACTTGATTCCGGCTAAATTTCTGAAAGATGGTGCGATGATGATATACAAACACTTAACTTTCTTGATAAACTTATCTATCTTGACTAATACTTTTCCAAAGGAAATGAAAATAGCTAAAGTTACTCCTCTTCATAAAAATAAAAGATAAAACTGATGTTGGAAATTATAGACCTATCAGTGTTTTAAGTATAGTATCTAAAATTCTAGAAAAGTCGGTATGTGTTCAGATTGAAAAATATTTTAAAGAAAATGATATAATTTATGAATTTCAATCTGGTTTTCGACATGACTATTCAACCGAGACATGTCTTATTCACTTGACTGATTATCTGAGAACAGAAATTTCCCAGGGACAATTCGTTGGTATGGTACTCCTGGATCTTCAGAAAGCTTTTGATACAGTTAATCATGGCATCTTATTTAAAAAGTTACAAAGAATGGGTTTTAACGAAGCTACTTTAGAATGGTTCAAATCCTACTTGTCTAATCGACATCAGGTAGTGGCTATTAATGATATCCGTTCCAATGTTATGCCTATAACATGTGGTGTTCCTCAGGGAAGCATCCTTGGACCAATCCTTTTTTCAGCTTATATCAATGACATGTGTGCTTGTATAAAAGCTGACTGCAAGCTGCTATTGTACGCTGATGACAGCGTACTACTTTGCTCAAATCCAAATCCAAAATTTGTCGAAGAAAAACTAAGCGACCAGCGTCTACATGTGTCGATTGGATGACTGATAATAGGTTAGCTTTACACTTGGGCAAAACAAAAAGCATTTTGTTTTGTCCAAAAAGTAGTTCTAAAAAGTCATTTGAATTTCAGGTGACATGCAATAATCAGGTAATCCAGAGAAAAGAATATGTGAAGTATTTAGGCATTGAGCTGGCCAGCTCAGTATCCTTTTCAACTTTAATAGAATCAGTTGTAAAGAGAGCGAATTCTCGCCTGAAATTTTTGTACAGATATCAAAATTGTATGGATCAAAATGCAAGACGTATACTCTGTTTTGCTCTTATTCAATGTTTATTTGATTATGTGCTAACCCTGCTTGGTATAGTAGCTTTAAAAAGTCTGATCAAAAGAAGTTGAAAATTATTCAGAACAAAATGGTGAGATTCATCAACTACTCTGGTCCCAGAACTCACCTTGGCTACAATGAGCTCTCTGAAGCTGGTTTTCTTGAAGTCAACCAAGATCTAAACAACTGATTTTGCACCATGTGCATAAGATATATCATCATACTAGGTCGAATCATTATATTCGATCAAACTTTAATCATGTTAACAACTTACATAGTCATCATAAAAGAAACAGCCGTTTCAATTTTAATTTACCAGAAATAGTAGGCAGTGTTGATAATTCGTTTTATTATACTGCCATAAAGCATTGGAACTCTCTGCCTAATGACATAAAAGGAATAGATAACTTTGTTCATTTTAAAAGGAAATTGAAAGAATATCTTTCACTGGAGAGTCAGAGAGAAGAAGCAAATGATTATGTTACATCTAGGTAAAATATCCTGAATACGGACCATCTTCTTTTCACATGCAGGTTTTTTCCAGCTTTTCAATATAACTGTACAAAGTAATAATGTTTTAACAAAAAATACGACATAATACACATTCATATGGTACATACATAGTTGGAGGACACAGCTCTAAAAGCAAAAGCTTGAGGCGAGGGTGCCCTTAGTAACATAATACATAATATTACATAATAAATATATAAAAAGACAATAACTACATACAAAAAAAAAGAAAAAAGACAACATTCCTTAACCGCTGAGCTTAATTGGAGGGAAAAAAGAAAAAAGGAAAGAGAGAGAAGAAAAAAAAAGAAAAAAAAAAGAAAAAAAAGAGGGAGAAAGAGGGAAAAAGGGGGGAAGGATGGAGGTGCAACATACAATGAGTACGGATAAGAGATGTATTCACAAAGAAGCAGAGGGAAGAGAGGGAGAGAATAGACCCAATGGAGGGTTAGGAAGAATCTTAAACCATATTATTTGTAAGATGAAGTGAAATGTTTTTTTATCCTTCTTGAGAAGCTGGCAAGAGATGCGGAGTATTTTATTGTGTCAGGGATAACGTTCCACAGCTTAGGTCCCGAGGTTAATATGCTGTTTCTTGCATATATAGTTTTAACATGATGAAAGATTTAACGTAGTTTTTTTTTTCATTCTCATCTTCGTTTCTCTCTCTCTCTCTCTCCATGTTTTCCTCCTCTTCTAACTTCGTCTTCTCCTCTTATTCCTTCTTTTTTCTTCTTCCTCTTTCTCTTTCTTTTCCTCTCATTCTAACTTTGTATATATTTATCACTATTATTTTTATGATTTACTTTTCCTTATTTATTCCTCAACGTGTAAATATATATAAATATGTTCTAACTGAATGATTATTTTATTCATACATGAGGACCCCACTGGAAATAAACTTTCGAGCTTTCGTGGGTTATCCTGCTCAAGCTTGCTAATTTGTTATTCTAATATGTACAAATTTATTGTGTTCTGACTGTGTTGTTTTCTCCTATTGTATTTTGTACCCCACAAGCATGACGGAATAAACGCCATAATTGTGCTATTTTGTTCTCTGTACCCCACAACTGCAGGTTGGTTAAGAGCACCAGTCCGGACACTATAACTGCTTCAGGGAAAATATGGTACTATATACGTATCTGGAAAATAAAGGTGCTACCGGATGAAAGGCATACATCATAAAACATGAAGCAATCACAGATCAAATCGCTCTATGGTATGCGAGGATTTGATAACACGTTGTCTTTAAAAAAGAACAAAATATAAGAAATCAACCATTCCTCCAAGATAGAACCATAAGGATACAAGGAGAGTTTATTTTAAAATTTGATGGTATATACTGCTTTTATTCTCCCTTGATACATTCATATCGCATGACAATGGTAAAAATGAATCAGTATACTAGTAGTAGGTTCAATATCCCACTGCTGACACCTATTATATCAGGATAATGATATTGCACTAGGTGTTTATCCTGCACACGCTTGCACTCATGCAGTGTCTGGTATATAGCTGTTTTAGCTGTTGATACCCCAGTCACACTATGGATCTCCTAGTAGGTCCCTGGTCACACCAACAATCCCTGGTGTACAGCTGTTTTAACTGTTGATACCCCAGTCACACTATGGATCTCCTAGTAGGTCCCTGGTCACACCAACAGTCCCTGGTGTACAGCTGTTTTAACTGTTGATACCCCAGTCACACTATGGATCTCCTAGTAGGTCCCTGGTCACACCAACAGTCCCTGGTGTATAGCTGTTTTAACTGTTGACACCCCAGTCACACCATGGACCTCCTAGTAGGTCCCTGGTCACACCAACAGTCCCTGATATACAGCTGTTTTAGCTGTTGATACCCTAGTCACACCATGAACCTCCTAGTAGCTCCCTGGTCACACCAACAGTCCCTGGTGTACAGCTGTTTTAACTGTTGATACACTAGTCACACCATGGACCTCCTAGTAGGTCCCTGGTCACATCAACCAAACCGACACCAGACCGACAACAGATCGAACACAAAATTACGTTAGGAATTCTTTTAATGTATATGACCGCCGGGCAGTTGTCGCAGGAACATGTGTAACTATGTAGTACAACCCACATGACTCCACTGTGAGGAGCATCTTGATAATGATCCGATACATGTACATAATGATTATAGTATTATTCTAAAGCTGTTCTCAGTAGATGTCAGATAAATATAATGTTGTATATCAATTCAATTCTCATTTATTTCATTTTCAATTAAAAAGTACATTCAAAACAAATACAAAATAAGTCATAAATTAGACGAAATTAGAAAATGAAACGGGAAACTACATAAGTAAAGCCCTTGGGCCTTGTATCTATACTGGCAAAACCTGGTTTGGAGTTCAGTGTGAAAGACAAGAATTTGAGCAGTATACCTCTCCTCTGTAACCATCGCCAGGATCAGGTATGGAGGAAAACGTCTTCGTATCGCCCTTGGCAAAGGGTGTGTCCTCTGATGCAGCCACCATGGGAATCACCTTCTCCTTCTCGCCTGCTATGGAAGCCATACTGTTAAGATACAAAAAGAAATCGTATACTATGACTCTACGGTTTTAATTAAAACAATAATCTGGGAATAGTGTTGCGTAATTACACGTAACTGCGAAATGAAGGCTAAGAATCATGCTGTTATTAACAGTAGCACAATTACAAACATCCTATAAAAACTGTTAATTACAACATAATACCGAAGCTGTGAAATTGTGCGTCTCACTGACATGCACAGCTTAAACTCCACGCAGTATCAACGGATACTGATTCTAATATCTAGTAAAACATATCAACTGTACTATCGAGTCCAGTGCTTTAAAGAAATAGAGAGAGAGAGAAGGCAGACAGACAGACAGAGGGGATAGAGAAGGGAGCAGTAGAGTAGTAAAAATGAGGAAACAAAATAGAGAGAGAGGGAAAGAGAGAGAGAGAGAGAGGCCGAGGGGAGAGAGAAAGGAGCAGTAGAAAATTAAAACGATGAAACATACAAAGATTCATAATTACACTGATAACCGCAACAAGACTTTAATAGTGCAAATCGCAGCACGTAATACAATATGCTTCGAAGGAAAAGAGAGAGCAGAAGAGAGACAGAGAGAGACAAAGAGAGACAGAGGAAGAGAGGTAAAGTAAGAGTGAGAAAGTTTTATAGTGAGAGAAAAGAAGAAGAACAGAGGGAGAGGGGAATAGTAGAAAGTCAGAAAGGAAGCAATTAAACATTGATGCGAATTAATATTCGACGCGGTAAACCTAAACGATTATCATAACTATAATGCATCTGAATTAATTCATTCTATGATGTACGTGCCGATAGCTTGTGCATTGTAATGCTGATATTTCTAACAAGCCATCCATTATTCACACGCATTCAATATAATGAAAGTAGCTATAATGATATATGAATTCGGGAATTATCGTTGGTTTCATATATCGAGGTAGTACATAAAGAAATTAAGACTAGAACAGGGAAGCAGTGTGACTTGTCTAGTTGATGTCTAAAATACAAGTGTTTACTCCAAAACAACCAGTACATTCTCTGTTACAGACAATATGACTATATGAGTCATGCGAGGAGTGATCAATACCAAGAATCTCATATCAGTCATCAGTGAATATATACGAATGGTGGAATGTCCAGAACAGGATGTTTAAGATACAAAGTGGTACAATTACTGAGAAGAGTGTATAAGTAAGAAGGGAAACACCAAGAAATAGAAAGTAAGAGGATGGAAAAAACTAGATGATGCAATCCACATACGGTATACTACATCTACAAAATACATCTATAGCATGTCAATATGGCTTGTATGCAAACCGTGTGTCCGATGCGTGACATTTTACTCATTGTTACGAATTGTTGAACCGGCGCTGCAAATGACATTGCTCACATCTACACGGTAGTGGAAAACTCTTCCTTTTGTTACGCATTTTATGAATTCATTTTAATTATATTACTGGGGGTTTCATTGCATTATGTGCATATTAGTTAGGCATATGGGTAAATATTGTTACCCAGTCCCTTTACCTAAGAAGTGTGCCAAAGTAACTAAAAATAATAGAATAATGCCTTTTTGCATAATTTTACAAAATATCGTCTTACATAATATGTAAAGGATTCTAGGCAAAGTCATAATGATGAAAGTCATGTTATCCCACCTACTTCTCACAACAATGCTATGCATATATCCCATACATGGGATCATTTTAATCCATTTCAAAGTAAAATTTATTTTCTTCCAGTATTTTTGTTATTTTTATTTTGTTATTTTATTTATTTTATTTTATTTTATTTATTTATTTATTCATTTATTCATATATTTTAATGTTTTTTTAATTTTTATTTATGTATTTTTTTATTTTTTTTTTTTTAATTAATTTTTTTATTATTGATTATTTATTGATTTTTTCTTTTTTTATTTATTGATATTTTTTTTTGGGGGGGGGGACAATTTCCAAAATATTGGCGGAAATATGCAGGAAATTCTTTTCATGGCGGTACATAACAATAGGAGTAATGATTTGGAAATAAAACCAATTTGAATTGAATTGAATTGAAAAGTACTGCATTTACGTAATAGCTATGGAACTGGTTAAAGGCACGTATAACAGTACAGAGGTAAGAGAATAAAGAGAACAGGAGGTGAAAATTCGGGGGGTACTCGTTTATCAGAAGGTTCTTTTTTTTCCGAAGGTCCATAATTCCGAAGCTTCGTAATTTCGAAACACAAATTTCCCACAAAAGGAGATTCATAATTCCGACCATTTTGATGCATTACTCCGAAGGTTCATAATTCCGAAAATGAAAAGGGGTTCATAATTCCGATGGTTCGTAATTCCGAAAATGCAATAGAGCCCTACATGACTTTTCGGAAGTACAAACCTTCGGAAATATGAACCCTTTTTCATTTTCAGAATTACGAACCTTCGAAATTATAACCATCGGAAAAAAGACATGTAACCCAAAATTCACCAGCATTCTCATTCTAAACTGGATAAATATGAAAATTATGATACATGCATTGGCAGTATAATAGAGTTAAGGGACAGTAAAGACTATGTTCAAAATACTATGCACATAGCTATCGAGGTTTTTTTTTTCAATGAGAACCACAGGTCCTTCAAAATAATGGCATGCTCTTTGCATTTCCCAGCTCATTGGCAAACAAGCTCGACGAAGTAAATGTTAAAGGTTATAGTTCTCCGCTACGTCCACCGATGTACATGTCTACTTCGCGATCCATTAGGCCAACCATTTAACATTTCTAGTACATATATACTTACATTTGTCAACCATAATTTTCTCGAGAATATCAACACACATTAACATTACTCTCTCCAAAAAAAAAGAGTGAATTTTCACTATTTTTTTCACTCCCCCGGGAGTGACGTCAGTGATCACTTATTTAGGAGTGAATATCGAGTGACTATCGAGTGCTCTAAGAGGAAAAGAGTGGAGTTTCACTCTATTTTCACTACTACATGCAGGGAGTGACGTCAGTGATCACTCGATTTTTTTTTTTTTGATTTTTTTTTTAATGAGTATCTTCAATCTCTACATTCTAATGGTTGTTTTTTGTTTTCAAGAGCCCAAACTACCAAGCTTCCATTATCATGTACCATAGGTCTTTCACATGCTAGCTTACGACAATATAATATAGAATGATGTATGAATCTACCAAACGGTTTCAAGACTTTCAATGGCTCTTTTCAGTGTGTGCTGATGGCCGTAATATCTTGTCAAGAGTCTTTGTGGTACTATTCTTATCCAGCTATTCATCTTCAGCAATTTTATTTTAGTTCTAAGTAAGCAGACACCATTACCGTGTCTACAATTCATTCACGTATTATTTACTATGATATCAAAATAAAGTCATATTCAACATTTTCAACCCCCCCCCCCCAAAAAAAAAGGATCATCTAAATTGTATAAATTGTCAGCTGAAAGCTTTATGGAACTGTTTGGTATGAAGCAAAATGGTGATCAGTGAATATATTCATGAATATTATAACAGAAATGTACACCTTTGTCATGTAAAAAATTCTGTCAATAACCTCGCTGGAATTCTGTTATATTGTCACCTTTAAAGAGTCTTGTTTACTGCCTCTTCTAGAACTGGAATAAATAGGCCTATACCTGACGAGTGTAAACACATAGGTAGAAAAGTTTTATAATCATTCCATACTCTCACAGTTAACCCGTTCGTAATTTATATTTCACAAAACAATAAAAAAATTATACATACATATGTATATATATATATATATAATTAGAAATACTATGCCTGAATTGTAAATACCATGATCAGTGCCGTCACCAGCTTTTTTCAAGGGGGGTGCCTTTTGGAAAAAAAGACAAAACTTACCAACTAAGAGGGGGCACACAAAGGTTCCGAATTCCAAGTGGACCTCTGCACTGTGTGATAAGCCTGATTTTTAATGTTGTGCTTTTAAAGTTAAAAAGGGACACATATCTTTTATTTGAACCTCAAAGAAGAACTTAAAATGACGAGGGATATGTTTAAGACAAGAAATAATTCTTGGAATAAAAATATTCCAAACTTTATTCCAAACTTTTTTCCAACCCTGTAGTATGATGTACATGTATGTATTTTTGATTTAAATGAAGGGCTATCGTGTTCAAATAAATCAAATTCAAATTAATCAATCAAATCATTCTTTGGCTTTCTTATAATAAAGGATATGCGAAAATTGCGAAAATTTATTACTCTTTCTACTTTTGTTCAATAATCGGGATTCATCGATCGCTCTGAAGTGTTTACTATAAAGGCTTACACGGAAAGGTTAAACATTTTGTAACAGGTGTGTCAATAGGCTAACCAACGTTTAATATAATTATGTAAATGCGCCGTCATGTAAAGGCGGAGTTTAAAAAAATCATAAATTTAATTTATGATAACTCGAAGGTTACGTTATTTTCACATGCAACTAACTACTGCATAATATTTATTGTGAAGTTGAAGAGTGTGAGTTCTTTAGAATAACTTTTATACGTTAATGATATTCTTTTAATAGCGATCCGAAATTCGAGGACCATCAACGTTATGGATACCAGTAATTATTTCATCATACAAATATATTAACCGAGCATCACACCTGTCATTCCTAACAACCTCATTCTTAGTTTATTACTGGCATCATGAACTGAAACCTGGACCCTTTGATAACGTTTGTTTTTTTTTTTGCTGAAGGGTGTCACTGTTCATAGTAAGGAGGTCACATTAGCATGATCGAGTCACAAATACATAACATGCATCACTTGATTATGACAAACAAATTCCAAACCTTTATCATGATACACCTAACACGGTCGAATCGTTGGAAAAAAATATCAATTTCAATGCTCTGCGGCATTTGATGGAAGTCATGCTCAGATGGTTCGTACCATACAATAGCGGATTCACTCAATCTTTGTACACTACCTATTGCGATTTTTTTTTTTAATGTTTGCAGTTTTATACTGAATAACATAATTGATATGATATTCCCATCAAAAGCGGTACACTTGGCAAATGACGACGACATTATAAAGGTTAAGAGAAGGTCGTTCGATCGATCGTTGTATCTCTTTGAAAAATATGTCGATCAATAATTGTCTTACAAACGAAATGGCTATACGTACGTCTAGGCCTGGCCTTGTTGGAAGATGTACACCAGATGAAACATGACTTACATGTGAGTGTATATTGGTTTATTGAGAACCTACACCCGATATGTGTTTCTGAAATGCAATATACAAACAGACATGACAGAATAGCAATGATACATCTAAAAGTGGATATGCCATATGGTGTCACTTCAAAACATGCTCAAGAAAGGTCAGCTCAAACCATCTCGAAACTTGTTGAAACGGGTCCTCAATCAAATATACATACCTGATATAAATATGATTAACAGGGATGACTAGGCTAATCCGAGTGTACGAAGATAAAACAGCATTCTCATAAGAAGCTAGCTACATGGAGCTGAAGAGATGCTAAGTTTAGGCTCTAATGAGATGTAGATAGCAGTGGTTAGCAAATTTATCGCTCTTGTGTTAGCCTCCTCTAACCCCGTGGACGTGTAATGCACCCCGCTGCTACCAGAGCGAGTGGCGTCGTGGCGCCCTATATGTGAAAGCGCAGCGCACTTGCCTGCGAGTGTGTGTGTGGGAGGACTACATATCCCCTTCATTAGCCGCATTTACACGCCTGTGTTGTATGTGTGTGTGGCGTAAACGTTATAAGAAATCTGCACGCCACGAAAAGATCACATACTGTATTATGCACGAACGAGTATGAACGCCAAAATAATATTGTATTATGATCCATACCTATATTATTTTGGGTGTATAATGGCTCAGAAATTTATACAAATTCATGAACGTCTAATCTAACTTGAATGCGGGATCGGAGAGCACGTTTTGTTTTAGATTCAGGTTATTTCTTTTCAGTCAGTTCTCTGTAAATTGAATTATTAAACTAATTATAGTTGAATGAATCCATTGTGCATTTTGAAGGATGACATAATTTCAGGCTAAAAGAAAGAAAAATGAAATCGTAGAAGATAAATTAAATTTATTCAGGGAGATATTGTATAAAATCGAATACTGCTCGCCCATTCATGTTTAGAAACTACCTCCTGTTGGGCATTTATTTATTTTACCTTTTCACATTGTGATATTTAGTTAATTTCTGTAATCACGTATTTCACTTTTCACTTCGTTCAAGAGTGAATTTTTAAGAGATTTGTTTAATCCTTACTAATCAGTGATTAGAGATAATCCACACTGTAAACTCCTTTCTCACACATAACTCTAATCCACGGGCGTAGACGTGCATAATTATCTATTGTTAGTGGGGGGTGATCTATTCATCATCCCCCCCCCCCACTAACAATAGAAAGTGTGTTCGTATCTACGCCACTGCTCTAATCTATTACTGATGCTTACATGAATGTGTGTTTTTTTAATTATTAGATTACACTTCCAACTTTATGCGCTCGTTTTTTAAAGTGTTTTTTCGGCTTCTTCTTCCTTATTTTTTCTTTGCTTGAAACGTACATGTGCATTATATGGTTATTTCATATGTTGCTTGATTATGTGTCTTTATATGTTATGTTTTTTTTGTTTTTTTTAATTTTGTTGATATAGGGGCCCTTGGTAGATCAGTTTGAACTGAAAGAGCTGCCCTGTCAAGGGCGTCGCTAGATTTTGAATGGGGGGGGGGGTGGGGGGTGACACCCATATTTGCCGACAAATTTTTAGGGTGTGAAACCCAAGTTTGCCGACAAAAATGCTCCACCCTAATCCCCCACAAATGATAATAAAAGAAATTCGCAGATGTAGAGATTTTGATCATACGGGCCCATTTCCGCAAGGAGGGGGCTGACGCCTTTTGCCCGAATATCAACTTTTCAATTTCTAAATGTTTGCGAGCGAGCGAAGCGAGCCAGCAAATTAAAAAAAAAAACTTTTCATAGTGAAAATGTACGGAAGTTACATAATTATCTGGAAACCTCGTTGCACAAATGGATATTCTGGCACCTTGCTGCCCGAATATGAATATCGGAACTTTGAAAATCCTCAGGGTAAGGGGAGCAGCAGCCCATTGCCGAAGGGACGCCTTTTGCCCGAATATCAAAATTCCACATCCCCGTCTAACGACGCCCCTGTGCCCTGTCGAAATAAAGCGATAAATAAACAATAAATAAAATAGGCATATCGTTATTATTTTTACAATACAGGTGTCTGAGCGCGTTATAAACGTAGATGGCAGCAATCTAAGTCTTCAATTTTAGCCTTTCCAAGATGTATATTAGCGTAAATATTCACGCCGTTAAAACCGATCCACAACGACCACAAGAACACAACCATGCAAGAAGTTCGGAATTGTAATGTAAATGTATTCAAATTTATAGAGGTTTCCCTTGTGACAAACTAAATTACATTCACTTGAAGGCTATTCTTTTTTAATAGTCATGCCCAACCAGTAGCAATTCTTAATGTATGCAATCTGCATTCTAGTTATTGAAATACAATGACTAACTTGTAATAGGTGTTAAACATGGTCATGTAATATGTCTAACAAAGAGGTAATCGTTAAATTCAAATGCATTACGAAAATGGCCTATTATAGAAACTTTTTTTGCACAGGAGAGGGGGCCCGGGACCCCGAGCCCCTAGATACGCCCCTGATGTCCATATCTTCCTGTATGATTTTTCAACCCACTGCGTGTCCTGTCAGATTCGTTATCCGGTCAGATCAACTGTAATCACTGTAAGTAAAAAAAAAATGCACGCAATAATTCATGAATCTTTCACAAGATATGTTGACAATTAATCTATAAATGACAACTATTCATCGTAGTCAGTGCTGCTTGATGGACAGTATTGTAAGATTCTGTGATAACTCCTTGGTAAGATCCAACAGCAAACTTGACAGCTTTACATTTTTGGTACTCATAATTATGTACTATTATTAAACCTGATACCTGGTTCACACATTAATAATAATGTTAATGATAGAGACAAAGGCGGCGATCCCGGGGGGGGGGATCATGTCCCCCGGGAATTTTTCTTAGGAGGGGGTCGTCACCCCGGAAATTGTGAAGACAGAAAAATAAATGTATCGTGAATAATGAGGAAATGCTGCATCTCCTGCAGGCTCTCAAATGCTCTAAAATGCAAACTTTCACTGCTCAAATTGGGAAATTTTCTCTCAGGGTCGCTACGCTCCCTCGCATACTAATACTCTAAACTGTATACAATATTGCTTGAGATCTCTAAAACGTAAGTATTATTAAGGCAGAGATTCCTCTGTGCAATTATGGAATAGCCTTCCTGAAGACATCAAAAAGTGTATAACAGCTGATTCTTTTAAAAATCATGTCAAAACAGAGTGGATTTGGCGCTATATGTATTATTTTATTATTATTATTATTATTATTATTATTATTATTATTATTATTATTATTATTATTATACAGTCGACAATGTAAAGGTCCTATTGGACCTATTGCAGGGTCAACAATTTAGGGAGGACGAGCCAGTATTCAAGGTTTGTCCCCCCCCCCCCCCCCCCCTCTCTGAAAATTAGATATACCCGATCTTGAATGTCATGTGTGATAAAAGTGCTCTAAAACCCTGTTCAGAATATTCCCCCTTTGTCGCTATCCGACCTTGCAAAATAGTAAATATAATATTTACGCCAAAGTCCGAAGTCATACTGCAAAATGCAACCTGGGAAGAGGGGGTGGGGGTGAGAAACGTATCTCCCGCGGGTATTTTGGAGACTGAACAAAATTGTGTAGAAAATAATGAGTAAAATTTGCAATAACCTGTTGTATACCGTGTTATAATTATGCTCTTAAGTGCTCTAAAGTTTCACTATTCGAAATAGAAAATTGTCTTACTCGGTCGACACGTTCCCTAGCATACTAGTAGTTGAACCTTTTTGAAGGGGAAGGGTTAACCGCCACAGACCCCCCCCCCCTCCCTGTTTGCTAGTCTCTTCCCCCCGCCCTGACCATGACAAGAAATCGCGTCCCCTGCATATTTATTGTATTTTCAGTTTCAGTGAATTTTCGCCCATTGACCATACACTTAACGCAGATGGCGCCAAACAAAATTGATCGAATAAGAAGCCGCCCACTTCCGCATACAGCTGCACAGCAAGAATACACAGTGAGGAAATTGTGTTTTACGTGTGTTTGAATGGTGGATATGCTGTTTTTGCATTTAACCTGTATGAGCTGTTCCCAATCAAGACTTGATTTTGCCGTAAACACCACCATTAGTGGCGGTCGCCACCTTAGGAATTGATACCTTGGAATCTACTGCTGTTCTGGAGTAGGTATTTTTGGAACCGAAAGGAAAAATGATCAAGAAAGACGTTATGAGGCGGCAAATGAACCGCCTGAGACAGCGAGCGAACCAGAATTTGGGAAGGTAAGTTTACATACCGTATGAGTGAATGTGTGCAGCCGTTGACTGAACATGCTGAACTGATAATATAACGTGCATTGTATGTAGGCCTATAGTCTACAGTCAGACAATCATGACAATATAGACCATGTACTATGTAGATCTAACTTTACATGTACTCAACGTTATTATGCCCAGCCACCATTAAATCTGCCTGACCAAGTGAATATTTAGTCAATTTTCTTGTGTTTTTAATTTTGTTATTGAAATTCTGATCATTTTCAACGGAATAAATGCTATTATTGTTAATTCATAACTGAAAAAAATATCAGTCAAGAAGAGCATGAAGAGCGGGATTCGAACCAGCAACATTGTAGAACGTGCTAAGGCTACTAGTGCATAATTCATCATGTTCGTTGTTAGAATCATAGAGCTTCATCCTATATAACTAGAATCCAGACTCTAACTTACTTAGCTTTCAACCTGCTATTACTTGTGATTGCCAGACCGCGACTCTGTCGCTCATCTCCGAAAGAGCGGAGGCGGAACCAGGTGTAGAATAAGGATACTTCGACCATGCAGATTTCTTTTACCACTAGACCACGAGCAGTTGACGGTACAGCTCGTTGCTCTTAAGTTAAGGCTTTATACCTCCACTCTAGAAATTTAGTAGCTCTGTTCTGCTCACTGTTTTTTCGATATCCTAGGTAGGAATTTTGCCAATTTGAGGATTACTGGGCATATTAGCTAATGTAGCCCTCAACATAATAATTTCATATTTGTGTTATATTACTCTTTAGTCTTAGGCTTGAATTAGACTAGGCCTAGGTCTGGAAATGATATTCATGTATTCATGTATCGTGGAATAGGTCTCCGCTCATTCATTGTGTGTGCGCACACACTTGCATGTTATGTCTGACTATGGGAGTGGAATGCTGTCACCAGCACTGACAAAATAAACGGCAGTGAATGGACTGGTGACTTATTCCACGATAATACCGATATATGTGAGTGAGCTGAGCCGACAACTGAGTGAGAGCAACTTTTTCATTGATTTTGCGTCTGAATGGATCATCAAGTCTCCTGATTTTAAATTTAATGATTCTCTATCTTAATGTACATGTAGATCGATCATTATGATAGGATTCTAATGTAAGGTTAGAGTCTAACTAAGTACGCTAAACATTAGCCCGACCATCCCTGAAGCAGTTTTTCTAAGCTTTTCTAACCTTAAATACATGTAAAGGCAAGCCTATGGACCCTCCGCCATACACATGTCTAGGGCCCTGTTTCATAAAACTTGTTATCAATAGCAAATTACAACAGCAGTTATAAGCTACTGAAATCCTAGACAGAAATAACCGTCTGTTATGGGGAAATCTTAGCTGTACGAGCTTCTTGGCTTATCAATCTGGGCAGCGTTTCATCAAACGGTCATAAGTACAAGTTCGCCGACATCCTATTGAAACGCGTGTATTAAAATTAACATGCGTTACAATGGGATGTCGGCGAACTTGTACCTATGACGGTTTGATGAAACGATGCCCAGGTACTTGCCTATGGAGCTGTACACGGCCTGCTGTTATGGCCCGTGTTGGAACGTGTCAACACAGAAATACTATGCCTCATAATCACCCATTCCCACGCACAGTGAACCTTGCAAACCACCCTCGGTATTTGCTGTGGTGGTTCTGGTCATATTTCAATTCTAAAGTTTAATCTATACAAAATATCAAAACTTATCTACAAAAATTTGGCAGCGGGGATAGGATTCAGCTTACCTTCCGCATGTTGCTGTAAGAATTATCATTATCATGACAAACGATGACCTCTAGTAGCCGAGCCGGCGCGGGGTCAGCACTAGTCTAGTTCTGAACGTTTTTAATTATTTTGTCCGTAAAACCATGAAGCTATATGAGCTATACAAACCATGTGTGTACGTGTGTGCGCACCCATCGTAGAATGGTGCTGCGAAGTCCACTGATTAACTCTCCCCCCAATTCACCTTCCCCAAAATTTCGGGTTTGTATAGCTCATATAGCTTCATGGTTTTACGTTTATAGCAAATCAGTCAAGGCGCACGGCCGATATTGGGGACCGTTTCCTATTTGGGAGACTTTCTATTGTCTATGACTTTTGTCAACATTTTTGGTAGCCTATTTGGGAGATAGTCTCCCATTTCGGAGACAAATTTTCTTTGTTTACATTTGCTGCAAAGATATTACTTTGTTCAAAATTAAAATTTGATTAGCAAATTCCTCATGAGAAATTACCCATTTTGATGTCTACTATCTGACCGTCTACTTTAAAAGTACATCATCTACTTTTGTTTCATAACATTTTTTGTTATGATCTACACACAAAGCAAATGGGCTTCTGACCTCAGTGAGGCAAAATTTTAGCAGCTAGAGAAACTGCCTTGTTGGTGTTGTTTCTTTTTTCCTTCTGTAAGCTACATTTTTTATATAAGTCTCCAATATGTGAGACAGTCTCCCACTCTCCCACTCTCCCAAATGGGAAACAGATCAAAAAAGGTTCGAGGAAAATCGGACAACTGATAAGAGAGTTATTAATTTTTTTAGTGGCATGAAAAACTGGGGAAACAATGAAAATCATTAGACAAATTGGCAACTACATTGTAAGTCATGAGTTTGTGATGTCAAAGGTACACAACTCTCAAACTATTTTGTTAATATTCATAATACAAATTTTAATTTTTTTGTCCAAGAATATGATTTCTTCATGACTTGAAGTGAACCAACTTATAGTAATATGTTTTTGCATGTATACACTAATACAGAGTAAATAATTTTCTGTAAAAATCATGAAAATATGAATATTTTTACAATATACATAAAAAATGAGTGATTATGAAAGTATAATATTTGGAAAAAATATATTTGTAAAAAAATATATGTTGAAGTTCTTGAAATATTTGTAAAGGAGATACATGTAAAAACATATAGTATAGATGTAACTTGGTTCAAGTTATGTGAAAACTCTTATTCTTGGACAAAATTTGAGAATTTGTATTATGAATATTAACAAAATAGTTTGTGAGTTGTGTACCTATGACATCACAAACTCATGACTTAGTTGCCAATTTGTCTAATGATTTTCATTGTTTCCCCAGTTTTTCATGCCACTAAAAAATTCATCTCTCTTATTAGTTGTCCGATTTTCCTCAAACTTTTTTTGATCTGTTGGCCTGATTTTTCTGCTTCTATTAACTTAAAACTTCAACTTAAAACCAAGTTATTTTTGGACTGGACTATCCCTTTAAATGTCATATGCATTTAAAGTCATTTCTCTAGCAGAGTGAAAATGAAACTAAGAGAGAAACTTTATTGACTTGCAATTTAACTGTGTTAATCTCCATGTTCAGTTGCTTTTATGGGAGACCACAGCTTTGTTCATAGTGGATTCATCTACTGTATAAGCTGTTATTTTCGCGAGGGTTTTATTTTCGCGAATTTCGCGAATGAAAGATCACCCGCGAATTTAACAACACGCGAAAATATTCTCATATGGACATGCAACATTACGAGAGCACATTTTTACAAGGCGAACAATACAGTGCTGTACTATAAGTGGTACAAACCATGCGTTGTCGCTTCGCGATCCCCTAGCATGCCTAGCTAGCTAGCCCTAACAATTGCTTGCTCAGATTTTTTTGGCCCCATTACAATTCCCGCGCCCGCGATGTGTAAATGTATTCGCTTTTTCCACTTTCAGATGGGGAATATCAACTCTGTTTAGGTTATTTATCCCTTCATGGTTTTCCCTAGATCTGTTGTGTGGTGGTGAACGCGAATTTAACAACACGCGAATATGTGGCAGAGGTCGCCATTCGCGAAAATATCTGTACGCGAAAATATCAGCTTATACAGTATTGACAAATTATGCACTTTGTTCTGTGAACTTCACAGACTAGTGAATACACATACATGTACATTTTGTACTGGGCTGACAGCAAAAAGACCAAGCCTGTACAATGTAGGTTTGGCCTCAGTCAAGCATGCATGGTTTGCCTTTTATGAATACTGAATTGCCCAGGGGCTTCTTGTTATTTTGTGTGCATGAACTTCTCAATTTAAAATGTTATTTTTGTTAGGTTAGTTTTCTTTGGGTTCACCATTCACTTACAAATTTCTAAACAGAGTTGCATAATACGTGTAGACCTAATTTGTGAAAACAAATATGTATTGATACAATGTACGTACATGTACGTGTATGTATGGCAAGACAATTGTAGTGATAATGTCTGTAAATTATGACATACATGTACATGTACATGCCATGACATTTGCTCCTGCGACAATTGCTCCGGTCTAACTTTGCCATGTTAATCCTAAACCTAAACCTAAACCTAAACCTAACCCTAACCCTAATCCTAATCTTCACATTGTTCTTAACAAAAAAACAAATCATGACCTTGACCTTAACCTTTGACCTTTCGAGATATGAACGGAGGAGCAAATGTCGCAGGAGCAAATGTCGCGTCACCATGTAGGTACATGTATGCATGTAGTATAAAATGATGAGATTCTGTCATTTTGATTTGCATCAGTTGGCATCAATCACTTGCATTACATGTACCTCAATTCATTGTCAGATTCCTGATTACATGTATATAACTGTTTCTCAGAGGCTAATAACTACCGGTAGTAAAAACTAGGTAGACTGCATACAATACATTGTGTAGAGATCAATATTGCTGAAAGATCACTTGTGAGAATGTGTATCGTGAGACATGCCTCAGCTGCCTGACAGTTTGCTGGAGTTTGTTTGAAGTTGTTAAATGATCAATACATTATTTAGTGCGTAAGACCTGTCCGTCAAAAATCAAATTTTTTTTTGTTATTTGTATTATAAAACACCTGTTCTTGGTGTGAAATTCTCTGTAAGAATCCAAGATGACCTGACTTTGAATATTATGTCATGTACATGTACATAATATGTAAATTTATAGGCGCACATACATGTACGTGTACATGCAGATCATCATCACTCCAGTGTATGCAAGGTTATAGCCTTCCACACACGGACCTCTGTACCGCCTGGAAGTGTGTGTTTCCAATCTCATAATGAGAGCTTCACAGGAGCAAGATCGCCGGCCAAAACAGCCAGCAAATTTCCCTTGATCGGGGGAGCGTTTCATCAAGCGTTTTGTCAGTGATTTTTACCGACAAACTTGCTCTCAGCCAATCAGATGCAAGGATTTCAGTAGCTTATAACAGTTGTCGGTAAAAATCACTGACAAAATGCTTGATGAAACGCTCCCTAGGATGATAGAGGTTCAGTTGAAGGAATATGATATTTTATCGTCCTAAAATGTAAAAAGGTAGTGTGTTCCCAGAATTTTGCAGATTAATCAGATGGTGTTTTTTCCTCTGCAAGTTAGAGGTTGACCGCCGCTGAAATTGACACAGCCCAACACAGGAATGGTGCTGTGGGTACACCTACGCAGGTCTACACCGACATGTACATTTCGATGTGTAATTATAGAAGTACACCTCACCAATTTGGGGGTTAGAAAATGAGCTGTTAAGTATGTAATGTCAATATGCACACAATACAGAATGCAGGAAGTTGTATAATCATGTGATAAGGAATTCGCTTCAGAACCAAAGTTCATTTCACTTCCTTGATTTGTTTGTATTATATTTTTTTACAGCGTGCTGTAAAAAGTTTTGAATCACCTGGTACATGTGTATAGAGCAGGACTTGACAGTAACTGGTGCCCGGGAAGTGGAACACATGGGCACCTGAAGACTGAATCCGGAGCCCCCAAATTTGTAACTATATATGGGCTCATGTAGATGTACATGTATACAGACCCTAAACATTTCAATCTGGTGCCCTGCAACTAGGGTAACATCGCTTTTATTTCTGGTTTGCTACATTTACTGGTACATGTACATGTACCTCTATTTAGGGGCGGATGCAGGATTTTGTAAGGTGGGGGTGTACCCTTTTCGAAAAATATCTGATAACATCATACATGTATGTATGTAAGCAAATAAACAGGGAAAAGGTCACATTTTCAGGTATCTTTTTTGATTAAAGACTTGACAGAGGACAGATTTATGGAGGTACATGTACATGTAGTGTAAGGTACATGTACAGTATGTCAGTTATGCCAATTATTGTTAGTTTTAAAGGTGGGGTTGGAGAGGGGGCACAGAGGACACAAATGTGTTGTACAAATGTACTTTTCTACTCATCTTGTCCATGATTGTTATTAACATCATGTTTTGAGCTCCAAGATGCTAATCCAATTACTATCTTACACTATTTAGAAGCAATATTTGCTTGCGTGCAAGTGATATATGTTGGTCACGTAAAATATGTGTAAAATACTTTTTTTTTTAATTGTGAAGAGTGGATGACTGGATGTGAATTTAATTGATGATACAAATACGAGGCATTAGATCACTCAAATTAAAGCTGTGCAGTAAATTAAAGTGAAAATCCTCACACATCTATAGATACATTTGGTCATTTACATGTACATGTAAAAGGGGGACCCATTTTATCATATTGTCATGAATACTTAAAAAATCTGGACCCCATTTCATGAAACTTGTGCACCACGTGATACCCCGGGGTACGTTTTGTAGCGCCATCTTGTGTCCACCCGAAGTACAACCATACTGCAGAGCAATCATGGTGCCGCAGCGGCAGCGCTGGTGTACGTTCCGTTGTGCATACAGCGTTTGTACATGTATGCACACTATCCCGGTCGCGACCCACCGCGGTAGTACAGTACGTTTTGCAGGATTACACTCGTGTTTGCTGTGCTGCTACATGTAGCTTCAAAGCTCGCTAGCTGCTACATGTACGTACGCATTATGTTGCTGTGTACACTTTAATACTTACAGTTGCAGCCTGTGACGATACCGTACAGGTTTATTGTATGTACTGTATGTAGTCTACGTGCTCGGTAAGGAACGAAGGTAACCATCGAGATCGGGATCACGTAGTATTTTCAATGTCGCAAACATTTATGAGATATTTTTGCAAGAACATGGAGCACAGGAAGAGCATTTGAATGTTAATGAAGCATACAGTACATGTACCAAAAATAATTTCACACTTTTTGGTAAGTCAGGGAACAGCCCTGAAAAATGAAAGAATAATTCAACAAAATGGTACCCCAGGGTACCATTTATGTCATCACCCGTATAAGCTACTGAAATCCTTGAATGTGATTAGCTGAGAGCAAATTTGTCATAGAAATGGGGCTGAAAAGTTTTATGAAACAGGGCCCAGATCTGTTGAGAGCCAGAAGGGCTTCAGCCTGCAAATAAAATGAGTGAATGCCCTTCTTACCCTTGGAACATGAAACTTGACCATGTTGCTTTGAATAGAACTGGAGCTGCTGCAGTTGTTATTGAACTTTGGTTCAGGGTGGAGAAGTTTGATGAGGTCAGTAAATGTCCTCTATTGCATAGGTGCAGTGAACTTTAAGTACTCTATTCAAGGCTTTATTGCAACAAAAGGGCCCTTTCAATACCTGATATTCCAAGGTCAGTTTGACCGCAAAAAAGTTGAAAGCATTGACACACAATATTTTTAGTGAATGAGAAAATTTTATAGCACAGACAACAGAACAGGATGGACCTACAATGTACATGTAAGAAAAGAGAACAACAAAAAAAAAAAAAAAAAAAAAAAACCCTGGTCATTGCTTCATGGATGTCTATCTATAATGTAGTGCTTGTAGCACAGTGAAAATCATTCTAAGGATGTTTTTCCTTCATGATGATAACCCCTGCCAATGCCCCAACACCTCAGCTCCAGAATCGCATGCAATGCTGTAATGACAAATTCTATTAACATGTGTTACATTGATACTGGGAACATGTAAGAATATCCAAAACTAGTTTATTTCCTTGATTTGCTTCGGAAAGCACACTGAAGGCTACTCGGTTTAATTGGTGCATTTAATTAATCAAATTTTAAAATTAAATCAATAAAATAATGTTATACATGTATATCTCATCTTGTGAAAGAAAGATGCTACATGTAATTGTATACAGCCATGGAAAATATTATTAGACCAATAATGGTTACTGATATTGTTATTTTTGTGGTAAGAAGGAAATAAAATATCATAAATGCAAGGTATAATTGCTGGAATTTTATATTCATTCAATAAAATACAAAGACAAATAATTTTTATAATTTTGTATGCATATTATAGTACCCTTATTAGAAGCTTGGTCTAATAATTTTTTTCCAGGGCTGTACATGTATGTACAGTACATCCATTCCTTTATTGATAGATATGGCTGATATCAAATTTCTTCACACTCTGTTAAGTTACATTCACATGATGGGAGCTAAACTTTAAGTTTCTTTCGTAGTTTCAAAACTTTAAGTTAAATTGTAGTTATCTTGTAGTTTCAGCCTGTATGAACGGACTCATGGTTTCGAAACATGAAGTTTACTCGTGGTTCTAGAACCCTTGACCATGAGCAGTGGGGGCCTCCGTCGAAGTCTCGGCCTACATGTATGTGAACGTAATAAACTTTGTTTCGCAAGCTTGTGGTTAGGAATGACCTCGCTGTTCATGTTAAATTTCCGGGTCACACCCTTTGCGCAAATTATTAACACAGGATCTGTATGTGTACTGTACACAAAAACGGTAGTATCTACTTCCGGGTTAACCACGAAGATCACTCGGCTTGTAGTTTAAGTTCGTTGTTTAGGGCTCGTGTGAACCCTTGTTGCGGTTAGGGAGTCATGGTTTCTTAATTGAAAGTTTAGTTTCGAAACCACGGTTCCCGTATGAACGTAGCTAATGAAGTTCAGTAAATTGTTAGAACATGCATAAGGCTTGAAACCGTATACATGTCAATAACCATTGATTCAATGGCCATTTGAGCAGATGTCTACACTTCAAGCTTCTTGGTTTTGAGTACATACACTACATACTATAATAAAAGATAGCCACTTCATTCATAATTATATAGAATATTATTGGATCTCTTACTTTTACCATAAATCCATGGAAACATGTAGTTCAGTTTTATCGTGAGTGAAATTTCAAGGGTCATTTCTTATAATAGTTTAAATTCAGGGTTTCATTGTCTAATTTAAGCCCACTTGTGTGCATCTTCTTTGGAAACCGATTTCGCAATACCTGCATGTTCATGTACTTGCATCAGTTTCAGGAAAGAAAATCTTTAGAGCTTGTTCTTAATAGACCTACATGTAGTTCTTAATAGATCTATTGGTCAGTATACAATATTTTTGGGTGGGATTTACCGTCTACCATCTTCATACATGTACATGTAGCTCCTGTTAACTCACTAGTGCAAAAAGTGCATACATGTATTTCTTGTTTTGATTATAATATTAATATATCCTCTTTTTCTTTCTTTCTTTTCTTCTTCTTATTTTATTTTTTTTAATTTTTTTTTAATTCTTTTTTTTAAATTTTTGTAATTTAATTTTTTTTATTTTTTATTTTCATTTATTTGTTTTTATTATTTTTTTTAATTTATTTTATTATTATTATTATTTTTTTTTTTTGGGGGGGGGGGGTTATAATTTGATATAGTGCTGCAAATTATAATGAATACATGTATACAAGTATAGAGCAATTCAATCCACTTGTGTTTGTGATAGAGCATGCAACTTATTTGGAAAAAATAATCTTCATATTTGGTAACAAATAATCAAAATGCAAAATGCAAAACACTAAATATACATTCATTTAAAAGAAAAAATGCTATCCTACATACATGTAATTATATGGGCTCATTTTCTAGAAAACTATTCAAATTAATATTGCTTGTTCAATAGTTTCCTTATGATTTGTATAATTTGTTTTCAGTCTCATGATTTTTATTTTTGCCCGAGCTCCTTTGAGAACTCTTCAATGAGAGCTCCTTTGAGAACTCTTCAATGAGAACTAGATGCCTCTGAGATCATCATACACCTGTACATGTTGTACATGTACATATGTATGTCTATGTAATGTACGTTTTACTTATCGTATGCCTTTCACAATTATGTAAAACCTCATTATTGCAGCCATGCTGCTGCATTATGATAATGAAAAATGATACCATTTCTCAAATGAGATGGCAGCCATTGCGACATCTGACTCATAAATGCAATGAACTCTTCCTCAGATCGGTCCAGAGAAACGTGAGAGATTGAACGATCTGCCACTGGCTCGAAACCTCGCCGTCATCGAGCAATGAAAGATATCATCTGCCGATGCTAATTGAAAGACGAGACTTTGAATCGTAGACCAGCCATTGTCATTTGCATACTTGTAGCACTCAAGCAGAGAATAATACATTCATGAGTGGAACATTTGGTGTATGGTTGCATACGTACATGTATAGCACTGTAGAGAATGCGATGAGGGTCGTGTCTTTTGCTTACAAGTTCAGATCGTTGTCGGGGGGAAAAGCTTCTGACACATTCATAATAGACAAGAATTATTGTGTTATGAGAAATGATAATTAATTTTATTCGGAAATACAGATTTACAGCAATAAATCGATGTATCTACCTATTTGCTAGTTTCCCAAACTATGCCGTCATTCGAGAAAACCTAAGTCTAAAACGCGCAGCCCCTGCCTGCGCGCGCGTACTCCCCGTCCACCAATCCAAACGCGCCACCGCCATACTCTTCCTCTTCCGTTCTCGCCCGTCAGAGAAGTGACATCTATGAAGCTAAGTCTTAACCTAAATTGCGAGATTTTTACCTCCAAAAGTGTTTTTGGTTGCCTTTCGCAATAAAAATCCCGTTCACCATGTTTTCACACTCATTTTGGTGTATCGGATTTTTCCTGAGTCAACCTCCTTCACGGTAAATTAATGAAATTACTTTGCCGTTTTTCCTCACTTTCGGGGCTTTTTTCACAGACGGTGTACTAGTACACTGCGTCGGGCTAGCCCCCGTGTCTGTAGGTGGTTGATTCAACGCGCTTAGACAAGCGGTCTTATCATACATTGTGCTCCGTAATAGGAGTTTATTCCCACTCCGTCTTGTGAGTTGGTTGTTACCTTTATATAGATCTATACTGTTTTGTAATAATAATAAATTTATTACTATATATGGTTTTCTATATTGTTGCTTGTCTTTATTTTCAGCCATGTCGAGGTCTCCGTTCGGCTGGCGTTCCCCAGTATTTAATACTTATAAGGGGACTCGCCCAGCCTTGGAAGGGTTGGCTGCGAGAATTTAATCTCGCACCAACATTATAACTTCCACGGAGCTTCGACTAAGGTAAGTTAGGGCCTACTTCGTGTACGGCTCGCCCCGTTATGAGTTCGCTGTCTTTTTTGACGACCAACTCATGCGGGGAAAACCGAGAGAGTGAGTGCTGGGAACGGCCAATACCTCTCTCGAAGATAGAGACTTGTATAACGGTGGGAGTGAGTGCCTCCGGCCAATACCTCTCACCGATAAAACTGTGGGTGTTATCCCTGCCCACAGTTCGTCTCGCTCGAGCATCATTCCTCGCTCTTCAGCCATAGGTGTGATTGCTCAGGGATCGGCTCCTTTTGTCTCTCCGCACGCTTCTACAACAAGCAAGGCGGGTAAGGGAAAAAGAGAGTCGTGATCCTCCAAAAGTACTCCCTTCAGGGCCTACTACGGAGGCGGTGCCCGTTTCTAAGGGTAAAGGGGGCGATAAACATGCCCACCTGCCCAAGAAGCGTAAGCGCCAGAGTACTGCCCAGCCAACAGGCGAGGCGGACTCTCTCCCCCTGACACCGACTGTGTGTTCACCTCATGTGTCAGGGGGGGCCAAGAAGAAGAAGGTTAGCCCCCAAGGGGCGACCACTTCTTCTGAGTTAGGCGTCTCCCATGAACTTTTGAATTATCTCAAGATCATTGTGGAGCGGAGTGGTTGGTCAGACTCTGTGTCTGTACTCCCCACCACGCCTGACTCCAACCCCTCCCCCCAAGGGGGAAGGGGGGATACCTGTACCCGACCCGACCCAGGTCCGGTTCGGATACCGGGTCGGATACCGGATCCGGTTCGGATACCGGTTCCGGTTCGGATACCGGATATCCGGTTCGGATACCGGTTTTTGCCGGATATCCGGTTCGAATACCGGATATCCGGTTCGGATACCGGTTTTTACCGGTTATCCGGCTAGGAACACTGGTTTTTCCCTTGTTTACCACCACTGCTTCTAGTGGGTTGGGATCCGGTTCCTTTTCTCAGGTATCTGGCTCATTGTGCTTGTTTTCCAACACACTAGAGCCTTACCGCCCCACTTCGGGCGTCTCTCGACCACGTTCAGCTTTGATCGTCCGGTCGGGGCTACTCCCATTCCAGCGGCACTTGGTGCTCCGCCTGGGGAGGAATCCTGAGACTGCTTACACCGCCCTTCTTGGGATCAGGTTTCAGTCTGGATTTTCGGAGGATGATGCCTCTCCACAGGCTGAGATTACACCCCAGACCTTTGGGTCCTTGGCGGTAGAGACTCAAGCCCTGCTGGAGAAATTTCTTCCCGACACTTTTACAGAGTCGGGCTGATCCGGGACATCCGTCTCTCCTTTTTCAAGGTGAGCGTCCCTCCAAGGGCATCCCTCTTACGAAGGACTGTAAGCGAGTCTTCAATGACTTCGCCTCACAGCCTCTTGCATCCTTAGTAGGGTCCGTCCCTCGGCCGGGGATTTCACCTTCTCTAAACAGGACACTCTCGAATTATATTACGAGAAAGTCCCGTTCCAGTGACCTCCTACATGTAGGTGGTAGGCTTGGTGTCTACTTAAGAGTACACCTTGCGCCAAAATAGAGAGGTTCCCGTCCTTATTGGAAGTTCATTCCAGGACTGGCCTGAGGCTGACTGCCTACTTGGGTACGCTCCTTTCCCTTAGCGCTAGGAGCCAGCACCTCGAGATGTCCGACTCGGACATCCTGTGCTAGACGAAGCCCCTTGTCCAAGGACAGGCTCGTTGTAAAACCGTCCCTCGGCTGGGTTTTCACCTTCTCTCGACAGGACACTCGATTAAATTACGAGAAAGTCCTGTTCCAGTGACCTCCTACATGTAGGTGGTAGGCTTGGTGTCAACTTTAAGAGTACACCTTACGCCAAATAGAGAAGCTCCCGTCCTTAATGGAAGCTCATTCCAGGACTGGCCTGAGGCTGACTGCCCACTTGGGTAGGCTCCTTTCCTTTCGCGCTAGGAGTCAGCACCTCGAGATGTCCGACTCGGACATCCTGTTGCTAGACGAAGCCTTGTCCTGGACAGGCTCGTTGTGGTTGGAACTGTCTGTGTCGACAGCAATAGCCACCAATGCTAGGAGGAAGCTTACGCTTTCCTCTCTGGGCAGTGCGGATGCGGACATACCTGCCCTCCTGGCCAGGGTCCCGCACTCCGGCCTTCACCTCTTTGGAGGTAAGGGGCCTGATGTGATTCAACTTGAGGTTGATTCACGCAAGCAGGCGACGGAACTTCTGAAACGCCTTAAGTCCTCGGCTCCTAAGCCGCAGGCCCAGGCTGTCTTTCCGCCTCCTAGATGCGGTGGCGCTTCCAGCTGCCCCGTGCACAGGTGCGCCCCGAGCGTTGGAGGAGAGGGTTGGCGGCCGTCTTCAGTACCTTCCCGCCTGGGAAGGAATTACCGACGACGTTTTCGTGCTCCCCTTCGTGCGAGGAGGCTTCTGCATACTTTTCGCAAAGCCCCTCCCACACGGAACCGTCCGCCACAACCCTCCTACACTATCGCCCCCTTTCTAGAGCACATCTCCACCGAGATTCAAGAGCTGCTGGAAAAGGGCGCGATCGAAAGGGTAAGAGACCACCCCAGTTGTGCCTCTCCCCTATCTTATATTCCCAAATGCTCAGGGAAGCTCAGAATGATCTTGAATATGGAAGTCATCAATTCCTTCATACCAAGAGAGGTTTTTTCCACAGGGAAACCTTGGCCTCGATTCTCCCGGCGATCAGACCGTCAGATGTGGCTATTTCGGTAGACTTGAAAGATACTTTCACATACCGATACACCCTTCTTCAAGGGACCTTCTAGGTTTCTCCTTCAAGGCGAAACTTTCCGGTTCGAGGCCTTAAATTTCGGCCTGAAACCGGCTCCTCGAGTGTTACTCGAGCAGTCTCTACCCTAGCCGCTTCCCTCAGGATCGCGGTCTGAGACTTTTCACTTACCTGGACCACTGGCTCCTGGTGGCGAGCTCTGTGTCCGTCCTTCAGTCGCACATGGCCCTACTTCTCCGTGCTACGCAAGAAGTACGATTCATAGCCAACTGGGACAAGTAGGAGTTGACTCCTACCCGCAGACCCATTTACCTAGAGTGCGGAAATTAGACATTGTGAACCAACTTACCCGCCCCAGTCGGGAGAGAATTCACGCAATTGTCTTTCTAGCTCGATCTCTTCGTCTCTTACGTCGAGTTCGGGCAGGCCGATGGCACCAGTTCTTGGACCACTTATCGAGCCATAGGGATGTCCTCAAAGACTGTCGGCTTCATATGAGGCCTTTTTTCCAACTTCATCTTCTGAAGTTTTCAAGCCCAGTGTAGACTCGCTCAAGGTGTGGATTCCTCTCTCCGAGGAGATCAAACGCCTACTTATCGCCCTGTTCGGACCAGGTGGTCTCGGGGGACTGGTCACACCTGTGCACCTTGCCCCACTTATTGTGTTGGAATTGATGGCAGTCCTCATGTCTCTCCACCTTTTCGAGAACATGTTTGTAGGTCGCTCCGTCCTGATTTGACGGTCAGCACCTCTGTTGCTGCTTACATCAACAGACAGGGCGAGACTCTTCCCGCTACCCTGAACGATCTAACCGCCAAACTTAAGAGTGGTGTCGGCCTCACCGAGTGATTCCGATCGCCTCCTATGTTCCCGGGCGGGACAATCTGATTGCAGATTTGCTGTCCCGGGACATGTGTCCCCCCTCCGAGTGGTCACTGAATCAAGAGGTCTTCGACTACCTCAGTTCAGTCTGCGCCCATCTGGAGATAGACCTGTTTGCGACAGCTCTGAATCATCGCCTCCCGAGTTTGCTCTCGAGTGCGAGATCCGGAAGCTTGGGCCCTCGATGCGTTCTCCCTTCAGGGAAGAACTTCTGGGGTTACGCCTTTCCGCAGATCTCCTTAATTCCTCAGTTCCTGGGGAAGATTCAGGAGGATCAGGCGTGGTTTTCTGCTCATAGCACCTTGCTGGCCGAGGAGACCTTGGTTTCCTCTTCTTCTGTCTCTGCTGGACGGTCGGCCTCTCTCCCTTCTATGGAGAGCAGTCCTCAGATCAGCCCCTGTCGGGGATCCTCCACCATCGTCCGGCGGCTCTACATTGACCGCCTGGCCGCTATTGGGGAGGAAGCGAGGACTCTCAGAGAGAGCCTCCCAGTTCATAGTCCAGAGCAGAAGAGTTTCGACCCGAGCTGTTGTCAACTCGAGTTTAGAAACCTTCCATGCTTGTTGGGGAGAAGGGGTTTGTTTTCCCGTTTCTGCCCCGGTGGGTGCTTTTACAACAAATTTCCTTATTACTCCTTTCGATAAGGGCAGGGCCCTCTCTAACTTTAGTGGTTACCGGTCCGCTATTACTGCGGTTCACCTTGGTTTTTTTCTGATGGTTCGGGAGTTTCAATCTCTCCCTTCCTGACTCATTTGCTGAGGTCTTCCTTTGACACGCCCAGCAAATCGCCAGTTGACTCCTGCATGGAGCCTTCCTTGGTTTTGGACGCCTTGGCCAAACCGCCCTTTGGGCCGTTCTGCAAAGCGTCGTTACACCATCTCCCGATTAAGACCACCTTTCTCTCTCTACGGCCCCCGGGCATATCAGATGGGAAAGGCAGGGTGTACGTCTTGTCCCTCGACCTTCGTTATTGCCAAGAATCAGACGGATTCTTCTGGCTTAATCGAAGTGTTCTTGAGTCCTCTGTCGGAATTCTCTTCCGTCATGGAGGATAAATCTTGGTGCCCTGTTAGGGCTCTCAAATGGTACTTGGATAGGACTACGGTTGTTTTCGTAAGGATGATCAGCTCTTCTCTTTTTCCATCACCTTTATTCCCCAGCATCACGGGAGACTATCTCCCGTTGGATTGTCGAGGCTATCCAAGCTGCGGGTTTGGAGGCTCTCCTGTCTGGGAAGCCTCCCAGAGCGCATGACACTAGGAGTGTTCTACCTCCTGGGCGCTTTGTCAGGTTCATCCCTTTGGAAGACTTTTGAGGGCCGCCTTTTGGCGTTCCCCTACTTTCTTCACATCCTTCTATCTTAAAGATGCTCCTTCGGGTGAGGTTGGATTTGAAACCTCTGGGTTGAGAGCTGCTTCGTCGTCTCTGTCTGCCCCGCGTTAGTTACTCCCGTCCTGGGACATGCCACCCGGGTTTTTTATCCGTGCTATTCTAGCAAATAGGTAGATACATCGATTTATTGCTGTAAATCAAGAAAATTATAACTAATTTTGTTATTTACTAGATAAATCTATGTATCTACCTATGTCCCTCCCTCCAGCCCCTCTCCTTGTCTGACATGTCCTAGATTCTGTCTCTGACTGCTCGGAAGAGGAAGAGTATGGCGGTGGCGCGTTTGGATTGGTGGACGGGGAGTACGCGCGCGCAGGCAGGGGCTGCGCGTTTTAGACTTAGGTTTTCTCGAATGACGGCATAGTTTGGGAAACTAGCAAATAGGTAGATACATAGATTTATCTAGTAAATAACAAAATTAGTTATAATTTTCTTGTTCTCAGGTTTTGTATTAAGCCTATCGGGTTTGGTATAAAGTTAGTACTGTATGCAATTTATTTATAAACTGGGCAACACTGTCTTTACCCGGTACTTCCCGAAGGACCAATTTTACTTAATTTCTAATAAAAATACATTAAGAGAAAAAATGTTTTGCTTCCAACTGAGCTAGTAAATGTATCTTACCTAATATTTCAACATTTTATTTGACAGTAGTGTGTACGTGTATTTTAATTTGTATCATGTTTTTAATGGTATGCTTGTAAATGTACATGTATGCAGCATATGATTACATACATGTACATTACATGTAGACTATTGTTCACATTATGTGGAAGCCAACAAGCACCTCGAACCTGTCCTACTTGTAGAGTATCTATTTCATAAATCTATTGTGTTCCTAGCCTTTCTTTATTTCTTTTCTCTTCGTCTAGTTCTATTTTGATCTCCCTTCTTTCTTTGAAATTCCAGTTGTGCCAGACTTCAACAACAAAAGATACAAAGTACTCTATTCCCTCTCAATTGGAAATGCATGTTTAATACCCATAGACGATGATGTTCAATACCGTGACACAATCGCAGTGCAAATCTCGAGTCGTTTAAGCAGTAAGCTCATTGCAGGCAGAGTTAGTTCAAGATCATTCAAACAGTGATGGCCTTATAAACTAATTATTCCAGCAGATCCCAATGATTGAAGGTTTATGCCGCCCTGTCTCGCTCCATTAAGAGTCAGACGTGATCAGTGGCCGGTTATTGCAAACAATGCCATACCAATTTGTTTTCATAAAGGTATGCAGACATGGGGAGCAATTGAATGCATTAAGCATCATGGAATCATTTGAATGTTTAGAGCATTAGTCAATCCTAGAACGATTATCCTTGTGTATACTGTAGTCTCTTGATGGAGTTTGCATATCGGGCAAACCCTGTTGGAAAAACCAATAAAGGCCATGTCTGTAGACGGGAGGTATCAGAAGAAGAAAAGGTTTTATGAAAATGGGATTTTAGGAGCAGGAGGAAGCCATCAGTAGGATATCTGTGTAATACACACACATCGTCAATTTGTAGTGCCAGTGTATATATACAATGCAGATTTGATTTTGTCTGCAGAATTTGCAAGGGAGCTAAGGGTATTGTGCCAACTTTAAACACTGCATGCATTTATTTTGCTCATGTCGAAAAAAAGTATTTGAATTTATTATAGTAACAATGACGATTATATAATAAACATTTCACCAAGAAATACAAAATGGAGAAATGTTAGTCTGCAGCTAAGAATCCATAAATATATTGATAAGTTTGGTAAAAAGGATGTTGGGGCCTTCATTAATGTCCAGTCATTTACATACTTGTGACATTATGTACATCAGTGGAAGCGTCCTAAACTACTATGTATCGTATGTCAATGATATGTGTTGTTTGAAGTGAGATACTACATGTATTGAGATAAAGTGGATATTGATAAACCCTGAAGCACACAGATGATTGAAATGTAAAAGAGTCCATTGGATTGAAATATGATACCAGGGCCCCATTTCATAAAACTTGTAATCAAGAACAAGCTACAGTAATTGTTATAAGCTACTGAAATCCTTCAATGTGATTGGCTGAGAGCAAAGTTGTCATAGAAATGGGGCAGTTGTTATTGATAACAGGTTTTATGAAACAGGGCCCAAGTCTCTCGCATGTTCAGATTTCTTCAGTAGATGTGAATGTATTGCGTCAAAACAATCTGGGAAGCGTTTCATCAAACTGTTATAAGCTACTGAAATCCTTGCATCTGATTGGCTGAGAGCAAATTTGTCAGTAAAAATCACTGACAAGACACTTCATGAAACGCTCCCCTGGGCTAGCTGCTACATATGCTTCATTTTTCTCACACAATTTTTATTGTCTTTTTATTTTGCAGAGCGGAGAAAACAGAAGTACTCAATGATGAATTATTACAAGTAAGAACTTTTTCTCTTTTGTGGGAAACTAGGAATACAAATTTGCACCGCTTTCACTGTTTTATTTTAGTGCACATCAGGGATAAAGCAGGCTGAGATTGAAGAAAAATCAATTTAAGAAAGGGTAAAAGTAATGCTAATTATTTTCTCTGATGGCCCTACAGTGTTTATATTTTATAATTGGATGGTCTACATTGCAGGGGAAGGTCTTCCCTTTTATTAATTAAATTCTAAATGTGCTTCAATCCATTTTAAAATGTTTGGAAAATACATGTACATTGGATAGGTCTGTAGAAAAGGAAAAGATGCATTCAAAGAAGTGATTTCCTCTTTAAATTTCAGTTTGAATATATAATATGCTGACATTGAAATATCTTTTTAAATGTGAGGATTATATTCATGTACATGTATTTGAAAGTATAAAGTGCATTGTTTTGAAATGTTGGGAAATACATGTATGTTAGAAAATAACAAATTACCATCATTTTGTGTAAGAAAAAGGATGTAAATATTATTCACCTCATAACCCATTTGGTAGATGTGCACATTGATGAAAATATGGCAGAAAATGTGCAATATTTCTCCCTTTTTCAAGGGGGTGCACCAAGGCTATGTTTGCTTTGCATAAAACCTGACTGACTTGCAGTCATATCATTTCAAATGTTGGAACAGTATATTTATATTGCATTCAAGAGCTTTCCTGGAACTAGACACTCCAAGGTTTTCCCCATGATTTTCCTTGGATGTACATGAAGGTGGGTAGGGAGAGAGGGTACTACATTTCGGTAAACAAGACATTTGGGGTTGATGGGTTTTTCTTGGAGACGGGAGGCGCAAGGCTGGAACTGTTCCAATGCAGCCAAAGTTACTTCCTACAAATCTTATTTTTGTACCATTTTGTACCTGCATGAATAAACATTTTGTCACTTAATAATAAGCAGGTATACATGAACATGTGTGCACAGTCATTCATGTGATGCATGTTTCAATACAAGAAAGACTTTTGTTGTGAATCAATGAATGAATACCATAAGTGAATGAATTAGTAAATAAAAGAGACAGATTGAATTTCACATTTCGGGACTTGTGGAATATATAAAGGACAGGATTTCCTTTTATTATTCCGTGATCGGCTTTAGAACTTTTCATTATCACACCTGCTTTTAAAAGTTGTACAGTGTGAGAAAGAATGTTACACTTTTTGAATTGAGTATTGTTTTAAAAATGTAGAGTATTTTTTAGCATGTATGGATAGAGTACATGTATATATTCCTTTGTTGTTTAGTAACATTTGTTTCAATGTCGCTGTTACTGTTCAGTGCACAACAGCCATTGTTTGAAAGATAGTCTAAACTCATTTGCTCCAAGTCATATGATTACTTGCTGAAACAGAGACAACAACATTCACACAAACAATCGCCGTAAAGTTTATGCATGTATTTAATCAAGACAAATAAACATGAGAACCTATAAATAAATGAACAAATAAATAAAGCCAGAAATTATAACATTCAGTGATCTTCACTAAAAAGTCCTTTTTCATAGTCATTTTGGGCACTTGGACATAGCTTTCGATCTTCCACATGGTGTCCGTTTCTCTCGATGGAGCATTGCTGCCATGGACCTACGAAGTGTCTGCCTGTCTTCTCGCAGGCTTTCTCGCTCATTGTGCAGTGGAATCCAGATCAGGCAAGGCATTGTTGATGTTGGCGCAAATGGGTTTTCACCCAGACACATTAATTGATTCCTATCCAGTAAATTCATTACTGATTCCCCACAAATGTAGTATCAAATAAAACTGGAAGAGCTATTCTATCTAACTGTGGTGCAAGTATTATGATATTTCTATCATATTTGTAATATCAGCATTTTAAAAAGTGTAACATTTTTTCTGACTCGCACTGTATGGTCTGTAGGTATGAAAAACGAACACCTGGTATTTTCAAGGAGCTTGGAAGCTCCTTGGTATTATGCATGGTTTTGTGTATACATATCTACAGTAGTAAACACTATATCTTTTCAGTTTCCCAGGGCATCATCTTGTATTTTGTTTTCAATTTTTCTTTGTAGTGTGAGAAACGAACAGAGCATATCAAGCACACATGCCAGAACATTACCAAGAAACTCTCTGCATGTCTTATTGGTTCTGGTACGGATGTGGAGAAGAGAACGGTAAGTCCCTATGTGGTGTGTGCGTCCTTTAAATGTTGGTTTCAAAATTCTAACCACTTACACATTCCTCATGCAAGAACTGAACGATACAAAATATCCAGTGTCCCCACGCTCGTCTCTTGGGTGTTGCTAGAGGGGAATGTGATTGGGGACACCCCCACCCCATTCCAAATTTTCCATAAGCAAATTTAGAGCCTTGTCATCTAATCGCTCTAATTGATGACTGTTGAAATTATTTTTGCCTGACAAACCCCTCCTCTGTTCAAAATGGTCTAGCAAGTTCCAATGGCCCAGGATGCTTTCTATATTTCTGCAATATTTCTGCAATAGTTCCCTGATTGAAAGATGATTTTAAATACTTTCATGGATAGCCTAAATCTCATTTTGAAGTTTGAAACTAAATAGCAGATTGTATTGTGTAGCATATTGAAAATGCAGTTTACTATTAAAGCTGTATGGAAAAGTATGACAACCATGATGAAATGTATTTGTTTGCATAAATTTGGAAAATGAATTTTTAGAAATATGACAGACTTTGCTATTAAATACAATGTTTATCCTTTCATGGTGATTTAAAAAAAAGTGGAATATTTCGCGGTGTGGAAATTTTTCGCGCAGCATGAAATGTGCGCGAAAATAAAAACACGCGAATATTTTTGTTTATGTATTCTTTTGCCCATGAGCCTAGCGCGTCGGCGAAATTAAAAATACGCGAAATTCACTTTACTCAGCCGAGCGCGAAAAATTAATCACGCGAAAATTTTCACTTTGACAATATTGTAATTGCATAATGATAATCATTCATGTACATGTATACCAAGCTTTAATTAATTCCCTGTTATCTGTTCTTCCACCATGGTAATGTTATTATTTTTTATTTTTTTCCACAGAAAAAGCTTCCACATTCTGTGCTATCTCAGAGTATGAGTGAGATGAGCACAGAATTAGGAGACACTACATTACTGGGGTAAGTAAATACAGGGGGGCATTTCATCAAGCGTTTTGTCAGTGATTTTTACCGACAACTGTTATAAGCTACTGAAATCCTTGCATCTGATTGGCTGAGAGCAAATTTGTCAGTAAAACTCACTGACAAGACACTTGATGAAACGCTCTCCCCAGATCTGTACAAATGTAGATCACCTTACAAGTATACGATTTAAATTCTAGCCCACATCTCGGTAGTCTTGAAGAACAGACTCTTTTACCCGTTCATACCTAACATGGAATGATAAAGGATGCTGGACAGTTGCAAAAATGCAATGTTGGTTGAAATCGTGGATTTAGAGAGACTATTGTCTGAATAATGAGAGCAAGAATGGCATTAACTTGACCATATTGGCTCTCAATAGACATTATGCTATTTTTTTCCCCCTCCTTTTTTTTACATATACATGTCTTTAAATACCAGAGTCACACCAACAAGACCAATGCCAGACTGACAACAGACCGAACAAATAATTACATTGCCACCAGTGGCCACGGATCGGTTGGTTTGGAGTCTGTGTGGGGTCGGTTTGGCGGTGTGACTGTGGTATTATACAGTTTAATAATTCAGTATATTGAAATGTGGTTTAGAGACTTTCAAATGCCAATGACCCAAGGCCAAATGATTTGGTGGTATGGGTAAAGAAACAAATATATTTTTATTTCCAAACACTGAGATATCAGGGGGGTGTTTCATAAAGCTGTTCGTAAAGTTACGCATGACTTTACGAACGACTTGAATATGAAGTGCCAAATAGGATGCCCAAAGTTTTTCCTGATGTTTTAACAGTGTGACTGTATTTCCAATAACCTCAATCAAAAAATGGCAAAAAATATACTTTGCATTAAAAATGTGTGTTATAATAAGAATGTTAATCTACATCTGCACAGTTCAACTTTAGTTGATGCAGTTAGCATCCCATTTGGCTTGTCATACATAAGTAATTCGTAAATTTGTGTGTAACTTTACGAACAGCTTTATGAAACACCCCCTGGAAAGAGTCTTTTCAAATAGAGTAGCCCAGATTATTGCATAATTCTCCTATCAAGCAAACTGAATGAGTTTGTGTTATAACAGTTGTTCCTTTTAATTTAAAACTAAAATTCTTGATATGAAGTATAGACTAGCCCACCATAATGTCAAAATCATAACCGTCATGACCGATTCTGTCAAGCATGAACTATTCAAAAGGAACGACCTTGTTTTATAGCTGACATATGTTAAGTGGATACCAGTTTTGGACAGAATAGAATTCTGTATGCATGAGTGTACTGATTCCAATAATAAATACAGTCAGCTGTTTAGTTTAGTCTGATTTCAATGACTTTTCTCAAATTATTCTCATTAGAAGGCTCACAACTTGCCTTTATATCAACCATGATTTGGATTCTAACATTTTTATTGAAGGCTCTTTTTTATAAAGGGAGGGGGATTGGAACCACAGAAATAAATGTTCCAAATAAGTTTGAGGCATGTATGTTGTTATCCTCCACTTAGCTGGATAACTATCTTATAATTTAAGTTTTTAAAACAAAGAATTAAGCCTTGGCCGAGGCTAACATACACTGTCAGAAGAACTGTAGCAATCAATATATGGTTTGCTGTGGGTATCGTGAACGGTATAGCTGTAAGGTGTAACTGCTTGTATAGCCTTACATGGAATTGACAGTAACTGATCAAGTTTCATTGAAAATCCATATTGCACAGCTTCAATATCCTAATTACATGCAAATTACCTTGAATATTACATTCAGTAATTACCTGTACATATGGAGGTATGGCATGAACATATCATATGGACATAAACCCTACACCAGAGTGAACATAAATACATATTATAAGCCAAAGTATGAACATATTACTAGTATTCAAAATATATTACATGTATATATATCCAAAATTGAACAGGAAAACATATAAACCACACACAACCACACACATTCTACTAAAATTTAACCCAATCCTATGTCTAAGCTTGTTCTGATATCAACTTTAGACCAAGGTTGAAGTGTTGCTTCTGTTTAACATGTATTTAAGCCTCGTGTCAGGTTTAAATGAATGAGTAGGATATACATGTATGTGTGCTGTATGTATATAAATATTGAACATGAACACACATAAACCACACACAATCATTGAATTACATGTATACCATGGTAAAAAAACCTTCAAGTGGCTGTTCATTTGCATACTGTACATATAGCAGAGACTGTAAACTTCAATTCCATTGCTAGAACCTGTATGGCTATTTCCATAAATAAGGGTCTCAATTTGTGACATTCTTGGTGTCCCGCTTACATAAGGAGCACACTGGGTTTGTTTTTTTTTAGGTAGAGAGAAATAGTGAAGTAAGATTGAGTAAGTACATGTATTCTAACAGTGAAGATACAATATGTTATGCTCAGAATCACTTTGGAGTCTTACTCCACGATTGGCATCTTACACTCAGAGCCACAGAAACCTGTCTGTTCCTTATGTAAACCGGGACACCAAAATGTCACAAATTGGGACCCTTATTTATGGAAATACCCGTATGACAATGACATCCAGGGCAAACATTCTCATGTGTAAATGCATTCATCATCAATTTACAATAAAGCAACAGTGACGCCAAATGGAATGGAAGAGAAATATTCTAATTAACAATGTATGATATATACGACCAAAAGCTGACTGCTGTATGATAATGAAACATTCAGTTTGTAGTTCTGCTCATACAATTGTATGCATGGATGGTTTACAACCTGTCAGCACCAAGTGATATTGGTAGTGGCATTATTGGAGAGTGATTAGGAAGAATGGGCTGTGATAGTAGCTTAGTTTTCTATCATCAATTACATGTGAAGGACACAATGCTTTCCTATTGACTGACAGAAATGAGACACTGTCCATGTATCACTAGCCCACACAGTAGATAAATTTCCTGGAATGATATGTAGTGGAATCAGAGTATGACATGTTCAATGTTTTCAAGATTACCTTCATGAGTTTCCACCCACTCCACAGAATCTTTAAAAAAAAAAAATTTAATAGTTATTACTCATATTACAATATATAGTCTCACATTTTATCATACAATCTTTTTAGCTATTTTTTTATACAGCATGACATCTAAATCTAAAACATATATGTTTATTTTAATTAAATTTATTTATTTTCATAAAAATATGTAATATACATAACAATGTGGAGGATCTATCACCCTAAAAAGCCACTGGCTTGAGATTGGAGGGGGGGGGATCTATGATACAATCAACATTTAAAATTTTTAAAATTTTTTTATTCATTTCATTTATTTCCATCTTCATATAAAAATACATATTCATGTAGGTAAAATACATTTAAAAAGTTATACAATAATATCTCATGCCTTTCAATTAAAGAAAAGACAATTTCAAGATAAACCAAATTATCCAGTCGAAAATGAAAAAGAGGGAAACTAAAATAAAGCCAAAAGGCCCTGTAAAACAAGTTCCCTAAAATAGACATTACAATGACATATAGGTATTTATAACAAATCTGTTACTGAAAGACATGGATACAAACAAATTCAAACGAAACAAAGATAAAGACATACGACAGAGGAACAGCAACATGCTACTACAGTAAGTGTACAAACAGATGTATATAAAACTGTGTCAGTATTTGGATAAGTAAAATGTTTTCAGATTTTTTTAAAATGAGATTTGGCTAATGCAAACAGAAATATAATTTGGTAATGAATTCCAAATTAGAGGTATACTAAACCGAGGAGATCTTTCTTCATACATAAATATAACTTTCCAACGATGGAAATTGGATCGATTTCTTGTACTGTAATTATGAATATCAAGATTTGTAGAGAACATAGATAAAATATTATATGGAAGGAGTTTATGAAAATATAAATATCCTAGCACTGCTGTGTGATACTTATATAAATCAAATATATTCAAAGTTTTGAGTTTTTTGAAGAGAGGAGCGGAGTGGGCAAGATAATGGCTGCTAGTGCAAATACGCAAAGCTTTTTTCTGTAATTTAAATAAAGTGTTTAATTTCAATTTACCACAATTACCCCAGACACTGACACAATATGATAAATATGGTAATATAAGTGCATTATATAGTGATAAAGCAAATAGAAAGGCACAAAATAGTGCAAGTTATGATACAAAGTTCTGAATAGAAAACAAAAATACAATACTAAAAACAAACACAATACAGAAGGACATCATTTATTTCACAATTTTAATGTCTGAAGGATGTGATTCATAAGTGGCAATTTTGTCTATTTATGACATAATCAGGGAGGACTTATGTGTACTCATTGCTAAATTCAAGATTTCTCAAATTGCAAGTTTCCAGAAAGAACTTCTTTGATGTTGTGTTGTTCATTTCAATATGGAGCAGCTTAGAAAGTGCATGAGCACTGTTTGATTCCAATCAGTGGCAAGAAAGAGTAGAGTTTACACATGTACACTGTACAACAAAACAAAGAAACAAAACAGACTGAAATGTAAACAAAAACTCTGAATTGACAGTTTAGCACATGAAATAATTTTGTCCTTGCTCTTTTTCGCTCTTTAGGTCCATGTTGGTAAAGACTTCAGAGGCGTGTGCCAACATAGCCCAAGAACTGACCAGTCATGAAATGGGTCTAGAAAACCTGATACTCATTCCATTCAACTCAGTCCTAGAGGTAAGATTTCATGTAGTGTTTAACAGAGATGTATTAAAATGAAATGGGTCTGGAAAACCTTATATAATTTCAGTCAACTCAGTCCTAGAGGTGATTGTTAAGTTTCAAGCAGTGTTTAACAAGGATGTAAATTCAATGGGTCTAGAAAATCTGATATCCATTCAATTCAACTCAGTCACAGAGGTGAGATTTTTCATAAGTATGTTACAAAGATGTCCAGGTCCACATCCCGTACAAATGTTTAAAAATACATTCAAAAGCAATTTCTTCTTCATTAGCTCCCCATACACTTAAGTCTCTCATTAGGTTCCACTTGGGTTTTGATATGAGGAAATTCTACCGCTTGTGAAGAAAATGGAAAATGTGTTTATGACTTGTGGACATTTAACTAGTCATTTCCTAGCTCTTAGAATATTTCCTGGTATCATGCTACAAACTAAATACATTTTCTTTAGTTTTCTCACCATTCATGCCGTGTTGTATCATTCAGTCATTAACCTTGTGTTTATGCCTGTACTTTCACCGAGTATGCAAAACAAACATTTTATTCATCATACTGACAAGTGAAATGTGAATATTGTCAAGTTGTCATACTCAATCGATTGAACACTTGAATGGAAATATCTAAAGCTCTTGCATGGCATCTCTTTTAGAAGAAAAATAAGTCACATCATCTACAATGCTGGTGCTCCTATATGCTGCGGCCACAAATTTGCTTTGGGATTTCTTTGTCAAAGAGATTTTGTTAGGGGTTAGGGTTGAACTTTAGAATTTACGTAGTGTTAGTGTAGATCAGAGCGTGTTGGAAGAGAGAGTTGTGACACGCGCATAATAAGCCTACGCGTACGCGGTCTGTGTTAAGAACATGGCAGATCATGGAGCTTCCAATAGTTCCCTTTCACATACATTCTCTATGAGAGGGAACTTTTTGAAACTCCATGAAATGACTGACCGATCCGAAGCGACCTCCAGTGTCAGGACTCTCTGTATGGATAGCTCTGGTGTATAGCTCTGGTGTAGATGTTGAATATTGACCGCAGAGCTATTGTCGCAGGAGTATGTGTTATACAACCATATTGCTTTTATCTCCCCAAATGTATAAACAGGCACCTTCTGGGTTACAAATGTAGTTTGATTAAGTTGTGTGCTCCTTTAAAATGGTGAGTGCCAAACTGCTCTTAGGAGAGGTGATTGTGCACTTAGAATTTGTAATATTAGCTAATTGAAATGAATGATGTGTCCTATTAAAGTATTTTCATCATCTAGGAGAAAGATGCTATTGCGAAAATACTAGAAATTTTAAAATCGCAGATTAAACCTCACTCAACTTTATTGTAGTGTTAACACTGTCATACATTGGATAGGCGGAAAGAAGAATGATGCCACTGTCTCACTCTCAAGTATTAAAACTACTTCTGTAGGCTAAATATAAATGTACTTCCTTTAAAACTCAGGTATTTCCTTTAAAAAGTTTATTACATGAATGTGTACAGTGTATAATATAAATGTAGGCCTACACTTCTCATACATCCTGCTTCATTTAATTGTAAGATAAGTGAGCATGGCTTGTTTGCCTATATTACTTTATGTATTTTTTAACTAGTCTGATAACTACATTTCATTGCTGCTAATAGTCTCTCTGCATATGGAACTATGAAAAGTTTATTGAACTATATATTTTGATAGCAATTGATTCCTCCTTTCATTCCAGGGTTGTACAGTGTGTGCATGTCATGAGATACATTGCGATATGTCTTATTAAAATTTAATGCTTACAATTTATTGCATCCATTCCATATCACATCAAACAGGATTCATTTGCAGATCTAATGATTGCAGTGGAGCTGGTTGAAATGTTACAGCGAATGAAGGCTGATACCCAATTTGGAAAGTTGAAAATTGATGATGTACATGTATGCATATTAATGTTTGAAGTGGAATATCGATGGTTGAGGTTGTAGCATGGTATTATAATATGAGCTGGTGCAGTTGTGGACTTATGATAATTTTTGTCAATATGACTTTGTTTCAAAGTTCGTGGAAGGAAACAAATAGGGCCTAACTCATGTCCTTTTCCCTAAATAAATGGTTCTTTTTACATCCTGTATTTTCAAAGCGGTGATTGTGGCATACCTATTTTTTAAATTGTTTTATATCAAGTCACCATATCATTGTGTAGAAATGACAGTATTATTGACACAAAGATAAGATAAAAACCAATGTTTGTGTGAATGTGCTTGGTTTGCCACACGAGTGTCATGTATATGAGGGCAATGGGTAATTGTGGTTTAGTAGGGGGATAGTTCACACGCACACCTGTAGAGGAAAGCAATCAAGAACAGGAAGAAGAGCAGGAAGTTCCTTTTGTTGTGTAATTTTCCTCTTCACAGACACGATGTAGGTCTTTTGGTATTGATCAGCATGAGTGTGCTCCATTCACATCTAGGGCCTAATGTATAGCTACATGTACATGTACATTGTTGCATGCCCTAGAGTTGAAAACTTCTGTATGCCTACCGACATAGAAGTACCTTTGGGCCTATGTATTTCAAGGAGCCATAATGTATAAGTACATGTAACTTATTTTTTACTTTATCTACAAAGGCAAGCATGTCAGAACATCCTTATCGGGGGTGGGGGGGGGGGGGCAGTGGTGGATATTCAGGGGGATTTTTTTAATATAATTTTTTGATTGCTACCATTTTATATGACCTTTTTTATATGTTTAACTCATTAAAATTAAAATTATGCAATACGAAAATGCAATATCTTGAAGTGTTATTAAGGCTTTTTTAGAACCTCAGGAGCAAATTTGTCCATAGATGCTAGCCAGAATTTTTTTTTACCCTTTTTTTTCCCCGGTTGTATTTACAGTGTACTCTGTAACTTGTAGGCCTACACCCAAATACATGTACATTGTACATGTACATGTATGCCCCTATGCATTTTTACAAGTGTTCTTTAAACCCCACACTATAGTGTACTTTAATTTACCTTGAAGGAAACCAATATGTTCACATGCCATGTCAGGTACCAGAAAAGTGCATCACTCCATAGAGTACAGGTACATGGAGATTGGAAAGGAAGGCTTGTATCCTTGAAAGCAATGCCAGGCTGGTCATAAATTTGGACTGATGTTCTCTTCAAATACTCCTCTCCAATAGACAGCCCCCTTAAGAAAATTGGCCAATATGCGCACGAAAATAGACGCAAGATTTGACGATAGTGATCCTGCCGTCTGTGTTGCCATGGCGATGTAATTCGTTCGCTAGCGCAATGAGTGAGGGAGCAGTGAACGCCAACGTGTGTAATCTCTGGTGCGAAGTCGACGGGCTTCAGACAAAATGGGCTATTAAACAGCTGCAATGTTAAGTCATTAATGAGTTTGTTCTAAAAATATGTCATAACTTCTCATCTTCGGGTGATGAGTAGTATAGTGTAATTGAAGAGGAAAGAAAAGCATGGTTTATAGTGTAAGAAGAAGCTAGTGACGATATTGTGTGAATATCAGGGGTGTCAATACAGAGGGGATGTGGGGTGCGGTGCCCTTTTCTTTTTGTCTGGAATGTCTGTTAGCTAATGTGTATAAACTAAAAAATATTTTCACCTGTATTTATGAGCAAATCCAAGGAATTTTTTTTTTGGGGGGGGGGGGGGGGGACTTTTATTAAGAATTTTGGATAACTTGCATACTTTGCTCCAGTGTCCAAGAGTCGTAAAGAGACCCGGAGAAGACAAAGGCACAAGATATTCATGCAATGATGATTTATATCCTCTATTTACATTTCATATACTTGAATTTTGATAATCTGAATTGGTCAATTTGTTGTTCTTGATTTATGTGCAGGAAAGCATCCCTCAAATCCAGAGCAATAAACGAAGACTAGTCAGACTGACATTGGATCTGGATTCAGCTAAAAACAGGTAAATTTCATCAATTTACATCATCAGAGAGAACCTATTTTCATTTTTTCCCCCTCTTCTTTGTTTTGTTAAAGGTTTCTTCACATAATCTATGATGATGCAGAATCTAATTCACTTGCTGTGTGTGTGATAGCATCTCTATGGTCAGAGTTCCTTTGCATGTACATAATTTGTTGCTATGTTAGGCAATTCTTTGGTTATTGAAATTGTAATTTCATTGGTTAATATTCTTGAAATTTCAGTGTCTTTTCTCAAGTTTCATGACTTGCAACTGCCTGTCACTGTCGTATTTGTTCTTGTACATGGACATGTTCCTGCGTCATTTAGCATTCGATGGAAACTTCTTGTTTTTAACCACATCAGATAATTATAAATGTATAAGAAGGACCTTGATGGAAAATAACAATACTTTCACGAACCGAAAGCAAAACCATTTCCATGCCCCTGCAAGCTGTGCCTGTGCCTTGTAGTTCATGCAGGTTTATCTCTTCCTGAACTACTCATTTATATGTAAGCGGAAACCTTTTTGCAAATACAAAGTTCACTGTGTAATTCATGTATTTGGGTATTCATTCTCTCTGTATTCCCTCCCCCCCCCCCCCAATAGCTTTCTGAAAATATCTTCCCTTTTCTGAAATGTAGATTGTGAAAGCCTAGCAACGTCAGATTTCTTAATTCTTTAAAGATATACCCTGAAACTAAAGATATGAAGTTTACTTTTGGAAAGGAAATCGTATTATAACTAGGGGAGTACATTGTTCAACTTTCATGTAATTGTTGGTGTAGGGATTTAACCTTTGGAACAGTCAGTAGAGATATAGTATTTAAAGGGTGTTCTATCTACAGGTTTACATCCCTTGAAACAACTTTAGAAATGTCTTGTTTCTGTTAGTTTATTAGATTTCAATGCCCACACAAAGCGTGATGAATTTTTAAAAAGCTATTAGGCATTACTTAGGGACATGTAGGCCTATATGTTTGTATGTTTAGAAATAGATGTTAGCTTGGATATGATTGGATTGTACTCCCTGAATTATCCCTCATACATATTTATTATTCCAATAAATGTAATCATTTATTTAGTAGAATTATTTTCAAATGATGATGTACAAAGTATCAAGCGCATGTACAAGAAATGTATAAGTTTGTCCAAAGATTAAACAACAATGTAAAACCTATCATATATCTATAGTATACAATCCAAAGAGTATTTGGTATTTAGAGCCTTTTCTTTGCAGTTATAAAAAACGCTTCACAGTTTGCTCCACAAAGCTGTAAATTGTCGACTTTAAAGGAGAATCAACCCCTAATTACAAATTTACTTATTTTGGAAGGTGTAATATATTCCTACTTATTGGCCTAAATCATTTTCTAATAAGATATCAGAAAAGGGTATAAATAAAGATATTCCAACACCCGGTATCGTCTCCTACTCATTTCCATGGGGGCTGCCATTTTCTTGCTGATTTGGAGTTGTACATGAACCATTGAGAAATGTTCCAGTCAAGAAGATATTTTGAATCCAAGACCTAAATTGCTTTTCTTCATTACCTAAAATCCCATATGTGACGAAAAATATAAAGTGGGTGTTTACATGTATTATAAAAATTAAATCTTTATAATGATATTTTTAAAATGTCTGGTTTTGCCTAACAAAAATCTATTTTCTTGGATTTGCCAAACAGAGCAGAACATAATATATGCAGCATGCATTCTGACTTTTCAAGTCCATTATCCGAAAACAGGTGAATGCATAGTTTGCCGCTATAGATGCTCAGGGAAGAAGCGTCCATAAATTTGAATTAATTTGCTCCGTCCCATACGTCACAGTATCGAGAAAATAGATTTCTATTAAGCGAATATCGATTTTCAACAGAAATATATAAGGAAATCTTCAGTTTAAAAATAAATTGACATATCTATTCTATATTTTTAATCTCAAACGGGTTTTTAATTTTGAAAAAGGCAATTGGGCATTTGGATTAAGAAAATCTTAATGTACACATAAAAAAAATGGCAGCCCCCATGTACTGCTAGCAGACGATACATATTGCGAGCAGATGATAAATTTTGCTCAGAAAATCTTGATTCGTATCGATCTCGTATATTTTGACGTGAAGCCATATAGTCTAACAAGAAGGAATAAATAACACCTTTGAACACTATCGTCTGTATTTTTGAGGTTAATTCTCCTTTAATAAACTGTGATAAAAACTTCAAAAATAGACAAGTTGAGCCAATAAAAAGCATTTATATCACAATCCATGCTGTCAAACAAAATAAGTGGGCCTTACAAAGTTTCCTGAACTTCAAAAGAAGTGATAAACCATTTACAAACTACATGTACAGATTGTCTCACGCAAACTCTATTGCCGTTGCTTATTTTTGTTTTGAAAGCGAATCCCAAATACATTGTTGAAAATGATTACTTCCAAAATGCTAACTGTTTGATATACCATGTGACTATGATTGATCATGCATATCTCTACGTGCAAGGTCAATGACAGAAGAAGGCTGTCAGGATTCTATAATAAAACTGTTATGATTAGACATCAAGATGGTGCTACACCCACGTCCTGTATAGGATTGGTGTGTCATACGCTAGTTACAATACAATTATGATTCAGTGGGATCTTTGAACAAGCCTGGAAATTTGAAAGTACTCAGTATCGTAAATTTGGAGCGAAGAGAACAAAGTGAGAACAAGCATGCCACATGCATGTTCATATACAGCATAGATAATATGAACATTCCTTTTAGATTCTATTCATAAAACTATTCTGATATGATAGGGAAAAGCACATTGGCACATTTTAAATTAGGAATGCTGTAACAGCGTGTAAAAAGAAGAAAGAACTATGACTCTTCTCGCCCCCTCCCCCCCTGAAAAAAGAAAGAAAATGCTGCAGTTACAGATCTACCGAAACTTTTATTTGACATATGTGTTTTTCTTTGTTACTGCCTAGAACATCATGATCTTTTTTTGTCCTAGGGTCTTCATGCTTCCTGTATATATATATATATATATATATATATATATATATATATATACAGTCAAACCTGTCTTAGCGGCCACCTGTCTATAGCGGCCACCTGCTTATAGCGGCCACCAAAAAATCCCCCGCAGGAAATTACTGTGTTGTAGACCCTGCATATAGCGGTCACCTGCCTAACGCGGCCAGCGGCCACCCATTATGTATCCCTCGGACAATATCTGACCGCGTATAGCGGCCACTAATATCGAGTCGAGCCGTAGCTTCATGCACAAAAAAGTAGTTTTTGCCATAGGCGCGATGTGTTTACCGAGTCCTAGCTCAGTCACACTCTCACACAAACGTCGTGAATAGATTCTACAATGGCCATCAAGATCTAATAGTTTCACCACATTGCCGACTAATTAGAGATTAAAAGTCTTTTTAGTAAGAATTAAGCACTACTATTGTTCGTTTACGTAATCTTCGCACCATCCAGCTGCAATCCCCTGCACTTTAGTTGTATGGTTCTCCTAAGCTATCGCGGTCGGCATTGCATTGATATTGATCGCCATTGCGCAATAGCACAGGCTCGTGCACTTCAATATAATTTTTTATTTGTAAAAGATTTTTTTTTAAAAATTTAAAGCGTTACAACTTTTGAAAAAAAATAATAAAGGAGTCATTTTTTTTAGAAAGTGAAAATAATAAAATACTACCCAAGTATTATTTTTTTAAAAGATCAATAATAACGATTTCATGTACGAGAGATTGTCCTGCTGAAAAACGGCGTGAAAACTCGACTCGGATCGTCCAGGCCACCGGCGGATCCAGGCCACTCACGGGTACATTTCTGTAAAATAGTTGGTATTTTCTGTCGCATGTACTAAAGGTATGGGGGAAAAAATAAGATAAATATTTTAAATACTTGCTTTCAAATTCAGCCCTTAAAAATCTCACTCCTACCTCAAATGGCCGTTAGGAAGAACTTTTGATATTTTCAGCAAAATCCAAAGTCAAAATCTTGTCCAAAACCGGAGAAATCCCCGCCGATTTGTTTCGCGATCGCGTGTTGTTTACAAACTGCCGATGTCTTAGACTAAAATCGGCCAATACAATTTTTGTCCACGAAGAAACTCGGGATCGCAAGCGCACATCGATCTTTACGATCGCGCACACAGAAAATCGGAACTTTTCCGTGTACGCCATAGGGACCGAATTTTTGAGGACAAAACTCTTTTGGGGAGATGTCAGCGCCCGCGGCGACCAGAAAATGTACACAATGACTCCGATAGCTCGTTTCGCGAGAATCAACAGTAAATTACGGATTTGATTTTTGGAAATATCTTTTCCAACATCGGTGAGTTGAATTTATTGTATTTCTTGGATATTTTGATGTCGGTTTTTGTAAACTAAATGCCGATTTTGAGTAAATGTTTGTGACTTTTGTGCAGTGGTGTTTTAAAAAGTTGAGGTGTATGACTGCCTAAATTATACACACGAAGTATAGGAATGTAGCTATGAGTGATCCAGGCCATTGTCGACGTTCGCACTTTCGACGAATGCAAGCGAGCACCTTCTATCGCCTGTTCTCAAAAACAGTTAAAACTTCTTTTAAACCATTCAAAAGGCAAATGTTTATTGAATGAAAATTGATTGCACGATTTTATTCAAAAGATAAACTTATTATTGTAATTTTTGACAGGAAGCAAAGGCATGATTAGACATCGTTTTTAGGCTAGGGCCTATAAAAATCAAGAACAGCAGTCTCAGCGGGTGGTACGTACGTGGTAATTTGAGGGAAAATTCATTTTACACAGATTGCTCGTATATCTATTGTTTTTCTCATTTATTGACAACAAAGCATATTATTTTAGCATTTATATATCATATGACATGTTATACGTCAAATCTGTTGATCTATAGCTTGTTTTCCTAAGTGATATATATGGATGCATGTACACTAACTTTGTTGCGTGTAACAAGTGTATGTGCAAAAAAATAAAAATGGCCGCCGACCTGTCTATAGCGGCCACTTTTTCCGTTTCCCTTCGGTGGCCGCTATAGACAGGTTTGACTGTATATATATATATATATATATATATATATATATATATATATATATATATACTAGTATAAGCCCACAGATGTAAAATTTTACCTTTAAACATGATGCTTGGCATCCTTAGGTATAATTATAGATCAAGTTGTCGTAAACCTTGACATATGTCTGCCTGAAAACTCTCTGGGCCATGTTGCTTCCCAAATGTACACTGTATTAGTAGTACTGACACATGTGCAAACTATCCCCCTTAGCCCCAAAATAGATATTAATCACTCAAGTTGTATGTAAAAGAGAATTCGCGGAGACAGATCATGAAGTAGCAATCATAGTCCCGTCTAGTCTGTTTCTGTGTCTGCTTACTTTACTTCCTCTGCATGTACTTGTGCCCTTTGTCCGTTCATCCTATTCGCTAATGCTTATGTCATTAAAAGGATTGTTGAAGAATAGTTTGGATATTAGATGATACTTAAAGAAATATGAAATATTCAAATTGATTTTCAGTTGGTTTATTGAAAGAAATATTGATATTTCTTATCTTCCAAGTGCACTAAGTACAGAATGCACAAAGTTAAAATAGCCTTAAAGTGATAAATTTCCCATGTTTGAGAAATGTTTCACTTCATGTTTGTCTTTGTTATCTTGCCATTCATAGCCTATAACATCATTTAAAAAGTACTTTCAATAGTGCTATCAACAGTAATGAAAGATATCTTTTATGATTCAATTTATGTCCACTTATAAATGCACTTATCATGAAAAATACACTTGATATTGCTATTAGTTTTGTTATTCATCTTTAGAATATATACATTTCATATTACCATATTAAGGTTCAAGGGGATAAGACACTTAGAATTTCAGAAAGCAACTTTCACTCTTGTGTCTTGCACTCATGAAGTGATACATGTTTAATTAAGAACCAAATTAAATATGAGCTAAATGTATTGTATACCTGTGATATACATTACAAATGTATGAATGCAGTCGGTCTATACAGTGCATCTCAGAAAACAGTTAACAGTTGGAAAAAATCTCCCCAAATAAATATTTCAAAATATTTTTAGAAATTTTCATACCTATGGATAGCTTAGAGTCTCTTCTATCAAATGAAATCAAAGATCTGGCGATACTAAGCTCTTTCACAAAAGTGGCCTTTGCTCACCCAAACATAAAATATTAACAGATCTTTAGATGTCATTTAATAGAAAAGACCCTAAGCTATCCAGTTTGCTTCAAATATTTTGAAATATTTGTTTGGGGAGACTTTTTCTGACCATTAACTTTTTTTCCTGACCATTAATTTTTTTCCTGAGATGCACTGTACTTAGCATGCATTTTGATAAACCATGATCAAACATATTGATATTGAACAAGAATTGTTAATGTTAACCTTGCTGGGTTTGTAAAACAAGATGGAATTGTTCCTTCATTTTCTTGTTTGTTATTGGGAGCTGAAGGTACATTGTAACTCTAGAGTCCCCTGACTGATTTTGGGGTCAACCCAATGCCATTCAACTTTTACCGGTGACTTCTGCTATCGTATCTGTTCAAGCAAAACAAAGTTGTTCTCATTCCATCTTAGAGCAGGTCTAAACAATACTTTGACCTGGGTCAGGGTAAAGTCTTCCCTTCATGTTATGGATGAAATAGGAGAATTTATACATTGGAAGCCAGTCCAAGGCATAATCAAGTAATTTTTACTTTGCCTCTTTACAAGGGGAGAGATTATTCTCACAGAGAATATACTGTTGAATATTCAGGCATACTTTGCATCATTATTGTCAGGCTATCTGAACCATAATCAATTTTATTTAAGCTTATTCTAATTTTATTACATTTCCAGCAAGACATGCAGCATTCTTCCTTAGACTATTCATTCACAACCACAGTACAATTTATACAAAATAATGTAATATGTAAAGGAGTTTGTGTTAGAGGGAGGGGGACTTTTATCAATCTTTCAAACTGTTCTTGGGGAGGAAAGTTAGGGTTATATGCAAGAAGGGTTTAGGTTAGGTCTACATGTACATGTATGTCAGAGTTCAAAGTCAGAAACACCCTTTACCTCCCTCCACATGTCTCATATTGTACGTTCCAGACACAACATTCACTTAAAGACCTAATCAACCCAGACTGCGTAAACTTGACTCATGATTTATGGGTATTAATCATGGGATGAATTTCATGGTGCATATCAATACTGTATTCATGATCAATGTGTATGCAACCACAGTGCCACTACCCCCCCCCCCCCTTTCTCCTCCCAATTTGAGAATGGATCAACGCTCCTGTGTGGGAAATTTGTAACCATTGGTACCCCTCCTTAGCAAATTATAAATGAGTGAAGATGTTCGGTTGCAAAGTTTTTAGTCCTAGCTTTATGAAGTCATCTTTCACCCAGATGTGGGTGAACTTGAACCCAGATCATAACCCTTCCCTTCTCTTTTATCTCCCTCCCTATGAGAGAACTGCAATGACTCATCCTTCCCAGGGGCATCCTACAACAGATACTCCACCAAACCCTATTCACAATAAAAGGGTGTACCAATACCATGAACCTACAACAGCTACAATGTACCTAACCGAGTACCCTGTTCACATCATAAGGCTGGACCATAGAACGACAATATTAACTCCACAATGAGCCTGTTCACATTAGAAATGTGGACCATAGCCCAAGAATGGCTACCTATAACCCACATGTACTTTGTTCACATTATAAGGCTGGAACCATGGAACAACAATGGTAACTTCATTAGCAATGACCCTGTTTACATTACAGGGATAGATTATGAACATACAACAGCTACCCCGCAGATTACAACCCTGTTCACTCTTATAAGGTTAGACTATAGACCTACAACAGCTGCTTATGCCCTACTAAATAATACTCTGTTCACATTCAAAGACTGCAACCATCGATGTAGGAGACCTACCCTATCAACTATAACCCTGTTCACATTAGAAGGTTGGACTCTGGACCTGCAGCTGTTTCCCTACCAACTATCTCCCTGTTCTCATAAGGTTGGAGTATCCCACCAACTAAAACCATGTTCACAGTACAAGGATGGACCACGGAACATGTGCTATTGTACCTAGCTCAGCCTAAATGTACTGTGCATGCCAAGGAATACCACTGGCAATTGATACATTCACATTTTAGTCAAGAAATGTGGTCCACTTTCATGGTGCCGTTACTATGATGGTTGACATATTTTATACTTATAGAAATTGTCTGTGTGCTGTCAGGGGGAAACCTAGTCCATTCATTTTTGTGTGCTGTCATGGGGGAACCTAGTCCATTAATTAGGCCTACATGTATGTGAGATGATACTGTCTCTTGTGGATTGACCCCCAATAGTCCTCTTTTGGGCAGACCAATGGCACCCCAGACCATTCACACAAAATTAGGCTGTCTCTGAGGTATGAACAGGTCACATATTGGGCCATCTATCTGCAGCATCAGACTTCTCGACTTGTTATACAACACCACCAATCAAGTCCTGTTTGTATTCCTTATCATATTAGCAGTATACAACCCCTCGGGTGCTATCTGGGATGAACTAATTTCCCCCCTCGGCCTGCTTTGCTGTCAGTAATTTGTGCCTGCTTTGTCTTTACTTGGTATCCTCTACGTGTGGGGAATACCTATGATGAAAGCACTGATGATACACTGTCGTAGCTTCCCTGTAACGGGGAATGCCACTCAGTGCATAAATAAAGGGTTCATGAGAAAACTGGACGATTCATTTCCTGATTTGTGGAGCCTCTCATAATTGGACACCTTCTTTGGAAACCTATTTTACTTAAGAATAATAGAAAAATCCAAGTACCATTTCACATAACATCTTGACATTGTGGTTTTAGCAAATGCGCTAGAGTTTGTTTTCTTTTCTGTCACCCTTGTCATAATATCTTACAACCTTACAAGTACCTTGGAATGGAATAGCCCAATTTGTTATAATTCAGGTGTTGAGAACAAGAAGGTTGTAACTCGGTAAAAAGGATATGAGTTGATAAAGGTCTATCTTGTTCTCAGCAGACAAATTGTTCATAGTGGAATACATTGTCATGCTGTGTTGCATGTTGATTTCTATGTCAACATGAACTCAGAGAGGAAAAAGTTCTCAGTGTTTGATTAAAATTAAAGGTAAAGAAGAGTTCTGGCCATGCATTTACACTGTGAAAGAAACTCTCTCAAAGCAGCTGGGAAAGGTTGGTTTTTATATAAGACTTGGCGGATACTGTGAGGTTTTGTAATCATCGAAATGATAAGAAATTGAAGCGATATCTTGCGGAAAAGCACATGCACTGCACACAGAAATGGGTATATGTGGGACTGGACACACACAGTGGCATGAATGTTCGGCCTGAATACTTCAAGCTATTTCTTGTCATATTTCAAATATGAGAGCATTTGAAGAGCAATCCTTTATAGGGGACATTTCTACTATGATGTTCTTTCAATCGACATCAAAGGAATGACAAAGCTCTCAAATTATTTTTCACCTTTTCTAGAACTCCACCTTCTCTTTAACACAAGTCAAGTTGCCCAGGGCAGGGGATCTATAGACACAATAGGTTGTCTAGTGAGCTGTTTGCCAATGAATTACTTAATTCATGCGTAAATGCTCTAATACATCATGCTCTGATTGATTCATTAAGAAAACTCCACTGTTATCGGGTATGGGCATTATGATTACAAAATGGAAATATGCGGTTCGAGAACATGAATAGAGACAGGATATGAGAAATATTTTCGTCATGAAAATCTTGCAGAACACAATTGCCCCCATAATGCCTTTCCCCCAAGTGTGTGGTGATCCTGAGTACGAAAAGCTTCTTTTAGTGTTATCTCTATATGGCACATAATGTTCACATATGCTATGGGTAACCCACTGCAAAAAAAAAAAACCTAAAAAACTGTGGCTGTTGTTTGTATATTAATGAATAGGCAACAAAGGGCTCAGTAACCTATGTGTTAAAGAAATTTTTTAAACCCCCGCTGTTTTTTTGAGGTGGTTTATCGCCTCACTATTGAATGGGCCTTTACTGTTTTTGTGATGTGGTTACCTCTTTTGCTTCATTGCAATGAAAAATTGTAAGTGTTACAGGCTAATGTGATGACTTTGAATTCAGATGTTGAAAATGATAGGGAATACATGTACATTATACATGTATGCTCTTGCTTAAAGATAGAGTTGAGTTCTGGTCATGGATTGAATTGTGAAAGAAACTGTCTCAAAACAATGGGGAAAGCTTGATTGTATAGCACATAAGAATTGGTGTATGCTGTAAGGTTTTGGAATCACCCAAATGATAAGAAATTGACCCAATCCTATTGAGAGTCACGTGCACTGCACACAGAAATATGTATATGGGACTGCACACAAATGTTTGGCCCAAACATTTCAGCTGTTTCTTGTCATATTTTGAATATGAAAGCATTTGAAGAGTAATCTTTTATTAGGGGACATATCTACTATGATAATCTTCCAAACTAACATAAGAAGAATGAGAAAGCTCACAACTTATTTTTTCACCTTTCCCAAAACTCAAGCTTCCCTTTAAAGGGTCATATTTGCAATAACCATTTTCATGGCTTTCCCCTGAATTACCCTGTATTACAGCTTTGTATAATGCTACCTGTATATCCTGTTTTATAGTCCAGGCTACATGATAGTCTCCAAGTTTATACACATACTGTACCTTGATAGATAAAGAACTTTAGCTCTCAAATTATGAAATATGAAATAGGATAAAACTTAAGGATATGTCATAAGATCATGCACATGTAAACATAGCATCTTTCTGTGACATTTTTCTTCTTAATCGTTGTACTTTTGTTGAGTGGTTTCTTAATTGTTCATGTACTTGTTAATGTTATCATAGAAAGTATTTTGAAAATACTAATAACAACTTGAGATTGTGCTTTTCAATTCATATATTTTTAGTTTAAATTGATCTTCGAAACATGCAGGTTTTCTAATATCCATTATTTATGAAGGAGAAGTGACTGAGTGTAAATAAGATTGAAATATATCAATAGGTAACCACGCTGTAATCTCATTCCCTAAGATATATCTGGCAAGAAAATTTAAGAATTACAGCCAGTTCTGCAACAGTTTTGATTTGGGTGTGGTTTTGTTTCGCTTTCTTTTGATGAATACAGGTTTCACAATGCTTCCAGACAAACGGCTTTGGGGAAAGGTAACTTCCAGGAGCAAGCAGCCAAGATCGAAGCTATCAAAGAAGAACTTGATGATGCCCAAATAAAAGTAGAACAATGCAAGGTTGGTATTAATGATGAGGGATGATACTCATCATCACCATCATCATCATCCTTATCTCCAAGGGGTGACCCAACATTTGCTCTGGCAACAATTCCAGGGATTAGCAATAGCTGTAAGACGGTCGCCAATGGCAGCGCTATATTACTTTTGTTGTGATGCCTACTTCCGGTACTGGCGTGAGGCTGTGAGTTATGAGATTTCCTATTGACAATAGCTGATGTGTCGTAGTCAAGAACGGGTCTAAAATGCTCCTGAAAAGTGACTTTAAACGTTGATTTAAGTCATACAAAAGTGTGTTTGTGGGTATGGGCTTACGTTGCTAAGCAACAATATGCTGGTTGGAGGAAAATAAGAGTACATGTAGGCCTGTATCGTGTTGTACGTAGCCGCGATGGTACTCTGAGGGAAAAGATCAGAAGTGGATAACAAAACCGAAAGCTGGACCCACAGTTCCCGCGGCGTGCGTCAACCAATCAAAAGCAAGCATTTAATATCTGTTGTCGCCCTATAGCGGCTAGATAGTTATTGTCGATCCCTCGAATTGATCCAGGCTTTACTTTGTCTAAGATGTAATGTTAGCGTTAGGGCTCCTTCTGGGTTTCAGGTTAGGTTTTGGGTTAGGATTAGGATTAGGGTTGGGGTTAGGATTAGGGTTGGGGTTAGGATTAGGGTTGGGTATAGGGTTAGGATTAGGGTTGGGTATAGGGTTAGGATTAGGGTTGGGGTTAGGATTAGGGTCGGGGTTGGGGTTAGGATTAGGGTTGGGGTTAGGATTAGGGTTGGGTATAGGGTTAGGATTAGGGTTGGGGTTAGGATTGGGGTTGGGGTTAGGATTAGGGTTGGGGTTGGGGTTAGGATTAGGGTAGGGGTTAGGATTAGGGTTGGGGTTAGGATTAGGGTTGGGGTTAGGATTAGGGTTGGGGTTAGGATTAGGGTTGGGGTTAGGATAAGGGTTGGGGTTAGGATTAGGGTTGGGGTTAGGGTTAGGATTAGGGTTGGGGTTAGGATTAGGGTTGGGTATAGGGTTAAGGTTAGGTACAGTGTGTTGTCAAGAGTTGAAGGACATTGTTTAGTATAGGAAATTAACCACAGAGCACTTGTCACGGAGCATGCATTGTAGAGCC